>OX638393.1:35713284-36355784 GCA_951813805.1 Limnephilus auricula
AACATAGTTTAATTAAAATATTATTAAAACTTGAAGATCAGATATATCTAGAATTTGATGTGTCACCGCAATCATTTGAATATCCGTCAACAGCCATGAATTTATTTAAATCCATTTCAATGAAACTATTTAATTTCCAGCACAAGGCTAGTAGATTTGCAATAAAAGTATACTTTCACATTTATTTATTTATTTAGTCATCTCACTCACCATCTTCTTTAACTACTTCTAACCTCGGAGATAACCTTCTGTTCACCATATTTACCATTGTCAAAAGGTTTTAAAACATCATGGATTCAACAACAGAATTAATAAATTAATCAATGAGAAAAATAATTAACAGCAAATAAGTTTGTTTTCCACATTCAAGACACAATAATTAATGTTATGAAGATTTTAGTTATATTATTGAAGAACCAAGAATATTTTTCTAACTACCCACATGATAATAATACAAATTCACATAATGAAGATATCGTCATAGATTTTTATCAGTGCGACAATAGACAAAAAAATATTTTCAAATTACTAGATAGTATTTTGTTTAAAAATGCGTCGAGCAAAATCGAAATAGCTGATTTAAAAGCCGTGTTTCAAATTAATCGCTCGAACATGTGGATGAAAATAGGATTTTTTTATAACAACGTAATATCCCTACAACAACAACTATAACAGATTTTCGATGTCGACCGATTTTTTTTGGGATGAAACTGTCTCGGCAAATTGTCGATTCAATGATCAATCGGTTCAAGAGTTAAAAATCAATGAATTTTATCGAAATGTTTGAATGAATTACACATCGACTGTGTTTTGGTAAAAACCTTTCAAGCCACATTTTTTTGGGAATGCTACCTTTCAGCGGCTTCATGTAGAATAGTCATAGAAGTACTAAACATGGTAAAATAATTGTCGATTTATTTTAGTAAATGTTTTTTTTGTTATTTAGAAAAAAACGTAGATGAAATTACTCCACCTTTAAATCTTTCATAATTATAAATGGATTTGCATTATTTTACATCAAAATTTTGAAGATCAAAAAACTACATTCATAAAAATATAAAAAAATTTAATTAGTTTTATAATTTGTTAATTTTCGTTTTTATCGTCTCCTGTAAAGTTTTCATTTTTTGGCTTGAAGGGTTTTACTAAACCGCAGTCTATATCGATGTTAGAATCTAGATATTTCATAATGTATCCATTCTAGTTTTAACATTTAACCTCAGGAATATTTTATTTTGTAGCATCATATAAAATTCATAAATGCTAAACAACAAGAATTACCTACACGCTACACGGAAAAAACAATCCATATTGCAGTTAATATAAAAAATATTATTTCGTTTAATATATTGTATTTATATTTTTAATGGAATAATGATAGGGTAGAAAACTTGTGCCGGAAATCTTGACTAAAAAACCAAAAATTTCCAAGATACGGACGATTGCATGATAATTAATCGTAAAAGAAAATTATCATGAAATTATTTATGAATTCAATGAGTCTACCAGAATTATAACACGCACAAAAAGGATAATGTTAGCTACCCACCTAAATAGGTTGCATTATGTGATCCCTAAGGCGTATAATAATAATAATTGGATAATTTGTAGAGCGCCGTTTTTGTGAGAAATCACCTCAAGGGCGCTGTATGCGTGGTAAAACCATGTATGATCGTGTGAGGAATGTGGAGATCAGAAAAGAATGCAAGGCTGATGTGAGCGTAATAAGTAAGATTAAGAAAGGGACGCTTAGATGGTTTAGGCGTGTTGAGCGAGTGAATGAAGAAAGGAGTGTAAAGAGAATTTATGACGGAATGTGAATTGTAGAAGAAGCCAAGGACGCCCAAGGAAGATACGATCAAGTGAATCAGATACTTGAGTCGGGCCATGTCAAGAGTCAGAATAATAGAAGATTATGTATGTATGAGAAGATGTATGAACGTGAATGAGGCAAGGAGTGTCTGCCAGGACCGAGTTTTTTGGTGGTCCGACCTCTCTGCCTACTCCTGCGGGGAAACGGCGTGATGTTTAGTTAGTTAGTTAAAACGATATGGTCCCCCATTTTTATTTTTCTTTATTACACGCAATAATTATTAACCTGAAACACTCATCCATATTGAAAAAACCTCCCGAGAAAAGATACATGCCTCCGATGGGATTTGAACCCGCGCCCCTCTGATTGCCGGTCAGGAGCTCTCAGGCTAATAATTATTGCTTATTATAATAATTGTTACCCTTTGTGCTATGCATAAAATCTTGTCTTAAACATTGGTTTATCATTAAAAAATAATTTAATTATCTTTAATACAACTTTGAAAAGGTTTGAGGTATGTAAACTATCAATTGCATTATTTCTGTACAAAACATTGTTCAAAATCGCCTCCTGGATAAAATGTCCCTAGACTTCACAGTCTCGAAAATAAATATACTGATCTCGGAGATAGACATATTTTATCTTAAACATAATCAATACAATTGTTATTTTTTCCAATAATTTCATTTATCTAGAGACAAATAGAGGTATATACTTTTTACATTTATTCATTATACTATATTTCTTTATTTTGTATTAATTTTTACGTATTTACAATAACAGTGATACGAACAACCAATAAAATAGAATGTAAGAGTCCATTAGGGCGTATAATAAATAAATATATCATCATTAATTGAAAACAAAAATTTAATTTTTTTCAAATAAAAAATTATGACTTTCAAAATAAAAATGTATTTTTAAAGAACTCGGACATAATTTCTGCGTAAAAAAACCATGTTGCAACATCCTGTCAATGGTTTTAGCTACTTTTTTATGCGCAATGTCAACAAATAATAATATTTTCCACCTAAGCCCAGGTAGTAGTAGTGCACAGGTACCGTAGGTCGTAATTTTTACTAGTTTAATAGGCAAGTAGTGTTTATTAATGCAGCACGCAATTTAAACGATAGCAATCGCAATAAATAATAATCGCAAATAACAAGTAGTCAATGTTTTTACCAGTCAGAGTCCTCGAACCCGTCACGTGACCCGGTGACGTGTATCAGCTATCGCCTGATCGCTCCACTAGTGCTGCAAAGTTATTCAATTATTCTTAGATTACTCGCTGATTAAACCACTATAAATATTATTGTAGTTATAAACTTTGTCTCTAAATCTTTTATTCAAAATTTATTTATTGTTTGTACGTTTATTCTTGGTATTGTTAGGTAGATTTTTTAGTATTATGCGTGTTGTTCGTTACATTTATTAAATAAAATGCGCAATTTTATACGTTAAACACAACAAGTCTTTATTTGTGAGTATGTACAACAATTGGCAAGAATTTCACAGTTCAATTATCGTAGAACAGTACAAAATTTTACAATAAGTACTTCACAATGAGTATTTTAATAACAAAGGAACCTAATGGTTCCTTCAACTGCTCGTCAAACGGTTACGATTTCTTGACACTCTGGGTTAGCTGAAACTCGCACAACCGTTTTTTTTCCTACACGTCTTGTTCGTCTGTCGTTCAGTCCTGCCAGGGTTTTTCCCTTTGAAGGTGCACCGTTCGAACCGGGGCGCAAACCGCAAACCTTTCTACTTTCTACCGTTCACTCATGGTATTATATCAATCGTGTCAGCTGTGAGATCCCTTCCCGGGAACATATCTTGGTCGGGTCAAGTCAAGAGTCGGAAAAACAGAAGAGTATGCTTGAGACGATGCATGAATATGATTTGGATCCGACACAGAGTTGTGTAGAGTTTCATTCTCTCTGCCTATTCCTGTGAAGAATTGGAGTGATGGTTGGTTAATTAGATAAACAAAGCAATGGGAAAGGGAAGGCGAAACGGATCAACTTCGTTGTATAAAAAATGTTAGAAATACTAAACTCCCCCTCTCTCCCCAACTGTACGAATTTATCAACCTAATATATTTTAAAAACCCAAACTATATTTTAGTTGCTCCTTACAAAATTTCGTTTACAAATTTACTCAGTGACACTATAAATAATTAACCTCTTTTTAATGTTAACAAACACGAATTCTACTTTCAAAACATTTAAATATATACTCGTAGATATTAGTTGGTAGGTAGCTAATATATTCTCTAAACGTATTTCCTATCTTAAATTGTTACGTGCAAAAGTCTCAACACCACTTTAATAAAAATTATTTGACTACTTGCCAATTACCGCCATGCGGTGTTAAGGTAATTTAAAATCTTATTAATGATCACGTGCAGGGCCAAAACTTCCGAAAATGATCCGATAAGTAGGCATTAAAGTACAAAAATTAGTTCACTTTAACTTAAAAAATCAATATTCAAAATATTCTGAAATTTTTGAGGGCCAGAAGCCAATTTCAGATAAATGCATGTGTGTGTGCATGTGTGTGTGTAAGTGCCACCAAAGGGTGATATAATATATTGTGCATATTTTGGGCATATCGAAAGTTTTTATTGTATATTTCGGCCTTTTTTAGTGCATATTTGCATGCATATTTTGGCACTTTGTTAGTGCATATAATCCGATGTCTAATAATAATTCCTAAGCTTTTTAAATTATAAACTAAAAATACCGAAAGAACAAAAAAACTACCCTTTTCTACTACGATTATCTAATCTACTAAATTTGAGTGACAGGAGAATTGTTTTTGATCTAATATTTCTATTTAAAATCTTGCATAATATAATTGATAGCCCCGAATTCTTATCGCTCATAAATCTTAATGTGCCAGCCAGAAATACAAGGTCAGTACTACCATTTTATTGTAGTAATACTGCGACCAGGGCCCAATTCAATATACCACTACAGAGAATTCAAAACTTGGGAAATATGTATTCGCACGTAGATGTATGGAATGTGTCGCTGATACAATACAAACATGAAATTATTAAATCATTCATGTCAGAATGTGAAATCAGACGTGTTTAATATTAGTTACTGTTCTTTAAAAGATTCCATAATATCTTGATGAAGCATATTCTTATAATGTAGGAGCTGTTGCACATATTTTTGTATTATTTCTATTTATCTATAATGTAAAAACTTGTTACTCTCTTTTGTTTTTCTGTATTGTAAACTTTTTCTTGTATTACTCATCTGTAAATTTCTAATATTAACTTACACTATATATTATGATTTTTATGCCATCTGCAATTTAAAAACTGGTTCCAGTTTAATTTATTTTTACTTTTTCTCTTTTATTATAATATAATATTTTTTACTTACTTTTATACCTACCATTTTTATAATGTTAATTGCTATAAGTTTATATTTCTTATTTAAACATTATTATCACTGTATTATATATATATATTACATATATATCACTGTATTATATACTTACTATGTAAAAGCCCATCAGGGCGTTGAAAATTAATAATAAATAAATAAATAATAATAAATAAATAAATAATGAATGATTTGGACGGTTAACTGATTTTGTTGGGAGTTTTATTAACTTTTCAGTACCGCTTTGGCAGATACTAGATAGCCATCAAACTTTTTTTAATACTAGCTGGTTATGAATTATGAAGTTATTTTTTTTTGTAATCCACATTTTTAAATGTGCAGTATTTAGTAGTTACAATAATTGAGTAGCTAGCAATATTACAAAAGAATTTGACAGGCAGAAAAACATCTAAAAAGTTTCTGTTCTTAATGTATTTTTTCAGAGCAGGGGTAATCTGTCTTTTGGAAGAATTTTTACAAGATATTCTGGTGTCATTTGTTTTTAAGAAATATGTGTTTTACTGGCGAGGAATACGACACGACGTATCAAAAAAATATGCAGAGGTTTTTAAAGAATACTTTATTTTAGTTATTTTTTGAAAATTGAATTATTACTTCCAAATTTTTTAAATTTATTTATGTAGATATGTAAAGTTTAATGCCATGTGACTCTTCAATGCCTTTCTCACTAGGTTACCTGTCGAGACAGACGTAGAGGTAAATAAATTTTTACTAACATAGTTACTAAAACTAAACATTTGTTAACTAGGGGTGGTTTTAAACATTAAATTTAAAAATAATCCTTGGTTAAAGTAATTGCAAGCCTCGAAACTCGTAACACACCTAATTTGGGAGGCAGGTATGGGTACCGCTGCCAAAGAAACTATTTTTTGGAAAACTAACACCTCTGCCATAGGTCACCCCAAGTGGTAAAATAGAGGTTTGTCCTGGTCTTGACGACGGATGCGCTTTCCCACCATCTGCATGGCGGGCCGGATCGTTGGACCTATCATCACGTTGATCTATCCAGCTGATCTTTCTCGATCCATCGTCTTGCACCGCAGCGGGGATTCATACGTCCGTCACTCCTGGACACACTGTCTCCTAGATTCATATTTACGTCTCATACCTTTTCCGTTCCATAAAAATATTCCCAAATACGACATAGGTTCGAGAAAAATTATTCCCTTCTTCTTCTCCTCGTGCCCTATCCGTTATCATGTTGGCTATGCGGACTTTGTTTACTGCGGCCCGAAACAGCTCTACAGTAGACTGGCCAAACCACTGTCTCAAGTTTTTCAGCCACCATGTCCTCCTTCTTCCAGGGCCCCGTCTTCCGGCAATCTTTCCCTGCATTATGAGATGCAAGATCTCGTACTTCTCCGGATGTCTCATCAGTCTCATCACGTGTCCTAGATATTGAAGTTTTCGGATTTTTATTATTTTAATAACTTTATTTTGTTTCCATGTGGGATTAATTTAAATAGTTGAACCAACTTGAATGTTTTTCTTTTATATTCATACTTGAGTGATTTTTCCATTTATTTAAAAGTTTTTTGTAATTTAATAATATGAAGACCCAATTTAAACAAGTTTTTCATTAAATCCGGTATTGCAGATTTGATTTTCGAGATGTGTCTTGAAATTTCAGAATGATTATCCTTGTTGCAATTAATTAAGTTTTGAAAGGGTAATTAACACAATACACTAAATTATGAAAACATCGCTATCAAACTTTTTGTCAGGTGAAAGAGCCATTAATTAAACGCTACTCCGGCACCACATTAATCACACTAACCACACAAAATCCCTGTTTTGGCCCATATTGTATACACATTTAATGGTACTATGCAGTATAGTGCCGTAATATGCAGAATGGTGATGGAATAACGCAATTGAACCAAATTTTGGTTAATTTAATTTTAGGTGTGATGAAATAGTTTGCGTAATGTTTTCAAAGCCAAGCTCAAATATAATGATTATTTCCATGCGGTGGCATACTTAATTAAAATGAGGTTATATAAACACATTTTTTCACGGTTAACGGACAACTCAGAATCATGCAACTTCAACACCTCATTTGTAAGTCATTAAAAGTGTTGAAAACAAAAATTAAAAAGTAAATAGATTACGTTAGGTTAGGTCATGGGATAGTTTTCAAAAAAATATACTTTTAATGACGTTTTAAAGGGATGATGAAGTTACATGATTCTGAGTTGTCATGGAACCACATTTTTTTTAAATAAAAAAAAAAACTTTCTTCTTATGTGAATGTAAGGAAGCCTTGAGAAAAATGATTCTCCTCAGTGCCTATGTCATCTTTGGGGATGCTATGTGGAGGATATTTTTAGGAAAGGAAAGAGAGGATGTTCTGGTAAAGAAAAAGTCATATTCTTACTAAAAGGTGGGTAGGAATCTTAGGGTCAGTGTGTCCAGGAGTGACGGACTTATGAATCCATCCCTACGGCTGCGGTGCAAGGTGCACATGTCTCCCTCAACCAGTCTCTCCCGATCGGGTCTGCCACGCATCTTGTGTGCATCCGCCGCCAAGAACATGATCACATGGTTCCTGGCAACCGTAGGTGACTTACGTCAGAGGTGTTAATTATCGAATAAATGGTTCGTACTGAGCCGCGGTGAGTACTCCGCCTCCCAAATTAAGATAAGAAAGATTCGACAGCTCAGATCAGATGTCCGTCAGTTTATGCGACAATAAGAAAGAAGTTTTAGAAAAATGTATTGTGAAAAAAAGATTGGTTCGGTTTCAAAAAACTATTAACAATATTTTTTAATCTGTTATTATTTTATCTTCTATTTTTTTAATAAACAGAATATTTTTTTGTTACTTTTCATCAACTATATCCGGTTATTATAACTTAGTAACAATATTAGTACATTTGATTTACTTTTAAATATACAATGTGTCCGGGGGTAAAGTGCACAAACTTCGGGGGGTGAGTCTAAATGATAGTACAAATAGAAATGATTTTCATTTAGTTTTCGGGTAAAAAATTTGAATTGTTTTTATTGAAAAGATAATATTCTTCTTTGGAAAAATATTATTGTAATGGAAAAAAAAAACTTTGGAATTTCGAAAAACATTATTCATCTTATTTACTTCTACCATCATGTAGAAGCACCGAATACTCCGTATATTCGAGTATATAATATAATAAATAAATATAAATAAATCAAAATATATTTTAACTTTTTGTTCAATTTTGTTATGGAGAGAATATTCAGACTGGGCAACGAACTAATAGATGATTTTAATTTTGACAAATGAAAAGTCAATTAGTTCAGCACTTTTTAGAACAAGTGATCATAATTTATGCTAATGCTTAATAAGCATTAACAATATCTATTGAATTTAAAATGTTTAATTATTTCTATATAATTTTTAAGGATTATTAAATAAAGTTAATGTAATAATAACTTAACAAGTATATAGTATTTACCGCTTCAATTTTAAAAATCTTTTTTTTATTTTATGTTATTCTGTTGTTTTTAATCTAATTTATAATCTTAACGTAAATTTCGAATAGGACGTTAATAAATAAATAAATATACCTAATGTTTGAACTGTTAAACATATCATTTAAAAAAAAAAAAAAATAATTTAATTTTTAAAAATTATTTTTAATTTTTATTTTTATAAAAAAAAAAAAAATTAAAAAAAGAAAGACAAACATTCCCGGGTTACGAATAACCCAACAACATTTGAAAATCTCCTACTACCACCACACTAAGCGGAAAATGTTGCTTGTGTTGTGGTGGAGGACGCACGCATGCTCGGACTCTCATGTATACACGTTAAGCAGGTCATTGATATAATATGGACACGAAGGCTTGGTAGGAAATGAATCTGCACAAACAAACACTCGCTCTTTGTACAATAATCGTTTTATTAGGCGAGGGAAGTTAGGAAAAGAGCAAACAGTTCTTATGATTAATATTCGCTAATTCTGCGCCCCATGTACACTATTTATTAATACGTAATTTCCGCAACACATTAACCTAGAACAGATATTCCGAGAAATGTGATCTACGTTGATTTTAAAGATACCTGAGGCCCTAGCACGCTCGCTCTATAACGATCGATAGGATAACTATCGGTAACTTCTCATCGTTCCCTAGCATGACTACAGATCTCCAACGAATAAGTGACAGTTCACAATGACTAAGTATCCTTAACATATTCGACATCAACTGTTGTTTGTACGTTAGCGATGTGCAGTTGTCCTAGGGAACGATGAGAAGTTACCGATAGTTATCCCATCGACCGTTATAAAGCGAGCGTGCTAGGGCCTGATGTTGCTAATGAGCGTGTCTCCTAATTTTGTTTTATTTGTATGAAAATGTATTACATTTAAAGCATAAAGAGAGTAAAATATTTTTTACAATTATTATCTGTGTATTTTGATCTCATGTCTTGATTATTTTCTCAAAAATGTCGCAATATCTGTCATTTTAATCCAATCTCTGCCCACTCTCACACCCCACTCTCTCCTGTTGTTTTCTTCCCTCCGGATATCTGTTTTCTCTCCAATAATCCATCTGTCATAGCATCTATATCCTCCTTTGGTTTATTCTTTAAAAATAGAACACACAAATGCCGGAGAAAATCTCTTGCGAAAATATCCCTACAATTTCATAAAATACCCATTTAGTCCATGTACAATTATTTTTACACAATACTAGTTAATAAAATAGTTTATAAATAGCCCCAACAAAGGCGGGCATTACTAGTAATTAATTATGTACAAGAATTGCCTAAACTTAAAAGAAAAAAATTCACTCACCTGAAGGAGATTCCTTCCTGCAATAGTATGTTAAAATAGGCATTATCTATCCTTTTAGTATGGCAGGCAGATTAATTCTTCCAACAGCGACGTATTTCATGAATTAATTATGTTATGATAGAAGAATTTTGTATCTTGAATATTTTCTCTCAGAATACTAACTTTTTAAAAAGATGAAAAAATAATAAATGAACACCGATAAACAAGCAGAGAACAATTCTTATTTTGAATTATTTTACATTCGAAATAGATTAACTTCTATTTGCTGTGTTTCTGGTAAGTACCTACCAGATTAGTGCATATTATAAAAACATAGAGACAAGAAACACTATATTTGAGGTACATATTTAAAACTCATACGTAATTATAAACAAACTACTACCCATATAAATTATACATTATGGTGCTTAATCAATAGGTATTAAATAATTCCATAAGTGCGTGTGTTTTTCACGCGAAAAATCATTTCTTTAAAGGGAAATTATGTATGTGACTTGAATAACAAATGCGTTGCCAGGTGACGCCGTAATTGATTTGTTGCTGCGTGTGAACTGGGATTTGTATCCGAACGTGAAGGTACACTGACATCGAGTAAACTAGTTGTTCCGTTAACAGTTGGTATATACAAAAATTGTGTTTCTAATATTCCCTTATTTAATGAATCAAAACCAAAATTTCCTCTGAAATTGTAGGATTTGTGAGTAGGTACTTAAACACCTACCTACTTAATTAAGGCGCAGGTTTTACGGTAACATTTTGGAAATTTATTCAGTAATGAGTGGACATTTGAGGGGAGAGGTCGCGCGCTCGCATTGCAGTTCCGTCAAGCAATGAATGAGGAAATGGGTGTTATACAAGCAAAGTAGAAATTAAATAATTAATTATTTTATCGTATAAAAATGAATGTTTCTTTGTTTGTTCCTCGTGCGGAACCTAAAGCATTTATCCGATAGCGATTTGTCGTGTATGAAATTATTTCCTATCTAGCGTTATGAAATTATTTCCTATACCATTTATCCGATTGTGATGAAACTCTGGTGAGTTGTTATGTGCACACCCGCCAATGTTTCTATAAATAATAGTGAGCTCTGGCGTCATGAAACTTGTAAAAAAAATACATAAAAAATTAATGTTTCTTTGTTTGTCCCTTATTCGGTACCTAAAGCATTCATCTGAGTGCGATGAAACTTTGGCGGATTTTTCGTGTACGTGTACATGCCCTTGAAAGTTTCTATATATATTATAGTGCAAGTGAGCTCTAGCGTTATGAATTTATTTCCTGTACTGTTTATCCGATTGTGATGAAACTTTTGTAAGTTGTTAAATGCACACCTTCGTAATTCCTTATACGGTACCTAAAGCATTACTCCAATTGCAAAGAAACTTTGGTGATTTGTTGTGCACATACCTGTAATGGTTTCTATATGTAGTGCTGAGCTCTGGCGTTATAAAAAATTTCCTATACCATTCATTCGATTGCGCTGAAACAATAGGTGATTTGTTGTGCACACGCCCGCGAAGGATTCTATATACATATAGTGGTGAGCTCTGACGTCATGAGATTTGAAGAAATAATTACAATATTTCCTTCTCATCCCCATTCACCTTCAGCTACACAACATACCCCAATTGGGGATGCCATATTCTCACTGACTCCAGACGGGAGCAGGTGGGACTTTTGTAAGGTATTCATATAAAAAAAGGAGTGGCGGACGTATGAATCCATCTCTCCCACAGCGGGGCAAGGCGATGAGTCGAGAGAGTCAAATAAATTTTGGGTAATTTGTACACGAGCTGCCAATAAGAAGGAATAGCCTCAGGAGCACACGTGCTTCAAGAATTATTCAGGGTCGTCTACCGCGATGGAATCCTTGTTCTACCGTTATTTCAGACATGGAAGATGCTTCAGAGAGGAACTAGCGTCATTGATCCCTTCAGCACCGGTGCAAAGCCGGGAAACACGCCAAACGCGCGCCCAACATATATACACGGTCGAAATTTCTCACATGAGAACGGGTCGCTTCTACCACTCGTTCTTGAGTTCAACAGCTCAGCTGTGAAACGATTTGCCGGCCTCTGTGTTTCCTCCTTCATACAATATGGGTCTCTTAAAGACAATTTTTCTCCGGGCCTCCTGTGCGAAGTTATATATAAAAATAAAAAAAAGATTCTACTATTATTGTTGAGAGGTTTAAAAATTCCGTACGACTGACACTGTTTAACACAAGTACTAAAGATAAAATTAATATCATTCTAAAATCCACAAGTCTTGGCAATTTTTGTAGGATATTATGCTGAATATTTGCATACCAAGTTTACGTTTAGTTGATTTTATATCAATTTGTATTAAATTTTGTGTTTTTTCGTTTATGTGCGTCATTCTACTTTTTGTTTATCTGAGCTAATATTTTGAAATATATTCTTTCTTGAGTACGAAAAAATTTGTCGAAATAAACTTTCAAAAACAAAACCACCTTTTGTCATTTCTATTGCACGTACTTAAAAATATTTGTCCCAACTTTATTTTATGATCTCCCTTTATTCACACCCATTATTTTCCGGTAATATTATAAATACAGTTATTACCATTTTATAAACCATACAATCTACGTCAAAACACCATTAGATTCAAAGTCTCATTGAGTAAAAAACGGAGACGTCAAAAAAGGTTCAGGGCGTAAAAGATGTTTCTATCTATCCATTCCATTGCTAATATGATTTTTTGTCTGTCTAGCTGTATCCATTATCTAGTAAACAAATTTAAATTTTATAGAGCAAGTGTATTTTTTATTTCGTACTTTATCAAAATGCTAAATGGTTAACCAATTTGGTGTCAATCTTACCCGAGTCTGCCCCATAGACGGCAAAAATTGTGGTTCGCTAGCGGGCTGTACAAGTACCAAAAATACCTAACTGCAGTGAAGCCGAGTTTTGATATCCCCCCCTTAAACACCATGCATATTTTATGAAACTTTAAAAAAAAATCAAATAAAGAATTATGCCCATAAAAACCTCACTATCTCCAAGACAATACTTTTTTGAAACATTCTCCAGGTAGGTATGTTTTAAATATCTTTGAAGTATTTAAAAATTCCGTGAAATTTTACTATTGCGTTGGTATTTGTACTTAACATGTTATTTAGCCTTATTAAAAGCGATTGACCAGCGGCTGAGAATAAAAGTTAAAAAATACTTGCAACTGTACAGGGAGGTTCCAATGAAAAAGATCGATTATTCCCTGTATCAAAAATTTTAAATTAAAAATTTAATATCGATTTATTTCATTCAAAACTTGCTTTAATATATACCTACATTCAAGTAAGCAATAAAAATGCTCAAAACGCACGATGATAAATTATTAAATATCGTGTATTTCTTTAAATTCTGAAAACTGAGTTGACGTGATTATGTATTGATTTATTTTGTTGTATGATTATATGATTTGAAATTTGTGTTGTTTAATAGAATCTATCATTTGAAAATTGAACAAATCTGTCAACGACCAACGGTTTATAACCTTAGTATACTAAAAATAAACTTAGTTTTCCAAAATTTTAAAACTGCGTGTACCAGATAAAATAACAATTTTTCAAAATCAATTTATGTTGTTTTTTTTTGCAAAAAAAAGTCAATACGTCTAGAATATGATTTAAAAAGACTAATTTCTGGTATCTCTGGTAATACCCTCTTAACCAATGAGACTAAAATTATTATTTATACTAAAAAATGTAGATGACATTTTGGTCTTCGAATATTTTTGTAGATTAAGCTTGAAACATTTTAAAAAGATGTACTTATTGGACTAATGAGGTTGGGAGGTACTCGAATGAGTGACTAGTGACATCATACGAAAGTTTTTTGTTGTTCTTAAAAATCAAAAATATCAGCGGAGACCAATTTCATTTACAGTTTTTTAGTACAATAATGTTAACTACAGGAATCACTGGTAAAAATAAGTCAAGTACGTCCCTTAACACCCTATGTAATACCTACATATTTCAGCGGTAAGCGCAAGTTATTTGGCACATATTCAAACGTAAATCATTTTGGCCAACCTAATGTAGTTTATATCTTCATGCAGGTAGCATTATGTGAAGAGTATGATGACTGATGACGATTGTTTGAAGAAATTTGCATGTTTTGTATGTAAATATTTACGCTGCATGTCAATCCTATTCAAAATTCATTAGCAAATTATGCAAATTACCATTAAAACAAAGGGATCAAAGTGTTTAACTATTGCGCAAATCAAAATGATATTTTCACAGAAGAAATTGCTGTAATCACATTAACTGTTTCATCAAAAAACGAGTATTTTAAAATGTTTTCTTTCATCATTATGTACCTAGTCTTTTGTCTTAGATCAAAGGCCGTCAATCAATTTTTTTTGGTCGCCAACAAAAGATTTTTTCAAAACAGCTACCATTTTTTCTGTCTTCTTACGTTGCTTTTTGCTACTCGCTTATTTTGTATGATCCATTAAAAATAATTTCAGCATAGATTTATAAACTCTCATAGTACAAGCAATATTACCAAAAAGTTAGTCGATTTCCGGAAAAAAATGCTAAAGATATATTTTAAAGTTGAACGAAGCTAATGTAAGTTAGAGTGATTCGTTTTTTATGTATTCGTGCTATGCATAAAAAAATCTTGTCTTAAACATTAGTTTATCAATTAAAAATAATCAATATTTGACGAGTTAAATTATTTCACCAAAAAAAATAGACATAATATGTCTCGACGCCATCTAGTGGGAGAGTTAGCACTTATATGCTTTTCTCATATAAAAATAAAGTTGGTTGTTTGCAGGTGGAAAAAATGTAATAAGCGGTAATTGTTGAATGAAACAGTAGGCATTTATTGAATCATTTTGGCGGGTAAGAGATAAGGCGCCGTAGCTTAATGGTAGAGCTCTTGACCGGCAATCAAAGGGGTGCAGGTTCGAGTCCCGTCGGCGACATGTATCTTTTTTCGGGAGATTTTTTCAATATGGATGAGTGTTTCAGGTTAATAATTATTGCTTATAATAATTTTTACCCTTTGTGCTATGCATAAAAAAATCTTGTCCTAAACATTAATTTATCAATTAAAAATAATCAATAAAACAACATAAAAAATCGAGAGAGAAAGTAAATTGAACTAAGTAATATGATCCCTAGAACCCAAAAAAAATATTTAAACTGTAGGTACAAAACAGATAACAAAAAAGATACACTTAGATAAAATAACAAATACTGTCACACTCTGATTTAGTGAAAGTTTAATTCATTTAAAAATATATTATACTGGTAGTTGTGTGAACAGTACTCCTCGCATCCAAAAAAGTGTGTTTCTAATATAAAATAAAATTATTAATCCTGTCAAATCTATCTTACATAATAATTATTACAATATCTATTTTACTTCATATTTTCCTACACGGAGAAAAATGTTATTCTAAAATACGATCATTTTATTCGTAAAAACGGATAAAAACGGGACTGAAGTTCTTACGAAGAAATTAACAGGGTTTCAATATTTATTGGCGGGAACATGTAAGAATAATTTGTTAGTATACGTAATTTCGTACGTATACCAACAAATTATTCTTACATTTTCCCGCCAATAAACATTGAAACACTGTTAATTTGTTGGTAAGAACTTCAATCCCGTTTTTAACCGTTTTTAATATTAAAATGATCGTATTTTAGAATAACAGTTTTCTCCGTGTACATTTTCAATAGTTAACTCTTTATATGATTAACCCACACTTTATTTTACATTTCTTTTTGATTTTATTGGATCATAATTACCGGTCTTATCAACCATAAGACCGCTCAGTGGCTGAGTTGGAATCGCGTTTGGGTCCCACCCATGCGTCATGTGTTCAATTCCTCGGCTGGCCAAGTTCTCCATCACAATACAAGCAACATTTTCCGCATACTGTGATGGTAGTAAGAAATTTTCAAAAAAATTTAAGGTTATTCGTAACCCACGCGGAGAAAAATGTTATTCTAAAATACGATCACTTTATTCGTAAAAACGGTTTAAAACGGGACTGAAGTTCTTACGAACAAATTAACAGTGTTTCAATGTTTATTGGCGGGAAAGTGTAAGAATAATTTGTTGAAATACGTACGAAATTACGTATACCAACAAATTATTCTTACATGTTCCTGCCAATAAACATTGAAACCCTGTTAATTTTTTCGTAAGAACTTCAGTCCCGTTTTTAACCGTTTTTACGAATAAAATGATCGTGTTTTAGAATAACATTTTTTTCGTGCAGGAATGATTGTCTTTCTTTTTAACAAAATAAAATGCTTAAATGTATTTAATCTTAGAATTTATGTATGTATGTTTGTACGCATTTATGAACTAACTACGTCTGTCTCGACATAGATATATCCTAGTAACACAGGTATCGAAAAAGCATAAAGTAACCGAACTTTATATAGATAAGTAAATAAAAAATGAAAATGTTCTCTTATTTAATAAATTAAAACCCAAAATGTAAGTATTTAAAGATCTGCCCACTTAATAATTATTCGTATTTGAAAAAAAAATCTTGACTAAACTATTAACGGACTCTTGTACAGGAACCGAAATCTAACAAATAAATTTACAGACAGATAAAGTCAAATGATAGAGTCAAAACACAACTCCGCTCAATTATATTACCCACAGAAAGATTTTTCACAAAATATAGTTATTTTTTCTGGGAAGGACAATAACATGACAACCTTTCGAAATCAAATGCTGTGAAAAATCGGCTGTGAACGATTTGCCGGCCTCTGTGTTTCCACCTTCCTATAACATGGGTCTCTTCAAGACCCACATTCACTCCTTCCTCTCCTCAAAAAGACCCTCCTCACAGCATCTTCAAAGATGACATAGGCCCTGAGGGAAATTATTTTCCTCAGAGCCTTCTGTATGGAGTTAATTTTTTTTTTTACATTAGGTATTTACGCGGATGCTATGTGGAGGGTATTTTTAAGGAAAGGAAGGAGAGGAAGTTCTGGGAAGGAAAATGGTATGAGGGTTGGGTAGAAATCTGGGGTTCACTGTGTCTAGATCATCCGCCGCCAAGACCTAGACAAACCCCACCCCTTGAACCCGGGCACCCCTGCTAAGTCACAAACGTAGCGAACCACTTGGGGTGGCCTATGGCAGAGGTGTTGGATTACCAATAAATGGTTCCCATTCCCGCCTCCCAATTTTTTTCAAAAAAGTTAATCTAAAAAAAAAAGCAAACAGCATGAATGGAGTACGTGGAAATAAATAATAAAATTTAAAAATAAGGAAATAGGAAAAAGGTGATCCTGAGTCTTTGTGGCTTTGTGGCTTTCAAACGCGTATTGTTTACAATTGTGTGGGAATGATATCCTTGTTCTACCGGTATTTCAATGGAAGATGCTCCGAGGAGCTAGCGTCATTGATCCCCTCGGCACCGGTGCATAGTCGGGAAACACGCCAAACGCGCGCCCAACATATGTACACAGTTGACATTTGTCACATGAGAACGGGACGCTTCTACGACTCGTTTTTGTGTTCAACAGCTCGGCTGTGGAACGATTTGCCGGCCTCTGTGTTTCCTCCTTCCTATAACATGGGTCTCTTCAAGACCCACGTTCACTCCTTCCTCTCCTCAAAAAGACCCTCCTCACAGCATCTTCAAAGATGACATAGGCCCTGAGGGAAATTATTTTCCTCAGGGCCTCCTGTGTGGAGTTAATATAAAAAAAAATAAAAAAAATAAAAAAATTGTGGCATAAATTATAAACAATTTTGTATAAAAAGCGTATTTAGTCATAAGATCAACGTCAATGGAACGGCGCAACCATCACGTTTGATCTTAATTATTATAAACCATAGTTACAGTTATGTAATTACAGTACATCCGTGGACCTGTTTTTCATCAAAATGCTTCCCTTCCACTTCGCTTAAGTGTCTGAAAAACTTCACTTTAGTAAACAACTCTATTGATCAAAGCAGAATTTTAAAGAATTATTTACTCACCGTCGATGAAAGTAATTTTGCGAGTTTCTACCAAAAGTTTCAGAATTTTTTCTATTTTCGTAGCTGAAAATGTTTTCCCTAATTGAATCTTGCCAACCGGGAAACTCATTCACGCCAAAGTCAACCCTTGCTTCAAATTTTCAATGGTGAAAGAAAATAAAGTTTTATTGGCGGGATTTTCATTGCTTGTTATTCTTGGAACTAGAAATAGCATTATTGGGAGTAGCATTTTTAGGTAACAAAATATTCCCTTCCAAGAAAATACAAGACCTCTAAGTCTATAATAGTTAAGTAACATTTTGAATACCCATAAAATGGGGTAAATATTGTAATATACAAATAACGCCGTTCTATTTGGACTACATTAACTTTTCATTCAGAAAAATTAAATCATTCACCACGGAAAATAATAATCTAGTATGTAAATAAAATACATTAATTCTTCAAATACAGCAAACTTATTTTGTGGCACCATTTTTTATTGAAATTAATAAAATACGAAGTTTTTACCACTTTTACTGTTTAAGAAGTGAGCGTTGCTCATGAAACATGTTGGTTTTTATAAACAATAAAGTGGTAAAAAATAAGTATTTTATTAATTTCAATAAAATACATTTATTATATAAGGATTAACCTATCAACGAATAGAAATATACAATATACACACAAATCCAGAAATTGCCCTTTCTCGAAATTCTCACAAATGTATGACTATAATTTTTTTGTAAAAGATATGAGTCTATATGTTATGATATATCCATCGAAAACATTTCTCTCTGAAAAGTTAAGCAATTATATCATTTACACTGTTATCCGATACGAATAATATCTTTATCGAAGGCTATTCTCGTGTTACTTTGATCTATTGTGTTAGTAGACGGAGAAAAATATCTGCCGCTCCGTCAAAAAAAATATATCGAGGAAGTCTCAATATTTTCACAATAAACAAAAAACGTTTTACACGAGGATCATAATTTTTTGATAATCTGCCATAATCTGACAATGAGTGTGAGAACTTGCCAAATAGTGGCGGATAAGCGGTAATCTTGTATTTTATCCGAATATTATATTATATTTTGTAGAAAATTAACTACCATCTCGTTGCCAAGAGAATGTAGTGATTCTCTTCCTTACGCTACAGCTTTAAGTCCATTGCATAACTTGGCCACGAGAATTATCAATTAATTAATTAAACCCCTGTTAAAGTGAATAGAATAGATTTTGGTTCTAAATTTTCGTGCTCTAATTTAGTTCGGGGAGCTTTTGGCAAGTCAACGTAGTATGAATAAGGGACGTATTTACACACGAATTAGATAGTTTACAATATGTACCATGTGTGTTGTGCGATTACGTGACTGTGAGTGGTTGCCTCGATTTGGAACTCGTGCCATATGACCTCGAATTAATGGGCCTTGAGAGATATCATTCAACGTGCCGAAATCAGCATGCTTTGTAGTACATAGTTTGAGCTACTTGGTACGTGTGTTGAAATTATGTGACTTAACGAATGATTATATTATTTATACTAATTCCATGTTTACACTAGACTTCATATTTCATACAATGTAACTATACTATATTGGTCACCATGATACAGGCAGCCGCCTAGTATGGTGATTTAATATATCAACTTTATGTAAATGTCACAATTATGTAACATGTATTAAATAAATAAATAAATAAAAATAAATAAATTATGTGAATGAAACGGAGAGGTTTAACAATTATTATAAGCAATAATTATTAGCCTGAAACATCCATATTGAAAAAACCTCCCGAGAAAAGATACATGTCGCCGACGGGACTCGAACCCACACCCCTTCGATTGCCGGTCGAGAGCTCTACCATTAAGCTACGGCGCCTTATCTGTTACCCGCCAAATGATTCAATATTTACTAGTGTTTCATTCAACAATTACCGCTTATTACATGTTTTAGGCTAATAATTATTGCTTATAATAATTGTTACCCTTTGTGCTATGCATAATAAAATCTTGTCACATTAGTTTATCAATTAAAAATAATGAACAGGTTTAAGCTTTCTTTTACTTCGAGATAATTTAATGTCTATTAAGAGTAATTTTATAATGGCTATTAAAATATCTTTATTATCAAACTAACTATCAAACCATCACATTGTTTCTCCGCAGGGGTAGGCAGAGAGGTTGAACCGCAAAACACCTCGGTCTTGGCACACACTTGGCCTCATTCGCATTCACACATCGTCTATTATTTCTATTATACTGACTCTTGATATTGCCCGACTCAAATTTACCTCTAATATTCTTTTTTCTTCGTTAATATGCTCTACACACCCAAGTCATCTGAGCGTCCCTTTCTTATTCATACTCATTACATCAGCATTGCTTTATCTGTGAATCTCCACATTTCTCACACGATCATACGTGGTTTTACCACACAAACGCATCAGGGTCTCATTTCTACAACATTCAGTCTACTTTCATCCTTAATTTAAAAACCTTACAGTAAACGGTAGCCGTCCGTAGCCGTTACTTTATGATCGAATTGTAAAGTTTATTACATAATTTGCATATGCTTCAAACTAGGAAAGTCAAGGCTGCATTGATGGATAACACCCAAGATGATCCCTCCCCAAAAATATAATTAATCTTGTCGCGGGTGCAAGGTCCTCGACTAGCAATCTGAAGGTCGCGAGTTCAAATCCCGGGGTGCGCAAGAAATTTTTTTTGATTTATTTGTGTTTTCACAATTTTAAAATTTAAAATATTATAAGTTATATTTGCGGCACGAAATAGAAAATTCTCTCATTATCGCTATGGGGTAAGACCACCATTCAAAAGTAAAGCGTTGCTTGAAATGTTTTAGCCGTGTTTTTGACCAAATTGGAGTAGCCAGGTACTTTTCCACTTACCTCTTCTTCATATCCATCCCCTTCCCATATACCTTCAGCCTCACAACAAACTCCAATCGGAGATACTATACACGGAGAAAAATGTTATTCTAAAATACGATAATTTAATTCGTAAAAACGGTTAAAAACGGGACTGAAGTTCTTACGAAGAAATAAACAGGGTTTCAATGTTTATTGGCGGGAACATGTAAAAATAATTTGTTGATATACGTACGAAATTACGTTCCCGTACAATCCCGTTTTTATGAATAAAATGATCGTATTTACAATAACATTTATCTCCGTGTAGTCTCACTGGCTATAGGCGATTGGTGTAGTTTGAGCTCATGTGCGGTATTCACATTTTAAAAAAAGTTTCCCTCGATGTAAAATCATAAAATTGTTTCACATCGCATGACGTCGTTTATAAAATAACTTCTCCGTGTCACCGTATCACAAATAGTAAAGGTGACGTATTTTCCGCTTTTTATAATAACCGGATTTACTGTTTCATTTTCGCGCAGCAAGAGGTAATCCCGCATTTTCCATATCAACGTCGTGTTCATAAACAAGCCTGGCAATTACGGGGTGTAACTTCGCCAGTTTACGTGTACGGTATACGGGGCGCGCAGGGCGCAGAGGCCGGCCAAAGCCCTGATATTTTAGAGTTAGCCTTGTTAACAATCTGCTTGTTTGTGTAGCAGTGAATTTAAAACTTGTGCCGTTACTTTTAAGGCTTTTAGTTCGACAGCACACTAAGGTTAAATTATTATTATGAGAGATCGTTTCAAAATCAATGAGGTTACGTTATTTAAACTAAATTTTCTTTAATTTTCGTGTTATATTTTTTGGTTTTTCATGATATAAAATTTATTACATAACCAGTGAGACAAAAATGTACATTTCTAGGTAGATGCAATTGTTATCATCGACCTTTATTTATAATTTGTATCTTCAAATTTAGAAGAAATATATTGTTTTGTTGCTTTTTTCTATGATAAAAATTACAATGAAATAAAAAATTTTAGTCTTTCGTAAAAAAAAATTAAAGTATGTTGCGTATGTATGCCTATGAGTATGCTGTGTGCCTTTAAGTGTATGTATGAGTATATTGCCTATGTTATATCTATTTTTCTATGTTTTTATGACTTTGTGATGTAGTAACTTCAAATGTTATTCTTCAATTATTATACGTTTTTTGGTTTCTCTTTATGTATGTGCATTAGCGTTATAATTAATAATGCAAAATTGACCTGCTGACAAACTGCTCCGGCAGTTTAGCGGGTACTTATAATAAGTAATTAAAAACAAATAATAAATTTATACTCATCGCTTGTAATTAATAATGTTGCTGTTCTTGTAATTTGAGCATTATTCAATGTATATCAATAGAAATTAATAAATAAACTAAATGGATTGTTAGAAAGAAACGCATTTTAAAATTGCGAAGAGTTTTTATTTAAACACTTTAATCAATAATTTCTACATATAATATTATGTAAACCTCTTAAAATAAATTATTCAGTGCATTTGGAGGAAAACAATATTCTAATTAGCATTTTAAATACAATGCACTTCATACATTATAATTAATAATATATATGTTGGTTATCATTTAAATAGTCCATCCTTACGAAGCTACTAACACTAGAAAAAAACATATTTTAATTCTATAAGTTATGTACACTTAACATATCAATTACCTAAATAAAATTCCAAGCTGGCACTTTTACTAATAAAACTAAATAAAAGTAAAGCTATATAAAATTTCCCCTTACGGTTGTAATTTTGACATAAAACAAACAAACTTTGCGAAGATACGTTTTTAGATTTTCACGGCCAAAAGCATTTTCGTTGTTTGTTTTTGGGGTGTTATGACGTGTTGTGCTACCTCCTTCTCGGATCTGCCCCTGATGATGGACACTGCAACGCTGTCCGAAACGTCGGCTAAAGAAGGAGGTAGCACAATACGGCATAACACCCCAAAAACAAACAACGAAAAAACTTTGCGAAAGTTATACATACTAGTTGGCTTGGTCCAACGGACAATCTTAGTAACATAACACAAATTTTAACATTGCGGTGGTTCAGTTTGATTGTGAAGGTGGCCATAGTAAATATAAATGTTCTTGTTATTGACATGTTAATTTAAAAGTGAATAGTTAAAAATATTTTTCCAACTCTATTTTTAGTAAAACTGAGTGTGAAACCTACCATTTAAAAATAAGAATAGTTATAAAAAATTCATCCATCCGTAAAATATATGTAATTACTTGTTTCAGAGGCGTCACAAATCTGTTCTTATTTGGAAAAGATTTTCCTGAAAATACTTTGAAATGGGCTGTGTGCGGATAGCATGAAATTTACACATTTTCTTCTAGTTCAATAACAATTTCTACCATTTCAGTTTTACTTGAGCCTATTTTTGTTTTTCCGTATATAGGCACTTACCTTTTACTGACTTTAAAATAAATTTAATGGGTAGATATGTTGGTAAGACTGATTTATAATCTTTAGATCAATACGAAGAAGTTTTCTTAAAATACAGCACATTATTATTTTGCAAAATAAACTACGTAATGTATTAAAAGCAACTAGTTTAATTGTGTAATAACTAACTTCATATCTTATAATATTAGGCTACTAATTCAAATACAAATATATTATTTTCTAATTACATCATTTAGGAACGATAACCTAATCTTTCCTAAGAATTCAATGATGATAAAAATTTGTAACTGTTAAAATTACTTCGATAATAATACAGTTGGGTTAGAACACATTTCTATAAACATTATGCCAGTATTAAGTGCTAAATAAAGATTGTTGCTAATCATATGTAGGAATATAAATGTTAATCATCAATAATATTAAATACAACAAACGACTTACTCGGCTAGAATTTATTGTCTAAAATATGTAATCTACTTTAAATGTATTACTATATTTACTCTAAAAGCAAGCTTTTTATAATTTATATATTAATCATAATTTTCTTATAAAATTTATTTTAAATCGTGAAATATCCAATACCGATTACGTCACTCTTACAAATATAATTTTTTTATAGAGAAAAAAAAAACATAAAGCCACCCATTTCCTAATCTCCTCAAACAGTTCACAAGTATTCTCTTTTTTTCTTCTAAAAAGCATTTTTTAATTTCTTATTTGTGTTCTCGTTATTATTTACGATTACCATGCCTGCCAAAATCAGACGGCGAGTTGCACACGACCATTCAACATATATTGATTCCAAGAGCAGGCGTGATACACTCTCCTCTTGTAGTTTCTCTGAGAGTGATGATTACATCCTATATAGATATCACAAATATCTATTTATTAAATCTATGCAAATAGCATTCGCTGAACAGATTATTGTTACAAAAATTAATTATCTAGAAGACCTGCCTGGAATTGGCACCTTTTTCCGCAGAGCAGGGAGGATACAAAATCTTTGGTCTCCCCTTTCTCACATTCTTGAAAACTCACCTCTTCTTCTTGAGAATAATATCTAGACAAAAGATATGACATAATAGCTTAACTCGTAACACCTAGAATCCAGAACTCGTCAATAGTAAAGTATTGCAAAGCAGTTCCTTCGGTAAAGCTTTATACAATTGATATAAAATTACACAATGAAGCAAATACTTTATATTAAACCACTTTATTTTATTTATATTGGTCGACCGGTTTCGGTAGAACTCAACCTTCCTCAGAACAATAATATATAAACTAAATCATAATACAGAGAAACAATATCAGGTAAACAAAGTAAAGAGAGAATAAACTATAAATATAATAAAGTGGTTTAATACAAAAGTATTGGTTTCATTTGGTATAATGTCAAGCCACAAAGTGTTTGCTTTCTTCGATAATTTGATATAAAATTCATATAAATTATTTAGACACGTTGTAAGTCATTTTGTTTTTGAACAGTTTAATTTCACATTAAAATCCTTAGAAATACAAAAAAAATAAATCAAAAATTTATTTAGTTAACAAAATAATAACACCCTGTAAATCACCCTTATTAACAATGTTCCCATGTTTTCCTGACTCCTCCCACCGTTTTCCCAATCCCCAAAATCACCCCTCAAACTACCTCCACCTAATAAAGCTAATCATTTCTGAACTTGTATAATTTTTTATACAATGAATGACACGGATGTATCGAAACCGGTTGTAGATTTGTAAAATTTAGTAACAAAATGTACATATGGATTTATAAAAATTAAGTAACAAAATGTACATATGGAATTAAACTCTTCAAAAACAAAATGTCTAGAAACTCTTACATAGATAATGCGCAAGAAATACAAAAAATGTTATAAGTCTGTTAAAACTATGTTTCTTAGGCTTCGATCTAGACATATTATATTTATTAATTTTTCTATTCAAGTGACATGAAAATCACTAGCGTCATGTTGTACAAATGTACCATAGATAACACACTGCAAGGGGGATGTAGAAAAATGTCATCTTCTGTCTGTTAGACAGAGGTCTCGTAGATGACGATCTGCACAAGGGGTGGCTCGGGTTGCTCGGGGGATGGGGTAGCCAGGTCGCGCAGCACAGCCTCCATGGCTGCCTCCCACTCCAGGCGCTGCTGGGCGGACACTTCAGCCGATTTGCCCGGCGTAAGGCGCGGCATACTTACCTATATAATTCACAAACAAATCAATTACAATTGATATTACTTCTAAACAAATATATACAATATGGACTGGACTGAATAGGTAAGCCAAACATTCACCAAACTTCAATTAGCAAAAAAAACTTGTGAGCACCGAAGTAAAAGGAAAGTTTAAGCAAATCATTTTATTAATTAACATATTTTTCCCGAAATTGATGGTTTTTGAGTTATAATAAAAGACCCATCGTCAGTAGGAAGGATGGATTCATAAGCCCGTCACTGCTGAACACAATGACCCCAGATTTCTACCCCTCCTCATACCTGTTTAATTTCCATAACTTCTTCTCCTTCCTTTCCTACCCTCCACACTGCATCCCCTAAGATGATTTACCCCAAGGAACCCCAGGGTCTCTTGTGTGATTCAACTAATGAAGAAAAAAAGTTTAAAGAGGAAAATTGTGCTCGCAAAGATGATTGAGGTAGATTTTCTCAAAGGTTCAGTATAAATTGACCTGGTGCTAGTTTCAAATACTACACTAACTGGTAATAGAAAAAAGAAGAATAATTGGGTTGAATTCACGAAAAAAAACTCCTTTTCAATAGTAAGGACGATTCTTATCATTGTGGATTTTAGTTTCTAAGCCTAGAATGCAGGTTTTGCCGAATATATTAGAAGATGTGGATCGATATATGCTTCGCTAAGCGGGCAAAATTGCTTACCATACCTAAATTACACATTTTTTTTATAGTTTTATTATATTTTTTACATTATAAAATATTTTATTAAAATTCATAATAAAGCAGAAGCTTGTGCTTAAGAGAGGACAACTTATATTTTATTAACAACTTTTGGAAATGATTAATAATTATAATTTATTTATTATTAATTTCTTATGTGGATCTCTAAAATAAAATTACATTTTACATAGCGAGAAGACAGTAGGTATTACATTCATAAGAATATAACATGGTAAGATTAGATTAAGAGAGAGCAAACTTTCTTACTCTTGTTTTTAGACAAATTTGGGAAGACATAATTTTTTAATTGGGCATTGAGATTTCCTCGAAAATCCCATAAACTAAATACTTTTCCAACACGACATGTATTTTGTCATAAATTATAACATGAAGGACTCATATTCCTAAACTATATCCATTAAACAGGCCGCCTGTTTCTGCATAGAGTCAAGAGTTTTATATATTACATATATACCTACACAATGAACAATTTAAGTGGTTTAGGTACCTACCTACCTAGTATCTGTGTATAAATATTTATAGCTATAAAATAGTTTTTCTTTTGCGAAAGTTAATTAAACGTTAATAACTTCGTCCTTAATCATACTTTGAGCGATATTATGTAACGCAAACTGTAAACCATTCTGTAAAATTCTTTTTCTTTTTAACGACATTAAACTAATTCGAAAGATGAGCCTCATTTAAAACTTTTTCTTTAAATTGAAAAATTAAAATTGATACACTTGGAATTGATTTTAATTTTGCAGTTTTCGTTGATTGTATCATCAGAAGTGAAGTGTTATAGAAAGAAAATTTAAAACTCGGTTAATTAAATCCTAAAATCACTTCATGTTAATAAAATGGTTTTAAAATGTTAATTGAATGAATGAATTACTTATATATCTATCTTTGTAAAAGGGCGTAATATAATATATATAAATAAATATTAAAGCAAGTTTTGAATGAAATAAATCGATATTAAATTTTAAGTTTAGAAATTTGATACTGGGAATAATCTATCTTTCTCATCGGAACCTCCCTGTACAGTTTTAAGCATTTTGGAACTTTAATTCTCAATGGGTCTTAATAACTAGAACAGAATTGTCAAGTAGTCTTCCCCATTCTAAATCAACCCGACTTAAAACAATGCCCCTGATTGTGCCATAGTCTAAAACTGCTCCGGCCATTAAAAATCTTTTGTAGAGTCACATAAACATAAAATTACAAAATAATGTGTTGAAAATCGTAAACCGCCTTTTCGATAAAAAGTGTAAGCCCCGACCCAACGTTATCGGTTTATTTTATGGGCGGGGAGCGACATGACATAAGGCGGTATCACCGCTAGTCTTGCAAAGCCAGCCCAGTCTGCCCGTTCTACCCAACCTAATACAGTCAACGTCATGTGGGCCGATAAATAATGGATCAACTTCTGCTAACTTCATTTACCGATCAACTATATTTTGCCGGAGCAACTTTTCGGAATATCTTAATTTGTTTTACTACACGCAATCGCTCCAATTTGACTTACAAAATGCCGTTAGGATATTCTAAAAAAAAAATCAGCATGTTGTCTTAAGAAAATGTAATAAATTTTTTATATGCATGTCAACATAGGGACATTTTTTTCTCGTGAAATTAAAAATATATGTGTGTCGGGTGTACTCTGTTCAACGGATGAAATTATCTTTTTTTCAGTTTAAAAAAAAACCTTGAAACAAACAAAGCTTGCTAAATTATCAAGTACCCAACAAATACAACACTAGACTCCATGCTCCATTTAATATAGTTGCTTCTCGCTCTAATTTCATATTCAACTCTTGTCTTCAGAGATTGCATCGTGTGAATGAAATTTGCTCTGTTGACATATTTTTTATAAAAACATGGTTTCCTTTTTTTGTAAGTATTATTCCAGAAAAAAGAAAATAACATTTTCACTTCTTTGACTAGAAAATACATATTACATGATTTTGAACTAAATACATTTTACATTACTCTGTACATAATACAATATTATTCTGTTTCACTATTTTGTTGATTAAGAAAAAAATTAATAATTTTTTTTTTTAAATATCCAGTCTCTTTTCGTTTTTAATGTTGTCTAGAAGGCAATTATATAAGTTGCCCCCCTCGTAATCAATGGATAGTTTATAGTGAGTGGATAGTTAGTGTTGATGGTGTTTAAATTATATGTATGCTTATATGTATGCAGATATTATGCAACAATCATTAAATAATGTTATTATGGCATTCTCATTTATCCTGTTTTATTGGTTTGAACATTGTTAATATTTTTCATATAAAAGCCCCCTAGGGCGTAAATAAATAAATAAAAATAAATAAATAAATTGCATCGTGTGCGAAATGAAACTTGCTTTGTCGACATATTTAAATTTCCCTTAAAAAGAAAATATACTTGCAGTTATGCAATAATCCTTTAACATGTCATGTAAAAGCCTAAGGCGTTTAAAAAATCATAAACACTTTTAAATAATGGAGTATTGCAAGAAGCTAGATTTACTCAAATTAATAATGGAATGCTGCCTTGTTTAATTTGCTCAAATCTATATTACCAATTACGCGATATCGTTAGACAAATTAATGAAAATTATTGTATTAAAAAAAAAAAAAAAAAGAAATGTGGTCATATTTCAGATTTACCAGAATTCCATATTTATACGCACATTTTAATATAAATATTGAGATAGCTAGGGCAGTTAACTCGCTATCACAGGACAATAGTTCCATCGTTAAAATGTCTAAAAAAATTATTACGTAAAAGTACGGCGTCAATTCGAAGACTTAAATAAATGATACGTCATATTCACACTCATCGAAAAAAATGTTACACCGCTTATTTATGTCACGCTCTGAGGCCCTAGCACACTCTCGCTTTATAACGATCGATAAGATAACTATCAGTAACTTCTCATCGTTCCCTAGCATGACTACAGATCGCCAACGAATAAGTGACAGTTCACAATGACTAAGTGTCCTTAACATATTCGACATCAACTGTTGATTGTACGTTAGCGATGTGCAGTTGTCCTAGGGAACGATGAGAAGTTACCGATAGTTATCCTACCGATCGTTATAGAGCGAGCGTGCTAGGGCCTCTGGTGGGCTTTTAAAATACGAATTACACGATGTTTTTAAACATTATTACGAATAAGCGTTTTCATACAATTATTTATCATTAAACACCACATTTTAATTGTGCTACAAACATAAAACGATCATTTGGTCACTGCGCGCTCCTGAAAATTATAATACATAACTCTTGAATTATAATTTAACGAGTTTCTAGTTCGAGGAATTTATTGTCGATTGGTGCAAAACATAATCAAGAAGATCGAATTAAACATATTTATAACTAGAGTCAAGTATTTATCTGTGATATTGTCGGTTTAAATTGAGCAATTAATTGTGAATGTCATACTTACCTACTAGTCATTCATTAATTAATGTGTTTGCATGTTTTCAATAACTTTTCCTCTCGGTATTCCGAAGAAATATGTTAGTCAATACTGTGTGACATCATCATATGCGGTCTTAATTCTGTTTAAGGTGACCAGTAATCCAAATTTATCATAGGTTTGTAGCGATGCATACGCTACCTACTTAGGTAGCCACTCGCAACGTTTAGTACTGCGAGCCTACTGACCACCTTCTGGAAAGAGCTCGAACCAACCACACATTACACACAGCGCTGCGTAGCCATTTCGAGAATCTTCCAGCGTGTGCACGATTTCGCCTGCCGTTCTCGTATCAGGCTCGGCCCTATATAAGGGCTCGAGTAAGCGAAATCCAGCAGTCGTTCTCACTCAGTCTTCGCTGCGACAAGCCACGGTTATTTATCTATGAAATATGCTCCATTTGATTGATTTGATTGATGATTGATATTGCAATTTGGGAGGCGGGAATGCGTACCGCCGCCTCGGGAACCATTTATTGGATAACCAACACCTCTGTCATGGGTCACCCCTAGTGGTTCGCTACGTTTTGTGACTTAGCAGGGGTGCCCGGGTTCATGGGGTAATGTTTATCTAGGTCTTGGCGGCGGATGATCCAGACACACTGAACCCCAGATTCCTACCCAACCCTCATATCTTTTTCCTTCCCAGAACTTCCTCTCCTTCCTTTCCTTAAAAATATCCTTCACACAGCATCCCCAAAGATGACACATAGATGACATAGGCCCTGAGGGAAATTATTTTCCTCAGGGCCTCCTGTGTGGACATAATGTAAAAAAAAAACCTTTATCTCCTTTTCCTACAATGTCTTCTAGATATTTTTGAAAATTGATCTTAGCACCCTATAATGTATGTCAACATAAATACATGCCAATTTTCGAAGTAAAACTTCTTTACGCACGCTTGACTTGGGGAGTAAGCTGGGAAATGCGTGACTATAGCGTTACGAAAAGTGAAATCGGGCAAGGCAAACGATAATAAATTTAAATTAAATATTTGTAGAAAATTAATATATGTAGGTATATGTAAATACATGTATATACTTTATACATATAAACATATATGTATATTCATACATATAGATGGAGCTAAAGAAGTTTTACTTCAGTCGTGTGGTCTAAATCACACTCGTTTTTTTATCAACATTATCGGTGATTAGACTGATTAGTCTACCCTCGCTATTGCGACCTCAATCGGCAATGGTGTTTGACAGTTCTAATCGATTCAAATTTGGTTATGTTATCGAAACCGTCTGCTCCCTAGATAAAGTTATTATAGCATCGTTATTTACTTACACACTTACTGTGTTGAAGGTATGCCTTCTAAAGGTACGAAAGAGACATTCGTGAATGAATAATATAACACGACGCAATGTATAAAAAGGCTTTTCTGCTTTGAATATCATCTTCTTATTATTACCATCCCGAATACTACCATTCGAATATAAATTAACTTGTTCATCAGCATCATCTCTAAATTTTGCAATCACCTCTCTTACCTATGCTCTTTGTTTTAATAAATATTTATCAATATATTAATGTAATACTTAGAAACTATCTTTTTATTTTACATTATTTAATATATATAGAGTACAATTACATGAGGTTTTTTTTTTGAACTGGTGATGCTGGATGAATAATATCTAATATCTTTTTTTTTTTAAGTTAAATGAAATATACATATTTTGCTTTGTTAACTTAATACATTGATACAAATAATATTAATAATGATGGTTTACTACCTAACACCAAGTAACACATTTTTTTAAGTGAGAACATTTTGGTTTTGCTCATTAATTTTGAGAGCAAACAGTTTTTTTTTAAATATGCTTATTTTATTTTCGGTTGTTAGGCTATCAGGAAGGAGATTATATATGTTTATACCCTCATAGCCTATGCTTCTTTTGCCACACTCTGTCTTTGTTGAATTAATGTATAATTTATTACGTTGTCTTGTGTGGTGTTCATGTACTTGTGATGTTTTCATAAATGTAGTATTTGTGTGTATAAAGAAATTTTGAATTTTGTAGATTAATAAGCATATGTTGTATTCGTACAGTTTTCTGATTTTCATTAAGTTAAATTTTAAATGCCTTTAATACTTGTTCAACAGAATACATAATTTTATGTCAAACATAATCATCGCAGTATAGAATTAATAGGCCATGCTCTACTCTCTGCCCTTTTGTCGATAAATCCCAGAAACCGATTTTATTGCCTTTTCATGTCTACAGTGTTACATAATATGTTAACCTCAAAGATAATTATAGACATGAATTGGCTACCAGACATAAATCCAATGCAACACTTTTATTAATTTTATCGTAAAATAGGTGTTTTAGTACCCAGACCAAATGTGTTTTCAAATTGGATGATTCAATTATTATCATTACGACTTGTGTTTGTATGTTTCTATTTCAGAACTGTTTAAAAACTTCTGCAAGAAGCGCTATGTTTTCATAAAATTTTATGGAAACTTTAAAAATTGCGCGCAAATTGCATATAATCATACGTATCTAAATTATCATAAAATTTTATATTATTACTTGAAAATTTTTCAAAAGTATGTACGTTGTTAAAGAAATAAAATTATACTATCACGCTTTGTTTGCTGCAGTAACAGATATTTTCCCAAATAGGAACAAACTGAACGAATACAAAATTAGTGTAGTATTTTATACATTGCTAAAATAACTGGCAGAATAATTTTTAAGTAAGTGAACGTTTAATATGTTTTCCGGGTGGGTATTCGTGTTAAAATTTTAACGTGAATCTCATGTGACATGCATCACAATGTGAAGTAAGTTACACTTAGAAAACAAAAAAGTGCAACTATTTAAATAATTATTATAATTAAAACGATTGTTTGTCAATAGATTATTACAAATTTATAGATCTTGTTTGTTTAACATTGATTCTATTGATAAATGGGTCACTTCTCAGCTATACATTCAGGATTTTCCCCGGAATGCTGCTGGTTTTCAGCAGTGCCTCTATAAAAAAGGGAAATATATTGAGAATGTTCCTTTACCGAAAAAGTAAACAAATTCTTACACCTTTTTTACTACCAATAACATTCAGTGGCGGGGCAATTCATGAACAAAGGCAACGTATAATGTAATTTCATCCAAGGTAATTGAGTTACGCCGTTCTTCCATGGATCTACCTTCAAGCGACGCGATCGCCGCTCGTCTGTGTTTTCCATACTATTATTAGTGTTTGAAAACGCCGCTAGGTGCTACACTAGCAAATTTGTTTGACAGGTAGCGGTAGCGTCGCTTGTGAATAGTTACGTGGAAGAACGGCGTTATTCTTTCGGTCGTGTGGCAGGCAACTCACCACACTGTGTGAAAAGTTATTCAGGTACAGAGGAACATAATATTATGTAATAATATAAAAAGAGTAGGACACAAAGGCGTTGCGACATGCTGTGACTCTGCAATTTATTTAAAAAAAAAAAAAACTGTAATTTTTTTAATATTCATTACGTGTGACCAAAAAGTTTTTGTCCTATTAAAAAGTTAAAGTCCTATATTATTATTTTGTCGGCACACTTCGACAACACACACACACACACACAAAGTCGGCACGCCACTGGTGTTTAAAAAAATATTAGTTTTATTCCGGGGTGCATGCAATGAAGGAAAAGATTTAATTCATTGCGGAAACAAAATACCCATAAATACATAACAATAAAAAAATATTTTTGTGATGGAAATGTAGGCAACAGCACTTAAATGTTTCAATAAAACATGTAGCATGTCACTCGTAATAAATAGTTTACGGTTCCAACGCATTTTGTAAGAAAGCTTTAAGTTTCCAAATAATATTGGATCACGTCAGGTAAATAACTAAATCCGGTAGTTTAATGTGGCACGCTATGACACGGGGAAGGTGAAAGGACTTAGTGATTTGCAAAGTCGTATTTCATTCCATTGAGGGTTTATTCGAACACGTAGGCGCAGGAAAATTTTTAGTGCTTGAGCTATGACTGGCATATTTGATTGCGTTTTGGAATTTTTTCCCTTCAGTGATGGGAATTCACCCCGCCCGATTTGTATTCTGTTATTGATTTAATTATCGGTGTACCCCAAGGAAAGTGCGTAGCTTTAGAATTAGACAGGAAAATGTCTGCATAAACCCTTCCGGCTTTTAAATATTTTTATCTTCAGGTCTTAATGACAGCGAAATTTTGCTTTCTTCGGAGGTATTTTAAATGTGCAATTTATAACGTATTTTATAAGTTCTCGGACAAGCAAATACTATTTTAGAAACTAGATAAAATTATCTTTCAGATGTTTGTATATATGAAATAAACATTGATATTTACAAATAATATAACTTTTTATATGTTGTAGGAAGGAGGCAACACAGAGGCCGGCAAATAGGTCCACAGCCGAGCTGTTGAACTCAACAACGAGTCGTAGAAGCGACCCGTTCTCATGTGACAAATGTCAACCGTGTACGTATGTTGGGCACGCGTTTGGCGTGCTTCCCGACTATGCAACGGTTCCGAGGGGATCAATGATGCTAGTTCATCGGAGCATCTTTGATTGAAATACCGGTAGAACAAGGATAATATTCCTACCCGACGCCTGCGTGCTCTAAAGATTGCAATCCGTTTGTTAAGACCGGAGAATATATCAAACGGACCACCCGTTTCTGCATAGAGTCGAGAGTTTTTTCAGGTACTTTGGGGTTCCTGACCAGAGGTGATGGCCAAATTCAACCGTGGGGCGCACTTGCGATTTGTACAGGGTTAGCAGTTGTGCACTATTAAAGTATCTGCGGGCCCTGTACAGTACGAATAAATATTATAGTTTTTATAGGCTTCTTTGATATCAGTCATATCTATTTTAATTGGAGGACATAGCTAGAACCCTTGAGGAGGTTCAGAGATTCTGAAATACCAAATGTGGTTTTTTGTTGCATTAGTCTGAAACCAGAATCAGTCTCTGATTATTGCCTTATTGACTCCTTCCTTGCTTCGTTAGCATAAATCTTCGATTCCATTCCAAAGATCTTATACCATTTTCCTCACTCCATAATAAGTTTAGTGGTAAGCTATATAACTTTTTCTGGTTATGGTACCTACTCTTAAAACCGGTTATATTAGGGCTAGTCCAGAGACAAAAGTATGTTGCGATTTTCAATGCCGTTCAAACATTAGTTATGTTCTTTAAATTTGTAAATTTTGATTGCTTGCTTACTGAAGTTATCTCATGTATTATATATCAATGTATGATATATTATCAAAGCTTTTTTATATAATGCTCATAATTAAAACCTTGCCTAGCGAATTTGAGATGTTTTCCATTGAAAAAAGGATAATGAAGAAATAGTCTTGAAGCGCGTGGTTTGCCTTCAAATTTTTCAAGCTCAATAGATCTTTTCAAATACCAAAAGTCTGGCTCAGCGAATATTAATGATCCCAGTATACTGAATCAAAGTAATATCGTACTATCCTATAGTAATAGTAGGTACTATAACTAGTACGCCAAAAGTACTGTACTATCCGTAGGCTCGTGACTTTATCCGCATTGACGTGGTTCGGGAATTCAGAAAATGTAAACGAATAATAAATGAATTACGGATATTTTTGTCACGATGTTATTCATGTGTTCAGGTTATTCATACGTGGCATATTTGCATATTAATTAAAAACAACAAGTGTGTGCTTGGACATTTTTACAGAAAAAAATATGTGCCAGAATGAAAACATAAAAATCACGCATAATAAGTATTGTCCATGGACATTCAAGTTATTTACCTACATTTAGTTTGCAAAAGTTAATGAAAAGACCACTAGTTCGCTCTATCATATAATTAATCGGCATCTTCGACCAATATTGATGATTGACATATATTAAATTTTAAAAAATGGTTTTTAAATAATGTACAAATTGAAAAACTCGGAGACAAGTTTGGAAGTGTTTAAAATTAAGCGTCTTTACTTGCCTAAGAAATTTCTAAAAATCATGTTTAATTATCGACATTGATATTATCAATATACCAAAGGAATATTGAAAAAATAAATTATAAAATCTTCAAACACTTGGGAGGGTACAATAGTAGCTGCACCCGGATTCACGCGGTGAGGTTTGGCTGGGTCTTAGCGGCGGATGCTTTTGCCAACATACTGAATGGTGTGCTGGATCGGGAGAGGCCGGACTGGTTGTCGGAAACCTTAAGATTTCTCCATCCGGACTCTCGCGTCCCGTCGCCTAACCTTTTCCTTCCCAGAACTTCCTCTCCTTTAGTTTCCTAAAAATACCCCCCGCACAGGATCCCCAAAAATGACATAAGGCCTGAGGGATTTTTTTCCTCGTGGCCTCCTATGTTGAGATAATGTAAAAAATAATCATCGAAAAAGTTTAACTACCATCTAATGATTATCGGTGGAAACATTACCTATCGCAGCTTGCATCTTACAAATATTCGGGCCGCGGGAAGGTTCAATATAATATATTCAAAATAATTTTGAAAAGTAGGCGCTCACATAGCTAAATCGTGAAAGCTGTCTACCCACTTTCTGGGTGCATAGCGCTCCAGTAGTAAACCCGCGACGGAAAGCTATCATCGTGCTATTTCAGTTCAACACTACAAGTTTTATAGAATCCAATCTTTGCCACATAAAATTTCCACCACACCGTAGCAATGTTGGTAACTGTTCCTCATTGTGAAACTCTAATATCTATCAATATCATAATTATTAACCTATTATTATAAATTGTTATTATTAAAATATTTAGAAACTTCGATGTATATCATTTGTAATTTAATTTGTATAATTTAGTAAATTATAATTCAATTTATCAACCCATACTATGTAACTTATAAATAAATTATTATTTATCTGTAACCCACATTTCCATAAATTCATTGTTATATTATCCGTAAACTACACTATCATCAATTATTATATTAGGTATCTGTAAACTTCGTTAACATAAATTCAATGTTATATTATCTGTAAACTTCATCAATCAATTATTACTTTATATGTAAACTTCATTGTCATAAATTCCTTGTTATATTTATTACCTGTAAACATCATTATTCATTATCATCAATTACTATATTATACGTAAATTTCATTATCATAAATTAATTGCTGCATTAACTGTAAACCTCATTATCATTAATTATTATATTATCAGTAAACATACTTCATTACCTTAAATTATAAAATCTGCAAACTTCACCCGCCATAATCCCTAGCATGGTGGACGAAATAACACAATGTCTACACTATGTATAAAATTATTTTAATAAATAAATAAATAAATCATTTAACTAGTCCCGATAAACTCGAACGTAAATGTATAGCTTATCTCAGGGAATATAAGTGATTCGACGTAAACTCAAATAGAATCCACAATATCAAAACAAGGCCCGCAATAAACTTAACACCCTTACTCATAATTGCGATATCCGCCGACTCATCCTTGGTTTTGTAAAGTTGGCCCTAAACCTGGTTTAAAGCCGTTTTAACCATGCACATGCAGTTACAATAAGTCAAGTTGTTCACTGTTACGTCGTAATACGACGCGTATTAGGATTACTACGATTATGAGTAAGAGGGAACATATTTTATCTTTGTGTTTAAAAATATGTAATATTATCCTTGTTTCGTACATTGACAGACATACAGAAAAATGTAATAAATAATTGAACTGTACGGAAATCAGATACGGTATTTTTTTGAGATTTTGCTACATAGATATTACCGCTGAATAAAAGCATACGATTTCTGAACAGGTAAAAATCCCAATTGATTTATTCAAATTCTGCGTAACTGCCCAGAGAGTAGAAAACCTCGGATTAAATTTCGTACAAAGGCAAATTACATCCCATGAGTTTATCAATCTAAAAATACATCTTTCATTTTTATAACCATTTTTCTGAAAAGATCAGTATTTTTGTTCCATTTATCATTATAGAGACGTAGCTCATCCATTCAAAGTTTCGGCATGTCAGAATAACTATGTTTAATTTTCCATCTTTCACAAGTATTGAGTATGAGAGGCTTTTGAGGCAGTTTTTTTGTAAATACCTTAGTGCACCGGGAGATTTATTTAATATTTTCGTAAAAAAAAACTGTACTAAGACAGCGCATAGAACTTAAACACTAGGCGTTATGCAGATCTAAAATAGACTCATTTTCGTCAAAGAAAAACAGTTTAAAGTCGTTCTTATACTAAGGGGGGTTTCTCACCATCCTCCTAATAGCCTATCCATACTGTAACGAATATTATTTACAAAAAAATAAAAAACTTGCAATAGATAACTAGGCCAACTTATCCAATATATAGCCACTATTTATAAGTTCGAGTAGCGAATAATATACTCCGACTTTATAAACAAATAAACCTTTAATCGTAAATCGAAAATAAACTTTATAGTATGGATATGCTATTAGGAGGATGGTGAGAAACCCCCTAACTCTGGTGAGTGTAATGTACGGCCTGAGGCATGTAACTATTTAAGAACTAATGTACTTTAATGTAATGCTCTTTATCTATTCTATAGTCTATTTCTTAGAATACAAATTCAAATCGATTTATTTTCGGGTTTCTATCGTATAGAAAAGGTTCTCTCAGATCTACTTCATAGATCACAGAATAGTTTAGGTGGGTCTCAGCTAACCCAAATTAGATTTTTGAAGAGTACCTATGTAACCGCAACTTAACCGAATTGGAAAGATGTAAGACAAACAAAATTATTTAAAAAAAAAATTAAAAGGTTTTTTTTTGTATGAATACAGTACAAGAGTCCCAACTGCGCCCGTCTGAATCTGACTATGGCATCCATAATGGAGGTATTTTGTGAGGCTGGAGGTACTGGGGTGGGGAAGTAGATGGGGAAAAGGAAGGTGGGAAAGTACCTGGCTATTCAGTTCTAGTCACCAAATACGGCTAAAGCCATTTCGAGCAAAGTTTCAATTCTGAATGATGGTCTTACACCAGGGCGATGCTGAGAGTATCTTTTACTCTGGAACGTGCCGCAAATATACTATTATTTTAATATATTTTATTTTTAATTCATTAATTTCTAACACAAATTAATATAATTAATACATAACACAAATTAATCTAATTAATGTAAAATAAATATCAAATTAATCCAATGTAATTTATTTTGCGCACGCTGGGTTTGAACCCGCGACCTTCGGTTTGTGAGTTGAGAACCTTACCCCTCGACCACGGTGGCCGTTGAATGCTTTCATTGTTAAAAAAAAAGGTGTAAAAAAAATAAATTATTTTATAAAATAAAATTTTTAAAAAGTATTAATTATGAATAAGATGGATGAAGCAATGATATTCCGTATTATTTGCCAGCCCCTGGTGTAAAATGGCGCGACGGTTTTAAAGTAAGTACTTCTTTGAGTTATAGGTTGTAGGGAGAATACTGTAATTTTACACAACCCATTCAGTGAATTGTATGGGTTTTTTTTAACATATATGTTATTTAAATATTAATTTAGTGGCTACACATTCATGTTGTGTTCATTCGTGTGAATCAATAATTTATAGAGCAGATACTACTAAACCCTGTCGTTTTGTTAAGCATGCTCGAGTTTCTACACCATTGGCCAGGCCTGACACCAACCATTACATATTTTTGCAGAATTTAAGTCACGAAAGCAGGTATTTAGTTTTCGAGGTTGTTATTTTTAATGAATAAATCAATAATCAATTTATACGCAAATCGTACTGTACAGGGCTCGCAGATACTTCAATAGTACACAACTGCTAACCCTGTACAAATCGCAAGTGTGCCCCACGGTTGAATTTGGCAGCCACCTCTGGTCTGGAGCCCCAAAGTACCTGACAAACCCCCTCGACTCTGTGCAGAAACGGGCGGTCCGTTTGATAGATTCTCCCGTCTTAACAAACAGATTGCAATCTTTAGAGCACAGGCGTCGGGTGGAAATGCTATCCTTGTTCTACCGGTATTTCATTGATCCCCTCGGCACCGGTGCATAGTCGGGAAACACGCCAAACGCTCGCCCAACATATGTACACGGTTGACATTTGTCACATGAGAACGGATCGTTTTTACGACTCGTTTTTGAGTTCAACAGCTCGGCTGTGGAACGATTTGCCGGCCTCTGTGTTTCCTCCTTCCTACAACATGGGTCTCTTCAAGACCCATGTTCACTCCTTCCTCTCCTCAAAAAGACCCTCCACGCAGCATCTTCAAAGATGACATAGGCCCCGAGGGAAATTATTTTTCTCAGGGCCTCCTGTATGGAGTTAATATAATTTTTTTTTTAAATCCAGTAAATAGGCAAAAGGTGGACAGTTAGATACGAGTAATATTGACATGAAAAGCTTTCGTTCAGAGTGAGTCTCGGCATTGCAGATTCAGATATTTTCTTTGGCAGCTGTTTTTTGAAGCTTTGAACTTTTATTTAACTTGAAATATCCCGCTCTAAACTTTTATGTAAAATCGATAGCTCACTGGTGAAAAGTGCATGAAGAAACAGAGATCGGACTTCAAAAGCTTGTTGGTTTTCTTAATATTTCCGTTCTTATTTTATTTTTCACAAGCAAACTAATTTAGTTTTCCAATGTACATGTACCATTATCAATGAATGTATTCTTTTAGATTGCAACATCTTCAGTTTCCAGGAAACCTTTTACATAAATCGACATTTTGTTTTTTGCAACGAAAATATTTTATATTTTTTAATAACATTGGGCCATCTGTCTGTTTTAACAGAAAGCTAAATTGTGAATCAAATTTAAATTTTAACCGTCAATAAAAGTTACAAGGATGTTGAATAGGACCGCGCGCTGTGTTAAGTGTACTTTTTTGCTAAAGTAATAATTGTTAGTGAGGCCAGTCTAAATATCAGAATACTTCTCGAAATAATATGAAAAAATCTCCGCATATTATTTGGTGTGGCCACTCGATAAATTAAATATGAAAACCAGAAAAACTGTCAAACTAGCCTTTATTTTTTCATTATCAATGACGTCCTCCGTGGTTAAGGGGTAAGGCTCTGGACTAGCGATCCTGATGACGCAGGTTCAAATCGCGGCGTTCGCAGATAAATTTTATTTGATTGATTTGTGTTTTCACAATTTAATAATTTAAATTAGTGTAAGGTATATTTGCGGCAAGTTCCAGAGTGGAAGATAGATACTCTCAGTATCGCACTGGTGTAAGACCAACTTGAGAATTGAAACGTCATGCGAAATGGCTTTAGCCGTGTTTGGTGACTAGATCTGAATAGCCGGTCACTTTCCCACCTTCTTCTTTCATATCTCCTTATTCTCCCTATTACTCTCAGAGCCTCACAACGTATTCCATTTTGGAATGCCATAGTTTCACTGGCTCCAGACGGAAAAGGTGCAGACTCTTATGAGGTAAAAATGTTCGTTTTATTAACGGATATTTTATATACATAAAAGACAGCAGCCACTAAAAACACAGTGTTCTTGTCAATACCTATAACAACAAGAGAATACGTAAAACTTATTCAATAAACTCATCCCTCGTAGAAACTTCGATAAGAAATCATCCAAGGAGTTTTCTTTTATTTTCAGACTTTTGATTCGATAGTTGAAAGACAATGATGCATCAAATGGGATAAATGATTCCTTAAAGGTAAGATTGCACATTCAAACGGAGACTCGGTTTATATCGTCACAGATTCAAACAATACTTGTTAAAGTAAACGACTCAATCTAATGATATCGGTTTTATTTTCAGAGCTGTTTAAGCCATCCAATTTGCAGTTTGCAGAAAGTATCGAAACTTCAAGAATAATGTTTGTAAGAAATAAATACTAGGCATAAATAAAAATTAACAAAACAATTTTAATATTTTAACAGTTATATGATTTTTATTTACGATTCATAAACGTTTTTTCTTAAGGGGCAGATCTACCAATTTCTTAGATGTTTTCCTTAAACGTTTGAAGTTTTTAAGTTCTAAAAAAAATGTATGTTATTCTTTAAGATAGTATCTATACATCCTCCATGCCGAAACCGTAATTATTTGAAATTCCTTCGATAGAAATAAATCGGAAAGTATGCTCCAAAAATTATTATTTACACGTTTGTTTCTGTTATTTTACAAGTTATATGTATGAAAAAATTCACAATGTTTCTTTAAATGATACTTGACACAGCCCCCACGAATTTTTGCTCTTTTTCAAACGAGTCGTATTTTATTAAACATTTTCACAATTTTCGCCAGAATTTTATGGTTTTTAAAGTTAGCGCGCTCGCTCCTACGTTCGTATTGTCGTATCTCTCCATCTTCTTTTTTTGAGCGGGGTAGCGCGGCCTTGTGAGGAAGCCGCAAGCCAAAAATCTATATATTCTTAGTGTGCCTTGTATCACTACGAATATAAGGTAATAGGCGTAAAAATCGCTTTGCAAAAGTTGTCTAGAGGTCACTATTTCAAGCGCAAATGTGTTTTTTTTACTTATTTTGTGAATAATTTTATAAGAGAGAAAAATGATGATAAATGGAAACAGTCACAGATAATTTTTCATAAAATTGTATTTTCAAAGCAGTGTTTCTTATATGCGGTCATACGTTTTTAACGAAAAAAAAATTTTGTAGTCTACATTTTCTGATGTAAATGATGTATAAATTATTTCAGTTCCACAGATCCTACAAATAAAATATTCCCTTAATTTCACGGGTCTGCACTTTTATATATTTTTTAGGAAAAACAAATATTCCCAAGAATTAATATTTTAATTATTCCTACTTCCATCATTCTTTTTTATTGTTTATCACATTGTTTACAATATATGTATTATTTTATTTTATTGATAATGGTAAATATATGTATAAGATGTTTTTTGATCTAAATTAATACCTCCGTAGTTGAGAAAACTCGTGTTTAAGAAGGGAGTTTTCTTCATGATTTAAATAATTTTTTGAATTATACTTACTATTAACCCTATAGGCATTCAAATTGATTAACGTATATATGCACTGACAAACAGATACGTACGTCGTACATGCATTGAAAAACAAACACTTTTTAAAAACATATAGGTAATATATAATGCCCTTTACGAGAGTTCAATTAGAATTTAATTATATTAGGAAAATGTTGATTGTGCAGTGATGGGGGTTTGTCTTAGCTAGCAGAGGATTGAAACTTTCAAGCCCGGGTAGGAACCCGACGCTTTGGTCCACTACAGACTTAATCGGTTATGTAAAGCGGATATGCGAAATTGCCGGGAGAATATATAACAATGAAATGGATGATAGAAGAAATCGAAGACGCCACAGGAAGACTTGCCACGTGTAAGATATTCTTATACTCGGATTGGTCATGTCAGTGTCAGTGTCAGTAGCCGGAATTACAGAAGTGTGAATGAAAGTGGATGAAGCAAATGTTCGCTCAGATAAGTTCTGAATTATTTCATCATCTCTGCTTTCCCGGCAATAAATGGCGTGATGGTTGAGGTTATGCTTATGTTGAAAACTGATTTAACATTTAAATCTGAATATTTTTACGAAAAATATCGAACTCATATAAGCATTGCACATACTTTTATCGAAACATCGCTACAATACGACCACATCACTATGAAGGGTAGATAGTCGAGGGTTTTTTCCCCTAATTCCTATGATTTATGACATACATTTCGCAAAATTTCGCTGTATGTTTTTATCATTATAATGTTGAATAATGTGACAACTGGCCGGTTTTTAGTGAATATAAATAAAATTATGTCTGCATTATGTGTTTCATAAATAAAACATTAATATATTGTAATTTAGTAGCGTTTGTTTAAAAATCGTAAGGTAATAATTTTAGGTTATGTTTGCCGTTCCATTCGACTATTAAATAGTGCGTTATTACACAATTAATTATTTAAAAATAATATATAGTATATTTGCAGCACGTTCCAGAATGGAAGATAATCTAAGTATCGCCCTGGTGTAAGACCACCATTCAGAATTGAAACGTTGCTTGAAATGGGCTCAGCCGTGTTTGGTGACCAGCTTTGAATAGTCAGGTACATCCCCACCTTCCTCCTCTCTATCTCCTTCCCCTCCTCACAACCTTAAGTCTCACAACATACCCCAATCGCGGGATGCCATAGTCTCACTGGCATCAGACGGGAACAGTTGGGACTCTTGTGCGGTATTCATGTAAAAAAAAATACTACAAGCAAGTGGATGAAAGAGGAAGTCGGAGACGCCTCAGAATGACAAAGATAATCAAATACTCGGATTGGTCATGTCAAATGTCAGTAGTCGGAATTACAGAAATGTGAATGAAATTGGATGAAGCAAATGTTCGCTAAAAATTAGTTCTGAGATGTTCCATTATCTCTGCTTTCCCAGCAGATAAATGGCATGATGGTTAGTAATATTATAATTATACTGAAATAATATTTAATAGGGTATTACCAGAGAATACCGGAAATTAGTGCCTTTTAAATCAAATTGTAGACGATTGACTCTTTTTTACAAAAAAACATAAATTGATTTTGAAAGATTGTTATTTTATATGGAACACGCAGTTTTAAAATTTTGAAAAACTAAAGGTAGGTTCAGACTGGACGACGTACGTACGCATCGCTACTCAAACAATGCTTAGCAACCCATACATTTTCTATGAAAATGGCCACAGACATCGCACGTCACGATGCGTGTGGCCAATGTGATTCTAAAACATAAATTTTCATTGAAAATCTATGGTTGCTAAGCAGTCCAGATATTGTTAGGCGTAGCGATGGGCACGTACGTCGACCCAGTCTGAATCTACCATAAGTGTATTTTCAATATACTAAGGTTATACCGTTCGTCGTTGGCAGATTTGTTCTATTTTCAAACGATAGATTCTATTAAACAACACAAATTTCAAATCATATAATCATACAACAAAATAAATCAATACTTAATCTAGTCAACACAGTTTTCAGAATATTAATTTTAGTTCAATTAAAATCATTAAAAAATAAATCCGATAACCTGTTTTGTGACAAAAATACCTCAGTTTTTCTATTAATTTAAGGTCTTACAAACTAAAATATAAAAATAAAAAAATTACAGACTTATTTTGTTTAGACATTATTGAAAAATTTTAAATACCGATCAAAAAATACTCACAAGAAGTACACGATATTTAATAATTTATCATCGTGCGTTTTGAGCATTTTTATTGCTCACTTGAATGTAGGTATATATTAAAGCAAGTTTTGAATGAAATAAATCGATAAAAAAAAAATTATTTAAAAAATTTGATACGGGGAATAGTCGATCTTTCTCATTTGCCTGTACAGTTGCAAGCATTTTTAATCTTTTATTCTCAGCCACTGGTCAATCGCTCTTAACATTTAACTACAATCAAATTTAAATTAACAAAAATAACAAACAAACTAACCACTTCTTTACGGACTAACAAATTGGTTAATTCTTGCAAAGATATTTAATACAACATCTTCGTGTTCTATTATCTATAAAGCTACTAAAGCCACTTTACCTCGCATAGGTGAACAAACCAAACAGATAATAAAGTAAGCCTGTTTGTCAGAACAGTGTGCCAAAACAAGTAAATTCATTTTCATGAGTTCTGATCAAAGGTCAAGAAATCGGTTCAATCTCTTTGATTCGATCGCGGAAAAGAGTCTTATCTAACGAAAAGAGCCGGCTAAAGCTTTATAGACGGTATAGATCTGCGAACCAAGAGTCCAAATGACTCCCCAATGATATAACTACTCAATACATTCAAACATACTTATTTTTAATCATCCTTGTAATATATAATGGGGTGTAACTGTTCTAAACAGACGATGCAAAATAAATAAATACCGAATGGTCAGAACATTGTCTTAAAATAAAGTAATTAACAATTCATTTGGACGGCATTTATTGTCCATTTGGACAGCATTTTTTATCCATTAGACTGTTCAACACGTATTTCATTTGGACAATATTTTACCATATTTTTCATATATTTATTTATTTAATTTCAACGGTATAAACATACTGTGGCGATTATTATTATATTATTATTACTGCACGGCCGTCTGTATCTACTACCTCGCTACGCATTATATTTTTGACCACCTTCTGGAAGGAGCTCGGATCTGCATCACATGATACACAGCGCTGCGCCGCAATATCGAGAAACTTCTCACGTGTGCATGTTTGACCTAACTCTATAATCACATTTGTCCAATGGCAATAACAATTTTCAATAAATATTAATCGTAAAATTCTTGGGTTGATCTGAAAATTCTAATTGTCACAAACAACTGCAAATTCATAAAGATAAAGCTCACTTTTAGAAAGTTTAGCTGTATTAAGTTATTATATATATATATATATATATATATATATATATATATATATATATATATATATATATATATATATATAAATATATATATATATATATATAGTTGTCATTTGTACCAATTATTGTATTAATTTCTATAACTTCGTAACTATTTTTTCTATGTAATTATGTACTGTTTGTTTCTGCAAAATAAAATAAAATAATGTTAAGCTGCATTAAGTTAAGTTAAGCTGTATTAAGCTCTTATATATATGCTTGTCATTTGTACCAATTATTGTATTAACTTCTATAACTTCGTAACTATTTTCTTCTAAGTAATTATGTATCTACTGTTTGTTTCTGCAAAATAAAATAAACTAATTTTAAGCTGCATTAAGTTAATACCATTTATTGGATTACCAAACTACCTACCATAGGCCGCCCCAGTTGGTTCACTACGTTTGGTGACTTAGCGGAGTGATCGGTTTCATGGGATGAGGTTTGTCTAGGTCCATCACCACATTGACCCCAGATTCCCACCCCTCATACCTTTTCCCAGAACTTCTTCTCCGTATAAAGATTCTCAACACAACATCCTCAAAGATGACATAGACCATGTGGGATTTTGGTTTCCTCGGAACTTCCCGAGTGGAGCAAATTTAAAAAAAAATAGAATTCCTTCCCAAACCACGTGATTCAAGATTAAAAGTTTCATTAACTAGGTAGGTACCGTAGTTTGAGCAACTCTATAGGTATTAGGCGATCCGCTCACTGAGGCAACTGAAAACTGTCAACTGGCAACTGTCTTTGTATGACAATGTTATGGCCCGCACACTACATAATCACTCAAAAACCCGTTGTCAATGGTAACGCAAGCAGTGACTCGCGACTCGCACTGCTAATTGCCGTGGCCGGCTGTTGCTAGTTGCCAGCTGCCAGCTGTTTGTTTTTCGTCTATGGTTAAACAAGCTTTTTGGTCAATCAAGACATAGAAACCAGCCGGTTTTAGTTTGGTTTCAGTTGCCTCGTCAGCGGAGCGCCGTAATGTTGCTATTTTATTTACTTTACTTATTTACATTTGATACATTTAAAGCCAAAATAACAGAAATAATATTACATAATAAGAGAATATATTTAAAATGAATATAAGTGTTATTACGTTGTTTTAGGTCGATATTAGTTCCTAGCTAGGCAGATTGCCTGTTCTAAGGAACCAAAGTGTGTAAAGTGCCAAATGCAATTTAATTTTTTTTTTTTTTTAATTAATACCTATTTACTAAGTTTTTACTGAATGTGGCATTCATAGGTAACCATGTATCGTTTTAAGTCACATTATATAATAGCTTTTCAGACTCCTCCCTACCCAAGCCAACCAACCATTTAGTTATTATTGAAGCAATGCAGGACATTTTGCAATTTTTAATATTTAAGTCTGGGGGGATTTTATTGTTTAATTTCGGTCCCAGATACGCATACGTCTTTTGATACTTTGCCGTATTGCTCCCTGCAATTGAACAAAACTTTATTTAAGCACCGTTCGGAATGAATCATTCTCAATCTGTCGCTGGAAGAACTAAAGTTTGTGTAGTTTAAGTGCGTCATTCCCAAGAATAGTTCCACCATTGTTGGCAGTCGATGAAGAATTGATTTAAACAATTATTTTTATCCCACTGGAATCACTAGACCCATTTCGAAAATCGCAAAAATTTATGACCAGTCAATTATCAAATAAATAGAATAATAATTTTTTTTCTTTCTCTTTCTTTTTCCTATAATATATTATTTTCACTTTAATTTACCTTCATACCTACTACTAATGTAATGTTCATATTTTAAGTTGATCTCTTTTTTATCCAAACATTACTTACTATGTAAAAGCCTGTAATATGCCAGTCTTATAGAGAATGTGTGTTGATATATATTTCTATTATATGAAGTAAACGCTGCACAACATCAATTAAAAATTTACTCAAAATACAATTTATTTGAAGACAAACGGTTTAACATTGTTCAAAACTCGAATAGTGCCTTGAAATAAGTTTTCTAAATGTGAATACCTCACAAGAGTCCGAACTCCTCGGGTCTAGATCCAGTTAGCCTATGGCATCCCCTATTGGGATATGTTGTGAGGCTGAAGGTAAGTGGGGAGGATAAAGAGATGGGAAGAGAATGCTGAAAAGTACCTTATTTTTCATATCTAGTCAGCAATCACGGCTCAAGCCATTTTAAGCAACTTTTTAAGTCTGAATGATGTAAGAACACCACTGAGAGTATCTTCAACCCTGGAAAGTGCCGCTATTATACTTTATATTATTATAAATGATTACCTAAATTGTAAAAAAACTAATAAATCTTATCTGCGCACGCTGAGATTTAAAACGCATTTTATCACATAATTTTTTTTAATAACATTGAAAAGGGAAGAACCTTCTCAATTAAAAAATAATTTGTAGTAAATTTTTTTTTACATTTTTATTTTAAAAATCAAATGTATAGATTGTTTTTCTATCACATTAATTTGTTTTAATTGAATGGGAAGATTAGGTAGCTACCAAGTTCTTTAACCCTTCCTATCCCCATAACAAACAACATTGCACAACAACTTAAATACCATAATATGATTATTTTTTAATTGATAAACTATAAACAATAATTATTAGCCTGAAACACTCATTCATATTGAAAAAATCTCCCGAGAAAAGATACATGTCGTCGACATATTATAATATATCTACTTTTTTATTTTTTTTTACATTTTTTGGTGAAATATCTTAACTACTAATACTTTAAAGCATTTCACAAAAAAATTTTGATATAATATGTCTCGACGCCACATAGTGAGAGTTATCAGTTACATGCCTTTCTCATATAAAAATAAAGTTGACTGTTTGCAGGTGGAAAAATGTAATAAGCGGAAATTGTTGAATGAAACACTAGGTATGTATTGAATCATTTTGGCGGGTAGGAGATAACCCACCGTAGCTTAATGGTAGAACTCTTGACCGGCAATGAGAGGGGTGCGGGTTCGAGTCCCATCGGCGACATGTATCTTTTCTCGGGAGATTTTTTTCAATATGGAAGAGTGTTTCAGGCAAATAATTATTGCTTATAATAATTGTAACCATAATATGATTTGCATTATAGCACCTACATCACATGAATTTGTTAAAAAATTAATTTATTTACCAAATGTGTAGGAATTATCACAATGAAAAGCTAGTCTGTGATTTTCACCCCAATAAAAGCAAATGGTGTCATTTTTTTTTTTTTTTTTTTTATTACAGAAAAACAGATTTTTTTTCATGTTAACAATATACCTGCAAAGCTACTGCAAGTAGCTTGTCTGCAGGAAAACAGTGTGAACAAAACATTGTACAATTTAAATGTCTCAATTGAATACTAATATTCCGCTATCAGCCTGCGACATTGTTGCCTGTGGCGGATATTCAGAAGCAGATTGTATTTTAGGGCAGGGCAAATTACCGGTGAATATTTCGACTTCTCGGCTAGGTTTCGAATAAGCCTCGAAAATTGAATTCAAATTGTCGCATCATTTCGAAGTTCTCGTAATTAGGAAAAAAAATTCTTAGCTAGCATAGCAAGTTTTCATGAAAATTATTTTGGGCAATCATTTACAGCCTTACAAAAAAACAACCTGCATTAAACGGTGTTTTGTGAATAGATAATTACGCGTACATTAATACAAGTGCATAAAAATATTTCAATTTTAGTGTTGTTAACCCCTCACGGTTGTCGGGTCAAAGTTGACCCCATTGAGCATTGCGCGTAAATTAGATATTTAATGTATTATTCAAAAAAAACAATGTAGGCATATTCTTGGACTGTATTGTTGCAACTTTATTAAAAAAAATTAATAAATAATCAGAACAAAATAACGTCTAACATTGAATAAAGACTGTACAACCTCAGATATCGGTTTTGAACTAATAAAAAACGTCTTTAACTGTCCTCCAAAAGAACTTGTAACATCGCATTTCAGCAGCTGACACATAAAATTCCTGACGTAAAAAAGTGAGGTTATTTACTATTACTGTGTGAATTTAATAAGAATGCTATGAAAGTGATGTTTTTTTAATAACACAATGTCCTCTTCATGTGTAGGTAAATGTAAGTCCTAAAAATCAACGTATGTATTGGGCAAGTAATAAATGAAATAATGTTCTTTTTTTGGTAAACTTTGAGAAAAATTATTGAAGCATTAAAGCATTCAACAACCTTTCTCTTGACAGAAAAATTGAGGAAATCAAAAATAAATTTATATACAAAGTTATAAGATTGATTAAAGAATAAAACATTCACTCAACACACAATAACATTATAACACCTACATCAAATTTATATATTTCATTAAAATTAATTACTTTACTTCATTTTATTACTTATTGATTTTTTATGTTACATTTGTATTACTTTCGTTAATTGCTTTTTGATTTTTTGTATTATAAAACGGGGGTCTCAGCACCGGTAAATCACCCAGTAAGGCCATAATTAACAAAATAAATAGTAAAATCTAAATTATTGTGTTGAAATATAAATAATTTTATTTTTTGAGATGAAAAGTGAAGTGACAGTTATCTTGAAAATCCTAAAAATAAAAGTAAAGTGTTTGTTTTTGTAAAGTGCGGAATAAAATAATGTATTTTTTCATGTTTGAAAAGAATGCAAGGCTGATATAAGCGTAATGAGTAAAATTAAGAAAGGAACCCTCAGATTGTTTGGGCATGTAGAGCGAATGAACAAAGAAAGGAGCGTAAGGACAATATATATGAGACAAGTGTGAATGGTATAAGAAGTAGGGGACGTCCGAGAAAGACATGGCACGATCAAGTGAATCAGATACTTGAGTCGGGCCATGTCAAGAGTCAGAAAAATAGAAGAGTATGTATGAGACGATGTATGAATACGAATGAGGCAAAGAGTGTGTGCCAAGACCGAGGTGTTTGGCGGTCCGTCCTCTCTGCCTACCCCTGCGGGGAAACGGCGTGATGGTTAGTTAGTTAGTTAGTTAGTTGAAATTGAAATTCGAATCTATAAATATTCTAGTATTCCCATCAATCCGTGTCTTCCGAGGACTTCAGATAAAATAAATATTCTAATCAAATTCTTGTACTATTGTACATTAAATTTTGCTTTTCCCAAACACGTTAATTAAAAAACATATTGTATATTATTTTTTAAATGTATACCAGGATTAAATAATGGCTTTTCCAATAAGATGTGTTCGTTATTATGTCCTACGCTTGCAAACTGTATCCAAATTTCTCTAAATAAACAGTGTTAATCTCAAGTGACCTACCAGTTAAGTATGGTCCTGTAAATTTTCGTAATAATTTTAAAAAAAAGTTAATATAATATGTACAAAAAATAAAAAATAATAAAAACATTTTTAAAAATACGTGTACATTTTTAGGCAGCATCGCGTTAATTGATCAAATACATTGAACATATAGTTTTGTATCTGTCATATAAACCTATTGACATATATACCTATCACATTAAAAATACCTTAAAAATATTCCGAAATTCGATTATTAATAATATCAAACTTTACCCAACGGATGAACTACTTACTCTCTGTGGCTGTATAAACAATGTAATATCTCTTCAAACTTCGCAAAATCACTTTGTGGCGTCATTTTGAATTAAATTAAAACAAATAACTTTGTTTTAATTTAACGAAGAAACCATCGGTTTTGAAACATGTAGGTAATTGTGATTATATTAGTGGTTTAATCAAAGTTATTTGTTTTAATTTAATGTAATATCTTTCCATGAGTATTTTATGTTAGTTTATATATTACTTTTCTGATTAGTAAAGGATTTTGCATACACTGTACTTTATAAATTGTATAAAATGTTAACAACATTTATTTAGTAAGGCTATTAAAAAATATAAGGTCTACGATTTGACTTTTGGAGGATGAGGTCCCCATAGTAAGTGATAACTTGTAGAGCAAAAGCTAATGAATCAGTCCAATTAGTGCATACTTACTCTCTCATGTCTTTTGTGTAAACACCGCGCGTTATGAATTATGCACTGTTTACTGGAAACGAAGAAAGGATGAAAGGATGAAAGGAAGCTAGGAAGGGAGGAAGAAAGGTGATAAATATAATTACGTTTAGCTAATATTACGGATATATTTAGCATTGTATTTTACGTGTGGGTCGGTACTATCCCCTCATGTCTCGTGCATATTTTGTCAGAAGGTCACAATATCTCAGCTTTGCAAGAAAATCCAAATAAATGGAATATTTCTGAATTATCCGAAAACTAAAAACAGTTATTTAAAGGTGATGTACTCTTCGGAATTATAGATAGAAACAAACATATAATTTTTCAAATGTAAATTTTTTTAAAGCAAACAATAAAGTATATAACGAAAAAAGTTTATAAAAACTATATACCAAAAAAAAAACACCAACATTTTATTATAAGACAAAAGATTTATTACAAACATTATAATAATTATTGGATAATTTGTAGAGCGCCGTTTTTGTGAGAAATCACCTCTACCTAATTTTATTATTTACAAATGTATACAGAAACGTACTTCACTGGCCGGTCACTTTCGATAAACACACTTTGATTAGAAAGTTTATGCTTGGAGAAGAGACCAATTTGCACGCGGAGGGCATTATATTGAAAGCACTGGACATTGCATGATTTCACATTTACTGTCCCCCATCACTGTTGGTATTCATTTATAAGAAGATCAATGCCAAAGGTGAGTTAATATTTATTTTGAAAGGCTTGAGAATTTTGAATTCTTTAGGACTGGAGAATTTTAATGAAGTGACCGTTACAAAAGCTTACAAATAAGAATTAGCTCATTATTTACAATTTCGCGGGCTGTGAAGGTGAAAGGTTTTTGACTTTAAGGATAAGACAGTCTGAACAGATGAGTTTTAGTTTAGTTTTAGTTTAGCTCTACATTTCGCCGAGTCTGTGATCATTCTTAACTCATTGGCAGCTCTACATTTCGCCGAGTCTGTGATCATTCTTAACTCGTTTCCAGAGTGGAAGATACTCTCAGTATCGCCCTGGTGTAAGACCACCATTCAGAATTGAAACGTTGCTTAATAATGGCTTTTAGCCGTGTTTAGTGACTAGATCTGAATATCCAGGTACTTCCCCACCTTCCTCTTCCCCATCTCCTTCCCTTCCCCACTTACCTTCAGCCTCACAACATACCCCAATTGGGGATGCCATAGTCTCACTGGCTTCAGACGGGAGCAGTTGGGACTCTTGTGAGGTATTCTCTATAATAAAAAAAAGTCCATTCCAAGCTTTAGGTCCTGACACCCCGAAAGCGGTGATTGTCGAGAATTGAAATTTTCAGGAATACACAGTTCCGATAGGTAAGCCGGAGCCATTCCGTTGAGGGACTTAAAAACCAACATTATGGTCACTTTACAATTTTTGTCATTTCATGCGAAAATAATTAATAAAAAATTCCCAAAGTTTCATAAGTCTTCTTCAAATTGCATTCGGAAACTTTGGGTTCACAAAGCAAGTATTATTAAACATAAAACTGCAACTAGATTATAAAAGTTTCAAAACCCAAGGTATAAAACACATCCGCAACAATTTCACAGTTAGTCTTAACATCTTAAGTAAATGGTGCACTTTATTACATCATTAAAGGAAGTTATGTTAAATACTTACGACGAAGTAGGTAGATCATTTATTTATTTTGTGTTTTCCGTTTAGATTATATTTCTCACCACGACAATTAGGGAGATACAGCTACCTACGAGTATATGAGTACTTTCCAAAATAGAAAAAATTAGTACCCACAAGTAAAATGCAATGTTTACTTGGGTACTGAACTCACAAACACATTATTTGTGAGTTTGTGTTTGTAAAAATAGAAAATACCTGCCTATATAATTAATTTGTATGTGGGTGTTGTGGAAACGTAAATTTGACGGTGACTAGAAGTAATTACTAAATTTCATCGTAGTGACGGTTATAGTCGCTTTTGGAGTACGCGAGTAGGTATATGATTATAATATCATTGCACTTTTCGGATTAGCAGAAGTATGAAAGTTTATCTTCATACCATGGTAGAGATTTCAATATCGAGTCTTAGATATTATGCTCGCAACCTTATCGATAAAATTAACTATTGTCGTCCGCAATTTAATTGCATTTTAACAGACTTGGCACCAGACCCTTCATTCTCTCATCCTCTCGCCACGCTAATCATCTGCAGAAACATTCTTGAGACAGGGAATTTATTCTGCTCTGCAGTCAGTGATATATATAATATGTAAGTGCTAGTTCCATGACCTAGCGCTTGACGCCTCGGTTTAATCCGAAACATGATTCCTCTATTTTCTGTTGGCAACTGATGGGAGAAGATGAACGTCTTTGTCTGTATCAATTTGTATAAGGTTTTTATTTGTTTCCCAGTTGATCGTCGATACCTTCTTGCACTGGGGATTGTTCTGATTCTTTATTGTTTCTTGCAACTCGAGCAAAAGGGGGTTCGGTTTTCGATTCGGCCATTCGATTTAATATGTAAATACCGTTCTTCCAAATATTAATATTGACCAACGGCTGAGAATTAAAGTTCCAAAATGCTTGCAACTGTACAGAGAGGTTCCGATGAGAAAGATCAATTATTCTACGTATCAAATTTTTTTAAGTAAGAATTTTATATTGATTTATTTCATTCAAAACTTGCTTTAATATATACCTACATTCAAGTAAGCAATAAAAATGCTAAAAACGCATGATGATAAATCATTAAATATCGTGTTCTTCTTGTAAGAATTTTTATTTTATTTTCAATAATGTCTAAACTAAATAAGTGTGTAAAAAAAATCTGAAATATTTTAGTTTGTAAGACCTTATCTTGTTTATCCCAATTATCCGTTATTTTTAGGTTTAAAAAATAATAATAATACTTATAGTTTTTACTTTTTAAAAAAGTTTCCGGTATCCTTCCAATCACAATCCTTCCTAAACATGAAATCACAAGCACCATCCTACAAATTACCCAACAATCAACTCATACTGACACCAAGCCACTTTACAATCAAGACATCCACAACCACAATACTCGAAATAACAATAAAATCCGCATTCCTCAAACACACACCACAAAATATGGGATAAAATCTCTGAACTATATTGCCTATACACTATATAATTCGCTTCCAGATATGTACAAAAACATCCAGCATAATAAAAAATTGCAAAGCAATGCTTTAAAAGAATATTTTTTAACTACATTTAAAAATGAAAATATGTAATCGTCTTATCATTTTTTGTTCTATCTTATATACTCGTATCAGTTTTTCCCTCTCTTTACTTGTTTTCTCTTGTTGTTTGTTCTACTTAACCTGTCTTTATTTTTATTTTTATGCTGTACTGAATGTAAAACTTATATTATGATATCAAAATACCTTTGTAAAATTGTAACTACTATCTACTACCTATGAATTGTAAGTTCCTCCTGTCCTAAAATGAGTTTTGTAACTCATCGGGATTGCTCTAGCAAGAAATAAAAACAATGAAATCTACCTAAATTTGGGTAGCCATCGCTCGAAAAGAAAAGAAAAAGAGTCCATCATAAATATGTTAAACAAATATTATATTATAAAATATTGAAAACCTGGTAGCATTTTGCGACGAGTAAAGAGAATTTAAAACAGAAACGCGTTTCTGGAGTTTGGTTGGACAACTGCAGTTCATGTATGAACTGTGAATTTTTTCATGATCTTTTTACTTTTTTATTTTAATCTGCATTATTTCATTAAGTGTTTGAAGTGGTGTGTGGTGATAATTTGTTTTAAAATCATGTTTCTTCAAAATAAATAATGTTTCATGATTAGGTTTGGGTGATAGGTTGCGCCACTTATATGATAGATGTTGTTATTTGTAAAGTGAGTGGATCTGTGGGGATGTGGAAGGATGTGAGTGAATTTGATTGTATTTAGGTGGATGCGGGTGGTGTGTAGATATGGATGGATACGGATGGATGTTGGTGGAAATCGGGGTGGATTTGGGAGAATGTGGATGGATGTGTTAATGTGATTGGATGTACGTTAATGTGGATGGATGTGGAAGAATGTGAGTGAATGTATTTAGGTGAATGTGGGTGGATGTGTAGATGTGGATCGATGCGGTTGGATGTTGGTGGATGTGGATAAATATATGGGGGGATGTGGATGGATGTAGGTGAATGTGATTGGATGTAGGTGGATGTGGATGGATGTGGGTGGATGCGGGTGGATGTAAGTGGTTGTGAGTAGATGTAGGTAGATGTGGGTGGTTGTAGGTGGATGTGAGTCAATGTTGGTGAATGTGTAGATGTGAGTTGATATTTTTTAATTTTAAGAGGTAAGAAGTTATTTTCATACAACTAATATTGTGCTATTACTTCTTAAACTTCGAAAATAGAAGTGACTTTCAAAGAACACAAGATTGTGCTATTATTACATAATTAATAATACCCTGCGTAAAATATGTCTAACAAATAAACAAATCAATTGTATAAACAAAGTGTAAGTCTCACACAACCAAAAGAGTCAGTTTATTTTATGGTGAGATACAGCGACAGATAGTGGAACTAGTTTTATATATACCTTATAATTAAAAACATGTAAACTTTTATATGAAATTAATCAATTTTACGACTAAGTTATCTTACGAGATTCGGGTCATCAATTCAGAACGTGAAGCTCTTAAAATGAACTTAAAATATAATACCTACATCAAAAGGCAACAAACGTTATTGATAGGTGATACATGAGATGTTTATACAAAATCAATTGAGTTTCAAAATAAACAAGTAAAATTACACATTTCATTGTCTTTATTGCCGCAGGGGAGATCTATCTTCTTTGTCAAGAGCACTTAAACTAAAGATAAATGGCACCTAGTGCTGTTGTTAGACTATTTTTCCAAGAAAACCCATTTAGTTGTAGCGATGCACCAAACACTGGGATAGATGGTACTGCGACTAGGTAGACTAAGGACCGAGTTATAAAATATATCCGTAGCAATTTCACAAGGAATCTGTTGGAGCGCAAAGTCGGATGTCTTGGGTAAATGGAGCATTTTATTAGCTCAGATAAAGGAAGTTATCTTGTTAAATAAAAGTAGTTAGAACATTTAATTTGCATGAAAACAGTCATCATCATCTGATTCATTTTTTATCTGAAGCATGAATACTAACTTCATGAATATGATTATTTTATCGTTTTTTAAATTTTACTGCTTCAAAAATACATAATATACATCTATATTGATAGATGTCTGTATTAATTCATGTAGATATTGGTTGTTTTAAGAGAAGTATACGGCTTATTTTAACCAGTAATTCCTGACATTATTTGGAGTAAAAATGTAAATGAAATTTTGGCCTCCGGTGATATTATAACGTTTTTTTTTCTACAAAAACATTTTAAAAAAATAGTAGGTTGTTGGACAGTTGAGACGGTGTAAGAGGTTGGGCAGTTACTCGGTCGAGTGAACAGTGACGACATGCAAAATAATTTTTTAATTTTTTGATTTTTGAAAATAAAAAACATCTTCTAAAATTTAATTTCATGTATATTTTTGTTTCTACATATATTTTATTTTTAAGGTATACCACCATGAAAAATCTATGCTTGTGTGTTTAGGGGTGAGTTTTTATAAATGTTAGTGTTTTTTTAATTCTATTTATTTTTTATGTTACTTTCTAATTTAAGTTTCGAATATATATTTTTAGTTGTGTTTTTATGCATTGAAGTTATATTATAATTTGCCAATATATAATAATATTATCTTAGTTATGTTATAATTAAAGTTTACAAATAATTCCTTATTTACTAGATTAAATTCGTTCCAAAAGAGAGCATTTTTGATTTCTTTAAATATGCCCTTTATGCATTTAGATTAAAACTTATTTTCATTTTCAACGCTTGTACTTTTTTAACAAATTAGTAGAATACTGTTAATGCGCAATGTTGGATTTAAAAAAAAAATGTTTCAAGCACAATGCTTTTATATTTCAGCTCTCCAAGAGTTAATTTTTCAAATTGTGACTGTCTTCAAATATGTTTAAATTAGCCATGCTTTTTTACAGAATCCACCTATTCGTCAATCCGCATTCGTCTCGCCCGTTGACGTAGGTACGTTATTAAATTAGCGTGAACAAAACCATCAAATCTCTTTGAAGTATTCGGAATACACGCCTCGGAGCATAATTGACTTAAACAATTAGCACACTATAAATTTACTTTTTTACCCTCAGAAGAAACCTACATATCTTTTGGAATGTGTAAAGAGATACATAATATTTACCTTTACTGCTCTTATATCACCGTGACAATCAAATAAATCTTTTTTTAATCTAATTAGCTCCACAGGAGGCCTACGTCGTCTTTAGAGCTGCTGTGTGGAGGGTCTTTTTAAAGAAAGGGATGAGAGGAAGTACTGGGAAGGAAAAAAGTATGAGGGGTCGGTAGGAACCTTGAGGGCAATGTTTCCAGGAGTGACGGAGTATGAATCCAACCCTCCCAATGCGGTGCAAGGTGATGGTTAGAAAGAGTCCGGCTAGAGAGTTCAAAAGGTCTCCCTCAACCAGTCCCTCTCGGGAATGCCATTCAGTATGTGGGTAAACACATAAAAAAAAAAAAAAACCGCAAAACTCTTGGAAACCATAATTTATTCACAAATATATAATCAAACAAAACATTCACTTAAGGAGAATCAGCACGGATTTCGCCCTACTCTATCACCCTCAACAAACCTAATGAATCTTACTACATATATCAATAAATCTTTTGAAAATTTTGTACATGTCGATGTGATTTATACAGACTTCGAGAAAGCATTTGACAAAGTCGACCATGATATTTTATTAAAAAAATTGAGTGACATCGGATTCTCTCAGAATTTTCTCGCTTTCGTAGCTAGCTACTTACTCAATCGTCGTCAGTATGTCAGTTACGGACACCAATTTTCTCACGAATACAAAACCAACTCCGGGATCCCCCAGGGATCAAATTTAGGACCCCTCCTCTTTCTTTTATTCATTAATGATATAGGCAAGACCATTAACCGCTCAAAATATCTCCTCTTCGCTGATGATATCAAACTTTTCAGAGCTATTAAAAGTTACATAGATTCCATTAATCTACAGAATGATCTTGATTCTCTTGTCAAATGGTCGGAACTGAACAAATTACCCTTCAGCATCCAGAAGTGCAATGTCGTTACATTTACAAGATCCAAAAATACATTTCTATTCCCCTACCAGATTAATAAAAATATATTAACACGGAAAAATGAGATTAGAGACCTTGGCGTGATCTTTAAAGCAAATCTATCTTTCAAATCCCACATATTTGACATTGTCTCCCGCGCCAACAAAATGCTTGGATTTGTTCTTCGTAATGCGAGATCATTTACTAATGGAATTGCAATACGTCGAACATATGAAGCACTTGTTCGTAGCATCCTGGAATATAGTTCCATTATTTGGGCCCCTTCTGAACAAAACCATATCCTAGAAATAGAAAAAGTACAAAAAAGATTTTTGCGTTACCTGTATATGAGGGAATATACGTACTATCCATTCCTTTATCCATCCTTGTTCTTAACAGGGATGCTCGATTTCAACACCTTAGAAGCCCGCAGAAAAATATTTTTAGGTAAACACTTTTTTAAGCTAATCTCTGGTATCATACTCAATCCGCCTATATTAAAAGAGGTTAATTTTTACGTCCCTAACAAGTATACTCGTGGTAAATCCCATGCACTTTTTTATGCTCCGAAAGTGAGGACTTCTACATATCAGAACGCGCCAATAAACAGAGCGACTCAACTGCTTAACGATTCTGTATTGACCATCGACATTTTCAATGTCACTTACAGACAGTTCAGCAACTATCTTTTAGCAAATGTCACTAAGTAGTAAAACTGCCCTTGTGTACTTTGTAATTTATAATCTTCTCTATGATATATATTGGTGTATAACTGTTTTATAGAGAACATGAAAAAAATAAATAAATAAATAAATAAATAAATAAATAAATATAAATAAACAAGTGTATTGCTCCTGAACCAAATCTCCTCCGAGATTGATATATTTGACGTCGGTGAGGAGAGATTCAAAAGGAAAATTCTTTCTATTCTTGAAAGAGTCTCTCCACATTGACTAAATCAACACCACTGCCTGCAATTTTTTTTGAATTTCCTACATTCCTAGAAATTTCTTTTACACATATTCATAAACTATTTTTTGTAATGTATTTATGTGACATTATTTCTTACATGTATTAAATTAAAAATTAATTTTAATTAAATTAAAACTTGTAATTGTGTAAGAAATCAATAAAAAATATTATTTTTATTATCCTTCGCCAAGACCTAGACAAACTGCACCCCTGCTGTCACCAAACGTAGCGAACCACGTGGGGTGAACTATGGCATGGTTTTGGTTATCCAATAAATACCCGCCTCCCAAATTAATCTATTTTCATTCCTACCAGAATACAACTCTACAATACGTAAATTCACCAAAACAACTTTCGTCCGAATTCACAATGCCAAAAATACACAGCCGTAAAATATTAAAGACAGCGCGCTGTTTGGCGGAGTGTTATTTATTTTGAAAAACGATGACAGATTCAATCAACGCTTAAATCTCACTTTCCAACATGATGCACATTCAGCTGAAAGGATTTCTGTTACTTTCAGAATAGCGGAAGATTGCGTCATGAAAGTGCCACAAGTGATATGAAACTGGCGTTTGTTTGTAGAAATCAACAAACTTTTAACAATTCAAATAAACTGTACCAAATTTTCGACGTTGTATTAATTTTTAAGAGTCTCGATGTGCCTGAGAAGGGACATCCTATATTTTGAGAGATGAGATGAAAACTTAGAGAATCAAATTATGATTGGAAGTGTCAGGGAAGCGGAAATTGAGGCAAGTCTTCTTCAAATACAGGTAATACCGTATCAAAACGTAATAGGAACTGTTTAAATGATTTAGGGCTTCCTTCATTAAAAACATTTGTTGTTTGACACTGTTTTTATTTGCACCGTTACAATAAATATTTACTACCCGGCTTCAAAGATTCCCCCAGATTATCACAGACCTTGCTGTTTGACCAAAATTTGGTTAAGAATGACCAGCAAAAAACAAAACATTGATATTTATATGAAATCCTAAATGACACAAGCAATAATAATTACCTTTTCCTAAGAAATCTTTTTTACCGACTAATTCAAACTGTCTCTACATTACCGACAGACAGAGCTGTCAATGTTGCCAGAAAATGAAAACTAACTCACTAAATAAGTACTTGAAAAATAAACAGGAACCACGTCAGCCATCCGAGCCGTTAGCTGCGGGTGGGAGGGAGTCCTACCCTTATCAAGATGAAGGACGCCTACACCAGGTGAGAAAATTCCAGATATCCCTGAATGAACCCAAGTCAAATAGAAAGATTTTAAGAACTGCCATTGGTAAGTTATAGTGGAAATTTTGAAAACTTTTTATTTGGACACCGCACAAGTGACATGACAAGAATCGGGAGAGAAACTACGACATCCCAATTTTTATTTTATTTTTAGATTAGCACTTAAGTTAAGGGAGGCCCAGGAAAAAGATCCCATAGGGCGTATGTCATCTTTGGGGATCTTTGTGGAGGGTATTTTTTAGGGAAACAAAGTAGAGGAAGTTTTGGGAGGGAAAAGGGTGTGAGTTCAATGTATCCAAGAGTGACATAGTATGAATCCATCCCTCCTGCTTCGGTGCAAGGCGATGGATCGAGAGAGTCTGGCTGCAGAGGTAAAAAGGTCTCCCTTAACCAGTCTCTCCCGATTCAAGACCTAAACAAACCTCACCCCATGAACTTCATCCCACCTTATAAATCACTAAACGTAGCGAACCACTTGGGTTGACCTATGACATGGGTGTTGGTTATCCAATATATAAGTCCCACCTCCCCAATTGAATTGGATGTTATAAGGCTAAAAGAAGTAAGGCAGAGGAACGAGAAGGAGAAATGAAAGAAGGGCAAATGAAAATGTTTAAATTAAAATCTGTTCACTTATCATAACCTTAACTATTTCGAATCTCTTATCATATTTATGTTGACAGAAGATTGGCATACCATTTTTTCATCATTGTCCTTTTTTAAATAATAAGATTTTTTTTTTTAAGTAGTAAGATTTTAATAAAATTCCATCTGCCAAAATCAGAGTGTCACCCTAGTTGTGTTGAACTGTCACTTTGCTTCTCAATGGGTATAGTGTTTAATAATGTATTTATGGTTTAAACATTGTTACAATTTCATCCTCAAGTTCTACCCATCTGGCCACAATGTAATATTTCTTTCTTTCTCCATGTAATATTTTAGTATTATGTGTTTTTTTTTGCAGTTTTTGTGTTTATTTTGAATTTAACTTATGTGTTGAATTTAACTTATGTGTGTAAAACATTAACGTATGCTTCTTCACTTAAATGTACTAAAGTTAACCTCAATACAGGCTATTATAGTCCTAGTGAGGTTAATTTCTATGTAAAAAAATTATATTAATAACATGTGAGAAGATTAATAAATAAATAAATAAATACATTTTATCAACTTCTTTAGGATGAGGAGCAAATCTAAATAAGTGATTTTCTCAAAGTTATGTAGCAAATAAAATTAATTATGTGATATGATATATTATTATTGTGCGTGTTTTACATATTTCTTTCGCTCAAAGAGGGTATTGCATCGTTGTCCATCATTATCCTTGCATCGTTGCTCGCAGAATAATAAGAATTATTAATAATCATAGGTTTATTTTTGACGAGTGGATTCTTTAGTCCAAGTACAGATCATTCGTCGAGCTTAAAGCTCCTTGTTATTACTCATGTCTTAAATCTCACTCAATGACGTCAGAAAATACGTCGGAACTCGCAAAAATATTAAATTGCGAAGCGAAGAAATGATTTTATGTTTATTAGAATCCTTTGTATTTTTTTTTAAATTTGCTTTCAGGTGGGTTAATTTGTAATAGCTGTGATCAATAATTCGTTTATTTAAAATTACAAACGTGATGACAGAGTATCCTTTGTAATCATCTGTTTTCAAAATGCACGAGTTTTCTCCACAAAAATACTCACATGAGACATTAACTACATCAGAAAATAAGATATCTTTAGTGTCCTTGAATGACATGCCATTTCAATTATTTTTGATAGATGTCGATAGGCTTTGAACCTATTTCAAGTTATTCACACGAATCAACGACAGCTCAAGCTCTCACAATTCCTAGACAATAGAAAGGTGCCTTGATATAAATGTGCTTAGATGCGGAACAAACCCTTGTAGAGCCGTTTTGTATAAGGTGACCCAAACAGAACATAAAATATCACACCATTAGTGTTATCAAAGTGGGTCCAAAATTAGGTTAATTTGTTTTTGAATATTGAATATCAACATTCTAGATCAAAATCAAACCTAATAATAACTATGCCAAGGTGGATTTCATTGAAGCATGATTTAATATAAAATTATTTACTCACCACCGTTAAAACCCGTCTTAGGTCCTGCTGAAGCGCTGCAATGTCCAGGGAGCCACCAGCGTTCTCCCCTAGTCTTCTGAGGGTATCAGCCAGTGGACCCCTCAAGGCCTGTAGCCTCCTCCAGGACTGGGCGTACTGTCTCCTAACCAGCTCAATTATGGTGGAAGTTAGAGCCAGTCCTACCAGGATATACATGGTGCAAAGCAGCATATAGTTTGGCCTCTCTGAAACAAGAGAATCATTTTGGAATAAGGCATATAGAAGTAGGTAAATCGAAGCCTGAAAAAGTGGCATGGAATCTGACACACGTTTATTTTCTCTATCTACGTAACTGGTATGGCGAAGTAAGTAAAGAAACAAAACACTTAGAAGAACAAAACAGTTTCGATATGCTTACACAAAATGCGCAGTGAACTTTGTATCGTTTTGAAGCCATGTTCTTATACGCTTAATGACCGGTTAGGAGAGTTCAAAGGAAAACTGATGGTGTTAGGGCTTATAAAGAGATATTAATTGAATATGAATATAAAAACGATACCATATTCAAAGCTTGTTTTTGAGGTCATCTATTCGCCTACCTTTTACTATATATCTACATTTCTTGAATTTTTGACGCCCTTTACGGCGTCAGACAAGCTATTTTATTATATATATATTTTATTATATATATACTAATTTAATTGGAATATTTTAACATTTTCAAATTAATGGTTTCTTGTATAATCGTGAAATCAGAACGTGAATGTGAAAAAAAAAATTAAAACATTATGTGAGTAAAGGATGTGTCAAAAAATTGATTTAAAAATATGATAAATGTGTGTGAAAATGTGATCCAGGTCTTACTAAGACACCGTAATAAAAGCTGACGAGGAAAGCTCTCAAATAAATGTCCAAACAAATAGCCTGGTTTGTTGTTGACTTCTATGCTTCGTTGAAACCTCTACCCCTCTCACAAACGATACGTGTAACAAAAGGAGAGGTTACATCGGAGCTTTCAAGAATAATTCTTATGTATACGGCTAACGGTAATTGAGTGGAAGTCTATTTGGGAGCTTCGGCGCTAATGTAGTATGAAATTAATCCTCTGGTGCAGTCTGAAATTAAAAGTATTGTACCTGCGGCGCCTGGTTAAGGAATGAAAGGTAGATCCGAGTCCAGTGAAGAAAGGTTTGTAAGTTCAACGGAAAAATAATATGCCTTAAGTAACAAAAAATGTTCAGGTTTTACATAGACAATATTGGAACACACAATAACTATGCCACACACAAGAAAGTGTAATGAGTGGAAAAGAAAAATGTATTTTTATTAATTCCATGTATTTTAAATAAAGCATAGGGATTTAATGAATTTAGTCTTATTTATTTAGTTACGTGTGGGTAGGTACGTTTTATACATATAAATTCTTATGTTTGGAAGTATATATATTATGAGTTCTGAGAGTTTAAACGTCGCAATCGAATACCGTAAATAATCCATTCCTATTTTATTGGTTGAAAGCTTTTGAAGCTTTTATCGGCTGCATTGATCAAATAAATGTTACTATTGAGATGGAAATTTTTGTGGTTATTTGATGGATTAATTTTTTATAATCCGGGTTGGGGCAATTAAACGGATTTTACGGAACTATTTCTGGAGCATTAGCTCCATGGCTTCTGCTTACGTTTTCTCATTAAATAGAATTTAAATGTAATTTCCGGATTTCGAGAAGCCAAACGTGCAACTTACGTTATTTATGTATTCCAGGAATCGTATTTTAAACATTACTCCATTTTTATTTTGTATCTTAAAACCGAATGACATGTGGCTATAAATAATCAAAATATTGTGTCCTTTTGTTATTATTTTAAGCTTTTTCATATCGCGATTTTCTAAATAAGAATAATTGATCATTTCTTCATTTATTTATTGCTAAATTAATGCTCGTACATGAAAAGCAGTTTGATTAAATCACCACAATGTCTCACTTTGAAATGTATCCATAATAGTCAACGCTATTGATTTCACTGAAGCAAAAACAAATAATCCACAACACATTCAACATTATTGACACATTTCATCATAAATCAACAATTTCACTTTCGCCAAAATAATGCTTTCAGGCGAACTTAATGCAAAATATTTTCGATTAATCTTTATTACAAATCGGTTTACATTACGAATACAAAAAACATTATTTCGATTAAATAAAGCTTATCCTATAGTTTCGCCTGATTAGAATTAAAATATATTTATTTATTACTTTATAAAAAAATATAAGCGAGAACGACAAAAAAACTCGTTAGAAATGTTTGAACGTATTTAAGAAATAATTCAACAAAATACAATGTGATGCTATATTATCTGTGACAGTTTCCGTTGATCAACCCTTTTTATTTCTTATAATATTATTCCTACAAGAAATGAATAAAAAATAATAAAAAAAAACACTTTGCGCTGAAAATCTAGCGTTTCTAGACTCCATTTGCAAAGCAATTTTAACCCTATCACTTATATTCGTTGCGATATAAGGCACACAAAGAATACATATATACATTTTGACAAGTGACTTACTCTTGCAAAAATCGAAAAACCTATTTACAAATAAATATGTTTCAACTACAAAGCACATAGACCACTAATGTTATGTTGGTATATCTTATTTTATTCTTTTGTTGAATGCGTTGGTTATTTCAATGTTTTGTAAGTTTATACTTACGTATTCTGTAAAGTAAAAATTTATTAACCCGTTTAATCACACGAGACCATATTTGTCCCAGCTCACATAGGTCTCACAGAAATCGTTGTTTCTCCCTTACTATCATAGTCATAAATGTGATCTAAACGGTATTGGAAAGAGAATACAATAAACTATATATTCAAATCTAAAAGAAAACCACAAAAAAATTTAAATTTACCCCTTTCTGAAACCAAAGTTTCCGATATCAATTTTTAAAAAAATTATGGAACTTTGTGAATTTTTTAAGAATTTTTTTTACATGAAACGAAAAAAAGTGAGGTGACAGTAAGGTTTATAATTCATTTATCTAATGAAATAAGTATGTGTTTTATTTTTTTTTCATTATCAGTAATTTTAGTTAGAAAAAAAAGTAAAATGAGCCATTTAAAAAAAAAATTATTTAAAAAAATACATAGTAATTTTCAATATAGAAATTTGAAAGCCTATTTCATCACCTTTCGAAAACAGTTTTTAGTTTTCGAATATGTTAACAAATGTTCAATTTATTTGGATTTTATTGCAAAGCGGGAATATTTTTAGCCTCTGACAAAATACGCAAATTTTTTAAACACTAGAAACTATAAACACTAAAGATGACTTCATCATAAATCATTTTTTTAATAGTATTATGATTTCTGTGGCAGGTTGGTTAGTTAGTTCTTTGATCAGATATATGTATAAGATAAATATTTTTAATGTTTCTATTTAGTATCATAATCTTCCTTCAGTTCCCGAGGAATAGATTATTAAGTCATTAATATTATTTGCGGAACGTTTGAGCATAGTTATTATTTTAACATTATTATTGGGTCTTGGCTTTATTGCACCCTCTAATGGTATTTTTATTAGATCGCGTTCAATCAAAATAGTTATATATAAACGAAGATAATAATTCAGTTTAACGGCGTGTGGTAAACGCTTTTGCTAGACTCGTCGGGTTTATGAAATTATATTCAAGGTTAAATATTATTATGTTATTCGTATTAGATCAAAATGGATATCCTGAAAACTTTTTAGTCCAAATTTTTCAGTTTAAGACAAAAAAAATATCCATGCTTATGGATAATAATAATAAGATTAAGTTTATCGACTACATACCAGAGGCCGAAGGATCAAAAACCCATTTTGTGCAAATAGATTTTATTACATTTATGTAATGCGTAATTTTATGTATTTTTACAATAATTAAATGCAATAAAAAACGCATTAAAAATGTATAAATAAAATTTATTAAAAAAATAAACAAAATATAAATACACGGTGTCCAAAAACTTGTAGCACAAGTGGGAAACTGATGAATTTGCACAACCTAAAAAATAAAAATAAAACCTTTTTTCGAAAGATTTAAAAAAAAATGGTGTCGGGTCTTCGCTTCGAACCCCTAACTAACCATTTTTTTCAAATTTTACTTAAAAACTTTCAACTTCAAACTCGAATTTCCCGAAAACGAAAGATCAAATCAAAAAAAGTTATTGCACACAAAATTATTTGTTTTCATTTAAACAATAAAAGTTGTGCTACAAAATCGGTTCCAAATAACGTCATGTAGATTCCTGAAAAATTTCCCCATTCTAGTAAAAGTTTTGCGGACACCATGTATAATTTAAAAATAAAATACGCGTAGTATAGATCAAGGGTGGGAGATACTCTCAGTATCGCCCTGGTAACAGACCACAATTCAGTATTGAAACGTTGCTTGAAGTGGCTATAGATCAAATATTATGAATTATCAGAAAGGTAGGTACCTCCTACTGCCTTCAGCCCTATAACTAATCCCAGGTGGAGATGCCGTAATCCCACTTGGAAATCTTTTGCGGTATTCACATAAAAAATACTTACTTAGGTAGAAGTTGTGTAATTGATTTTATCATAATTTAAGGTAAAGCACTACTAAGTAATGGAATAACATGTGATTTTGGTTTAAAAATTAGATCGCTAAGAAATATTTTAGATGCCTCTAATTAAATACTGCGAGTAGAATATATAATTTGCCTTCGAAATTATTAAGTTTTTTTTAATAGTCTTTATAAAAACTGCATCAAAGTTCAAAATCTCCTACTTACGAACCCAATTTTTAGTTGTGTTTTTATTGTATAATGTGGAAAATTAAATTCTTTGAAAACGATCATAAAACATTAATATATTTGTGCCTGAGCTCCGCAAAATAAAATAAACCAAGCTATGTGGTGACTTTTTTCTTGAATAAGACAAAATAGGCGACTGGTGTTTAACGGGAATTTAAACCTTATTTCCATTTACATAAGGAGTGTTATTGTTAGGGGCCTGATCCCGAATTTTACGCAGCGTGGTGCATCGAATTAAATAACAAATGCGTTTAAAAAATACTTACGTAATAGTTGTGCTAGAGATAATTATTGTTTTTAATACAAATGAGAAAATAAATTAGTAAGTTATTTTAATTCGTCATTGTCAAGCATCAGTAAGATAAGATCGGTTGTCTCCTAGCCAGGGTTGCCATTTTCGGGGAACTCCCCTAATTTGCGGGGAATTTTTAAGATTTTTGAAGAATGAGGGAATTTGCGGAGAAAACACTTTTGCGGGGAAAATGCGGAGATTCTGGGCATTTCTTGATTATCCAACCATATTGAAATATAAGATTTCTTAGTTTACTTTATGGCAGCACTATAGCATTTAATTCTAAACAATAATAGTGGGAGGATTAAATTAACAATTTAAACCAAAATCAAATTAAAGTGATGTTTTAATACTAAAATACGATTTTATCTTCTTTGCTTCAACTAATGATTTCTGTCGATTTTAAATAACTTTTTTTTTTCTCCAAGCCTTACCCGGCACACTGTATGTGTGATTGTATTACTTACCTTATTTTTAATGTTTCCGTTTTTTCTACAAACCATACAATTTATTGGCTCACCGTGTTGAATATTTTTTTAATAAGACATATTTTTGGATCATGTGAACATTGGTTACTATGTGACATACATTAATTACGTGAGCTGTTTTTTTGCGGATTTAGAGAGGCAGGTGAGATTTAGTGCGAACCCCCCCCACCCCACCCTCCCCCTCCCCCTCCCCCTCCTGACGTGAGATTTTTTTCTTACTGTCGAAATAAATATTTTTCATAACAGCCATTTTTCCGCGGGCAAAATGGGACACTTTAAAAGAAGGGAACATTTCAATTTTTTTATTATCTCTATAATAATATATACTCTTTTATTTTGAGTTGAAGTGAGATATTTATTAACACCCCCACTAGGTATATCAGTATAATGAGATTTGGTGAGATATTACTGCACCCTCCCCCCCCCCCCCCCCCCCCCCCCCCCTCCCCCACCCATTTTTTGCTCACGTAATTAATCAATGCCCTCTTAGGATGAAATCGATTTTTAAATCTTATTATATGTCATTGAAGAAGAGGATAACAAAAATAATCCAAATCAAAATACGAAAATGAACAAGACACAGAAAAATAATAAAACATAATGGTCGCAACCGAACCACGAACTCAGATCTCTCAACTTACCGGGACGGCGCTCTACCAATTCGACGAGAGATCTGGGTTCGTGTCTCAATTGCGCCCGTTATGTTTTATTATTTTTCTGTGTCTTGTTGATTTTCATATTTTAATTTAAATTATTATTGTTATCTTCTTCTTCATGATATATTACATTGATGGGAATAACCTTCACAGGTTAAAAAGAGAGTTTTTCTTTTTAAAAAAAACTTATAATATGTATGCATTAATTATAAATTAAATAAAATAAAATAATATAATAAATCAATAAAAAATGCTAATTTCACTAGAATTTTATTTTATTTTGGAGATCATAAAAGAACCTGTGTGGAAATTGCGGGGTATTTGTAATTTTATTCTCCCCAATTTTGGGAATTTGAACATTTATTGCGGTTACAATAGGTAGAACATATGCATTGGTAACCCTGCTCGTAGCCGGTGACATTTATTTCTCTGGACTGTTTTGGACCATTGGCTCGGAATGGTTGAGTGCGCGTTTAATTATATTTGTGCGGCAAAGGCCGGGTAACTGACTCTAACAATGTCAGCCAAAACAAAGAAAAAATGTATCTGCAAGTGTCGAGTGGATGGACTGTTGCCAGAAACAACGATGGTATGGTTTGAAATAAAATGAAGACTGTAATCACGCATTACCATTTCCACGTCTTTGAAGTGACAACGTGCAATTGAATTCTGTTGTGACTAATTATAATTACAATCATTAGGTATTTTGTTATTTGTTACAGCTTTTCATTATTTATTTATTATTATTTGTTTATTTATTTATTTATTTATTTATTTTTTCATGTTCTCCATAGAACAGTTATACACCAATATATTATAGTGGAGAAGATTATAAATTACAAAGTACACAAGGGCAGTTTTACTACTTAGTGACATGTGCTAAAAGATAGTTGGTGAACTGTCTGTAATAAAATTATCCCGGTATTACACCTTTCATTACGAGTTAGTACATACAATACATAATTTAACATGTTTTTGCCAATAGTTTACATCTTTTCTCAAGAAGTTTTTTATTTTATTTTTTTTATAGTGAATACCTCACAAGAGTCCCAACTGCTCCCGTCCGGAGCCTGTGAGACTATGGCATCCCCAATTGGGGTATGTGATGAGGCTGAAAGTAAGTGGGGAAGGGAAGGAGACGAGGAAGAGAAAGGTGGGGAAGTACCTGGTTATTAAGATCTAGTCACTAAACACGGCTAAAGCCATTTCAAGCAACGTTTAAATTCTGAATGATGATCTTACACCAGGGCGATACTAAGAGTATATATTATTTTAAATAATTAATTGTGAGATAACACAAATTAATTAAATAAGATTTATTTGCGCACGCCGGGTTCGAACCCGCGAACTTCGGAATGGGAGTCAAACGCCCTACCGCTGGACTACGCCGGCCGTCATAATACATAATGTCTGCAGTATTTTTATTTTTTTATTGCGTACAATTTTTTTATTTTTTTAGGTATTTACTTTTTATTTGTTTATTTGGAACTAACCAGATTACTTTTTTTGTAATAACTTATTTAATAAAATCTCACAGTAAACAGTAATATTTAATCATTGAAGAAAATATATGCGACTTTCAATCGGAAATTTGAAATAGAAAAATTGCTAAAAGTTACGGTTGCATCTAGGAGTTGAACCCAGGAAGCCTTAAAGGTCCTGGGGTCAATAATAATAATTAATAATAAAGTTAGTTTATTTCAGCTTGCGACCGTTTTCATCATGCGACCGTATTTATTACTGTTTCAAATTTTAGATTTACAGTAGCTAATATTGTCTTCAATGAAGAAAATATTACTTATTTCATATTTTAGACTCTCTAACTATTCACCTTATTTTTATTTTCATTTATACGTGTTATTTCACATTCATCATCATCACAATTGGCTCTACAACTCCTCAATAGTCTTCCTCCACTCATCTCGGGAGGAACTTATAATAATATTTTAAATCCACTCAAAATTGTTCAAAGATTGATAATTAAAGTAATTTTGAAAAAACCATCCAAATTTTCTACTGAAATGCTCTTTTCAATATTCAATGTACCTACAATAGACAAAATATATAAAAATATTAAATTCTACAAATTTACAAAGAAGTACAGTTAAATAACTTACCATTCCATTCATCAGCAAGATATCAGAATACTATCGAAATCCCTAAATTTAGTACAAAGCACACACAAAATACTTATCTCTATCTAGGTATAACATATTATAACAAACTACCATTATATCTGAAAGTTAAAATATTCAGGAATTTCAGCAAAACTTAAAAAAATACCTAAAACTACTATAAGAGTCCATATCTCACTATTATTATTATTTCTTTCAAATCCTTTGTTGATAAATCTTGCATTTTCTTAATTATCCCTTGTTTTTTGCCGTATTGTATAATTTACTTTCACACATGATATTATATAATTGAACTAAAATTCCCTCACCAAACACAAGAGCCTTGTCTCTTTATGGTGAGGAAAAGCTATTCTTATCCACTATTTTACCACTGTATAAAATGTAAAAATTGTGTATTTATTCTAAAAAAAACCTTTAAATATTAAATATAAAAAAAAAATTAAAAATCTCTGTTTTGTACCAGCTCTCTCCACTTTGGAAGCTCCAAGGTACATGGTCTTTGAGGACGTTGTCGCTTCCTTTTAATTTTGGCCTTCCCAGACTTCTTCACCCTAAAGGTCTAGATTTTAGCAGGGACTTTAGTGCTTGATGCTCGGTCATTCTCTCCACATGACCCAGCCACCGAAGTCTTCCCAACTTTAGGAATTTAGTCACGTTTGGTTCCTTAAACATATATAGCTCATCGTCGTAACGTCTAAGTAGATCCGTGAACGAAGGGCGTTCCCATCTCTAACCCCTCCCCTCACTATTTGACCTTAAAATGCACTACAAATGGGAATGATATAGTCCCACTGGCTCTAGAGAGTCGAGATTGTCGTAGCCGTGGATCTTAAACACTGCCATAGAAGTTATCGAAACATGTAAAAAATATACAAAAAAACTCGTAACTACTCTAAAAAGTACTTTGTTGGCCTTTCTTTGATATTTTAAAGAGAACAAACAATAAATTCAAGTTAAAAAATGTAAAAAGATGTTATATGGCACAATTTCAATCAAAATTGAACACCAAATATTGTGTCAGCTCTTAAAAGAATGAATACATCTGAATTCTTGTTACACTGAAAGATCTATCAAACCTTGCAAGAAGATTAATCGTATAAGCCACCAGAGTGCGGTGGGTTTAACAGCTCGGTGTCAAGGCTAAGCACATAAACTGAGAAAATTGGTTCACTGGGCCAGAAATCAAGTTGCTGGACGCTCCGTCGAATTTTCATTGTTTTCGAAGAAAATAAAAACCAATTTGGACCACTTCCAACCAAAACATTTAGCAGACAATCGCAATTACTGAATTTTAACTTGTTCCTTCGATGCGACGCGACGGTATCAGATTCTTTAAATGTTTCAAATTGTTGTGGCTGCAATAGAAATTTATGTTATGAGTATATTAGTTCACACTAAAAGATCTAAAATAAAAGGAATAATTTTAAGTGTTTTTAAATAGATCCCTGATTCTTTAAATGTTTGGATCCCCATTCAGTGCCGGATTAGCCCCTAAGCAAATTAAGCAATAGGGAAGTTGTGTGAAAAATATGTTGACCTTTAAAAAATATGTTCATGTAGATGACATGTAAACTTAAATACCAGTATTATTTTTTTTTAAAGTACGTTTTCATAATTAAATTAATTCTACAAGTTTGAATTTTATTAAGCCCGCGAAAACACCGGCAAGACGACAATACCGTGCGGGAGAGTTCGTGACGTAACCCCGGTCCTTGATTGTTTGAAATATAAGTTAAAATATTTACAAAACCGTTTCACGCTAATATGGACGAAAAAAATAAATTTAAAAAGTTTTAGTAGTTAGATATTAACTAGTACTAATCAATTCATTTACCGGAATTTCGAAAAAAGTGCAATTTAATGGTTATTTTTTAAATTTAAAAACACGAAATGTAATTTATCACAGACCGCTATGTTAGCAACTGTTGGAAGTTTCGTTGAAAAATGACATTTCGTGTTTTTAAATTCATATTTATAAAAAAAAATTATAAAAAGGACTCAACTTCCTTATTGCTTAGGGCATCACGTCTTGGGGGGCACCAGAAACAGCACCAAAAAATAATCTAACTGACGCACAATTGTACAAAATAGTTCACTATGATAAAATTGATCAGCGTTCCCTAATGTGGACACAGCCCTGTGTATATTTTTATGCCTGATGATATATATCAAACTGCACAGCGGAATGATATTTTAAGAAATTGAAAATAATAAAAAAAGAACCACCATGCTGCAGAAAAGGCTCGATGCTTTATCAATATTATATAGATATGCTAAAAAAGTTGGACTTATAAACTATTTTCCGCGAATTTAATGCCCGAAAAAGTAGCAAGTCGCATTTCAATGGATAAATAAAAAATGTTTCGGTTTTTATTGTATGTAATACCTTCATACATATAATCTATCTCGTTGTATTAAATAGGTAATTTTTTTTTTAAAGACCAACACTAGTTTACTTATGGATAGGGGGGCCCACGGGGGTGGATAGCTTAGGGCATCAAGTAGTCTTAATCCGGCACTGTCCCTATTAGAATATTGTTGTGGCTGGGATTGAAATGTATGCTATCTATTAGTTCACACTAAAAGTTCTACAATAAAAGGAAAAGTGTTAAATGTTTTTAAATAGATATCCGATACCGATTGAGAGAATTTACGACACCGGAATAAGAGTGTGAAAGAGTTTAAATAAACTACGAGTAAAAGTTCCTTCGAGAAAACTTCAATGGTTTACCTCGATGCCACCAACACTTCTAGACACATACAAATGTAAAAATTGTATAGAATTGGCCAAGTGTTACCAATTCAATCAACGTTCTTCAACTTCGCAGTTCTTTTAACCAACGGTAGTTTATTGGAAAACTTTTGTGGGTGCTATGGTACTTGTTTTCTTTATCAAAATGAAACATGACGCAATCAAAATGATAATTTATTTCATAGTAAACAATTCTTCTATATTTTACCTGTCACGTTACTATTGAATTACGATCAACGAACTCCGAGTTTTTTATGAGAAACCACTCAAAAACTCTATCGCTTGGGGATTGGAGACAATATTTTGTAATAATTTTATTTATTTGTTAACCACTCCGACGTCTGCTCTATCTTGTCGAAAGGTCAAAATATTTCGGCTTTGCAACAAAATTTTAAAAAATTTAATATTTTTTAACGCATCCGAAAACTAAAAACTGTTTTTAAACATGAAAGTTTATTAAAATGGCTCCCACTACGTTTTCTCTAACTAAAATTACTTATAGCGAAAAAAAATATTCATACATATTTTAATAGTTATCTATATCCAACCAAATCGTAGAATATTATGGAAACGAGGAAGTGGGAAACGTAGGTATTGATTAATACATATCTGCATATTTAGATATAGTTATTAAAGAAAAAATTAAAAAGCCAAAGGCATATTTAGCAACAATTTTCACGGATGTTAAATGTGTGATCCTACACGAGGATGATTCTCAAATACTCTGGAAGTTCAAATAGGTTCATTTGAGAAAAACATTTATAAAGAGTAAGTAAAATTATTTTTTATTTCCTAAATGGTTATGAACCCATTTACTCTGGGCTCAGGGTCAATGTTTTTGCCGGTTTTTCAGGGAGCAGTCATGACTCGTGAGTCATGACTCATGACTCTGTACACTATTTTCATAATATTTTTCTTTTTAGTCGGTTCTACAACCGGACGACAGCAATCATCAAGTCAAATTCCACTTTTGAGCCTTGTCCAGGTGTTCTTCTTATAGAAATTAAGCAGGTTCTTGAGCCAAGTCATCCATCGTATCACTATCTTGGGAATTTCCCTTACATAATTTTTATTTACGTGTTTACTTTTAACATTTCACAACGCTGACCAAATCAATCAACAATTTGATAAACATTTTGATTTATACAACAAAAACGAAGGGTGGAACAAATTTTCAAAAAAAAATCATTTCACAAATTTTACTCCGAAATTTTTTCAAGTTTCGGTCAAGAAATTTTAAAGGAGGAAGTAGGACTTACTTGGAACAAGGTCCCCGAAGCCAATGGTTGTCATGGTGACGAAGCAGAAGTAGAAACCGTCGTTGAAGGTCCAGTCCTTCTCCCAGAGGACGAAGAGTCCCGCGCCAGCCGCCAAGTAGAGAAACAAGAAACCCACGGCGGCCAGCGCGAACACCCACCTTTTGCTGGACTGGTTGGGGGTGGTTGTGCCGGTGGTGGAGCGGTGGAAGACTGCAATTATTGATATTTCAGCATGAAATTCTCTCTGATAGCCCGCTCCTCTTGGAATGCAATGGTTTATACGTTGTATGTCAATGCAATTTGTTCAAAATACCATTCTCAGAATAAATTATCTAGTACAACAGAGCATGACAAGAGGAATGGTGCTATTGAAAAAAAATCTGAATAACTAGATGTATTTAATTACTCTTCAAATAACTTGAAGATTATTTTTAATAATATTATCTTCCTAAGTGATAAGAGTGTCAGAATGACAAAATTGTACTCGTCGCCCGAGTGCTTAATTTTCCATTGTCGTTTTTGTTCAATCTTCATTTTAAAATTAAATATAAGGTATCAAAATTATTCACTTTATTTAAACAAACTAAAAATTATACTGAAAACTTGAACTGAATCATGTCAAATAGGACCAATGTAATAACACCCCTCCATACACAAGCCCTGCTTATTTATGGAGGTACATCAAATACATATATTATGTAATTAATCACTGTAAAAAATATATATATTTGTAATTTATTTATACTTTTGTAATCAATAATTTTTTTTTAATGAGACCTTTACCTTTACGGAAATGGCTTCATCCTAAACATGTATATGTTTATCAATGTTTAATCAATGTTTAATTGAAATGTTCCAATGTTCATATCAATGTTTAATTGAAATAATGAAAGAAAACCTCCTCCTTTTGTAAAATTTTTTAATGGTCGTTTGGACTATTAAGCACTCGGGCGACGTAATGCATGTAATTGAATGATTAATCTGTGGTACAATTATAAAAAAATAAATCAAAAAAAAAATTAATTCTAAATAATTTTAAAACAAAATATATACATTTTTTAAAAAATAACAATTGCTATGATACTTACAGGGCAATTCAGGCATGTGCTTCCCGCAGATAGACACCCCCGTGGCAAAGATCCTCCCCCAATCCGCTATCACCGTCAATGTCAGGGGGATGCCTATAAGGGCGAACAGGATGCAAAACAGGCGTCCCCAGAACGTTACCGGTACTATGTTCCCGTAACCTAACAAGGAGAAAACAACATAAAATGGGTAAAACAACATAAATCAATGATGGAATAACTGTGTTAAGTGCAATTTTATGTAAATACAATTCCGTTTTTGTGACGCATCTCTGAACATGATTTATTTAAATCCAAGTTACTAAAGGCGAGTAGTATACATTAAGAGCGATTGAGCAGCAGCTGAGAATAAAAGTTTAAAAATGCTTGTAACTGTACAGGGAGGTTCCTATGAGAAAGATCGATCATTTCCCGTATCAAATTTTTTAAATTAAAAATTTAACATCGATTTATTTCATTCAAAATTTGCTTTAATATATACCTACATTCAAGTAAGCAATAAAAATGCACGATGAAAATTTATTAAATTAGTGTACTTCTTGTATGTATTTTTTGATAATAAGTATTTATGATTTTCCAATAATGTCTAAGCAAAATAAGTGTGTAAAATAAATTTTAATATTTTAGTTTGTAAGAACAGATAGAAAAACTGAGGTATTTTTGTCACAAAACACGTGCTTGGATTTATTTTTTAATGATTTTAATTTAGCTAAAATTTAAATTTTTAAAACTGTGTTGACTAGTTTATGTATTGATTTATTTTGTTGTATGATCATATGATTTGAAAATTGTGTTGGTTAATAGAATTTATCGTTTGCAAATTGAACAAATCTCCCATCGACCAACGGTATAACCTTAGTATATTATAAATTCACTTAGTTTTTCAAAATTTTAAAACTGCGTGTACCAGATAAAATAACAATCAATTTATGTATTTTTGTAAAAAAGTGTCAATACGTCTAGAATTTGATTTAAAAAGGACTAATTTCCGGTATTCTCTGGTAATACCCTTCCGTAGTAAGCATTTAAACAGAAGAAAATGGGAGATATGTAAATATAAATGTTAGAGAGAGCAAGCTAATACTAAAAATCGATAATAATTAAATACCTGGTTGTATGTAATACTGGATTCAAAACTAACGTTCACAGCAAATTTTGAATATGTGCTAAAGAAGGTATCAAACAAAGTCAATTTTCTTAGAAGGCTAAGAAATAAACGAATGGAAACACTACAGAGCTTATTTATAAAACTATAGTTGCTCCACATTTAGATTATTGCTCTACGATGTTATATTTGGCCTATGAAGGAAATTTGAACAAGCTTGATGTTATACAGAATATTCTGTAACAGAATAGAGCTATGAGATGTATACTGGGAAATGGCAAATACGCAAGTGTTAATCAAATGAGAGAGCATATAAATTGGATTCCAATAAAAAAGAGACTGTTATTTAATGTGTTAATTTTTGTCCATAAAGGATTATACTTGGTCGAAGCCATAAAGTCATGAAATGCCAAAATATTTTTAGGATGAAATTGTTTTTAATAGAGATGTACATAATTACGACACCAGAAGTGTTAGAATAGAATTAGATTGCCACATATGAAGAAATCCAAATCGCAGAACTGCTTACACGGAGAAAAATATTATTCTAAAATACGATCATTTTATTCTTAAAAACGGTTAAAAACGGGACTGAAATCTTACGAACAAATTAACAGGGTTTCAGTGTTTATTGGCGGGAACACGTAAGAATAAGTTGTTGGTATACGTAATTTAGTATGTATACCAACAAATTATTATTATATTTTCCCGCCAATTAACATTGAAACACTGTTAATTTGTCGAATTATTATACAGTTAAAAATGACCGAATCGAATAAGGATTCGTTGACGCAGTGGATAGCGCGTTGGCCCGGATTACCAGAGGTCCTGGGGTTCGAGTCCCAGATGTATCCGTATCTTTTTCTGATTTTTCTGTTTCGGATTTTCGATTGACTTTCGCTAATATTATCTTCATTAATTAACATATTATAATTTGAGGTTTAACTCTTTACGTTAAAAAGTTAATAATAAAAATAAAAATATAATATTTATGTCCCCTTTAGGTACTTGTTGTTTCACTCTCGTAATGGTAAATATGTTTAACTTATAATCTGAAACGATATATTGTTACGTTTTTCTATAAACTTTCCTTGTTACTACAATAGTATTTTTGATAAATTCCTTTGAGTGGAACAAGATAAGGGAAATTGACGAAACCAATATGTTGGCGGGAATCGAGTTAACATTTTTATTTAAGCCTTAAAAGTGGTTTTAGAGATTACAATAGCCGGATAAGTAACCAAATATGTGTTAAAAGTTCATAACTTTGAAATGAAAAAAAATATATATTTATATAAGTATATTTTTTTTACTTAAAAAGTTGTTAATATTTGAAGAGTCATCTTTCATCAAGAAATTTCATTTGCACAACCACGTTGATATATGACTTGAAAGGTACCTAGATAAGAAAGTTCAGAGAGTTCATTGAAAAGTTAAAACTAGCTCTTTCCTGAGAGCTTAAGCGTTATTTAAGTGATGTTTAAAATTCTGAATGGCAGGGCGTTTACCCCCCTTTGCTCACGCGTTACGTATATGTGACGTGACACGTCACGATGACGCGAATCACCAAGGCGAGAATCCACCACTAAAGCGATATGTTTACGTATCAAAGTCAACATTCTCTGAACAAACCAGAGTTTCTTCAGAAATAAGCATTTGCAAAATAACTCGGCCGTCAACGTCAGAAATAACACATAGTTTACATAGCAGAGAAATTGAACAGAAACACATAATATAACTCCACGAGTATCTCGGCGAGATCGCAGAACAAAGCTATGACATTAATAGTCGTAATAATTTAGTCGTCCACTTCTATGATTTCTATTTCATTACCAAACTCATTCGGTTCACGAAAAGGCTTCATTATTTGGAGTAGCCTGTAACGGTTTATCAGCCGAGAAGCCGATTTGTCTATATGCCGGGTGTGAAATTGTTGTACGGGCTTTTAATGCGTAATTAAAGCGAATGATGGACTTGAACATTTACCTTGGAAAATTATAAACAAAGTTAATTTAAATACTCGCTATTTGCGCAATCGCTAATGCTGTGTTACTTTGAAAGCTTGACGGCCGCAAAGATGTGTAAAGTTCACTGAGGTAATAAATAAAGCTCACCAATGGTAGTTAAGACTGTGGAAGAAAAGAAGACGGCTTGGGCTAGAGTACTCCATTTTTCTTCAGCTGTGGGGAACCCCAGTTCTGCAGACAGCAGAATTCCATTATGGGCAGCTGCCTCCATGACCTTTACAAAAATTCATAATATTATCATTGCATTATTATTAATATTATCAGCACATGGTTACCCTACATGTTTACTATATCGTAATGTAATAGCTTCCTTCTGCTTTCTTTTTTTTTACATTAGATCCATACAGGAGACCCTGAGGAAAATAATTTATATAATCATCCCCAAAGGGCCTATGTCATCTTTGGGGATGCTGTGTGGAGGGTATTTTTAAGGAAAGGAAAGAGAGGAAGTTCTGGGAAGGAAAAAGGTATGTGAGTTGGGTAGGAATCTGGGGTTCAGTGTGTCTAGATCATCCGCCGCCACCTAGATTAACCTTACCCCATGAACCCGGGCACCCCTGCTAAGTCACCAAACGTAGCGAACCACTTAAGGTGACCTATGACAGAGGTGTTGGTTATCCAATAAATGGTTCCCGGGGCGGCGATACCCATTCCCGCCTCCCAAATTGAAAAGTAGGTACCCTCTATATGTAAGAAACATTAATACAACTATATTTGTGTTATTTTTATTATTTAAAAAAAATATGAACCTCAACACATGCCTAAGTCAGTCCAAAATATAAAATATAAACAACAATACCCTGTAAAGAAACATGCAATAAAAAACTCTAAACAAATTTAAAGTCTCGACTAAACAATGGATCATCAACAAAAGTCGTGCAAATTAGTCAATTATATCCCAAATCTAAAACAAAAGTTCTCTAATCCCATTATTGGAGTCCTGATTAAATTCCGTCAAATATTTTTGCTTCCAATTTTGTACCAATTATTGAATTTATCGAAATGAAACTCGCCGCAAAATATTAGATAATATTGTTAAAATAAAATATATTTTTGTAAACACTAACCTCTCTCGAAAAGGGATATCCCGGGGTATCTAGCATGGCAGACCGATATAGGTTCAAAGTAACGGTTTAACGAAAAAGTCGGTAATTTGTCGTCGTTCCCGAGCATGACTGCAAACAGATTCCCCGATGAGGCAGTCTCAGTGAAATAAGTGTAAACTTTACTTATATAGATGTACCTAACTAATAAATAAACAATACAACTTATAATATTTGACTGCCCTAAAACGGGATTCCTCCTAGTTGGGCAGTCAAAACACTTAAATAATGTATAGATAATACAATATGTATAATATTTTACTAAATAAAAAATATTAGCTTCTCTTAGTTTAGTAGGTACACATTATCTGTAAGAAACAATAATGTTACAATATTGTTTTGTCACTTTTAGTACGGTTTCTTTCAGTTTATGTTATTTGTATTACTTTTTAAGATTATCAACCTCAACACAGGCTTGTCCTAAGTGAGCTTAAAATTTGATTTGTAAAGAACAATACCTACCACGTAAAGAAACAATAAATAAACTAAAATAGATATGAAAATCAAATATACTTATATTTATTTTTATCAATAAAGAAAACATGTTCATCAAAAACTTACAGAAACGGTTGTTGTATAAACAGAGATCAAGTTTTATTATTATCGTCTTACTTTTTTGCAACATAAAATCATTGTATTTTCGTTTAAGTTTCTGGGCAAATAGGAATTGGAAAATAGTCTACTAAAAGCTCCCAATGTTTTCATTTAGAAATGAAATTCTATTTAGACTTCCTGACAGTGTGCATATTTCGAATGAAAATAAACATTTATATTATTTATTATGTAAACTGGTACCTATATTTATGATCGCGTGATTTCTTGTAAGCTTTATATAAACAAAGAATGGTGGATTGTAGATTTCAACAACACGAGAACGAAATAGCATTTATTCTCAGCGATAGTTGGGAATATTATATCACTAACCAATATTATCTGGGCTATTATGGCATAAGTTTATATTTGTTTACTCGAGAGCAAATATTAAGTTTGAAGACTTGAAAACCTTCAATGCTAATTTTATTATATGTAGCGCAATTAGCGTTGACTCAAATTATATAAACTTTGGATTGTCTGTATTGGTGTTTGAGTATTCTCATTTGATAGTGATCACCTTACCAAACGTTACGGAGAAACATAATGCTGTCTCGCTTACGCTTACTTATGTTATTAGCGATAAAGGGTTAGCAAGTGAACAAAAAATTACATACATGTGCCTGTGTAATGATGGATACTGTAAAGCTGTCCTGTAAATGCTCTAATTGCTTAATAAATCCCAAAATTAAATCACAAATTGAATATTGGAAAGTTTTTACCTACAATTAATTTTTTTATTTTATTAAAAAGTTACTTTTTACATTTTTACTTGAACTTTCTTTTCTAACGACGAACAACAAGTTTAAAACATTCTATATGCAAGATACGCATCTGAGTGAGTACTCTGGCTGCGATGCCTACAAGTGTACCCAAAATTACACATCTGCCCTAATGATGATCACTGTAACGCTTTCCGAAACGCTCTAATTGCATATTAAACACCAAAATAAATCACAAAATGAAATTTCGAAAAACTTAACCTAAAACGAGTTTTTTATTACATTAAAAAGTTTTTTTTTTTACATTTTTACTAGAATTTTATTTTCTAATGATGAAAAACAAGTTTGTAATCTGTCTGCGATGCCTATATCCTGACGATGCCTATTTTCTAAGACAATATATATTTTTTTATTAAAATAAATAAATAGTAAAAAAATTACCTAATATTATGCTAAAACTGAAATGTAAACTTTCGATTTTAAATATTGTCTCAGCAAAAATAAGTACACAACAAAAATCATTATATTTAAACAAAGGACAATAAAGAATGTTTTATTTAAGCAAACTGTGATAAATAAGTCTATAAAATTTAATCTAGAGTTAACTTTCAAATGTGTCATTAACTTTTTGCACCATGGTCATTTTAATGGCGGACGCGTGAATCCTAAAATAAAATAAAACAAAAAATATACAGGAATAGAATTTCCCAGAAAATAATGTAACTTTTTATTACCGTCACTTATCGTAACGACGCTTGTATTTGTGTCGCTACCTGTGTTTTATCAGAAATCAGCTCTTTTTTATATCATTTAATAACAATAAATCAAATTAGTATTTGGTATTTAAGGTTATCTCGCCAAATATATCAAACCCCCAAGAACATAAAACCACATACCTATTCGGCAGTACTTTACTTTAGTTGTTATTTTTATTGCGGAAAAATTTTACTACATGCAGCCATAAAAGTTTTAAATCTAAGTAAGTAAAGGTTTAGTATTAGAGTAAATTTTAACTATTTCTTCAAACTTGGCAAAATCATTTTAAATTTTAACTAACTAACATCATTTTTTTGATTGTCAGAGAGAATGAAATGCCACAGGAATCATGTATTGCAAAAATTCCTTGTTTTACTGACGTACATTATACAGAATGTTAAGGAACATACTTGAGTTACTTTAACCAGTGATTCCTGACATTATTTGGAGTAAAAAATGTAAATGAAATTTTGGTCTCCGGTGACTTTTTTCATGACAATTTTTTTTTTTTTCAAAAATTTTTTTGTTCAAAATCAAACAAAAAAAAATTCTTTCACATGACCTTATTGGTCACTCTGCTGAGTTACCGCCCCACCACTTACCCCGCCCCCGACTACCCTACACCTACTATTTTTTATGTTTTTGTAGAAATTTAAAAAAAAAAAAACATCAAAAATGTCACCGGAGCCCAAAATTTTATTTACATTTTTTACTCCAAATAATGTCAGGAATCACTGGTTAAAGTAACTCAAGTACGTACCTTAACACCCTGTATATACCGCTATTGTTCAAAATCATGATCCGACCCAAAATGAATTTTTTCGTGGAGCGTCCCTGACTTCATTTTGTATCAATTTGCGGATTACATATTCTCACTTGACACACCTTTCTCCACCCAACCGCTTTAATTACATATCAAAAATCCAGTCAGTATCCTTTTCTTATTTTTCCTTAAGTACCCTAATACACGGCAACTTTTTAATCGAGGGGGAGGTGACATTGATCATAGATATGTGCATAATTCCGCCTTTTTTAATGATTTGGTTACTAGTTATATTGAAATATATTGATTGTTTAATTGGTTTTATAGTTGTAAAGCTGATTTTTGTATATATTTTCAGACCTTATTTATTTTATAAATTCTCTTTTTGTGTCATTTTCCATTCAAGTACCAGTTCCATTAAGTATTCCGTCAAGTACCTACATCAGTGTATAAACGACATATGGGTGTAATGTAACTACATGAAAATTCTAACTCGCCAGTTTTTACAATTTTTTGGGGGATTGGCATATCATTGTAATAAGCTTAAAAAAGTATTACATATGTCAAAGTCGCCCACTCCGGAAGGTCACTTTGATCAACGTTTTTTTTTGCTCCCGAAACATGTAAACATTTTTTTAACAAATATTTCGATGGAATAAATTTGACACAAAGGATTTAAAAGGTTATTTTTTATGAAAGTTAAACGTTGATAAATATCACCCAATTTAACAGTACCTACCTATGCTTACATCGCCCTTGCAATATTTTCGATTCTCCTCATTTGTCATAAAGTCACACGTCTAAGGTATCTTAATTCTACAGCATTCACACAAATTTCTTCATTCCTCTACCAGTTACAAACACTGGCTACTGCCACATATAAGGGTTAGTATCACAACTCAATTGCGGACTGCAAGCCTCGCATCCTTTGAGAACTGTTGTTTAAGTACTGCAAAACTATTTAATTGTTAGGTATGTGTGTTTAAAAATGTACAAATATTTCAGTTCAAAAATAACGTTTAAAGAGCTTTTAAATAAATACCTTAAAATAACGGCCAATTACGTTCTTTATCACCTTGATTAGTTGGTGTGAAATCAAATAAACACGAATCAATGTTTATTTACAATACGAAACATTATGTAGCTGCCATTGAGCTATGAAATTGCTGAAGCTTCTTCAATAAGCGAGATCATGGAGAAAATTAATACAAATTCTACGAGAATAATTCTGCAGGGATTGGCTGAAATTTAACGGTAATGATTATTACTACAAAATTTGTGTTAAGGAAAATTACTTTGTAAATGTGTTTAGCAAAAAAAATACGAAATGGAAATCCATTACTTAAGAGCGATTGACCAGCAGCTGAGAATAAAAGTTAAAAAATGCTTGCAACTGTACATGGAGGTTCCAATGAGAAAGATCGATTATTCCCCGTATCAAATTTTTGAAATAAAAAATTTAATATCGATTTATTTCATTCAGAACTTGCTTTGATATTTACCTACATTCAAGTAAGCAATAAAAATGGTCAAAATGCACGATGATAAATTATTAAATATCGTGTACTTCTTTTGTAAGTATTTTTTGATCATACAATAATGTCTAAGCCAAAGAAGTGTGTAAAAAAAATTTGAAATATTTTAGTTTGTAAAACCTTAAATAAAAAGAAAAACTGGGGTATTTTTTGTCACAAAACACGTTCTCGGATTTATTTTTTAATTATTTTAATTTAACTGAAATTAAAATTTTGAAAAAACTGTGTTGACTAGATTATGTATTGATTTATTTTGTTATATGATTATAAGATTTGAAATTTGTGTTGTTTAATAGAATCCATCGTTTGAAAATTGAACAAATGTGCCAACGACCAACGGTATAACCTTAGTATTTTATAAATACAGACTAATTTTCGAGATTCTCTGGTAATACCCTCTTAAATGGTGGTACAGTTTATAATTTACGATAAGTACATTTTTTTGTAAACGATGGTAAAAATCGCACTAAAGTGTGTTTTTCGGAAAACTTGAAAACCGTCCATGAAAATCCACTTTCCATATTTACTCATTTCCATAAATTTGCCAGAAAAATACACGCTTTTGGCTTTTCCTGAGTTGTAAAAATACTTTTATAATATTGTGTTTCCACGTCGCAAAGTGTCGAAGCTTGGTTGAACCAAAGAAAGCGCTCTCTGGCAGTAAGTATTTCAGGAAGATGTATTTTTGTGGAAAACTGAAAATTTTATTTCTCCAATTCCAAAGCAAGAACTCATTGCCAACAAAAGGCGTCATAAATATGATAAAAATATATGGCGGTATTTTAAATTCATAAAATTTAACCTTTTATAATATTCGGATTCAAATTGATGGTTCAATTGGATTACGTAACCAATCAAAAGCATTTTGAAATAATTGCCAACGTATATCCTAAAGAAAATGGTTTAAAAAAACAATTTGATCCAAAACGTGCTGATGAAACAGATTATTTAGCTACATTATTTAAACAAAAAACTCGTTGGGTGATACTTAAAAGGATGCACAATCTAATTTTTCACAGATAGCGCCAGTTTAATTAATTAATAAAAAATGGGAAATATTATGATGAATTAATTATTTACGCCCGTGTATATTCAGTTCTTAATAATTTAAAGCATGATTTGCAAAAAGTTTTTTTCCTCCTCTTGTAGGCCGCAGTCCCCCCGGCGGGTCCGGATGTTTGAAGCGATTTTGCCCCTTATGTATAAAGAAATTGTGTAAAGAACAAGGTCAGAATCGATGGGCCATCTCGTTCTTGACATTACGAATTACTGGATAGCATTTAGCCACTCCGAATAATTCATATACATTGCTAATGACGCGCCGGGCACCAAAGATGGCGGACAAAATGGGTGCCGATTGATAATATGAACGCTGTCATATTCGAAGTCTATATTTATTCATTGTTTTTTTATATAAATCTATTGTGGAAAGCATAGATTTGAGTGATTATTGGGAAGTTCGTTTTATCTACATTAATTATGTAATTTTTGTATTATATCACCAAAGAAATGTTATAAAAATTAAATGTAATTTTGGTATTATATCACAAAAGAAATGTTATAAAAATTGAATTCGTAAGAAAGGTGAGAACTGTCAAACATTATACGTCGTATTGATAAAATATATATTTTTTATGCTTTCTTTAGGCTTTTTGTAGGCTTTCAAGAAGTTAAATAATTAAATTTAAAGAGCAGAATACGAATTCTTTCAAGTATCACCGAATACGAAATACTTGCCGGTATCATTTTTTGATGTAATAATGCGTACGACTTCGTAGTAATAAATTAAAATTCAAAAAGTCAAGCTCGTCTCAATCACAGGTTAAAGGACTTTAACATTATTTGGTCAACAGAATAGGCGTCCGAAGAAAACTTAGAAGAAGAAGTACGCAATTAAAATTTGTCTCAATGATACTAAGTCCAAAAATACTATTTTAATTAGAGACGATAGGCACCATTTGTCTTCAGTTAGACGCCAATCAATAAATTTCTATTTATATTTATTCTAGGCCACTGAATCCTGGAATACTACCAAAAAGTATTAGGTTAAAGGATTTCGGCAATTACTTCGGCTTTACTTCCAAACAAACCATATTCTCGGGTATTTAATGGCGACGGTGGAGTGCTCACTCATTATAATGAAATGATCCGATGTAAAACTGTTTTTGCGAATAAAGCAGAAAGTGGCAATAAAATTTTATAGCTTTTGCACCAAGAAAATGGAAGCACTGAACAAGATTTCTTACTCAAATAATTGTGTTTAAATGTTACACCTATTACGCTGCAAACATGTTTTTCTAATGCTTATGAGCAGCATTATCGCTAAGAAACTAAATTTCGCCTAGTGGTACTGTAATACGAGTAGGAGTAATGAACGTAAATATACGAGGCTCGAAAACGAATGCACTGACTCGAGTCGGTGACATCATTCGTGGTGACCGACGGATACCTACAGATAAATTGTGACGCATTCTCTTCCTCGGTAAAGGCAGTGTTATATTATGATTCACTTTGAAAATGTGGAGACCGTGAAAACGTCCGTGTGTCAATGGCTTATATAGGAAGCAGGACAGTGCTTTTTACCAAACTGGAATACATGCACCAAAACTGTGGAAATGGTCGGAGATTATATTGAAAAGTGACAAACTAATCGTCAATGGTGTGGTTTTCTACATGTGTAGTTGCATTTTAATTTCTTGACTGTTAAAAGAAGAAAATAAATAGGAGGCATTATTTTTTGACTGACCATTGTATATGTCTGAATGTACGACGTCAACAGAGAATATAGAAGGCCTGTTTGCGTGTAAGTGAACCTCTTCCATTTTTGCCCGTCGAACTAGTTGTACTTTAAATTAGGGATGCATCTATACGCACTTCTGTCGATACGATACTGATACTATTTAATTTTTTTAATTATCGACGATACCGATACAAATGCGGACAGTGAAGATTTCAAAAGGTTTAAAAGGCCCTGTTTTTTTCCCCAGGACCTCCGAAGTGGAGATAATGTTAAAAAAATATATTATTACGCTGTGAAATTTGAATATTGACTGCTGTGAGGTCGCAAAGTTTGAATGATCAAAGCATCGGATCCAAATACCTTCAATGTTTCTAAGGGAGTTCAAAAATGCATAGTTTGGTTGTAAAACTTGCGCGTGCAGCGTCATAGAATACAGCTTATAGAACACCCTCCAGGAGATAATATAAAAAAATTATGTTTTTAAATTAGCCCCTGCGGCGTCGCTGATATAACGAGGTCGGGGTTTTCATTAATTTTACGGCCGCTGCCTGCATAGCAACGACCGCATCCCTATTAACACTGAACATATAAACCGATAGAAGTGTGTTGTGGACATTTCTGGGGTACCCGAAGAAAGGTCACCTTTCCCTTACTTCAGTTGAAATTGATCAAACTTCTTAAAATATTGAAAATATTTTTTGAACAGAAATCAATTTCAGTGGCCTGTTTGGGGCCGAGGAAAATTTAATTGAATTGGCGACGTCAGCTTTCTTTCTTATCGGTACAGGTCTAGCCCGTTTGATCACAGAATATTTGTCCCAGCTCAGATAGGTCTCATAGAAATCGTTGTATCTCTCTTATTACACAGTAAGAAGTAAGATCTATCTAAATGGTATTGGAAAGAAAATACAACACGCTATAAATTCAACTATAAAAGTTAACCAAAAAATAATTAAAATGTACACCTTTATAAAACCAAATTATGAATTTTTGAGATTTTTTTATTAATTATTTTTACATGAAACGACAAAAAAGTGAAGTAACAAAAAACCTTTATAATATATCTGTGTAATAAAATGTATGTGTGTTTTTTTTCGGTAATTTTAGTTAGAAAAAAATTAGGTAAGCAATTTTTTAAAATTTGCATTCAAATATTTTATTTATATTAAACATGGTTATTTCTAATAACTAAATTTGAAAGCGTATTTTGTCACACGGAGAAAAATGTTATTCGAAAAAACGATCATTCTACTAGTAAAAACGGTTAAAAACGGGACTTGAACGGGTATTATGTATACCAACGAATAATTTGTTGGTATACGTAATTTCGTACGTATACCAACAAATTATTCTTACATTTTCCCGCCAATAAACTTTGAAACACTCTTAATTTGTTCGTAAGAACTTCAGTCCCGTTTTAAACCGTTTTTACTAGTAGAATGATCGTTTTTTCGAATAACATTTTTCTCCGTGCACCTTTCGAAAACAGTTTTTAGTTTTTGGATACGTTCACAAATATTTCATTTATTTGAATGTTTTTGCGAAGTGGAAATATTTTTATCTTCTGACAAAATACGCCAATTTTTTGAAGGGCTAGGGGATTTTTCATCAGTGCCTGTAAGTACTGTATCTCTTAAAAATGCAACGAGTTTTCTAGAGATGCATTTTTTTAGAAACAGCCAAATTTTATCTAGGTTCCTAACTACATACCTTTGTAATAATATATTAATATATTTTCGTTATTTATTATCCATTCTTTTACTTCGTTAAGCATAGTTACTATTTGATCGATGGGAAGTTGAAGCGACTGTAGCAATATTATTTAATATTATGGTTGTGGGCCCACACACAATGTGTTCAATTCTTAATGTTTGAGATCAACATTTTCGGGGCGTTTTCATTGTATAATGAATCCAATTTGATGGATTACACGTTTTCCTAATTATACCAGATTTTTTCTCACAATATGTTTGTGAGAAAAAAAGAATCGTGGTTTATAAAATATAATATGAGATTGAAAAGTTGGGTTAAAGGAATATTATAAGCGGCTACGTACATTGTGTTATCACGGCGGCATTTCGAATTTCTACCGACTTATAAAATATTTCTCTTGAATACTTTCAGTTTTAGTTTCCCAAAAAAATATATGTTATTTTTGAAGATAATATCTGTACATTGTCAACTGAAACGGTAATTATATGAAATTCATTCGATAGAAAAAATCGCAAAGTACCTACATATGCTCCGAAAATTATTAAATTTTTTTTTTTTTTTAAATTGATAAACTAATGTTTAAGACAAGATTTTTTTATGCATAGCACAAAGGGTAACAATTATTTAAGCAATAATTATTAGCCTGAAAAAATCTCTCGAGAAAAGATACATGTCGCCGAAGGGTCTCGAACCCGCACTCCTCTGATAAAAATAAAGTTGGTTGTTTGCAGGTGAAAAAACGTAATAAGCGATAGTTTTTTAATGAAACACTAGGTATATATTGAATCATTTAGCGGGTAGGAGGCAACCCGCCGTAGCTTAATGGTAGAGCTCCTGACCGGCAATCAGAGGGGTACGGGTTCGAGTCCCGTCGGCGACATGTATCTTTTCTCGGGAGATTTTTTCAATATGGATGGGTGTTTGAGGTTAATAATTATTGCTTATAATAAAAATATATTATTTCATGTTATTTTACATGTTATAGCTATGAAAAAAATCACATTGGAATTCAAGCATTTGTTAAGAGATTTTTGTTCTATTTTAAATGAGTCGTATTATTAAATATTTTTACTATTTTCGCTTGATTATAATCGTTTTTTAATGCTCCCTCTTACATTCGTAATCACTAATCACATATCTCCATTTCTTCTTGTTTTTGAACGCTTACTTCTAGGAATTAATGCTCCGTAGTAAGCTTCCAAAAAGAACAAGATAGTTTGAAAGTGAGATATGTAAATACAAATGTTAGAGGGAGCGCGCTGATATTAAAAAACTATCTTCATTAACAAGTACAAGCTAAAATGTTTAATAATGCTTGGACTTATTCAAAATAGAACAAAAACCTATCGATAAATGTTTAAAGTAGCATTTAAGGAACCATGATTCATACCACTAACATGTTAAATTACAGAACACAATGTATTTTTAATTATTTTAGAAGCATAATTAGAGATGAAATTACATTTTATTACCGATTCTTCTCGGCAAATTTCTAGATATTATCTTCAAAACAACATACGACTATATTTTAAAAGCGTAGACCGAAAATAAATCCGTAAACATTCGTAATTCAGTGACTTAAAACATATTATGAAGTATCTTTGTGAGTGTACTTTTAACGTTAGTTAATTACGGATACTAGGTAAGTACTTTAGTAAATTAATTATGATAATTAAGTGAAGGTTAACGATTAATTGCATAGAATGGTTCGGGTTAGAGTGCACACATTAAACTCGTCAATCGAAGCGCATACAAGAATACATTAGTGCAACCTTTTCATACAAAGCCAGTTCAACTGACATCAAGGTTTCCAGGTTGGAGACGTCAGTGTTGTTCACTATAGAGAAGATGAACTGCTCGCGCTGCACGAAAACTAGTTCTCGGTGTTTCTGCACACGGGCCAGTTCGGCGGGGTACTCCAGGGCGCGAAATACCTGCAAAATACCATATTTATTAATAATACAACGAATAAAGAAACATTTAAAAAAATATATTAATAACCATCACAAGTTCTGCGATAGTCCCGAATTACTATCCGTCATTGGTTTAAATGCTCCAATGGGGGTACCAGGCACACTTCTCTTCTTCATATCGAAGCCCACAAACCCAATGCAGCAAATAACTCACCAATCACTCGCGCAATCACAACTTATACACATTTTTAAAAATTATTACAATTAGACATTTTTCGCGATTCATTGCGAACATGCAAAACAAAATTATTAAATTTCTTGTCGTTTTATTAAACTTTAGTGAGCAAATAATTTTTGATTTTAAAATATAAATTTTTCTCCACCTCATACTCTTTCATTCGTGTTTTATTAGTCAACCAATGTTTGATTATTTTCATTAATTTCCACATAATTTAATTTTAAAACCCAGGCGAAATTACCTATTGACATTTTACAGATTTACAGATTTACGTAATAGGTACAAAGCCATGTAATTTATTTAAAATACCTTACAACTTATATTTAATATACTGTGTAAATCTTATGAACAAATAAATAAATATTTCTGTCGCAAATGGAAAAGCTGAGACGAACAAAAATCCGCAAAAGATCTTTCTTAACGTAAAGAAAGGAAAAGTTTCGTTTATCATCCATATTTGGAAAGACCTTGTTGTCGGTGTATCACAAGGTCGCCTTGCTGGGTCCCCATTGTTTTTATTTTTATTGATCAACCCCGTTGCACAAATTCTTCGTCATTAATACCGCCTAAGGGTTGAATGTGACTTGCAGATGTGCACTTTTAACAAGAAGACAAAAGACAAAGTTAAGAAAATCACTTTTTACGAAATGAGCTAAATAAAATAGACTTTGAAACACTGGTAACTTTTAGGATACAGCGAATGCTAACAAAACTAGAAATACTCGCCCCCATTACTTAAAAAATACAATCTTCTTTTAACGCCTGAAAAAATAAATACGCAAATTGTCAAACTCACAGTGAGAATGAGAATGTCAATGAAGTGAGACATGCGGCCTAAGGCTAGAAAAAGAAACTTAATAGCTTTCTTCATAAATATCGAACAAACGCTAGTACTATTATTTTTTGTTTACTTTAAAAGATATAAAATAAATGTGTGCAGGTAAGGGCAAGTAAAAAAACCACTGAAATTCATAATTTTCAAAACAATCATTATAATCTTCCCGCTTTTACAGCGGTAAATACCATCTGACAAATTCCCATGTCTTACTGGACGAATTGCATTCAATGGGAGACGCTTCTTGTGTATTCAATTTCATTAGATTTTTAGCAAAAAGTTGAATTGTAATTAGCAATTTTGTATTGGAAATTATTGTCCGGGCAACTGGTCATTATCGCAATTACTCCCAGATCAGATCCGAGCAGGAGCCTCATCTCGTTACAGTCAATTCGCTCCCTGATGTCCGTGTCAGTCATATAATTGGTATTATGCAGAGAGACCGTAGCCTTATGAAAAACTTTTTCTCAGAATTTACCTCATTAATATCATTCAGACAGTCATCAGCATTACAGGGTTTTTTTGGTGGTGTATAAAATGGGAAGTGAAAATCCACTTTTCTCACTATAAGCAGTCAAAATTCTCGTAGACAGGTGGGTACTATACTTAGCAACCAAAAAGAACACGCCAAATCGGTACACGGTTTTACATAAAAATATATATATAATATTTTACATAAATTTTGCCCTCAGAATATTTTGAAGTTTTTATTCTGCCCTGTAATTCGAAAGAAAATTGTTTCATTTGGACAACCATTTGTGTGCAATGGTTACAATAGTTTAACCACATAAGAGACGACATAAAAGATATAAAATCAAATATTCAATCTCAATAAGACCATGTTTCCAATTGTCACATAATATTGTGCCGAAAAATATATTTTGTATTATATTATCGTTGATTGTGCCTAACAATAATAAAATCAAACGATACCTTAGATTGATCTAAGACCAGAGAAATGTTCAGCTTTTATTTCGTATGAAAACAAAAAAAAATACCTTTTGTGTATTTTACGGTTTTACATCATGTGGGTGACACATTGATACGAAAGTAATTTGGCTATAGTTTTCGCCATTACTCATTTTGTTTGCCTCGCCACGTATTATTATGATTGCACGCAATTGCTTGTGTTATAAATGTCACTAATGACTAACTGTTAGTCATTATTTTTTTGATCGGCATTCTTAGATTTAAGACGACAAGATTGGCTGTCTGCCCTCATTCAGTAATACAGATAATATAGTACCAACAATAACAATCAACATTCACTAAATAAAGGCAAAATTCATGCATTTACGAAACTTTGCTCATACATTCTTCTTGGCAGTGTTTATAATTTTGGGAGGCGGGTATGGGTACCGCTGAATCAATCATTGGATTACCAACACCCCTGCCATAGATCAACCAAGTGGTTTTCTACATTTGGTGACTTAACAGAGGTGCCCGGGATCATAGAGTGAGGTTTGTCTAGGTCTAGACGGAACATGCGTATTCCCACCTACTGTGTGGCGGTCCGGATCAGGAGAGTCCGGTTGAGGGAGACCTTTTGACCTTTCCAGCAGGACTCTCTCGAACATTACCTTATACCACAGTGAGAGGGATGGATTCAGACGTCCGTCACTCCTGGACTCATTAAAACCAGTTTTCTACCCACCCCTCACACTTTTTTTTCCTTCCTAGAACTTCTTCTGCTTCACACAGCATCCCCAAAGATAACAAAGGGTTTTTTTTTCCTCAGGGCCTCCTGAGTGGTGCTAATATAAAAAAAAGAAGGAGAACTAACGATCGAACAAACTAATGTGAAAAACCACCATTTAGAATCGAAACATCGGTTGAAATTGTTTTAGCCATGTTTGTTAACCAGATCTGAGTAGCCAGGTACATTCAAAACCTTAATCTTTTTCACATTCTTAGCCTCACGACAAACCCCAATTTGCGTTGCCATGTTCGTGATTGGATCTGAACAACTGGGAACAGTTGGGACTGTTCCTAGTAGTTAGGAATTCAGATCTTTTTTTTTAAAGTATTTTATACTGGTTAAAATACTAAACCTACAGCTATGTGCTCATCACTGCATAGATAATTTTGTTCGTATATTATGAAGTCGTTGATCGAAGGGATCGGGCATTTATGAGCATTCCATTGAAAATACCTTTTATATTCTACATAGATAGACATTTAATCCGTTTAATCACAGGAGACCATGTTATTTGTCCCTGCTCTCATAGGTCTCATATAAATCGTTGTGTCTCCCTTTCTGTCACTGTGAGAAATATGATATATGTGTTAGAAATAGAAAAATCAAATCTAGAATTAAACTATGGAAAAATTTTAATGTTCAACTTTATGAAACCGAAATTTCCGATAGCAATTTGAGAAAAATGCTTCAAATTTCCAGATTTTTTTTTTGAAGCAACCAATACGTGAGGTGATAATATCGTTTATAACACACCTAATAAAAAGTGAGTATTTTGCTCTTTTTTTCGTTGTCGTTAAAAAACATGATTTGAGCCATTTTTTAAATTTTTGTACGTTCGTATTAAAATTTTTAAAACTTCCGAAATTATAGGCCTATTTTCTATTCCATCATCTTTTAAAAAGAGTTTTTAGTTTTCAGACACAATCAGAAATTTCCCATTTATTTGGATTTTTTTACAAAGCGGTAATTTTCTGACCTTCTGACTGATTTTCCCCGAGATCTGATGGGTTAGATATGTCGGAATTTTGGGTCAAAGATATATACATATAGATTTCTAATAATCAACAAGAACAACTAGCGTAAATAGTATGTATATACACCTATTATCAGTGTATGCGATAAGGCAGGCCGAGGTCTGTTCCGGAATTTTGATTTCTTACGAAAAAATACGTTTTTCCTTTCAAAAACTCACATGAAAACTTGTTTTCATTAGTTTTCCTATTTTCTTTTTACGTATTTTTCTATAGATCGTGACCTGAATCATCTAGAACTAGGACAGAGGCTGGAAATTTAGTATTAAGTGGTTTAGCAGACAACAAAAATGACATCAATAAACATAATTAAAAATTAATTGTGATTATTTTAAAATAAAGACCATTTTTGTAAAAATTATTTTAAGCAATAATTATCAGCCTGAAACACTCATCCTTATTGAAAAAACCTCTTGAGAAAAGATACATGCCGCCGACGGGACTCGAACCCGTGTCCCTCTGATTGCCGGTCAGGAGCTCAGGCTGATAATTATAGCTTATAATATTTGTTACCCTTTGTGCTAAGCATAAAAAAATCTTGTCTTATACATTAGTTTATCAATTAAAAATAATAATTAATGAGCATTTTTGTGTTGCCACAAAATAAAATGTGTGAAGATATTTTCTTCATTTTAGGAATTTTGTTAGGCTGAATAATGAGATGAATCTTGGTACACAGATTAGGTTAATTAATGGAAATTTCAAGCAACTAATTTCGATTATTCATTGTGGCACTTCTTAGTATGTTATTCGTTATTATGTTCAGTCGGTTGTGGAAATATTTGTCGGCCTTTGTGTTTCCTCCCTCATACAACTCCTACAACATGACTCTCTTCAAGACACGGGTTCAATCTGTCATTTCCTTAAAAATATCCTCCACAAAGCATTCCCAGAGATAACATGTACTCTGTAGGAATTATTTTCCTTCTGGGCCATCTTTTTTTGAAAAAATAATTTTAAAAAATCTAAATATATGTCTAAGTATTTTTTTTATAATAAAGAATTATTTCAGTCACTGTGTATATACAACTCCATTGATCCTATACTTACTACTACTCAACGAATGTTGTCTTTTGTAATGACGCAAAACAAAATGATTTCCAAATTCACCAAATTAGAGCATTGAGGCGAAAAGAGCACTACATTGATGAGCGAAATACATTTTAAAAGTTCCTAACTTTTCAATTTGGGAGGCGTTTATACGTACTTTATCGAACCATTTATCGAATAATCAACACCTCTTTTATAGATTACCCTAAGTGCTTCGCTAAGTTTGGTGACTTAGCAGGTGTGCCCGGATTCATCGGGTGTGGTGTGTTCAAGACTTGGCGGCTAATGCGCCTGCCCATTAACTGCGTGGCGGGCCGGATAAGTAGAGGCCGGTTTGGGTAGACCCTTTGACCTCTTCAGCTCGACCCATTCTCCTGGGATGGACTGATACGCCGTCACTCCTGGAAACACCGACCTTTATATTCATACCCACCCCTCGTACATTCTCTTCTTCCTTTCCTTATATGGATTCGGGTATGTGCTGTTTATATTTAAAAGAAATCCAAATATCTCGGGTTCAATAATATTCTCGGATCCAAATATTCACCCTGTTTCTATTTAAAAGAAAGCCAAATATTGTCATGTTACGAATAACCTGACAATATTTGAAAATCTCGTACTACCACCACAGTAAGCGGAAAATGTTGGTTGTGTCATGATGAAGGAATTAACCAGTTTAGGAATTTAACCCACAATGCCTGGGTAGAACCCAGACGCGATGCTGATTCAGCCACTGACTGGTCTAAAATATAACCTATGTAAAAACACAATTTCCTTAATGGCAACTTTGCTTTGCGTAAGAAAGACACTCACTGAACTGTTTGTTTGAACTTAAATCTAAAATGCATCAGGAATCAATATTTTCCTCCTGTTAGTTTTTTCTGATTTAAATTTATTTAATTTTTTTTTTTTTTTTTTTTTTTTATTTCCTTTATTTTTTCTTTTTTTTTTACATTTTGACATTACAGTTCAATAATAATAAGACAGGGAAACCCACTAAGGCGCAGCCTGTGCGTGGGTAATATAAGACTTTACATATTATTTTTGTACCTAAAAATAACAGAGAGCATCTAAAGAATATACCAAGATTAATATCTAAAAAATCTTAAAAATAAAAGAGGTAAGATTATAATTAAAAGTTGTCTAAAGATTGTACAAGACGTAAATACTTTAAATATATCTAAGTAAAAAAATTAAAATTTTAAGATACTAAAAATGTAACTAACTAACTAACTAACTAACCATCACGCCGTTTCCCCGCAGGGGTAGGCAGAGAGGACGGACCGCCAAACAACTCGGTCTTGGCATACACTCCTCGCCTCATTCACATTCATACATCTTATCATACATGCTCTTCTATTATTCTGACTCTTGACATGGCCCGACTCAAGTATCTGATTCACTTGATCGTGCCATGTCTTCCTCGGGCGTCCTCGACTTCTTCTACCATTCACATTAGTATCATATATTCTCTTGACACTCCTTTCTTCGTTCATTCGCTCTATATGTCCAAACCATCTAAGCGTCCCTTTTTTAATCTTACTTATGACGCTCACATCGGCCTTGCATTCTTTTCGGATCTCCACATTCCTCACACGATCATACATGGTTTTACCACACATACGCCTCAGAAATCTCATTTCTACAGCATTCAGTCTACTTTCATCCTTTCTCTGCCAGTTTCATGCTTCACTGCCATACATCAGGGTAGGTACCAGCACTCCATTGTGAACTGCTTGTGTAAAAATGTTTACATTGTGTAAAAAAATGTAAACATTGTGTAAAAATGTAGTAAAAGAAAAGAAAGTAATATATACAGAAACAAAAATGATAATTAGAATGAAGTAAAGATTAAATTAATAATACTTGAATATCTACATTACTCAGCCACAATTTCAACTCTTTTAGATATTGAGCTGGTTTAGTTGCTTCTTGATTTTTTTTTGGTAATAGATTAATAGTGCGAGGTGCAATAAAACTACTGTGAGTTTGCATTAATTTGGTATTTGTTTTGCTTCTTGAAACTAAATAGGGCGCGCGGCGTTCGTGCCTAATTGCTATAAGAGTTTTATTAGACACAAACTTCTGCCCGCGACTTCGTCTGCGTAGGGTTAGTAGGTACTTCGAGTAATCTATTTTCTTTTATTTATTTAAAACTAGCTGACCCGGCAAACTTCGTACCGCCTCAGAATCAATAAATGTTGTGTTTAATTTATTAGCTGTTCGAATTGATTCAAATTATGTCAACCAACGCACATTATTTGAAAAGCCGTTCCATACAAAATATGTGAAAAAATTTATTGTCTTCATAATTATTTTTCCCGTATTTTTTTCCGATGTTATTCTGTTAATCGGGACGGAGACAAATCCAACAAATCAAATATCATAAAAATCGGTCCAGCCGTTCTTAAGTTAAATTAACTTAAATAAATGGTGTAACTAACCCGACTTTGTTTTATATATTAAGCTATGTATAATTCTTGATTCGATTTAAAGTATTAGGCGAGTACTTAAAATAAATTCACTAATTTAAATATTTTCCAAAATAGAATTTTGATTTAACAATCATTGTTTTGCAAAATGTCTTTCTCAAATGTTGACGTTTTCTATTAAACAATAATTATTATTTTCAATATATTGAAAATAAATAGCTAGCTTTATAAATTGTAGCCTGTATGTTATTCTGATGTATGAGCAAAATTATTGTAAAGTTTCATTAAAATTCATTCATTAAATTTCGATTTAAAGAGTAACAAACATACACACATCCATACAAACTTTCGCGTTTATAATATTAGTAAGATAAGATTTCGGAAGCAATTTTCAGAGTCTCCCAGAAGAACAATCTCTGTTATTTAATTTCTTCTGTTCGCAAAGCGGTAGAGGTTGGGTTAACTAATTGTTAGTCAATCTTCCGGTCTTAGACAAACTTTATTTGTAGCGATGCAGCTCTGAACTAATTATTATATAAGTAGGTACTGAATCTTGTTCTCGTAGCCCAAACTTTGAACCGAACTGTACAATGTCTACTCAGGAGTTTTCAAATAGACTAACGCATAGCTGTGGTTTGATAATAAACTTCCTACGAACCAAACTGATTTGATTTACAGAAACTGTTCGTCAATCAAACTCTAATATAAACACTGTGGGAATAAGGAAGAGCGGTTAGATCAATAATTTACATTTTACCTTCAATTTATGAGCATTTTTCGGTTACGTCTACCTATTTTCAAAAAGACAAGCTTCTGGGAAGATTAAGAACTAGCACAAAATTTTCTTCAGCCCATATAAAGTTTGTTTTGGAGACGATAAAAACAATATAAGTGGATGGGGGTTGTCAACATTCAGCAGTGGATAGACAGAAGCAGATGATGATGACGATGATATCAATCAGTAATTTTTGGTAAACTTCTATTACAATGAAGGCTTTACAATTTGGAGTTTCTTTTTATAAAATGTATAATATGAAACTTTAATTTACAGACGTATTAATTGCAAACATATCTGAAAATCGGATCGGAATGGACATCCCATATCTCATCCTTGCTGTAGAATACCATTAGACGTTGAACCATTAACTTATAAATTATTTAAATACCATGAAAAGTCAAAGTCGGTGGCTGAGTTGGCGTCGCGTTTGGGTCCCACCCAGAAATCTCGTGTTCAATTCCTCGGCTGGCTAAGTCCTCCATCATGACACGAGCAATATTTTCCGTTTACAGTGGTGGTAATAGGAGATTTTCAAATATTTATATTTTATTGGTAACCTGTGAATGTTAGTCTATCTTTTTTATTTTAATCTTTAGATTATAAATAGATATTTTATAGCATCATCGGTTAGGTTGTATCGAGGTTCGAGGCCAGGTCAAAACATTTATGTTCTGTGAAAACGCGTGAATTCAGCTTTATCAACAAAAAAAATCTGGGGTAATCTTTTCATTTTTCATTTAATTCACCATTGAAATATCTGTTTCAATGCATTCAGCAAGAAAATAAGCACTGAACGAAAGGCCTGGCAAACTTTCTACGCTGCTTGTTACACAGAAATAATGCTCTTAGCTACGTCAAAGTTACATACTTTAAATCAGAAAATCTAAACATTTACCAAATACCAAGAAATCACGCAGAACATGTTTGAAGCATCAGTCATCTTGGCTCTTTACTACGTTATGTTTCCGGGAAGTTTTGCTAATAATTACTGCTTGTCTGTTTCGATGAATGGAACAATCATTGTGTGGCTCCAGGACTGTTTACAAACGTCATCGATGAAGTGCTTTTGAATTATTTGAATGGCCACTGGAAACTGCAATTACCGTTGGTGCCGCTAACTTACCGAAAACAAAGGAAGTAATAGTTCTTCTCACACACGTGCAACCTTCACAATCGCGTTTGTTTATTTATTGATTGCATGCATGTAATATTATGTATAAATATGCCTACGCCTGGGTTTAAGATTTAGTATGTTGTTTGCATTTGAGTTTGTGTACGCCTACGAGTATGTTGCCTCTGTCTATGTATTTAATGCCTCTGTTTTGTAATCACTTGAAATTTCATTCTTCTATATCTAATTTCTGTACTGTGGTTTCTCGTTATATGTTCTTCATATAGTGACTTTCAAGCTACGCGATCACCACTCGGCCGTACCTTCCATACCATTATTATTGTTTGGAAACGCCGCTAGGTGCTGTACTAGCAAAATAGAATGACAGGTGGCGAGTATAATTATGGCATAATTTTATAATTAATATAGTTAAATTAATATAGGAAGGTTATAATTAATATCTATAGTTAAATTGATCTGCTTGCAAACTGCTTTGCTGGATAGCGGATGCTATAAATGAAACAAATTACTTTTTGTAAACCACTATAATCACACATTTCAAATCCGATGGTTTCTTCGTCAGGATAAATAACATGTATCCTGACGAAGAAACCATCGGTTTTGAAACATGTAGATATTATAACATGTGATTATAGTGGTTTACACAAAGTAATTTGTTTAACTTAAACAAAATTATGCCACAAAGTAATTTTGCAAAGATTGAAGAAACGTCCCCGACTTATTCTACCATTCACTTCCACATCACGTATCTACTGACACTCCTTTCATCGTTCATCCGCTCTGCATGCCTAACCATATACTTACACTATTTCTACGTTCATCAGATCTGCGTGCCCACCCATATGTGTCCCTTTCTTAACCTCATCCATAACGCTTACAAAAAATTAACTGATCTCCACATTATTAACACGGTCGTACATATGTCTCAGGAATCTCATTTCTACAGAATTCAGTCTACTTTCTTCCTTCCTCTCAGGAAAAAACACGATTCTCTGGAGAAACTATGAATTGTTTCTCTAAAGAAGTGAGATTCTCAGTGGATTGTACAAGATTGAATAGAAATCAGTAAGAATGTGATAACTTTTAATTCTTTTTTAAAAACTTTAGCATTAAATGTCGCAAAACATTACGTGATAGGTAGATAAATTACTAAAATGTTGCGTCTACTCTTATTCAATTTGGAAGGCGGGTATGGGTACCGCCGCCTGGGAACCATTTATTGGATAACTAACACCTCTGCCATAGGTAACCCAAAGTGTATCTCTACGTTTGGTGACTTAACAGTGATGCCCGGGTTCACGGGGTGGAGTTTACCTAGGTCTTGGCGGCCGATATGTCTGCCCAACAACTGATACCCAGATTCCTACCCACCCCTCATACATTTTTTCTCCTCAGAACTTTATCTCCTTCCTTTCCCTAAAAGACAGCATTTCCAAAGATGTTATAGGAAAAAATCCCTCAGGGTGATATATTTTCAAATCCAGTTTTCTCGAAATGTGGTATTTCGAATAGTTTCCCTATAGAAGTGAGGCATCGTACATGTGTTAAATGAAATGACGCGCAAATAAATAATCCGAAGTGATACAAACTTATGAATTTCAACAAAAATAAAATAGTCCCAGTTCTATTGTTGGATAACTAGCATATATTAATTTAGGCAGGTGTTAATTAGAGGATCGCAGGTCTTTCGATCTTCAGGAATCGTTACATTCATAGAACAACTCGATGAATTTCTTGAGAGATGAACAGTTCACTCAGGTTAGAAAACAAACATTGCTTGTTTTGAGAATTGTAAACCAACCAACAAACGTCCAACGATGATTTTATTAATGAATTGGCTTCGTTTAATCCAAATCACTGCAAAGTATTTTGAATCAAAGGATTCGCAGATTTTAACGTTGTCCATAGATAAAATAAAATTATTAATATTTTTTATTTTTTATTACGCACCAGATTTTCAGGAACGGGTTTAGTTTTTCCCATAGGAAAAACTAAACCCTTTAATACACTTTTCCATATAAATGATCATCTAGTAAATCCACGTTATGCAAGTGTATTATATAAGTATAATTAATACAAAACAATACAAGAACAACACGTTAATCTACCAAACAATTAAATGGGAATATAATTCACTGTCTCCAGATATTTTCATATCAGAGGGTTCGGTTCTGTGGAATTCCTAATTTGACCGATAAATCCTACTGATCCCTCAATATAAATATTTAAAAAATCTTTCGTAATTCTACATGTATTTAAAATGACTGATTTTTGCATTTTTATGTACAAATTCTTTGACAAATCTAATATGCCTAAATGTTTAATAAAAGAGCTAGGTATAATGCCAGTAGCCGAAATAACAAAAGGTAATATTTTTATAGTCTGAGAATGCCAAATTCTTTTAATTTCATTTCCTAAATCTGTAAACTTTCTTATTTTTTCAGAAACAGATTTTTGAATATTACAGGAATTTGGAATAGCTACATCAATAATATAAGTTATTTTTTTAATTTTGTCATGTAAAACTATATCAGGTCTATTATGACCAATTGGTCTGTCTGTTAGTATAGTTTTATCATAGTAAATTTTAAAGAAATTATTTTCTAAAAATGAATTTGGTTCGTATTCATAATATGGTACTACATTATGACAGTCAATCAAGTTATGTTTAATTACCAAATTTTGGTGAATTATTTTTAAAACCTGATTGTGCCTAAATGTATACTCAGACGGCGCTAATATAGAACATCCTGATATAATGTGTTCTATAGTTTCCGGAATTATTAATTATTAATTATTGCATTTTGATTTCATTCATTTAATAACTATAAGCATTTTCGTTTTAAATGCCATTATGACACTGGCAAGTAAATCACTTATTTATAATATTTAAACAGATGTGCACATAAATAAGATACTAATAAAAGCACTGCCTTTCGCGAAGTAGGTAAAGCAGAGATTTGAGGAACAAAATTGTATGAAGTAATGTCCTTCAGTGAAAAGTATTTTTCATTAAAAATCTTTGAATTCTGTTTCGTAAAGACAAACTGAGGTCGGTATAAGAGCCTTTTCTTCGTATTTTTCAAAATTTTCCGCATCTCCGATATTGGCTACAACAGGCTTGAAAGAAGGTGTAATTCTACAATTTATGAGATCTTCCCAATTCAGGGATTTAAACCATTTGTGGGTCTTGATATCCATTGTGCCGTTTTTCAGACAACCATACCTTTTCGTTACATCCACCTGAAGGGTGTTCTTGATTAAATCTTTCAGATCAGCCCCCATTTTTCCGCCAAATTTGAATATCCCAGCGACAATTTTCTCGTAGATCTTCATCGGGTCCTTGGAGTAGAATGGAGGGTACCCAGCGTTCATCTCATATACTAGAATACCAAAGGACCACCAGTCCACGGACTTTCCGTAAGGTTTAGTGAGAATTATTTCTGGAGCCAGATATTCCGGAGTGCCACAGAGAGTAAATGTGCGTTCTGTGATGACCTTACAAAATCCGAAATCTGTTATTTTTATGTAGCCATTTTGATCTATGAGAATGTTTTCTGGCTTCAAGTCTCTGTAGACAAGACTACAGTGGTGCATGTACTCGAGAGCCAAGACCACCTGACCAGCGTAGAACTTCGCCAACTCTTCTTCAAAGACAGTGTGCTTCCTCAGAACTGTGAACATCTCCCCGCCTCCGATGAAAGGCATGGTGAAATAAATGAACGAATTGTCCTTTTGAGAACACTCCATATTAACGACGAAAGGAAACTTTATGGCTTGAAGAATATTTTTCTCATTCAGAGTGTGTTGTATTTGCTTCATTTTAACCAGTTTTATTTTTTCGAGTATTTTAACAGCGAAAAACCGTCCATCTCTCTTTTTTACCAGTTTAACGGTTCCAAAACCACCGACACCCAAGGTTTTTACAGTTTCAAACTCTTCTAGTTTGCACTCGGTTGGTGTCGGATTATTGTAACGTTTATCAAATGCATCTCTTAATTCATCTAAAATTTTAACATGCCTTATCTGGTTCTCTTCCGTATATTCATGACTCATGTTTTATTATTTATTTGTTTACTAACAAAGCCACATGTAACCTATCTTGGTGTCATAACAAATTTCTTTTATTCGTGAAAAATGCACCGGAATTCTTTATTTAAAACCTTGTAGAAATTTAAATTAAATAACTTTACATGACAGTTAGGTTCCTACCTCCTGCATTATACGAGTCAATCCTATGTTTTCTACAAACCTTAGGTCACCTAACTTCTCGACCTAAAATTGTACCATTTTAAATATTGTTAAATAATCAAGAGAATCCACATCATCTGAACTTTAAGCTCCTCCGCCCACTGAGGCAACTGAAAAATCTCAACTGACAACTGTCTTTGTATGACAATGTGATGGCCCGCACACTACACAATCACCCAAACACCCGTTGTTAATGGTAACCCAAGCGGTGACTTGCGGCTTGCACTGCTGATTGCCCTGGCCGGCCGCCGTTGCTAGTTGCCAGCTGTCAGCTGATTGTTCTTCGTCTATAGTTAAACAAGCTTTTTGACCAATCAAGACAGAGAAAACAGCCGATTTTAGTTGGTTTTCAGTTGCCTCATCAGCGGAGCGCCTAAGTTTCGGAGTTCGAACAACGCAGCCAAAAGAAAGTTTTTTTAAAACCGAGTATATCCACATCTTCAAAAAGAAAATTCAAATAAATACTTTATACCCAAAATAACTACTTGTAGAACAGAGAGAGGGTTGAAGTCGTCTCTGCTTCCACAAAAAAACTTTCTTGGAACGGCTGCGCGGCCTTTTTCGTACAAAAATTAAATTTGGATTTGACGCCGAAATAACCAACCAAATTGAATAATTCTTTTTTTAATCAAAAGTTATAGCAAATATTTTGTACGGATTTATTTATTTTTTGTTTTGAGATACGAAATATAGGCAATTAGAAAAAATATATGGTATTTTAGGTGGAACTTTGGATATTAATTTATTTTAAAATAATAAATGGAGCTTCATTTACAGTGCGAATATGATGAAATATAAAATTGAAGTAGGTAAATTTATTAAAACGAGCCTTTTGATTGGAATCAATTTAAGTTAAAAATTAACGATTTTCTTTAGAAAACAAATTTACGAATTAAAATTGCTACAAAAAAAGTTTTTTTTAAGGTGTTTTATATTTAGTAATATTATTTTTTTCAATCATACGTAACCACTTATCATGTGATATGCGTGCTGTTTCGTGTGTTACCGTGCTGCTAGAATGAGACGGCGTGCCTATCACGTGACCCGCTTGGCTGTACCCAACTACTCGGTTGCGACGTGTATTAGAAAAATATTTTTATTGTTTTTAATTGAAAAATTTATCATCGGGCATCAAAATGACATCTACATTTTTTACTCCAAATATGCTCAATTCCTGAGTTAAAATCCTTCGGGTACCTGCTATTACACTCTGTGGGGCATGATTTCTTCCACCAGAAGACCATATTATTATTTCCTTTTCCTTCGTATATAATAAGATGTCATGTTGATGTTATGGGGATGAACGGATTTACTGTGAAAGTAATGAAGCGGGAACTTTAAGGCGCCCTAATTTCGGAGGAGGCCCAGCGACATCCGTTAAAAAGAAATTAAAAATTAAAAAAACCTACAGTACATTCAGAGAAATATTTATTTTATTTTTTACATTGATGGGAATAACCTTCAAAAGTTAAAAAGAGAGTTTTTCTTATAAAAAAATTTATATATATATATTTATTTGTTTATTATTGAAGAAGAGTCCTACCAAGACTGGCGTCTCTACCGAATTTCGTATATAATTTTTTCAAATTACTAAGTTTATCAATTATTTCCCAAACGTTTTTGGCTGCATCTTTTTGTGTGATTGCAATGCTCTAATCAGATATTTTAACAAACTAGATGGTATATTGGATAAATTGATCCAATTTTATTTATATGGGACATCTTTCTTCTTTTCTTTCTGGAATAAATTATCAAATTATTAATTTTCCGGTCCTTAGCTTCTTTTAAATTATTTTATTTTCGTAGTTTATAATATTTTCGCCTTCGAAGACTAACTTAAGTTTAAAAAATCGATGATGTTTTTAAATTTCTCCCGGGGTTCGTGAAAAGTTCTAGAATAATTACAGTGCGAATAGTACGCTTTAGAAACTTTAAAAATAAACGAAAAAATTAAATTAGTTAACAAAATAATAGCACCCTGTAAATCGCCATTATTAACAATGTTCCCATGTAATATTTAATCCTCCAACCATTCTTCCCCTCCCCCAAAATCACCCCTCCCACTACCCCAACCTAATAAAATCAAATAATTTCTGTACTTGTATAAATTTTAAGTTAGTTTTAAGTTTGCTAGTGAATGATACGGATGTGTCGAAACCGGTAGCAGATAAATAAAAATGTGTGTAACATATGTACATAGAAAATAAAACTCTTCGAGTTAATTTGACCTTATACCCCTTCGGTCATATTTACCTGTATCATACTTCGACTAAGAACTAAAAATATTTTCTTCATTTTCTTAACACATACATACATGACTATTTATCTATTTATTTTATTTTAGGGAAATCGACAGTTTATAATGTGGTTCATTTATGCATGTGTAATTTACCTAACTGAGAAACCAATTATAGATTTACTCATTATATTATTTTGTTATGTATCTGAAAATAAAACATTACACTATACCCTCAACAACTAAAAAATATTACATTATTATAACAATGGAGAGATTATTATAACAGGAGATACTCGTACTACACAATATATTTATGTCATTACACCCATTACATAACACATAATATAATTTAATACATTTTTATATTTATTTTGGTTACAATTGAAGACTTTTTTTAAATTTAATTTAAATCCAATTTAATAATGTTATTGTTCTGCAAGTGTTTTAATTTTTTAATTATTGTGACAGCTGTTTCGGCTTACAAGGCCATTTACAAATTGCGTAGTTTGAAAATACTATAATATTATATATTATAGTATTTTCAATATTATGATACTATAGTTTGATCAATTAAATTTATGATTTAATTAAATTTATAGTATTATTGTTGGTTAATATTATAGTATTTTCAAACTACGCAGTTTGAAAATGGCCTTGTAAGCCGAAACAGCTGTCACAATAATAAAAAACTAAATTAATTTAAATTAAATTTTAAATTTTAAATAAAAAATTGAGTTCTACGAATTGAACACAAAACAATATATAAAATACAATTTAAGATGTCTACATCAGAGAGAATATTATTATATGTTGAACATTATAGCAGAGCCCCGGTAAGGCTAAGGTCCTAGGCACAAATCCTAGATGCGAACGTATCTTTTTCAGATTTTTTTCCATTTAAAATTTTGTTTGAGGGTCGGTAATATTATCTTCAATGATCACAAATTTATATCTACATCGAAGCACATATTTAAATTCATTTGATAAACACTAAAGGCTTTTAAAAACAGAGTTACGCCACTGATTCCAGGTAAAATAATGGGTTCTGAGCACCATAATCCATGTGTGTACCTGCTTACATATTAATACCTTCCATTCCATTTCATCATCTCCCCAGAGTACTGCAAGAGTGCTATCCGTAGTACCATAATCATTACATTTCCTGCAGGTAAGATAAAAGCCACATCACTCTCACAATACTTCCCTCAGCCCTCTACATCCGAAACCACCTCAAACAAGGCCAGAAGACTGAATCAGGTTGGCCTGCTATCCTACATAATTTATAAAATGTATATACAAGCCATTCTTCTTATTTTTAATTGATAAACTAATGTTTAAGACAAGATTTTTAAGCATAGCACAAAGGGTAACTAGTAACTATTATAAGCAATAATTATTAGCCTAAAACACTCATCCCCGACCCGACGGGTCCCGTCAGCGGCATGTATCTTTTCTCGGGAGGTTTTTTCAATATGGATGAGTGCTTCAGGCTTATAATTTTTATTGAAGAAGAAGATAACAATAATAATCTAATTTTTTAAAATATGAAAATGAACCAGACACAGAAAAATAATAAAATATAATGGCTGCAACTGGGACTCAAACCCAGAACCTCACGTCTAACCGGGACATACGCATTAAACAATTTTGCTATTGCACCCTATTATGAGACTGTCGTATTTGTCAACTTCATATTTCAAATTTCAGAATTAACAATATTATCTTCGACTAATGTTTTTTTTTCTCAAATTATTGGCAGCTACCTTTTTAAAAAATTAATATTTATTTAGACTTTTACAAAAAGTCAATAGGTGTTCCATAAAAATAAAATCGGATATATTTATCCGAGACACTATCTAGGTAACAAATACATTCTTTGAATACTTGCATCCAATGAAAAAGGCAGATTGATGTTGACCAATACGACAGTCTCATAATAGGGTGCAATAGCAAAATTGGTTAATGCGTATGTCCCGGTTAGACGTGAGGTTCTGGGTTCGAGTCCAGTTGCAGCCATTATATTTTATTATTTTTCTGTGCCTTGTACATTTTTATATTTAAAAAAAAAATGATTATTATTGTTATCTTCTTCTTCAAAGATATATTAAATTGATGGGAATAACCTTCAAAAGTTAAAAATACAGTTTTTTTATAATAAAATAATAATTATTGCTTATAATAATTGTCATTCTTCATAAAATAACTACTTAATGAAACTTTTTTATTGTCAAAGGATCTTTTTTTACATTAGCTCCACACAGAAGGTCCTGAGGAAAATAATTTCCCTGTTGAAGTACTTAGGGGAAGCTGTGTGGAGGGACTTTTTAAGGAAAGCTAGGAGAGGAAGATCTGGAATGTAAAAGGGGATAAGGGATTGGTAGGAATCTGGGGTCAGTGTGCTTAGGAGTGAATTCGTTTGAATTCATCCCTCCCACTGTGGTGCAAGGGGCGTTGAGAGAGCTCTGCTGGAGACGTAAAAAGGTCTCCCTCAAACATTCCCTCCAAATCTTGCCTGCCACACAGTAGACGCGTCCGCCGCCAAGACCAAGACAATCCTCGCCCCATTTATCCCGGCACCCCTGCTAAGTCAACAAACGTAGTAAACCACTTAGGGAAACCTAAGGCAGAGGTGTTGACAACGAATGGTTACTGGGCGGCGGAACCCATACCCACCACGCACATTAAATTATTGAAAAATCAGGCCAACTTGAGGGTCCTGGCCTGGGTTGAGGTGGTTTTTCCCTAACCCCTCGTGCTGCATTTCCGGGAGAAGTGCCATTAACAGCTTACTTATCGTAGATCGTAACGTTACAGTTAAGAATAAAGGCGCTTCTTCGTCGAATGGCCTTTTCGTGACCATGGATCTTTCAGACTTCGGCCACTTCGTGTAGTGTTCAATTTACATAAATATTGTAAGATTTCACCCAACCGCTGCGTATTTGGTATTGATCAAAATTTTGAGTATCTATCAATAGTTATAGCAACTCTGAAAATCTTCTTCCTTATCTATCAATCGAAAATATTTATAAAAAAAAATGTTTTCGTGACAAGGTTGTCACCAACCGGCTGCCGTCAACCACCAGAGGCCGTAGCACGCTTGCTCTATATCGATCGGTAGGATAACTATCGGTAATTTTCATCGTTCCCTAGCATGACTACAGATCGCCAACGAATAAGTGACAGTTCACAATGACTAAGTGTCCTTAACATATTCGACATCAACTGTTGTTTGTACGTTAGCGATGTGCAGTTGTCCTAGGGAACGATGAGAAGTTAATGATAGTTATCCTACCGATCGATATAAAGCAAGCGTGCTAGGGCCTCATGTGCTAACACGGTCGCTCGATATGAAGTTACCGACAATAACTTCTCATCGTTCCCTAGGACAACTGCAGATCTCAAACGTACAAACGACAGTTGATATCGAATATATTAAGGAAACTTAGTCATTGTGAACTGTCACCTGTTCGTTTGCGATCTGCAGTTGTCGTAGGGAACGATGAGAAGTTACCGATAGTTATCCTACCGATCGTTATAGAGCAAGCGTGCTAGGGCCTCTGGTGTCACATAATAATCAATTTGAGAGACCGGAATCGGTACCGCTGCCCCGGGAACCATTTATTGGATAATTAACGCCCCCGCCATAGGTCACCCCGAGTGGTTTAGTAAACTTAGCAGGGGTGTCTGGGTTCATGGGGTGAGATTTGTCTAGTTCTTGGCAGCGAATGAAATGCGAAAAAGCTTTTACCACCTACTGCAGGCCATTTCGGTGAGACTGATTGAGGAATGCTATTAACAAGGTAATATTATTCTAATATATTATTATTATATATTATTCAATATATTATTCTGCACGGAGAAAAATGAACGGTTAAAAATGGGACTGAAGTTCTTATGAACAAATTAACAGTGATTCAATGTTTATTGGCGGTAAAATGCGTACGTAATTACGTATACCAACAAATTAATGTTCCCGCCAATAAACATTGAAACTCTGTTAATTTGTTCGTAAAAACTTCAGTCCCGTTTTTAACCGTTTTTACTATTAAAATGATCGTTTTTTCAAATAACATTTTTCTCCGTGTGCAACAATAATTCAGGGACCAACAACCACATACGCACGCACCTAGTCCTCGCTTTCACACACTTGAAAATAAATTCACCTCAAATATCGACATATTTAATATAAGTACCTATACCATTATTTAAGAGATACCTGATTTTTTTTTTTTAATGTACCATATTTTATTTATAATTAAAGAGAATCGCTTAGGAGCTGTTGAATATATTTTGAACTCTCTCTATTTATCTACAAAGTAAAAACCTGTTCCTCTCTTTTCTTTTTCCATTTTCCATATTGACAATTATCAACCTTCACTATATTATTAATTTTGTGCTATCTGCAATTGAAAACTGATTTTCAGTTTTTTTTCCATTTTATTAAAATATTTTATTTTTACTTAAATTTACCATTTATACATATATTGTTCATTTCTTTAAATTATTTTTTTTTAAATATTGTGCCTCTGTGTCATACACTAATCATTTAAAAGCCCCCATTATGGCGTTGAAAATTAATATATAAAATAAATAAATGACCCCAAGTCATGTCTGTTTTACTGAACTGGTTTAGTAATTATAGATGAGTTGATGTTCGAGAGATATAGTTTATTATTTTTTAGAGGACAATATTGACATGTTGTTTTGCCGGCTGTCGTTCTAAGAGAGGTAGGCCGGAAGTACAAGACCGGAATCATTCATTCTTCTACATGTGCAGCATAGACAATAGGAAACTAATTGATATATAGACAATGTAACAATGTCACGTTACAAATACTTGCCATGCCACCCCCTGCCGTGTAGAGCATGAGTGCCATGAGCAGCCCAACGTGTCCGAGCGCAGCACGCAGTCTCACGGTCTTCCATCCTCGCTTCACCGTGCCCAACAGGCTCTCCTTCTCAAATGTCACCTCAGTGATGTGCTTGGCGCTGCCCATTTCCACGAATGTCAGACCCTGTACCACTAAACCACTGGGCCTATCTACTTACTCTGCCCGCAAACCCCTGCATGGACTCATTCAAATGTCAACTCCGCACATCACTGGCATTTCAAACCTAAACGGCCTTGCAAATGCAATTAACATTTTTCTTTACGGTTTAACGTCTTACGTTATGATACACTCATACTGTGACATTCAAAACTAAACTTTGCCTTTCACTTTAGATTACTTTACCCTTTTCATTAAATAGGGGATGTGAATTCTACATCTGTATTCAGTAGAAACTTAGGATTATTTAGATTTCTCAAAACTTATTTCAAAGCACTTTGTTTACAATTTAATTATCTTGGGGAAGAAGCCTAATTACGTAAATAATATTTTTAATTCAACTTTCTAGTCACTTTCGCGATAAATTATGTAAAAGATCATTGAGTGTAAAAAATTATGTAAAATTATTGTTTGCTTAGAAAAGATTATATTTTTCGCAAATCTTTCGTCTTGTTCTTTTCTCAAAAGAAAATGGAACCCTCTTAACGTTCGCGTGGTTTCTCATTGTTAAAACTTTATTTTCAATTATATTATTGTTTTATTTTTAATTATGATAATAATTTCACAAGTCACAAATTTAATTAAAACAATTTTATTTTTTTATAAAAGTAAATTTTAACTATGATTTTAATATTTTTAAATGAATCTCGTCATTGTCAAGTTTGGAACGTGTGTTAAAGTTCCTTATCTAAACTTTTAAAATCGAACTTTAATACGATTTTCGTCTGGCCGATGTTGTGTCAAGTTAGGACGTCCGTCCTCCGCCGGCGTCGAACTAAAACTGGCACCGCGACGCCCTACCCCGAGCTTTAAGACGCGCCGCGAGGGAAAGAGGAAACTTTTCGTCAAACTAACAGCTGTCGGCGCAAAGCTCTGATAAACTTTTTATGCGTAATTTAACAGAAGCTTTTTACTTTTACTGCAAAACTCTCAATCCATTAGGTTAATGGGACACGTGATTTAGTGGCGAATTAGCATAAAAGTTGACGTTTAATATTCTTAGAACCATAAACCATTATTTCCTACATAAATAAAGTATTGAAGTATTTTTAACTAAAGATGTTTAATATTATTAAATGAAAAGTTATTTTGTTTTCAATCATTTTAATATAATTTATTCATTATGGGCTATCCTAATAAACATGTTTTAATTTTACAAAAGTCATCTAATTCCTAGTGCACTTTTAAAAAGATTTTTTAATTATTTGTGTAAGCTGAGAATTGCCAGGATTTTTTTTTCATTTTTGTCCTGCTAAATTAATAGCATAATATATTTAAATATGCCTACATACATTTTTTTCTTTCATCTTTAGTCCTCTTTAGATTAATAGGATATTTTATTTCAAATCAAATATAAACACAGTCACCCTTCATGTTTAAATTATAATGTACTAGCCTTCTTCAGCTTAACCCATTATCTGTAAGAAATATTAAGGGGATACCCGGCGGTGTTTTTTCCATACAACCGTATTCCCAATTTATCTCTCTGGATTTTAACCCTAGAGAAAATATTTTTTTTACATAAAATAGATATCAACTACTTGCGTGTCGGTACTTTTTGTTTTTTTTTTTTGATAAGTTACTTCTTATAGAAGTTATGACCTTCCAAAAATCAATAAACTTGACTAGTTTAAACGCCGTCAAAAGACGTTCAGTATACAAACTAGACAATGTTTTTTTAAAAAAAGCAAAACTTCCAGACATAGAATAGTTTCTTTTTATGTAGTTGATAAAAAAAAAAATCAGTCCACTTTTGGAGGAGAAAAGTAGAGAATACAAAACCTAGATTTTACTTAGGTATTAGTAGCCCGAGGTGCATTGTCCCTTTCGCTCAATATCCGGTGGAGTAAGAGCAACAGTGACAGCAACAATTTAGTAAAATCAGCCCTGAGGGTAATTATTTACTTCAGAGCCTCCTGTGTGGAGTTAATGTCAAAATAAAAAAATAAGAAACTGTGAATCAAGGATTTTAAACATAAATAATTTATCTACCTAGTGTGTTCACGAAATTCTAACATTACTTTAAATTTCATATTCCATAGTTTTCTGTTATTGCAAACGAAGGTATAATTTCCCGAGAGAAATCTAAGGGTTCGGACGATGGCCAAAATGAAGAGATCGGAGAGTTATTATATATTATCAGAGAGTTACACACTTTGGGACGCGGGTATATGTACTGCCGCCCGGGAACCGTTTATTGGATAACCAACACCACTGCCATAGTCACCCCGAGCCCCGAGTGGTTCGCTAAGTTTGCAGGGGTGCCCGAGTTCATGGAGTGAGGTTTGTCTAGGTCTTGCGACGAAATATTTTCCCACTAGTTGAGGGAGACCCAGAGAGTAAGTTGATCTTGCGGCAGTAATAAACTGAGGAGGGTGGTTGGGAGGGACAGGATTTATATATACCTCAGGGAATTCCTTCATTTGGATTATAGCATTTAAGGATATTGGCATCACATCCACCATCAAATTATCTTATCATCGATTTATTTTTAAGTCATATCGACGCTCGCATTATATTATAACACAGCGTATCTCATTTTACACATTCTTCAGAAGGAACGGAAAACCGTCAAGTTCATAAATAAAAAATCAGATCTTTGAAAAAAATGGTCAACTAATATTTAAGGATGAGTTATTTGGAGTAAAGTAATTTTTTTCATTAAAAACACATTGTTAAGTTTTTTATTTGACGTTCGCGGTGTAACTCACAAAAAGGATGAGAAATAATGAGATTAGATACGCTTGGTTCTTACGCGAGAAATATATACATATTATCCTTTTCAACTTTTTTCAAATACATTAAAAAATTATAATAATATCATTTTTATTAGATACTAAATAGAACTTTTGTATAAACATTTATTGCTAATCACTGCGTATCAATTATTTTGTTACTAAACTCTGTATAATAAGCGGTGATTGGTAAAACATTTGTATGTCGATTCAAACAAACCATGGCGCATGAGTAGTTTAAAAAAATCGTATTTTTTGAGATACGCGGTGTTATAATAAAAGTGATTTTAAGTATATTTCCCTTTTAAAAATAAAAGTAACATTTTTTATTAATTTCGTCCCGCATTGTCTTTGGCAGTCACCTCTTGCCGGTACCCGAAAAATACTTCATTATTAGTTGGGATGCTGTCCATTTTTTTTTGCCAAAATTTCAATGAATTATGCTCCGAAGAACCATCGAAGAACCATCATTCGGCACCGGTGTACACCGACACAGCTGGAAAATACGCTGAACTGACAAATATCCCAACATTATTTGTACATTATTGTGTATTTTTCCTCCCACAACATGGGTCTCTTCAAGATCCATGTTCACTCCGCCCTCTCCTTAAGTAGACTCTTTATACAACCACACATATTATACAACATATTATTAGGTTTACAATACAACAATCGCTTACCCCTATTATAATCGTATGTTTTAAATATTAGCGCGCTCACTCTATCATTCGTATTTACAACTTCTTTTCAAACATCTTCAGTAATCTTCTTCTTCTTTTTGAACGCTTATAAATTATAACGGAACCTTAATTATTAATTACATTCGTTGCAGAGGTATGCATAAAATATAGACATAAAATCCTTTTTATGGATTATTTAGGTAGTAGGTAGTAACTTAAACGAGAAGTAAAAAATAATGCATTTTCACATCATTTCAGAGTGAGAAGAAGATCTTAGTTCCTGATTCCTTCCCACTGGCTCCGGTCAGTAACAACACATAATTAAATTACGAAAATAATCTTAAAACAGAAACAGCGCATTACTTAGCTTGCAATATACTATATAGCTAGTTCAAATCGATCGAAGAAGTACTCCTCACATTTTTTCACGGCTTACGAGTTCTTTGAAACATTTTACTAAAAACTTTACTAATCGCTTTTTTAGAGAGAGAAATTTGTTTCTGATGAATGTGTTTGTTGAAATGAATTTTTGAATTGAATTTCTGATGAATGTGTTTGTTTGAAATGAATTTTGAATCAGTTTCATCAATCTTGTTAAAAAAATCATTTGTGAAAAAAGGCAAAAAATACAAGAACATACAGAAATGACAACGCGGTAGGAGAAGCTATTGAATATAGGTAGAGAAGCCACCAATTGTTTCACTATTTGCATGACTGTATAAAGGAAATATCACTCCTTTTTACCTCTCTAAAAAACAAAGATCATTGTGATGAAGGTCGACCTACGATAAGGATAGAAGCTTGCACCAAAATATTTAAGTTCTGGTACCTACGTGCCATGACTGCCATGTGAAAATTCTAAAATTGCTATTATATTTTTTTAATGGCAGCACCGGTTTGACAGCCGACAACGTGCCGGGAATTTGATGTGAATCATGTTTTGACACATGAAATGTCAAATTTAATAATATAAAGACCCCAGTGATATACTGTATATAAATAATAGTATAATTCAAGCATTCCTGATGCATTTATTTCATTGTAACATTCACATTTTCTTCGCAGTATTACAAATATTAAATTCCGTGTTGTGCGACGACCATGGAGCTCCCGGGGCGACGATATCACTCCAGAATCAAATAAAAAATAATAGTTCTCCTCATACGGCGAATTCCGGGACGTTTAGAGAAGAAATTGTAGAGAAACGACAAACGAATGTTAGTGCTTTACCGGCCAGCGTGGTCAATCAGGTTGTTACACCAACAAGTCAGATCGAACCAATCTCCGCCGTAAACCTTTCTTCCGAGCCTTCTGTCAGTTCTTCTGGTGAAAAGACTCCATCTGTGAAAAAACAGTTGATTGTGTCAGAGTTAAATGGTATGTCTTATATTTTACCATATTATATCATCGTTTCGTTTATAGCGGCGCATAATCATAAAAATATTGTGTTGTGTAAAAAACAACAACAGACCAAGGAATCGGAATTGCATTCAGATCATTCCCAATACCCCACAAATTCATGAAGGTTTTAAAAATAGCTCAATGATATGATGTGTTTCCTTCAATATGTTCATAGTACGACAAGACAACCTTGGATTTGTTTACTTTATAAATTAAACAAGTTTTTGGTCAGACTGAAGTTATCAGCAACTCATTTAAATACTTAACTTTGCTATAATATTCTGGTGGTGATAAGGTAGACTATTAGACAAATTTAAGCATTGAAGACAACATTAACCACTCTCAAACAAAAAATGTGAAAAACAAAACACAAAAACATTCTTCCATTGTTGTGCTGCTTCGACCATATCAACAACTTTTCTGTTTCACATTTTCGTTTTGATATTGTCTTCAATGATTAAATATTACAATTTGCGGTTTATATCTTCATATTCTACAACGCATGTAAGTGTGAAGTATTATGTATCTACAGGTTATCTTTTTTTATCCCACATGTAAACATATTTTTATGCCAAATATTTTTTTGTAGTTTTCTTTACCACTTTTGCAATTTACTGGTCTTTTATAATGTTTTTGCAAATAAATAAAAACAATACAAGTCAGTTGACTGCGTTGCATTTTGTTGAATGCGTTGCATTTTGTTGAATGTTGAATAACATGTATTGCTAATAATAATCCTGATCTATGGCGGTGAGGCATGGAACTGGCAGAGGAACCATAAACAGTGGACTGAATGCTGTAGAAATTAGATCTCTGAGGTTATGTGGTAAAACCATGTATGACTGTAAAAAATGTGGAGATCTGCAAAGAATGCAAGGCTGACGTAAGCTTAATGAGTAAGATTAAGAAAGGAATGTTTAGATGGTTTGGGCATGTTGAGCGAATGAATGAAAAAAGAAGTATAAAGAGAATATATGATACATGGCACATGTGAACCAAATACTTGAGTCGGATCATGTCAAGTGTCAGAATAAAAGAAAATTATGTATGAGACGATGTATGAATGTGAACGAAGCAAGGAGTTGTTTAGCGGTCTGTCCTCTCTGTTTACCCCTGGGGAGAAGCGGCGTGTTGGTTAGTTAGATAGTTAGTGTATGTAGTTACAATTATTATGTCCAAATATAAACCCAAATTTTTGTCAATAGTGCTGGTCGTTGACGGCATCTAACTGTTATTTCCAATGGTTAGTTATATTTTGATAGTGCTAATGAAAATGGTAAATGAAAAAAGATAATGTTTGCCTTATTATTTCTCTTTCAGGAACGAAATCAGAACCTAATGTTGCAACAAGCGCTAATGTTCCTACAAGTGTGCAAAATGATACCATTAAAATAGCTGACATAGTTCCAGTAAACATTCCAAAAGTCGCCAACTCCAGTGACATCCACAATGTGACTTTAACCAGCAATGGTGGCAATCTCACCGCCTCCGCTGTGGACGAGAAGGATCTGCCCAAGTCCGGTGCAAAGAAGCGGGGCTTCATCGTCTTCGGAACTCTTGGTATCTTCTCAATGTCATATATGGCCTACAAAATTTACAGGTAATATATTTTCTTTCTTTCTAAACTTCCTCAGAGGAGATATGATTTGAGATTTTCACGTCCAAAAGTATTAGTTATCTTTCTTCATTAGCCAACGTTTCTGACAATGTTGCAGCTTCCATCATCGGGACAGGTGTTTAGATTGTGTTGAAGTGTGTGTTTATGTATATAAAAGCGATACAGAGTTGCGTGCGTCAATCTTCTTAGGGTCGTTATTTCAATAAAATCAGTTCAGTTAAAGTGGTTTTCGGCATTTAGTTTTGGTGTAGCTACCAAATTCCAGATGCCACGAACTATTATACTTAAACCAGTCGTCTATCAAAAATCTTCGAAAAAATGATGTGCCAAACATGGTAACGATTCTTCATACATAAACATGCTTCATAACAATCTACATGTCTGACCTGATGATGGATAGTGTCATGCTGTCCGAAACTTCGGCCAAAGAATGAGGAAGTGCAAGACAGCATAATACCCCAAAAATAAACCATGATAATTTGTCAGAGGAGTCTTAAAATGTTTACTTTGTATGTATTGATAACAATGATTAACGGATCTAATGTTTTATATTTTATTTCCAGAAAAAAGAAGCAAAACAGAGAACACGAAAGCTCCTTTTACACAAATGACAATCAACAATTTAAATACGGAGTTTTATTATCAAACGAAAATGACGACAATTTAGAATTGTCTAATTTGCCGCTCTCCATAGATTCTGAGGACGAAGAAATGGAAATATTTGATATTGAACAAAAAAAGTTTTTGGATAATAATAAGAGAGAAGCGTACGGTCTGAAGGATAGTTTCTTGGCAAAAGATGATATAGAAATACTAGACCTGGATCTTCCCGGAACCAGTTCCTCGGAGCGAGCCCATGATGATAATCTCCTGAACCTAGATGATGTAAATGTACACGATGTGACTGTGATCCACCACAGTGCAACCAATAGTGGGAAATCTAAACCTCCCAATGCCAACGAGTTCTTTGATGTTTTATAGTCATCTGAAGTTTTAACTAAATCATAAATACACACAGTGAAAGTTCTCTCTTTAGAAATTTTCCTGCTTAAGAAATATGGTCTTATCCCACTTTTAAGGTTTTTCCGCCTAAGAACTTCTTAAGAGGGTTTTACTGTATTCAGCATCCAAAATAACTTTTTTATACTGTCTTAGTGAATATTAACAAAATGTTGTATTTATGGACGGTATGTATATACAATGGGGTATTTTCACAAACTATGAATATTGTTAAAAATGTGTGGAAGATTTAAAGTTTATTTTTCTAATTATGATCATTGTACTAAATCTATTTTCATTCATAATTATTCATTTGACAAACTGCTGATTTCACATACCGAAACGGTTCCAACTGGCTATGACGTGATTATGACACAGAAACCGCCACTGGCTGGTAAGACAGCTGACACCATTATTGCCCGGCGTGTCACCAAATTCACAAATAAAAACAAACATGTCATTTGGCGGCAAATCAAAAATGGCATATTTGAAATCATTTTAGAAAATGATTTGTCAAAATAAAAATAGTTTTATTATTATAATTTTTTCAAGAATAAAAAAAAAAAACAGTGAAAATACCCTATTCTATAGATTCCACGCAGTTTTTGTAATTGAATTGTTTTCTCTGATGTGTTAATAATCCAATTTTAAAAACAGTATGATAAAAATTGATAAATCAGTTTTATTTGTGGAATGTTTTGCCATGTTACCTCCTTCTTTAGCCAACATTTCGAACAGCATTACTGTGCCCATCATCCGGTCAGAAGTCTCTGATACGTCACACATTTGCCCTGATGATGAACACTGTAAAGCTGTCTGAAACGTTGGCTAAAGAAGGAGGTAGCGCAACATTGTCGTGATGCACTACCTCCTTATTTAGCCAACATTTTGGACAGCGTTACTGTATCCATCATCAAGGCAGATGTGTCTAATGTGTCACACTGCCCTGATGATGGACACTGCAACGCTGTCCGGAATGTTAGCTAAAAAAGGAGGTAGGGCAACACGGTATAACACCCCAAAAATAAATCACGATAATTCTTTTGACCGCGAAAATCTAAAATCATATCCAATCAAACTTTTTATTGTAAGCATTTAACTCTTCAAACAATAAACTTTAACAATAAGTACATATTGTTCTAACTATTTGTTAAAAAATATATTTTTAACATTATTTCAACCCAGTGCTTAGATTCAGTTCTCATTTCAATGAAAAATTTCATTTTGTTCCCCAAAAAATGTAAAATTTAAAGTATTATTTGGTAACAGTACAATGCAAATTCCGATTTCTTTTTTTTATATGAGATTATACATACATTAAATAAGTATTTTTAAATATTTTATGAGCCGATACAGCAATACAGATGAATCCGAGCACTGGTGCAACCTTAATACTTAATACAATTAAACCTGATAAACTTAATTGCATGCATAACAATACTTAATATAATTGAACCTGATAACTTAATCCCTACATTACTTTTATTTATTTATATTAAGTGTCGCTAATCTGTGTTAGCTTTAAAGTTTAAAATATTAACTGGTTTAGTTACTGAATACAGTGAAACCCTCTTAAGAAATTTTCCTGCTTAAGAAGTTTGCTTTTTTGGTCCCTTGAAAACCAAATAGCCCAATTTATCCCACTTAAAAGTTTTCCCGCCTAAGAAGTTTTCTTTTCCAGTCCTTTGGAAAACTTCTTGAGAGCGTTTCACTGTAAATAAAACATCTTTGTAACATAATTTTTTAAAAGCAATTTTTTGTATTTAGTATGTATTTCTTGACAATACGGTCCTCGTGAAAAGGTGATCCATTCATATCTGTGCTCATATTAAATAATGGATCGAAGGCCAAGTCACAAAGTGATGGCAGACTTAAAATATTTAATAATTGGTTTTACAAATAATTATTATTTTAAAACTTCTTAAAGATTTGTAAAAAAATGTAATATAAAAATAAAATGTTTAAATAAGACTGTTAAGTGTAGTCCAACATTATAACATTGAAAGATGTGTAACCAGGTGAAAATTTCCTACAAAGCAAGATTTAAAAAGATAATCCTAGGTTAGGAACAGTGGTGACTATCAAAAAACAGAAGTTAATAGTGCATTTATATATTATTATGAATTATTGGAGCAATGCAATGAAATGGTCATTCAAAATTTTCATGGCAATATTATAAAATTTCAAATGTGTTTTGCAAGATAATCAAAAGTTTTAGCAGATAAATCAATGTTTCCCTTCAAAGTAGTTAAACATTTGAATCAGCTAAATATTTATTCAGATCTACGCGATTGATGCATTATATTATCCATGAGCGGCTATGCAGATGTCGCTTATGTAATCCCTGAAGTTCCCAAAACGCATACAGTGAAACCGTCTTAAGAAGTTTTCATGCTTAACCTCTCATTTGTCGTAAACCCTCCGGCGGGCGGGTGACAGTCTAGAGCAGCGGTTGTCAACCTTTTTGAGCCTGCGTACCTCTTGACTCTTACTACAATTTTTTTGTACCCAGTACCCTCTATGTATCTTGTGTACATGTGTAATGAAAGGCATGTATCATTTGTAAATTTTTAATACTCTCATTATTACATGAATTTAACAATCAAGTCAAACAAATACAATTAATGCAATTTTATACAGAGTTGAATTTGGAAATGTTGAGCTGAGTTTTAAAACCTACATTCGTGCCATGATATTGCGTACCCCCAATGTTTCCTTTGCGTACCCCAAGGGGTACGCGTATCACAGGTTGAAAACCACTGGTCTAAAGGTTAAAAAATAAAATGCAATTTTAACTGTTATGTATAAAGAAACTGTACAAGGACAAGTATATCATTCCAGACTTTGCTTTTTATTACAGTACTCTAGCCTCTCGTGATGCTCTGATATTAATGCTCTATGAAATACGGCCTTAACTTCTAAACTGTCATCCGACATTCAAGAGGTTAAGAAGTTTGGTTTTTTCAGTTCCTTGGCCCAATTTATCCCACTTAAAAGATTTTCCCGCTCTGAATAATTTTTTTTAAACTTCTTAAGAAGGTTTCACTGTACAAGTGTACATTGTGTCAAAACGTGCCGGCGCACACAAGGACGGTCAAAAGGAATTACGGCGCCAAAAATAGGAAAAAGCATTGTCTTCAAACTAATCATAAATATTTTTTTTATTTTCTTCATCAACCAGTTCAAAATGAACCGCAAGAACTTATTTTGAGAACGCAATAGAATAGCCTGGGCATGTGCGTAAAGTTGAGATATGTATCGCACTGCCAACATTTCTCATTTGGGCCTGATTCGTTGACGGGATAGCTACGCTCGTCTTGTTTTGCCTATTTAAAGACCAGAAAGTTTTCAACATGGAGATTAAAGCTCCAGGTATGTACTTTAATCTGCGTTTATTTTTAACATTACAGATTTAACATAATATAGATATAATAAATCTTTTATGAAATATTATTTTTGTTAAAAAATAAAATTGATATGTTTACTTCAACTTGAGTTTAGAAAAAAGTGTCACCGAGTTCCACAACATCAGTTCAAAAATATACCTTTTAAGTTATGTGAAAACGTAAAATGTATATCCACCCCTTCCACCTTTCTTAAATCGAGCGCATTCTTTTCAGGTAGTCTTGGCTACCCCGCTCTAAATGAAATGAGGGTTAAGAGAAAAGAACTACGGTATTTATATTATGAAAAAATTATCAATTTTACAAGTTATCGTCATTTTACAGTTTAATAATATTTATATGCTTTATCTACCTGCATAACTTGTTAAAAATACAGAAATAATTTATATTTTTTTAATTTGAATACTACGACCTCCTGACCCCAACTAACACTAACAACGTATTTTTTAAAGATTTTCTTAAATAATCTTCTTTTATGCATTTCTGATCAGAATTTCAAATAAAAATATTTTTCACGTCGTAAATTGATAATTCGGCACTGTGTGCGCCGACGGATAGATTGCATTGCAAAGGGGTTACATTTGAACAGACAAATTTATAAATTTAGTTTGCTTCATAAACGTTTGTATGTAGTAATCTCCATACAACTGTAATGTTGTCTCATAATATGTTTTACCAATTTCTATTTTATAGTCTCGACCGTGTGTGATAATATATATAGTAAGATCTTACTTACTTTCATTCCAGGTCGTTACTTACAAACGAGTGCTGAATTATTTGGTTTACCAGCATAATGCAGAATCGTATTTAGTTGATGCTTTGGTTACCGTGATAAAAATGATCTACCGTGGCAACGAACTTAATTTTTATCGAAGTCTGCTAATTTATTATAATTAATGAGGTGTTTTAACAGCCCACTACTTACCAATGCTTATTTATATGTTAATTATATTTTCTAGTTGGGTAAAACTTAATTATTGATATGTTAAATAGGGGGAAAGGCCGAAGGTTGATTGTTATTCCATTATAATTGTGAATTGGTATTCTTTTTGTGTAAATGTGAAAAACATTTTTATTGAATGAATTATGCAATTATGTTAGTGATATTAGATGTTACTTTCAATCAGCGGATATCTTGAATACCTTCCTTTATGTTTCAAATGTGAAAAAACAATTATGTATTGGAAATTTTGGTTATTTTATTATGGTGATTATATTTTATTTATGATTTTAATATGTAATATGTTGCTCCTTCATATCTCAAATGCCATAACACATTCTCATTTTAGCAATAAAATAAGTCTCATTTGTTGTGGTTGGAAGATTAGAATTTTATTATTAAAACCAAAACTATTCTGTAGCTTATGTGAGCTCAAAAATAGCAAGAATTGTTTGCTGATTTTTACTAAAATTTTAAAATCGTTCTATACAAATTATTTTTTTAATTCTACATTCTCCCCTCACAGGCTGTCCTGTGGTTACCTTGGGGCTTTTTTCATCTCTGTGTTTTCCTTACGGAAGGTATATTGAGTATAATAAATGTATTTAGTTAATAATATCTGTGAAATATTTATCGTTGGTAGAGATTCCCAATACATTCCCAAAGGTAAATAAGTATTTATGATATAACTCGATGTAAACCACCACTTCCCATTAATCACTTTGGTGTAACAACATAATTTATGGTAATAATAAAGTAGTCTTGAAAATAATGTTTATTTAATTTTTCCTATCCATTGGAAAATCCTTTCGTAATGACGAAAATATATATCCCCTCAGGCCTCTGGCAAATTCTCTCAGTCTGATGCTGCTACAGAAGAAGTACGCATGTGCCAAATGCCAGCAACCGCTGTTTAGCGTGAAGCCTTCCCTTTCGAATGCAGTACTTCTCGCTTCTGTAAACAAATCCGTACAGCCATAGCCTTGGTTCACATTAGAATTGTTTTTGTTTCGCGGGAAAAATGTTAAGTGTAATAATAGAGCAACGAAGTGAACGCTATATCTGTCCACGATGATTTGGCAAAATAGACTGAATAAATGACAGCCAATTTGACCGATGTCGCATCAACAATATGGCCGCTATCAACTGTCAAAGTTCGGAAGTCCCTATTGGAAGACCCTGTACAAGACATTATGCCAAAAGTGAAAACAGGTATTTTGTAAAAATATTTATTGTGAAATTTGTACTTAATATGTTTATTAACTATTAAAAGTCACTAACAAATCTTCAATATGCCAAATATTCCTTTGGCATATTGAAGGCCAGCTAGCTATGAAATTGTTTTTTTAATAAACTTTCTCATAAAAGAACACTGCTTTTTGGCATAAAAATACAGCACAGTGTATGCCGCAAGAATCATGAAGAACTCGAATCTAGGCACATGGCGGACTACTGAATTTGACATACGAATAACGGCAAATTATAGAGCTTAATATTTTGCTTTCAACTAGTAATAATAACAGCAGATTACAGTAGTTGTGAATTACTGAGAGGGCACTTTAGTTGAAATCAATGTTTTGATTGAAATCAGAACAATACCCCAATTATCTGTACCTATTGCATTATGCAAATATTGTCTTCAATATTTCCTTTTTCTCCTAGTCGTAGCGGGTTTTTTTGGTGGGTAAGGATCATCATCTTCGGGGTCCGAGGAGCCTTGGAGTTCTTCTCTGAGTTGCTTCAGCATCTTGGGAGTCAGCAGTCCTTGAGCCAGCAGCCGGTCCGTCAGGCGCTTCCCCTGTCTGGCGGGGGGCAATATCGGCATGTCGCCAACGTCCGTATTGCTGGTGACAGAAGTTCCCCGCATGTAATATTGCCGTTTCTTCGTTCTCTCGAAGGTGTCCTCGTCGGGGGTGTTGGTGCTGATGCCGCTCTCCGAGTTTCGCAGGAGTCTGATGAAAACGAAAAATAAATTTTACCCGATCGCGATCCATTTAGGACTTTGTTCTTCCCCAAAATTTAACCTTTATCTTCGATTTTTTCTTTCCAGATAGGTTGAAATTCCTGTCCAAAATGATTTAATTCTTCTTTAACAAATAACAGAATTTTTAATAGGATTAATGGGACAATCTTTTGTCAATTGTCATTTTAAAAAAAAATTATATAATTAATTAAAGGTATTTAGACAGATTCTAGTATTCTTATTGAATCAAGTTACATACAGTGAAACCCTTTTACATAAGAAGTTTAGTTTTTTCAGTCCCTTGAGGACTTAATGGCCCAGTTTATCCCACATATAAGGTTTTTCCCACTTAAAAAGTTTTTTCCCTTCTCTTGGAAAACTTCTTAAGAGAGTTTCACTGCACATGTTATGTACATATTATATCAATTTAATCATTTATTCGTGTTTCACGAGCGACAATCAATTTTTTTTTAAACTTCAAACCATTTAGGCTAGAGGTTGGAAATTGTTATGTAGGTACCTACACTCAAAACCAAGCTATAAAAAGTTTAATGTTGACCACTATACAAGTTGTCCTGGGGTAGAGTGTACTAACTACATGACGGTAGAAGAAGTAAAAAGATAAATAACTTTTCTGAAATTGCATTTTTTATTACAAAAAAAAAATCCATAAAAGAATATTATTTATTTTTGTACAAACTCAATATTTTTACCTAAAACTACCTCTTGGAATTTCGAAAAAAAAAAATTTATCTTATCTATATAGAATCGTCTCCCGAATTAATGGTACTGGCACACATGCCCAAAGTCTGTTTTGAGCATACTCATGAATAAGCATGCTCAAAGCCAACACACAAGCTCTTTACAAGCATGCTCTTGTCAAGTAAATGTAAATATATATGTAGTCAGTTCCATTTGTCCAGAATTAAACAAAATAATCTTATCGCTTGCAATGCAATTATTTAAGAATTTTTTGACGAAAGAAAATAAAACGGTTGATTTTGGTCCAAGATGTCGGCAAATCCAAAAATGACTAGATGATAAAAAAATAAATGGTAATTTTAACAGAATTTGGTTTCATTTTGGAGGGAAAGGAACTTTTGGGAATTTTGTGAATAATTTGGGTATTTTAGTAACCCTGTGTGCCAAAGACATTCTTGAGTCCTATAATAAATCATGAAAAGCAAGGTTTTTGTTCTCCCCAATGGGCCATTTTTGCAAAGAATGCCATGCACAGTTGCCGCTAACTGAAATCGGATTAAAATGAGCATGCTCATCAGCATGCATTTTCGCACATGCTTAGAGCATTATCCTTCTACCTGCGAATCTAGCTCGATACTAGCACCATCACTGACAAGCAAGACACTGAGTAGCATTTGCTCATTACTAGCATGCTCTCGTGCTACTAATGAGCATGTCTGTCAGTACCATTAAGCACTTTACCCCCGGACACTTTTATATTGTATTGTTATTAATATGTAACTGAATAATTAATTTTCATACCTTGTTATTTGTAATATTCCTTGTTGAATAATATAATCCAATTCCTTCTGCATATCTCTTACAATGGAAGCATCTGGGAATAAATCTGGGAATCGGTAACTGTAAATAAATAAATTCATAACATAAATCATCATGAACAGGTATTTAAATATCATAGAAGAAAATAATACTAATAAATCAAAATGAAACATGAACAGAACAAAATACATAAAAATAAAAAGATACTGGTCACAAGTGGAACTCAAACCCAGGATATCTTATCGTATAAACAATGAAACCTGCTAAGTTTTGATAATGGGTTTATGCATTACCTTAGCCACAAATAAAGATCTAGGACGTCAAAGACTGCCTCCAGGTGGACCAGGTCGACAATAGTCCTCGGTGGAGATAATGGCCAGCCAATAGCATTACACAGCCAGCTCCACGTTAAGGCTTCATTCCTGCTGTATTGCCGTACCATCTGAAATCGTCAAAATAAATAACTTGTTGAAAGCCAGCATACAAAAATTTTTTTTTTTCAATACGACATAAAATATTTGACAGTTTTCACCTTTCTTACGGATTCAATTTTTATAACATTTCTTTTGTGATATATTACAAAAATTACATCAAAATAATGTAGATAAAACGAACTTCCTAATAATCACTCAAATCTATGCTTTCCACAATGGATTTACATCAAAAACAATTAATAAATATAGACTTTGAATGTGACAGCGTTCATATTATCAAGCAGCAGCCATTTTGTCCGCCATCTTTGGTGCCCGGCGCGTCATTGGCAATTTATTTGAATTTTTCGGAGTGGCTAAATGCTATCCAGTATTTTGTTATGTCAAGAACGAGAATGGCCCAAGCGATTCTGACGTTGTTCTTCATACAATTTCTTTATGCATAAGGGGCAAAATCGCTAAAAAAATCCGGGGGGACTGCGGCCTGCGAGAGGTTAAAGGTAAATACAACTGCATTTCACTATTGCCTTTGACCTCCTGAATGTCGGATGACATTTGCCCACATATAGCCGTATTCCATAGAAAATTAACATCAGAGAATTCCGAGAGGCTAGAGTACTGAAATAAAAAGCTACATCTGGAATGATATTGGCGCAAGCGATTCTGACCTTATCCATGTACAGTTTCTTTAAACATAAGGGTTAAAATCTCATTTTATTTTTTAACCTCTCGTCTGTCACCCGCCCGCCGGCAGGCTTACGCCAAATGGGAGGTTAACAGAACAGAATGAAAGATATTTTCCGTTTCACATCGGAGATAAATATGATTAAAGATTCTCTCTGCCGTTTTTGATAGTATCAATATGTTAGCGACTGTACAGTTGAAATTCTCTGACACCGCGCCTTATCGTCGCTCTAGTTCTTTTTTGTCCAACAGACCATTTTTCGTGAAATTGAGTTAAGTATGCAGTTGTTCTCAAAAGCCTTTATTTATACGATACTCGTTCAAAAAAAATATAAAAAATTATTTAAGGGGTTTTCAAAACCCACTCTGTCTTAAATCCTCGATTTACATTTTTGTCTGTTGGATAAAAACGAACTGAAGCGACGTTATGCAAAACCATCTTCAATTTTGTTACGAAGCTACTGACACTTTGCCTGTTGATGTAATGTTCGTTTCATGTCTTTATGACATTAATTATGCTATGAATTCGAGGGTAGTAAGTCAAACAACTCTCTTGTGCTGTCTCTTTCATACTAGATATCTGTTGTACACACATGTGAGCTACATACGTAAGTGCTGTCATCTCTAATATTCGAAGAGCTGTTGAAGGTTAAACTAATATTTCATACTCTAGATCTGCTATATGTGGGTTACCTTGAGGAACAGGGCGCACACGAAGGGCACCTTCTGGTTGATTGGGGCGCAACAGAAGACGTAGCGCGCACGGAGAGGCAGCGGCACGTGCTGGATCATCTCCGCCAGGAACTTGAAAGCCTCCGTGTTGCACATGAAGTAGAGCGAGTCATCCACCGTGCACAGATGCACGAAAATATCCTGCAAACAACAATTTACATTGTTTTTATTACACAAAATAATTTATCGCATGAAAAGTATCTGTCTAATTTTGTGCTATGTTCATATGTCAACAGATGTCTCTGTAATCTATTTTATTTTTCAATATTAGTAGATTACTGTTTTACCATCTGTAACCATTTTTCTTTCATATAATATTAGAAGATTCCTGTTTTACCAACCGTAACCATAGTAAACATTTTTCCTTCATACAATAGAGCAATTTTCTGTAGATTCCTGTTTTATCGTCTCCACTACAATTTCATTGTAATACAAAATTTTCCCACTTCAAAATTGCAAATCGTTGAGATTTGTGACCGAAGCGTCTTTCTGTTTTATATAATTAGAAAAGGAAAAGATTCAATAAAACTTGTGATTGATACAACAAATAGTGTTCCTTTATTTAATATTTGATCCTTCGAGCCACAATTCCTTTATCGGGCTGGATTTTTCTACACATTTGTGTCATTGAGTTAAACAAATAGAGAGATGAACCTCATTACCACGTGTCAAATGAAGTGTAATCAATGTAAAACCGCGACGGCGGAGCTTTGACCTTTGGCAGGCCAGGTTTTTTTTTCAAAAAAAATCAAACGTCACTTCAGAATATTTTTGTGTCGCATTTTATAAGTTTATAGTAACAATTCTTTCAGATTTTGGTAGTTTATACAACTGTTCTTACTAATAATATTATTTTGTAATACAAACTCGTAAACAAATAATGATTTAAAAAAATTTAAAATAAATTTAATTTTCATTGGTGGCCACCGGTGGGCCAACGGCCTCTTAAAAGTTGAACCACAAAACATTTTAAAGTAAACATATATCTGTCTCACTTACACAAATCGCACGAACGTTACCGCCGACAAGATTAGACAAAGACAGATACACACCACCTGCTATGAAAGGCTGGTGTTGCCTACCTTATAAAATTTACTGTCAAAAGAGGAATAAGGTAAAACATGTGAGATGGCACAGCAGACTTGAGTGATCTGCAAAATAAATAATAATAATAGTAAAATAGATTTTACCATAAGGCTGCTTAAGGTGGCGTGCGGCAGATGATATGCGTAGAGCTCCATCTGCTCGGCCGTGGGATGGAGACCAGCCTGCTCCACCTTCTCGGGGAGTTGGGACATCAGCACCTTCAGCGTGGGCAGGTCCTCGGGCTTGAAGGTGGTCACGTAGCCTGTCTCCCAGGCACTGCCATACCTCCCCGCCCTACCTGACAACAAATACATTCAAGTTAAGGTAATAATAACTAGGTTCAGTGATGAAACTGGAACAAGTTTAGTGTGTTGTAAAATTATTTAACAAATCTCTTTCACCTCACTCTGATTATACATGGTGTCCAAACACATAATACAAGTGGTAAATTACTGAATTACATCACATTTAGAGTCAATTTTGCTTTGAAATTTTTTTGATTTGACCTTTGGTTTCAGGACACCGTGTATATATAGGATTTTCGCCTTAAAATGTCTAGTATCCCTACAACTACTGTTAACCGTCCAGCTGTAACAAATTAAAATATGTAGGGACACCCTGGATTCAGATTATATAGGGTGTAACAGGACGTACCCGAGGGATTTTACCCAGCGATTCCTGAGCTTATCTGGAGTAAAAAATCTGTATTTCATTTTTCTGTACGGTGACATATTTTTTTTTCAATTTAAATTTATTTTTAGAACGTCAAAATATTTTCACTTTATTTTTAATTTTTATTTTTTTTTATTATTTATTAACCAAAAAATAAATGTTATGTACATTCTTTTAGGTATATGCCACGATGAGCCTGTTCCGAGGTGGCATATACCTAATTTATATTTTTCAATAATTTGCGTTATAACTTTATTTATTTGCGTTTATACATTTATATATGACAGTGAATAAGTAAATAAGTAAATAAACAGTCAGTGTAATAAACAGTCCATACATTTATATATGATAGTGAATAAGTATGTTTATGTCATTGACCAATAAAATAACGACATTTAGATACAGGACCATAATAAAAAAATAATTAATACAAATCCTAATACAAACAATTCAGATTAAGTGCATCTTCAATTTACAAATGTTGTTAACGTGTTGTTCTAATATTGTTTGCAATTAAATTCCAAATAAATGGGATATTTCTGAATGTATCCGAAAACTAAAAACTGTTTTTGAAAGGTGATGAAACACACTTTCGAAATAAACACAATTTTTGAAATATAAAAATTGAGATTCAAACATCAAAGTTTTTAAAATAGCTCTCCTTACGTTTTTTCTAACTAAAATTACTGAAAACGAATATAAATAAAAACGCATTCATATTTTATTAGACAAATGTATTATAAACGCTAGTCACTTTGATTTTTTGTCATTTCATGTAAAAATAATGGCTAAAAAATTCCCAAAGTAAATTTTTTTTTTTTAATTGCGGTCGGAAACATTGATTTCATCAGGGTGTACATTTGAATTATTTTGTGGTTAACTTTTAGATGTGAATATAAAGTGCGGTGTTTTCTCTTTCTAATACCGTTTAGATCATTTTACTCACTTCGATCAACGATTTATATGAGACCTACATAGTTGTTCCGAAGTGAGAAATTAGCCTGAGGGGTTATTAACCTATGCATATTCCAATGGCAATTTCATTTAGAGGGTATTGCCAGATAATACCGGAAATTAGTCCTTTTTAAATCAAATTCTAGACGTATTGACTCTTTTTTACAATAAAACATAAATTGATTTTGAAAGATTGTTATTTTATCTGGTACATGCAGTTTTAAAATTTTGAAAAATTAAGTGTATTTTTAATATACTAAGGTTATACCGTTGGTCGTTGGCAGATTTGTTCTATTTTCAAACAATAGATTCTATTAAACAACACAAATTTCAAATCATATAATCATACAATAAAATAAATCAATACATAATCTAGTCAACACAGTTTTCCGATTTTTAATTTTAGTTAAATTAAAATCATTAAAAAATTAAACCGAGAACGTGTTTTGTGACAAAAATACCTCAGTTTTTCTATTTATTTGAGTTCTTACAAAGTAAAAATTTTTCAAATTTTTTTTACACACTTACTTTGTGTAGACATTATTGAAAAATCATAAATAATTATGATCAAAAATACTTACAAGAAGTACACGATATTTAATAATTTATCATCTTGCGTTTAGAGCATTTTTATTGCTTACTTGAATGTAGGTTTGCATTAAAGTAAGTTTTGAATTAAATAAATCGATATTAACAGCCTTACTAAAAAAAAAACACTCCGCGGCCGTTAAACGGTGTTTCTGTAGCACGTTGTGTAAAGTCTGTACATTTCGTTTTTCAAATTCTTACTAAACAAAATATATGGTTTTGATCTGACAACGTCGCCATTTTACCAGCCTTACTAATAAACTTTCTGAAAATTTTGTACAATGGTCAAACAACCATGTATGAAGAATCCTTACTAATTAAGAACTGACAAAAAATTGTTCATGGAAAGATATGTACATTGCTTACACGGCCAAGGAGGGTAGTTTATCTGTTGTATATATTTGTTCCATTTGTAATTTTCAACGAATTTCGAATTTCTTTTTTTAATGTCCTATATATTTATTATTTTTTGAGATGTCGTAAAAACAAATACCATTTTAGAACCAAAATGTAATTACCTTTAAGATTTTCATATCTAAAATATACTTAAATGTTTAAAAACTGTAGTATTTTAAGCTTCAAACATCAAATTGAAAAAAAAAACTCACTTACCCCAAACACTTTCTATTAAAACATTGAAATATTTGGAAAAATTCAAAAAACACAGTCATTTTATTTAATGATTTTGAAATAAAACTGTCACCTCACTATTTACTCCTTCACACAATAAAAAAATATAAAAAAATCTTGAAATTAGCTTTTCATTCCCAAAAATTTACAATAAAAAAACTCACATTTGAATACATTGCGTGCACATCTTAACACATTAATTTCTTTGATACGTTTACTAAAATATGTATTAGACATTTTAGTCACCAAAAAACATCACTTTCAAGAATTTATAATAAAATAAAGATCTTAAAATGCAAATTATTTCTGAATATAACCTAAAGAACCATTTTCTGACAGATCATTTTAGAACACACGATTTTAGTGTCACAATTTGACTTAAACTAACGAAAAACAACACAAATTAATAGTAAATATATTGCGTAAATGAATATAAGTGCGAATTAGTCAAGGATTGAAATCATTTACGAAAATATCATCTTAATCACAAACACACCGCGACCGACTTTTTCTGCATTTCCGCGGCTTATTTTTTATTCAGCGGGAAAGCAATGCGCAGGCGCATCAATCACACCACCTAGCGGATTATTATGAAAACTCCAATTTGAACTAGAAAATACGGCGTTGTCAAATCTAAAGATTCACAATAACACCGTTAAACGGCCGCGGAGTGTTTTTTTTTAGTAAGGCCGTTAATGTTTAATTTAAAAAATTTGATACGGGGAATAATCGATCTTTCTCATTGGAACCTCCCTGTTCAGTTGCAAGCATTTTTAAACATTTATTCTCAGCCGCTGGTCAATCGCTCTTAATGTAATAATTGTCAACACTCTGTAAATGTTTTAAACATTAAATAAATAAATTTGATAAAAGACTTTTGTTTACATCAGTTCCACAAAGGAGGCCCTTAGAAAAATAATTTTCCTAAGGGCCTATGTCATCTCTGGGGATGCTGTGTGGAGGGTATTTTTAAGAAAAGGAAGGAGAGGAAGTTCAGGGAAGGAAAAAGGTATGAGGGTTGGGTAGGAATCTGGGGTTCAGTGCGTCCAGATCGTCTGCCGCCAAGACCTATACAAACCTCACCCCATGAACCCGGGCACCCCTGCTAAGTCACCAAACGTAGCTAACCACTTGGAGTGACCTATGGCAGAGGTGTTGGTTATCCAATAAATGGTTCCTGGGGTGGCGGTACCCGTTCCCGCCTCCAAAATTAAGAACAATTATTATTACTGACCTGCAATCTGTAACGCTTGTGAAATAGAAATGATATCCATTTCTTTCTCTCCCTTTTCATTGATCATCGGTTTTATTAAAGAATAAAATATAATTCTTCTGATACTTCTGCAAAAGATAAAAATATTAGTTTAAATAAATATATGTTGACTAGAAGGTGGAAACAGTTTATAAATTCCATTTTGGATAATTATACAAAGCCCTGATTTCATATCTCAACATTCAAATTAGGTAACGGCCGGCGTGATTGAGGGGTAAGGCTCTCGACTCCCAATCCGAAGGTCGCAGGTTCGAACTCGGCGTCGCAAATAAATTTTATTTGATTAATTATTTACCAATAATATATAGCATTTTTTTTTAATTTTAAATACATATATGACAGATTTACAGAAGAAAAACATTTGGTTCTTAATAACTCAGGTCCGGGGCATACGTCATTCCTATGTCTACCTACGTTAAATTGTCGTGAAAACAAGCTTATGTGCCCAAGCGGTTAAAAACTAATTACAATAAAGTAATTTCTTGTAACGAAACTACCCAATTCAATAGAGAAATATTTATGGCACGTTCCAGAGTGGAAGACACTCTTTTTTTTTATTCTTTATAGTGAACACCTCACAAAAGTCCCAAATGCTTCCGTCTGGATCCTGTGAGAGATCCTGTCCCTGATGTGAAACCACCATTCAGAATTGAAACATTGTTTTAAATGGCTTCAGCCATGTTTGGTGACAAGATTTGAATAGCCAGATACTTCCTCGCCTTCCTCTTCCCCATTTCTTCCCCTTCCCACTACCTTCAGCCTCACAACATACCCCAATTAAGAATGACATAATCTCACTGGCTCCAGACGGGAGCAGTTGGGACTTTTAAAATATCACTAACAGACCAGTTAGACGAGCGTACAAAGAAAACATAAAAACTCCGACGGTAAATACAAGCTTTGGACAAAGACACTACCAATATCACGCTATAAAAGCATTCAACAGTCTAACACTCGAAAATAGAATTGAGGAAAACAAAAATAAATTCCGACACAAAACTACAAAATGGATTAAAGAACAAAAAAGACAATATTACCAAAATCTCATAGCATAAAATAAAGTAACACACAAAACCAATATAAAACACAATCACCCACAATCACTAAAAAACACATAATATAAATATAGCTATTTAAACCTTATATAATATTAATTTATTTTTAATTTTACTTTAATTTCAAATCTCTGTTTTTAAATTTAATTTATCTTAATCTTAAGTTTTTCATATATTTTCAAATGTATTGTGTAAAATATATTTGTAGGTAAAATGGAGGCCTCAGCACGGGTAAACTACCTAGTGAGGCCAACATTATTGAATTTTATTATGAAATGTAAAAATATTGCATCAATAAATAAATAAATAAAAAAAAAGGTAAATCAGGTACATATTACTTACAAATTGATTCCTAATCCAATGGCATCGGTTGCAACCATAACTTTACATGAGCTGTCTGGATCATTGAATTTATTGGCTTGAGCTAGTTTTGTTCCCGGCGGCAAACTTCCATAAATAACAGCAACTTCTTTTCCTCTAAAAAATCAACATTCATGTTATTTTATTTATTTATTTTTTATACTTGTACATACATTTAACAAATAATTACAATGGTTTACATAGTAGTACAAAAAAAAAAAATATTCAGTAACAGGATGTAAAAAGGTATGTAAGAAGGTTAATAGTAGCATTTTGTGAACACCTCACTGGGAGAACCTGTGCTGAGGTACGTTTTTAGATGTGCTGAGGTACGTTTTTAGATGTGCTGAGGTACGTTTTTAGATGTGCTGAGGTACGTTTTTAGATGTGCTGAGGTACGTTTTTAGATGTGCTGAGGTGTTCGCATGTTTAGGATTAAGATGATACCCGGTGGTGCAGAAATAGATTTTACTAAAATATTACTGTCACTGTTGCTCTTACTCCACCGGATATTGAGCGAAAGGGACAATGCACTGACACCTAACTAAAATGGAGGTTTTGTATTCCCCACTTTTCTCCTCCAAAAGTGGACTGATTTTCAATTTTTTTTTTACCAACTACATAAGAAAAAAACTATTCTATGTCTGTACGTTTTGCTTTTTTTAAAAAAACATTGTCTGGTTTGAATACTGAACATCTTTTGACGGCGTTTAAACTAGTCAATTTTATTGATTTTTGGAAGGTCATAACTTCTATAAAAAGTAACTTATCAAAAAAAAAACAAAAAGTACCGACACGCAAGTAGTTGATATCTATTTTATGTAAAAAAAATATTTTCTCTAGGGTTAAAATCCAGAGAGATAAATAGGGAATACGTTTGTATGGAAAAATCACCGCCGGGTATCCTCTTAAGAGATATTCTGCCAACATAAGTAGTATCCTCCTTGATATTGTCAAGAAGGGCATCGTGGTTCAACCCATTTACATCAATTATTTGAATTGGTGAAGCCGTATAATAAAAAAACCTAATTACCTTTCATACACCAAAAGAACAACACAATCTAAAATTATTTTTAATTGCAACAACAATACAGGGTGGACGGGGGTAAAGTGCATTAACTTCGGGTAGTGATTCTACATGATGGTAGGAGTAAAAACGATTAACAACTTTTTTCGAAATTCCAACTTTTTTTTCCCTTACAAAAAGACGTACCTATTAAAAATCCTTAGTGTAAGGTACAAACTTACCCGATAAATTTGCTGTGAGTCAGCCGGGCGGCGTTGGTTTTGATTGGCAATATTGTGGCGAGGTTGGTTTTGATTGGCGCGTAACAGCGGAAAATACATAATAGTGCAGGTCGCACACGACGTACTAATTTTATCTTTTTACCAAAAAAGTACACCTAAAAGTTGGAATTTCGAAAAAAGTTATTTATCTTTTTTACTTACACTATCATGTAGAATCACCTCCCTAAGTTAATGCACTTTACCTTCGGACACCCTGCATATAAGGACTGAGTCGTTTAGATACTCGCTTGTACGAAGATTGCATGCAGTTGGCAATACTTTCTCGGAAGTGATAGATGTGTTCAACTGCACGAAATATAATTATATGAATGCTATAATAACATATCTCAATAATAATAATCAATGTTAGCATCATACTATTCTTCCGCATGGGTTCTATATAATTTAAATAGCATATTTTACTTCATGATTATCGTTAAAATTATCATGTACATCACATAAGTATAATAATATAATAATCACCTGTGTTCTATAGCTCTCGATACCGCATAAATATCATTTTTACTAAAGCAAACTATACAATCTCCTGGTTCGACATTTTCTAATGAACCCAATGCTGAGTCGAGTACTTTTAGCTCTGTCAGACGTTTATATTTCCTAACCTGTAAAAATATATTTTTTTTTTAATACACTGTGTGAAGTAAATTGTGGTAAGGTTAAATAGACATGTGCATAATAATATATTTGTACTTACTTCAAGATCTTCTCCAGTCGTATTGCAGATCTCTTCGATTAAGGGTATAGCCCCGGCTTCACCACACAAATGTAGCTCCTCTGCTTGCAAACCTGCAAAAAACAATGAAATAATTATTTATTTTATTAGACGGAGGTTTAACACTTATCCAAGCCAACTCATTAAAATTAAATTAGCAGTAGAAAAGATGAGATTGATAACAATCGATTTACCCTCTTGAAGGCCGCAGTCCCCCCCGGCGGGTCCGGATTTTCGAAGCGATTTTGCCCCTTATGTATAAAGAAATTGTATGAAGAACAAGGTCAGAATCGCTTGGGACATTCTCGTTCTTGACATAACAAAATACTGGATAGCATTTAGCCACTCCGAAAAATTCAAATTAATTGCCAATGACGCGCCGGGCACCAAAGATGGCAGACAAAATGGCTGCTGTTTGATAATATGAACGCTGTCATATTTGAAGTCTATATTTATTCATTGTTTTTTTATATAAATCCATCGTGGAAAGCATAGATTTGACTGATTATTAGGAAGTCCGTTTTATCTATATTATTTTGATGTAATTTTTGTAATATATCACAAAAGAAATGTTATAAAAATTGAATTCGTAAGAAAGGTGAGAACTGTCAAATATTTTACGTCGTATTGAAAAAATATATTTTTTGTATGCTGGCTTTCAACAAGTTAAGCAATAATTAAAATCATTTCACATCAAACAAAAATAATTAGAATAAAACTTTTTACTAACCCAAAATAGCTCTCGTCCACGCCCAACCTCTTCCTCGATCTCCTATTAATTGTACTTCATCAATAATGGCAACTTCATCTGAAAAAAAAAAAATACAATATTGGAAGCAGAAATCAAGATTGCTTATTCATAGCCAATGTCAGTCATGTCTATACCAGACCTCGGCTCTTTATCTATGTTGAGTTGTTACTTCTCAATAAGCACAAATTATTTAAATAATAACACTTCCTTTCAACTTAATTACTACAAGAATGGTCGCGGGAGATGGTCAAAGATGCATCAAAGTTCCATTTCATTTTCAATCAAAATTTAAAAATTTCCCACCGTGTTTGATCTTGTTAGTATAATGTGACATTTCCCGAAAGGTTACGCATCAATATAAATTCGCACAAATCATTTAAATAACTAAAACAAAGAACTTAATACATAACCAATTTTGTGCATGTTTTCCCATCTCCCAGTGTAAATAGTAGTTGTTTCTTGTACAAATTAAACTGAAACAAATGGTATTTATTTGAAATAATTGGGCGTATTTAGAAGTAGGTAAGCAGAGTACGAAAATTTTACTCTTTCTTCTATTTTAGCCAAATAGCCTGGCCTATTTTCAGGTCAGATGTTAATTTGTTTATGTTTTTGTTGCTCTTCTGAATTAATTTTATATCAGTGGCCCCTATGGTCCAATCTCTTTGAAAATGTGTCAAAATACGTGTTTTAGTTATAGCTTCATAATTTCATTACGAAAATTGATTTTGCATTGTTGCAACAGTGATAAAAATGACAAAGTTTGCAAGTGAATTCAAAGTGAACACAAAGGATTTGACAAAGGCATCTTCACACCGATGAGAGATACTCACAAGCAAGATAAGAACCACTTCACTTTTATTTATATTCTAGTTGATGGGGAAGATGTTTATGTTTTCATAATATTTTAAAGCACTGAACTCGGATAGCCATGCCACAACATAAATAATGCGTATTCCACTTGTCAACTTAATAAATGTTTATTTCTTTCAGCATTTTGTTTACAATACCAACACATCATAATAATATGGAAAACGGGGCTCCACAACCATTGGCGATGGTAGAAATATTATTGCATTCACGGAGGCGGGCTCTAGTTGATTGATTTCTACTATTTCAGGAAAGGTTGTGGATCACTGAGGTCTGTTAAACTTTAGGAATTCTTAAGAGACGTAGCTTAGGTTACTTGGTCGAGTACCCAATAATCTCACGATTACATTTTGCATTTCAACTTCACTCCAGGATGGTTTTTTTTTTTTTTTTAACATATTCAGTTAGGTAATTAACGAAAACGCTGTGGTTGTTGACACTGGACGAAGAAACCGGACACTGGAAGAAGAAGCCTTGCAATCTGGAACAGAAATCACTTACCAGCAATAGAAAATGGCTATACATAGAACCGCCTCTACAAAATTAAGAAAAAAATCACATATGAACGAATAAGAAGATCGAACGCGGTTAATAGATGTCGCGGCAGGAAGTAGTCGAAGTAGACTGGAACTTTTCTCCCGGTGTGGATATGGCGGGAAACGAATACCGAAAAGCAGCGGGAGCGGAAAGCAAGAAGCATCGATAAACGTGAAGTCAGTAATGGTAGCGGGAAACGCTTAAAGGGATCCAGGTTCCAATAAGCAGGAAGTAAGAAACAGCAAACAGCGTGAAGCAAAAAAAAAAAACTAAGAAGCATGAAATCGGAAGCAAGAAGTGCAAAGCACGAAGCAACAGAAAACGGGAAGGAAGAAGCAGAGGGAAGCTGGCAGCATGTGGCGGAAAGCATAAAATAAATAAATGAGAAGCAAGAAGCATCGGTAGGCAACAACCAAAAAAAAAAGCGGGAAGATGGAACGATGAAGCGAAAAGAAATGAGAAGCAAAAATAAGCGAAACGAAAACAAGAGCTCAACCACTTCCTTTATTCCTGCCCATCCTACTTCCAATATTGGCTTATTATGTTGCCATGTATACCGGTCGATTAAACTCCAACCTCCTTCCCATCCTTAGAGCACGTGTTCCAGTCCTAACAAATCAGTGCCCCCTGGTGTACCGGACTTACCGGGACAGGATTGCTCCTGGCTGGGGCGGTACAATCGTATCGTATCGTATCGTATTCTTGCAGTAAAATAATAAAAGATAATAGGGTGATTGGAATAATTTAAATATATTCTTACATGGTGTTGTGAGCGATGTCATCTCCACGGTACATGCCACATGTGGAGACTGATCGGCACAGTATTCCTTTTTGGGCATGTCTGCCATTCCATCTTCTGTGTACTGTGTGGCGTGCCTTCTCTCCTCACCGGTGATCAAATCACAAGGTGTGCCCTGTTGAAATAACATTATACATATATTATATAGCTCACCGAAATGATTACCAGATTTTATGTTAGGGCAAGTGTATCAATTTGGATGACTATGATTTTAACCAAATATGAATTTTAATGCATCCATTATCCATCTCCCCCGACATAAAATTCTTTATACATATATTATATTCACTAAAACAATTATATATAAAAGATATTCTAATTTAGCTAAGTGAAAACCAGAATAACTTTATACAGACAAACTCGGGCCGATTCAAAAGATCCACATTACGATTAAAACAACTTTTTTTGAACAAAGAAAAATGCAATATTTCTGTATAAAATTATTTAACGTCCTCCATCTTGCAATAAAAACCGTGAAAAATATCCTGACTTCAAAAGAAGCATTGAGATATGGATTATTGGCACGGGAAGGAAGAATATAGTTATAATTTTGCAACCAAACAAAGATTAAAGCTTGTATTGTGTTATATTTTATTCTAGATCAGTGGTTCTTAACCTGGGTTCGATCGAACCCCAGGGGTTTGGTGAGTCAGTCTCACGGGTTCGGCGGAGGTTAAGATACACCCCCGACTCGTATGATTCGTGATAACACGCCCCGCTTGTCCATCAAGAAGGGTTCGGATAATAAGAAACTGGTGGGGTTCAGTACCTCCAACAAGGTTAAGAACCACTGTCCTGGATATTGTTTTATAATTTTCCTCGTAAAATTTTAACATAGGTACTTTCTTTAATTCAAACAGGCAACCATGTTCAATGTGACCTTAGAATGGGGTACCCCAGTCACATTCTCACATTCTCTAATAAAAAAAAATTAAAATTAAAAAATAAAAAAAGAGGCGGAATAGTTAAATTTTACCAATCTCTATTTGAAAGGTGATAGAAGCTTATCCTGTTTTCTTTGTTCATTCGATGGTTTTCAAAAATCTCATTCCCTAAAATGTTATTTATAAATATGTTAATTGGCTAATAAATTTTTTTTTTTTTTTAAAAAGAACGACAAACGTTCCTGGGTTACGAATAATTCAACAACATTTTTAAATCTCCAACTACCACCACACTAAGCGGAAGATGTTGCTTGTGTTGTGATGGAGGACTTAGCAAGCCGAGGATTCGAACACGGAACGCCTGGGTGGGACCCAAACGCGATGCCCACTGAACCACTGACCGGTCTTTCTTAGATTTGTGGTAAATTTGTGGTAAATTGTGGTAAATAAATTTGTAAATTAAAATCTTCTCACCCTTTTATTAGATTTGTGGTAAATTTCTGTAGCCAATAGTTTGAGGGGACCGCAATAGACTCCAGACTTAGCTGTTAAATATCGCTCAAGTGCGTGGTAAGTTTTGCCAGAGTTGGTGGGACCGGCATGAAAGATAACTCTTCTATTGAGGGCTCGAGCTGCTGGATACCTAGAATAGTTTGACGTTTATTTATTTATTCAAAATGTGCAATGTACATTGGTGTTTTACATTGTGTATTACTTTTATTACATTTTATAATTTTTCCCTACTTGCTACGCTATCTTGGGCCTTGTTGTAGCAACTAGTCTCCCAGTTCATTTTATATGTTAAAACAATAAGAGTAAATAAAACAAAGACGGGTAAAAATTCAAAGTGATATATTATATATATTTAGTGATTTTAAATAATTAATTAAATTGCAAAGCTAGCAGTCCACAATGGAGTGCTTATACCTATCTTGGTGTATGGCAGTGAGACTAGCAGAGAAAGGATGAAAGTAGACTGAATGCTGTTGAAATGAGATCCCTGAGGCATATGTGTGGTAAAACCATATATGATCGTGTGAGAAATGTGGAGATCCGCAAAGAAAGCAAGGCTGATGTAAGCGTAATGTGTCGAGAGTCAGAAAAATAGAAGAGTATGTATGAATGTGAATGAGGCAAACAGTGTGTGCCCAGACCGAGTTGTTTAGCAGTCCGTCTACTCTGCCTACCCCTGCGGTGAAACGGGGCAATGGTTAGTTAGTTAGAATTGCTAAATATCTAATTAATTTTGGATGGTTTTAAGTACACTAACGAATAAATCACTCAAATAAGGATATCGAGGGGCTTTGTCAATTAAACCATATAAAAATATTCGTAATAACACAATTTTCAAAATAAAATATTTACCAGCATGCCGGAGTTCTTAAGTCGGATATCTTCTTCAAATCGTCGAGGCAGTCTAAATGGGGGAATGCGAGTTTAGCATGTCTTATAAAATATGGAAACAAATCGTCGATATGGCCTGCACCTGGAAGAGCACATATTACAACATTGGTTAAACCCACAATGCACAACTGAATAAAAGTGTATAAGAATATTAATTAAATGTCGGATTTTTACCTTGGAGAATATCACTAATGCTAACGTGAAGATCAGCAGGCAAGTCATTCTCGATGCAATGTTTTCTGAAGGAAATGAAGGCCTGATGCAACAAGTTGTCATCCAAACCACTCTCAGCAGACAACAGTCGTATTTCTGGTTTCTGGTAAAATTTCGTTAAAATTTTAAGCAAGTCTTGTTTCTTTAGTCTACCACTAAGTTCTACACCCACGTTGATGTCGTCGGGATTGGTCTTCACGGGAATTGGTACAAACAGTGAACTTCCACTTCCTCTGTCATATTTTTTGGTTCTTTTTGCATAATAACCTAAAACTTTTGGCTTCGAGTTAAATTTATTCGAACTTATATGTCGCAGATAATGACATGACCGATTAGATAAAAAGTTTTCCCGCACACAATTCAAAAATGACACACTGCCAAATATTTTAATCATTTTATCATTGTTTTATTCACAAAATAACACTTGCTTACAAATTAGAGGTTATGCGGTGATCGTACTGTCAAAAACTATTGATGGCATATTTTTTAATTTTATTAAGCTAATAAACATTGTATTATAATAACTTGTGCCCCCGAGGGGATCAGTCTACTCAGTGTCATCTTTTTAGTATGGTAATATGAATTTTCGTAATTTTGGTCTAAGAATAAGGCCGTAGAGATTGTCATAATTCATCATGGTAATAAATGAACGGTTGTGATTAAAAACGATTACCTGAGAATTGTAATTTTAAGACGCAATTTTATTCTTTCAACACAACAAGTCTTTATTTTCGGAGCAAGTACACTCAATTGGCAAGAATGTAACAGTTCAATAATCGTAAATCAGTACTCTTCACGATAAGTACTTCACAATGAGTACTTTAACAATAAAAGAACCTAATCGTTCCCTCAACCGCTCGTTAACCATTTTAACAAAAGGGTTACTCAATCTGGGTTATCTAAATCTCTGTCGTTTAGACCTGCCTTAGTTCTTTTTCCTAGAAGTATGCACCGTGTGAACCGGGGCACAAAACTTTCTACTGTTCACACATGGTATTATAAATATCAATTGGGTCAGCTGTGAGCTCCCTTCCCGGGAACATATCTGTATTAGCCAATAGCATTCCTCGCACCTCATTAGTAAGGGACACGATGCGAGAATGGGAGAGTATTCGAAATAAGATATTTATTAATTACGCTCACTATTTATTAAATATTAAATAACATACTTTGCATATTACCAACGTACCAAACGACACTTGTCAATATTTCTAGCACTTATAATATGAAATTACATAATAAAAATCGTATTCTAAAGTATTTTGTTCAGCAGTATTGTGTGGACGTAACGACGAGCATAGATCCAAGTCAAACAATCGAACATGAACGGGCATGGGTACAGTCTATAGATAATACATATACCACGCACTCATTGGAAGTTGTTGGTTTTTCTCTTTTAATAACTTACTCGCCATACATTAAAAATGGTTACCGGACAATTCAGAATCATGCAACTTCAACACATCTTTTGATGTCATTAGAAGTTATGAACAAAATGGTTAAATGGATAACGTTAGGTTAGGTTAGGTAGTAAGCTATTTTTCATAAAAAAATGACAACTTTTAATGAATTTTCAAAGGGGTGTTGAAGTTGCACAATTCTGAATTGTGGAACCATTAAAAATGTGGAATAAAGTATTCCATCTTTAGTAACGTTTCTATTTTGTTTAGGTAGGTACTTCACAATCACGCTTGACTGACGATGTTGCATTTGATGCATATTAACTAAAAGTGACATCTGTAGCTGAAGTCACTTTGCTTGAAATCGTATTGAAATCCGGCGAATGTGCTTGGTTATGACACGGAGTTTTGGAATAATTTTAGAAATAAAACACACTGTGACTACATTATTTTTTATCTTAAATAATCCTGACATTCTCATTTTATAATGGGGAAACCAAAAAAGGTTAAAAAGGGGTCCAGGGACGATGAAGGGTACGTAGATATTGTACAATATGTAACCCAAAAATTCAATACGATGTTACTAGAAATATGCTTTATATATAAATATTATGCTTTAGGGACAGTGATGCTGAAGTTGAAGTCACACCAAGCGTTAAGGAAACCGCTTCTAAATCAAAAGCTAAGCCAAAGTGAGTAAATTGAGACAAAATATTAATTTTAGGTTATGATGTTAGTGTCAATATAAATATCATATAAACATACTGTATTATATGAGACAAAATGACATGTCTTTGTACATTGCCAAAATATCATGCACCTATTTAAATTTCAAGGTAATTCTACCAATTAATAATTTCATATTGTTCATACCAACTTTACAATGGTGGTGGTCTTGCTTTTGATAGAGCTAATTTTATGAATAAAAACCTCTGGGATCCAGAGTTTTCTTGCATTTATCAAATATTACATTACACAATGAGATGTGTATGGTGAACTCCTTGAAAATAGAAAGAGATGCGAAAGCAATAACATTATAATAAATAATAATGTAAGGACATTATAAACATTGTTGGAATTGTCCCTTTCGCTCGTAACAACAATTGAAAAGTGCAATATCGAACAGTTTAGCGGAAGTTTAATGAATTACCTTGTTCTATTAATTTTAATTAATTAACCTTTCTAGGCCAAAAGTAGTTGAAGAATCTGAATCGGAGAGTGAAGAGGAAGATGATGTTCCCGTTAAGAAAGTGGACAAAAAGAAAAAGAAAAGTGGGAAGGATGAAAAAGTGACAGCAGTTACAAAGGACATCAAGAAACTTGATATTGGAACAAAAAAAAATCAAAAGAAGAAGGTTGTTGTTAGTGACGGTGAGTCTTTAGATTTTGTTCTTAATGAAATAGGGTAACTTCGATAAGTGTGTCTAGCTTTTTTCATCATAGTGACTGAACTCATTGGTGTAGCTAGCATGGGGGCACCCGGTGCGGATAACGTGGTGTTATAACCCAATCTATAACCCAATTTATAACCCAAGAATGAAAACTGTTAAAGTGAATAAAAATCCGATAGTCGTAAAGTATGATCAAATTTAATAAGTAATAAAATGAGAGTCTCAAGTTACAATATTATGATATAGATACAATATACCCTTTTGCAGTTTAAGTCAGATCAGTAAGTGTGGGTCCTGAATCGGTGGCCAACTTACTGGCCATTTGTTTTTTATGATAAATTTTCACAGCAATATACAGGGTGTAACAGGATGTACTCGATGGATTTTAACCAGCGATTCCTAAGCTTATTTGAAGTAAAAAATGTTAATGGGAGTAGTCAGCGGGGTTTTGTTGCATCCTTACCCGAAATACAAGATCACCTACGGTGTGTGGAAAACAACACAAAAAAATGTTTTCAATCGCACATCACCACTGGCATTATTATTGGCAGTCGGGAGACAACGTCACAAGGGAAAAGGAGCGAACGCACGGTAGAGCTAGGTTTAGTCGGGGAGGAGTCAGCGGGGTTTTGTCGCATCCTTTACCCGAAATACAAGATCACTAAGGTGTGTGGAAAAAAACAAAAAAAATGTTTTTAATTGAAAAAAAAAAACCTCACCGTACAGCAAAATGATATACAGATTTTTTACTCGAAATAAGCTCAGGAATCGCTTGTTAAAATCCCTAGGGTACATTCTGTTTCACCCTGTATATTGCATTTTCAACAATATCATTTCCTTTTTCGTAAATATAAAAACAAAGAGCCTCTATTTTTGTGGCAATATTCTACCTTCGTTAGTTTTTTTTTGCGGGCCGCCCCCCTATCTACGCCACTGACTGAATTCATTTCTCTGATGCCTAGTCTATGTTTTGTCTAAACATCATATGCTTTTATGTATGTGGCTTATATTTGTGTTATTTCCTCAGTTTTTTTCAATGAGAAGTGATTCTAATTTTTCATAATTTTCAGACTCATCTTCCGATAGCGCTTCTGAGTCTGAAGATGAAAAACCTACCAAAGGCAAATCTAAACAGCCGGCCAAGAAGGGAGGATTTGCTCTTCTGATGGGAGATTCAGAAGAGGAATCTGAACCGAGTTCCGAAGAATCTAGTGAAGAGTCCGAGGAAGAAAAACCTAAAGTTGTGGTACAGAAGAAGCCACCTCCACCCAAGGAGATTCCAAAAGACCAAGGCGGTAAAAAAGGTAATAAGGCAAAGAAGAAGAAGAAGGAAGACTCCGATGAAGATCTTGACAAAGTCCTTGCTGAGCTCGAAATGGAGTACAGTGGTAAAAAACCTCCCCCTACCACTGAAAAAGTCACAGAACCTCCTAAGGAATCCACCACTGAAGAAAAAGTTACCACCGAAGTTGAAGCTACATCAAAAGACAAAGAAGAGGATGCTGATGACGATGAAACATCTACTGTTAAATCAGCTGCTCAAAAGAAAAAAGAAAAGAAAGAGAGAGAAAAACTAAAGAAACAGGCTTTAAAGAAACAGGAATCATCAGCACCCAAAAAGGAGGTAAAAAAAGAAGCCACTCCAACCCCTTTAGAGATTAAAAAGACTGAAAAAGAAGAGGAACCTGAGGCGGTCGAAGGAGAACCAGCCGATGATAATGAAGGCAAAGAGGAAGAATTAGAAACTGGCGATAAAAAGAAGAAAAAAAAGAAGGGAGAAAAAAAAGAGCCCGAAGATAAAGCCAAGAAACCTGCAAAGAAAGCTATTGTTGCTATGCAGGAAGCCCTTAAGCAATTAAAGGAAGAAGAAGAGAAACTCAAACGTGAAGAAGAAGAGCGTATTAGGCTAGAAGACGAAAGGGAAGATCAACGACTGGAGCTATTACGACTTGAAAAAGAAAAGAAAGATCGTAAAAAGAAAAAGGAAAAAGAGCGAAAAGACAAGTTGAAAGCTGAAGGAAAATTCTTAACTCCAAAACAAAAAGCGGATAAAGCCAGAGCGTTGGCCATGATCGAGTCTCTGAAAGAACAAGGAGGAGAAATCGGAGTTGAGAAGGAGGAGAAGAAGCCCAGACTGGGGACCAGAATCCGGCCCAACAAGCTGAAGAAGCAAACTTCCGATGACCAGAGTGCCTCGCAAGACCCCAACAAAGTTAATGTTAAAATTGTAGATTCAAAGGTCAGTTTGTTTCTTACATCCATTGAGTTAACATTTTATTGAATCCACCCATAGTAAAGTTTCCTTTCTGGCACATTTCTAAACACCTGTTCTAACCAAGAATCTCCCATTATGAATAATGCATAATATAATATTATGTATATGTGTATATTCAAACAATATTTTAGCCGCGTGTCTTTTGAATATTATTAGAACTCAAACTGGTTTCATTCAAATTGCACAGAGTAAATTATGTTATTAAAATATTATATAGGTGGTCAATAGAAATACATATAGAGAGTTCATTTAGTAGTTGGACGGACTTCAATATGCGCAGTTTATACTGACTTTTTAAACCTTTGAAAAAAGAATACTCCAAAGTTCTCTCCTGCTAAGTTACAGATTTACAGGAGAACCTGAATAACCTTAAAATAATGGTTTTCAGACTGAACAGAAGGCAGGCGAACCCAAAAAGGAGGAGCTGATAAAGGACTCGTGGGATGCCGAGTCATCTTCTTCTGATGAGGAGAAGCCCGACACCAAGTCGGCACCGGCTGCCAAGGACAAGAAGGCCGCTGCAGCCAGCGAGTCGGACTCGGGGTCTGACAGCGATGATGACAGCGACAGTGAGGAAGAATCTGAATCAGAACAGGCCAAGCAGTGGGAGAAAGCGATGCAGAGGATGAAGGTATATTGAATGATTTATAGCGATGATGAATCATTTTAAATTAAGTAAACCATAGAAAATAGAAATAAAGGGAGATTGTTACCGTAAAATAGTTCTAAAGTGATCACATCTAGTAATATGTAGTAGTTCTTCGTGGCTGTAGGCTTTATTTTTAATTTATGGCACCACTGGTCGCTGGGACCAGAGCCAACAGCGGTGAGCAAAATTCTCTTTAATAAGGCCACGGGGAATATACATACTTTATTGGGTCAATAATGTATCATGTAGAGCTCACAATTTTACATCGAACTGCATACTTATCTCAAAAGTGGTTTTTTTCGAAGATATCTTAGTATAGCTTTAAGGTGACAATATATCGACTTGATTAAATGACACTAATAATTTATTGGATCCTGCTTATCCCTTTCCAACCGGCTTCATACGAGCGAGAGTTTGAGTTGAAAAAAATCCTCACAGAAAATAAATCTGTTTTTGGGAACGGAACCGGTGTCGATCGAACTTGCAGGAGCTGCTTATGTAGGGTACCTTTAAGCGCGCGTGTTTCAAGCTGTAAGTGGCCCAGCCCTATGGGTTCATAATTAAGAGCTTTACTAGTGTGGCCCATCAAATTTCAGACATTTTTTGCCAGTCGGAATGGGTTATATTAATATTTTCTTATGCTACATAATTTAAAAAAAATATTCTGTTTATATTTGGGTAATGTGTTCCAGAAACGTCAAGAAGAGAACGAGGCGAACAAGTGCTCCACGGTGATGCGCGCCGCTATCGTGTGTGTGCTGGGCCACGTAGACACTGGCAAGACCAAGATTCTGGACAAGCTGCGTAAGACCAACGTGCAGGACGGGGAGGCCGGAGGAATCACGCAGCAGATCGGAGCCACCAACGTGCCCATCGAGAACATCAAGGAACAAACTAGACATGTTAAAGGGGTATGCTGTTTTTGTTTTTTTTACTACCAGTTTTTGCTTGAGTTTCATCTCTCTATTTTAAATTTTTTTTTATTACAATAACTCTATAACTCTAAGAAAATAATTCCCCTCGGGGCCCATCTTTGGGAATGCTGTGTGGTGAGGGTATTTTTAGAAAAGGAAGAAGAGGAAGTTCTGGGAAGAAAAAAGGTATGAGGTAGGTAAAGGTATGAATGGGTAGGAATCGGGTGGTCAGTGTGTCCATGGCGATTGTGAAAATGTTATATCAATAGGTGGTTCCATGTCTAATCGGACTATGAGATCTCAGCGTCAGAATTCCCATAGTAAATTTATTCAGACACGATACTTCCTCACATGATAATTCATCACATCATAACTCACATTAACCTAACCTAAGGTAAAAAAACCCCAATTATCAGTTTTCGACGCTTGGAGACATGATGAATGTAAGGAATTAACATTCGATGAAAAATTTGTACTCAATATTCGTACACTTAAAAAGTTTCCACTGAACATTCTGGTCACCTCAATAGGTAAATAGGTACCTACTTTATCACTTGTCTGAATTTTTCACACAATCAGATCCAATTTTGAAAGGGAAACTTTAATAAATTAAAAGACATTTTTGTTAAAGCCAAAATTTAGACGACACCATACTTGATAAAGTATAATTTTTTTTGTTTGTCTTAAACTAACCCAGTAGAGGTAATATCCTAAGGCAAATTGAATGTATAAGGTCGACACTGCAAATGCAGGGCTCTGGCCCCTAGGAGTTAAATTCAAAGAAAATTTGAGTTCATTGAACCAGATTTCACGCAGAACTAAAGCACAGCACAGACAACCGAAATTAGTACATTTGAATAATACATATGAATGTTTACCGAGCAGATTACTTATTCGGTTTCAGATTCAAATTACTAATTCGGTTCTCTACAAATTACCTTATCATTGCAACAGTACAAGATCAAACGATTAATTAAATTCCATATTGAATCGTCTGCATATACTGGGTAATAAATATGTTGTTGATGATGCTATAAATATTGAAAGAATGTTAACATACAAACATTATTTAATTATAGCTTTGTTTGTCAGCGCTTCTCAGTTCAATCATAGTCAAACATACTTTAAATGTTTATATTCCCCAAAACGCTGTTTACTTCAGGGATTTTTAAATTTATTTTTTATTACATACTGTTTGGGAGGTGGGAGTGGGTTCCGCCGCCCCGGGAACCATTTATTGGATAACCAACACCTCTGCCATAGGTCACCCCAAGAGGTTCGCTACGTTTGGTGACTTAGCAGGGGTGCCCGGGTTCATGGGGTGAGTTATGTCTAGGTTTGGCGATGGATGATCTGGACACACTGAATCCCAGATTCTTACTAACCCCTCATACCTTCTTCCTTCCCAGAACTTCCTCTTCTTTCTTTCCTTAAAAATACCCTCCACACAGCATCCTCAAAGATGACAGGCCCTGAGAGAAATAATTTCCCTCAGGGCCTCCTGTGCGGAGCTAATGTAAAAAAAAAAACTTTACAAAGTTGTTTTTGTACTTCGATCCAAAATATCTTGAAGACATAAACCCGTGGTGTATTATTCTTTTCTTTTTTTCTTCAAAGTTGTATTTATAATAGCTTATTTTTTTGTACTTTTATGTTTTTACTACAATAAATATTTACTTTTTAAATTTTTTGTCATATGAACTTTTCATCTAATTCTCATGCAATTTCCCACTTGTGTTTTTCTCATTTATGTTTTTTATACTTTTATTTTTTCAACTATATTCTATACAAGCTTCTGCCCGCGACTTCGTCTGCATAGGATTTTTACTTCGAGTAATCTATTTTCTTTTCCTAGGTCCCATCTACGTTTATACCAAAATTCTTAACCTATTTATTTTAAATGTGCATAATTCTTGTTTCGATTCAAAGTATTAGGCGAGTACTTCAAATAAATTCACTAATTTAAATATTTTCCAAAATAGAATTTTGATTTAACAATCATTGTTTTGCAAAATGTCTTTCTCAAATTTTGACGTTTTCTATTAAACAATAATTATTATTTTCAATATATTGTAAAATAATAGCTTTTTAAATTATAGCCTATATGTTATTCTGATGTATGAGCTATATTATTGTACAGTTTCATTAAAATCCATTCATTAAATTTCGATTTAAAGAGTAACAAACATACATACATCCATACAAACCTTTGCGTTTATAATATTAGTAAGATCCATATATCAAATTAATGCAATTCCTATGTAAAAGCCGTCAATTGGCTTTAATTAATAATAAATAAATAATTATAAAATTTGTTTTTTCATTTTTCAGGTCAATCAAATAGAATTTAAAATACCTGGACTGCTGATCATCGACACTCCTGGTCACGAGTCTTTCAGTAATCTCAGGAGTAGAGGTTCCTCTCTGTGCGATATTGCTATTCTGGTAAGAACACTGTTCACTGTCTTCATTCTCTTCATTTTACTCTGCTGACTACAGCTCGTGCTAGAAGCGCTCTTCATAATAGCGTGTAATCTAATAGTTCCTAGCTGCTCCTTTGTGTTTTGACCATTCGGTGAAAGACAGTCGGTGTCATGACTAATTTTATTACCTATTACAATTCAGCTGAACCTTTGCACACCCCACGGGGATTCTTAGTTATATTTTGTGTAAGTAGGAATACCGTATTTTCTCTAAACCGGCTGCATATTGTAAATAAGTATCCCACTGGGTTCATGGCGAGTTCATCGAAAACGAGTTCAACTAACTAAAATTCAACCTAACCTAACCTAACCTAACCTTTTTTTTGTGTATTTTGTAAATTTGCTTTTATAAATTTGCTTTCGATGAATTGATTTTCGATGAACTCGTCGGTTACCATCCCACTGTCATGGGATCAAATTTATTAACCCTATTTGTAGGTATATAAATAAACTGAGCAGACAAAGGATTATATGAACAAAAATAAAAAAATCTTAATATGTATAAAAAAACAAATGTTTCTTTGTTTGTCCCTCCTAAACCATTCATCCGATTGCTATGAAACTTTGGGGATTTGTTGTGTGCATATCCGTTTCTATGTATAGTAATGAGCTCTGGCGTTATGAAATTATTTCCAATGCTTTTCGAGGACCGGGTGACGTCACGAACTCTCCCGCACGGTGTTATACTCTTGCCGGCGTTTTCGCGGGCTTTAATAAAATTTAAACTTGTCGAATTAATTTAATTATAAAAATGAACTTAACAAAAAAAAAATACTATTTAAGTTTGCATGTCATCTACATGAACATATTTATAAGTCAAAATATTTTTCACTCAACTTCCCTATTGCGATGAAATTTTAGTGAGTTGTTGTGCGCAGGCCCGCAAAGGTTTCTACACGTACTAGTGGGCTCTGGCGTTATGAAATTTGTACAAAAATTGCAATACATGGCTTGTGATTTGTTTGAGTGTATTTTATATAGTTTAGAAACAATTTATTTATTTAAGTGGCATTGCAATGCACGCCGGGAATTTGCTAGTATTCAATAAAAGTGCCAAAATTCTTACTATGAATGCCAATATACGCAGTAACAACTTTACACTTAATTGGTAAATTCTCCAATAACTTTGATTAAGAGGATACCCGGCGGTGATTTTTCCATACAAACGTATTCCCTATTTATCTCTCTGGATTTTAACCCTAGAGAAAATATTGTTTTTGCATAAAATAGATATCAACTACTAGCGTGTCGGTACTTTTTGTTTTTTTTGATAAGTTACTTTTTATAGAAGTTATGACCTTCCAAAAATCAATAAAATTGACTGGTTTAAACGCCGTCAAAAGATGTTCAGTATACAAACCAGACAATGTTTTTTTAAAAAAAGCAAAACGTACAGACATAGAATAGTTTTTTCTTATGTAGTTGGTAAAAAAAAAATTGAAAATCAGTCCACTTTTGGAGGAGAAAAGTGGGGAATACAAAACCTCCATTTTAGTTAGGTGTCAGTGCATTGTCCCTTTCGCTCAATATCCGGTGGAGTAAGAGCAACAGTGACAGCAATATTTTAGTAAAATCTATTTCTGCACCACCGGGTATCATCTTAACATTTTGTATTTTGTTTCCAGGTTGTAGATATTATGCACGGAATCGAGCCTCAGACGCTGGAATCAATCAACCTTTTGAAAGCAAAGAAAACTCCCTTCATCGTGGCTCTGAACAAAATTGACAGGCTCTACGACTGGCAGAGCGCCCAGAGGAAAGACGTCAAAGACATCATCAAGTCCCAGCATACCAACACACAGAATGAGTTTGAAACCAGAACCAAGGAAACCATCTTGCAATTTGCTGAACAGGTAACCCAATCGATTTGACTCATGTGACCTTAAATTGTTGCTAAAATTGGTCCCAGCACAATTGGTCTTGTCTTTAATCTTTTGACGGCATTAATGAGCTCAGGTTTTTCAATGCCGTCCCCCCATGCGGAACATTATCGGCAATGAACGTTGCTGTATCAATGGTTGATTCGGCTGCATACCAATGTGCCAATTGCATGTGCAGTGAAACCTGCTTAAGAAGTTCCCTCTTAAGAAGTTTTCATGCTTAAGAAGTTTGGGAACTGAATGGCTTAATTTATCCCACGTTTAAGGTTTTCCCGCCTTACCTCTCATTTGTCGTAAACCAACCGTAGGGTGGGTGACAAGCTAGCTAGAGGTTAAAAAATAAAATGCCATTTTAACCCTTATGTATAAAGAAACTGTACAAGGACAAGATCAGAATCGCTTGCGCTAATATAATTAAAGACTTTGCTTTTTATTACAGTACTCTAGCCTCTCATAATGTTCTGATATTAATTTGCTATGGAATACGGCCTTAACCTCTTAACTGTCATCCGGCATTCAAGAGGTTAAAAATAATTAATAAAAAATTCACATTGTAATGAGACCTACTAGAGCTCTTTCCAAAAGCGAACAAATCAGCCTGAAGGGTTAACACTTTTTAATACATATGCAATTGTACATGTTTTGCACCTATGCGTATTGCCTTGTGACAATTTCTACCAACCAACCCGTTCTGTATTTAATATTGTAAAACCTATGTTTGTTTGTATGTAGGGTCTGAACGCCGCCCTCTACTATGAAAATCCCGACATCAGGTCATATGTGTCGCTGGTGCCAACCTCGGCGGTTACGGGCGAGGGAATGGGCAACCTTCTGTCCCTCATCGTGCAGTCCTGCGAGAACATGTTGCACCAGCGCCTGCTCTTCTCCCACACACTGCAGGCCACCGTGCTCGAGGTATGCCACCAAACCGGTTTCATTTCAAAACAGAACATTGAAGAAAAGTAAAGAGAAAGAACAAACAATCAGCAAACCTAACCTAATATAAACTGACCTAACCTAAACTAACCTGACTTAATTTCGTCGTTGTAAGCCTAATACTGGAGATTTTATGAAATTTATTTGTCAAAATGTTCAGGAGGAACAGAAAACTATCTAGGGATGTCTGTGCCCTTGCTTGCTTATGTACTGAGGATAGTTCATTCGCTGCATTGCTTATAACGTAGTATCCACTGGAGCGACAGAGCAATTACAATATTTTTTCTCGGATTGCTAAAAGTTTTTTCCGCCCACATTAAAAAAAATCATACCTCCGAATTTGAATATGGAGACATACAAATTGATTATAGTTCTATGTAGTTAATGAATTCCCCTGTCTTTTGTCTATTATAACATATTTTTAAGATTTATAAAAAAAATATAATTAAATCTTTAACCTTAAACCATTTTAAAGAATCTAAAGAATATTTATTTTGTTATATTTTGAATGTACATATATTATATAGTCGTTTTAATAAAAAAATAAAAAATTAGAATTTGCCACATTTTTGCCGAGGTTGTGGAAATAGTGCCATAATGTGGCAAAAAGCGCTCGAGTGGTTAAGCAGTCTATTAGTCCATTTCAAAATTTGAAAGCGCCGATCAATGTGACGTGTGCTGTTCAACAAAAAGCTCCAAATCAACGTATTTTGAAATTATTGGATTATTAGCGGTATTAAATTGACATAGACGATTTTATCATCTTCCGTTTTGTCAATGTTCTTTTGTATTGTATTACCCACTTTACCCCTGACTATTTTATACGGACCCTGTTGAATGACATTTCTCGACCCGTTTCAGCTTTTGTTCGAATTGTGATCAACTGTAAAGAGTAACGTCCATGTTGTTAAGCTTGTCAGGTGGTCAGAATTTGAACAAAGCCAAATCGAACCGACAATCACCGTTTAACCGGTATCTTTTACCTTTTTAAAGCCAGCATAGCAAAAATATATTTTTTCAATATGACATAAAATATTTGACATTTCTCTCCTTTCTTACGATTTCAATTTTTATAACATTTCTTTTGTGAAATATTACAAAAATTACATCAAAACAATGTAGATAAAACGATCTTCCTAATAATCACTCAAATCTATTTAGCTTTCCACAATGGATTTATATCAAAAACAATGAATAAATATAGACTTTGAATACGACTCTGTACATATTATCAAGCGGCAGCCATTTTGTCCGCCATCTTTGATGCCCGGCGGGTCATCGTGAATTAATTTGAATTATTTGGAGAGGCTAGACGCTATCCAGTATTTCGTTACGTCAAGAATGAGAATGGCCCAAGCGATTATGACCTTGTTCTTCATACAATTTCTTTATACATAAGGGACAAAATCGCTTCAAAAATCCGGACCCGCCGGGGGGACTGCGGCCGGCGACAGGTTAAATTACAATACGTAAATCAAGAAGGAGCTGATTGTCAATTTGATGGTCATCAAATGTGATTGAAATTGAAATACCTGAAACTAACTCAAGGTTAAAAGATACTTCATGATTAAGATGTATTGCAATCATAGATCTCAGGAATCGCTGGTTAAATAAAGTCTGTCGAGTATATCCTGTTACATCCAATTTATGCAAACAATTTCCACTTTTACCATACAAAGCAATCCAATGCAAATGCAGCAGCTAATGTATTATTTTTCTAATTCCATGATATTTGTTGTTATTAGGTGAAAGCAATTCCTGGCCTCGGAACCACAATTGATGCCATATTAATCAACGGGATGCTGAGGGAAGGAGACACAATGGTTCTGGCGGGAACAGATGGACCAATCGTCACACAGATCAGGTCACTGCTCATGCCGCAGCCCATGAAGGAACTGAGAGTCAAGGTAAAGAATTTTTTTAATTTTTTTTTTAAATTTATTTATTTATTTTGTTATAACAAAAATACATTTACATTGTATTTACATTTTGACTGTCCAACTAGGTAGATCTCCCATTCTAGAACAGTCAAATTTACAGGTATCGTATTTTTGGATAAAAGAAAAACAGTAAAAGAATAAGAAAATAAAAGATAACAAAAATTTTGAATCAAAAGAAATATTTAATTATCTCAAAATTTTCAATATGTTCAACAAGTTCTAAATATTTCTACGGGGTAATGCAGTTACAATATACCAGGTATCAGTTACATTTAGATTAGTTGTGACCAGGTTGGTGTGTTTAGTGTTGAGATAAATAAAAGATGCTAAAAGGGTCTCCTCTTCCTATGGAGTTTATGAAATATTTTTTGAGTAGTTTATTTTGTAAATGGGGAAAAGCTAATCGTGACCAAAGTTTAAAAGAAAAAACACTTAAAAAGCCCAATAGAGCGATGTAAACATTGTTTTAAATAGACTGTCGCATCTCGAGCGAAAGAATGAAAGAGCTGTGTCGTCATTTCATACTCGACCGGCTTTTATATGGAAGCACCTCGTGGGGTCAGTTTCGTCTTCACCCTAAGGCCACGAGCCCAGGGGTCCCAGGCCTGAGAAGGCCCCCGAACTCAAAGTATAGAAACATTCGACTGCAATAAAATAAATTCTTTTGTGTTTTTATTGTTTTCCCGTATGAGGTGGCCCCCAAACTCACTGTAAAGTAAAAACTTCCAGAACCTTGTAGTAAGTTCTCACATTTCGGTGATGGTGATTGCATATTGCATCGGCCCAGATTTTATACCACCCATCACACTAAAAAAATATTCAAATTATTTTATTCAACCTCTAAAGCACATTTTTAACCTTTCAATTCGTAATAATATCTTTCCTGAAAAATGGAAAGTAACGAAAGTCACGCCTATACACAAAAAAGGCAAAAAGTCAGCAATCGATAATTATAGACCTGTAGCTGTCTTATCAGCACCCGCAAAACTCTTGGAAACCATAATTTATTCACAAATATATAATCAAACAAAACATTCACTCAACGAGAATCAGCACGGATTTCGCCCTACTCTATCACCCTCAACAAACCTAATGAATCTTACTACATATATCAATAAATCTTTTGAAAATTTTGTACATGTCGATGTGATTTATACAGACTTCGAGAAAGCATTTGACAAAGTCGACCATGATATTTTATTAAAAAAATTGAGTGACATCGGATTCTCTCAGAATTTTCTCGCTTTCGTAGCTAGCTACTTACTCAATCGTCGTCAGTATGTCAGTTACGGACACCAATTTTCTCACGAATACAAAACCAACTCCGGGATCCCCCAGGGATCAAATTTAGGACCCCTCCTCTTTCTTTTATTCATTAATGATATAGGCAAGACCATTAACCGCTCAAAATATCTCCTCTTCGCTGATGATATCAAACTTTTCAGAGCTATTAAAAGTTACATAGATTCCATTATTCTACAGAATGATCTTGATTCTCTTGTCAAATGGTCGGAACTGAACAAATTACCCTTCAGCATCCAGAAGTGCAATGTCGTTACATTTACAAGATCCAAAAATACATTACTATTCCCCTACCAGATTAATAAAAATATATTAACACGGAAAAATGAGATTAGAGACCTTGGCGTGATTTTTGAAGCAAATCTCTCTTTCAAATCCCACATATTTGACATTGTCTCCCGCGCCAACAAAATGCTTGGATTTGTTCTTCGTAATGCGAGATCATTTACTAATGGAATTGCAATACGTCGAACATATGAAGCACTTGTTCGTAGCATCCTGGAATATAGTTCCATTATTTGGGCCCCTTCTGAACAAAACCATATCCTAGAAATAGAAAAAGTACAAAAAAGATTTTTGCGTTACCTGTATATGAGGGAATATACGTACTATCCATTCCTTTATCCATCCTTGTTCTTAACAGGGATGCTCGATTTCAACACCTTAGAAGCCCGCAGAAAAATATTTTTAGGTAAACACTTTTTTAAGCTAATCTCTGGTATCATACTCAATCCGCCTATATTAAAAGAGGTTAATTTTTACGTCCCTAACAAGTATACTCGTGGTAAATCCCATGCACTTTTTTATGCTCCGAAAGTGAGGACTTCTACATATCAGAACGCGCCAATAAACAGAGCGACTCAACTGCTTAACGATTCTGCATTGACCATCGACATTTTCAATGTCACTTACAGACAGTTCAGCAACTATCTTTTAGCAAATGTCACTAAGTAGTAAAACTGCCCTTGTGTACTTTGTAATTTATAATCTTCTCTATGATATATATTGGTGTATAACTGTTTTATAGAGAACATGAAAAAACAAATAAATAAATAAATAAATATTGCGGGCACTAACTGGGGAAATCAGTGGCGAGGGCAGGTATTATCAGTAGCGTGTCGCTGCAGATTTTTAACTTATACTGCAGCCTTATACTGTGTTTTTAATCATACTTAGCAAATGTCGAACTGAATTTTTGCTTAAATCAAGTGCACAATTACACTCTGCCTAACTTAAACCAATCCGTGTACTTAAGTTAAGCAATTTAAAAAGCCGGATTAAAGTTTACTAACCAAAGTATTAATAATATTAATAAATCATTATTTGAAAATAAATAAAACACATTAAAACTTTTTTGAAACTTTCGATATTATCGGTGTGTACAAATGTGTACATTCAAACATGTCCTCCTAAAAATGATTTCCCTGTACATAACATATTAATCAATCATGTTTGTTGTTACAGAATGCATACATAGAGTACAAGGAGATAACTGCAGCACAGGGAGTGAAGATAGCTGCAAAGGATTTGGAGAAAGCCGTGGCGGGACTCAACCTCTTGGTGGCGCATAAACCCGATGAAATCGATATTTTAAGGTTAGTGTTGGAATCAATTGGGGGGATTGTTTTGGTGGAGTGCTTTATTGTAGTCCCAGGCAGAGCAGTAGAGAATTAACATCTTGATCGCCGGCGCTAAATTTTCCTAGTGCGCCAGCTGATTCTATTGCCCGTAATAACTTACTTGATTTTAGCAAAATGATGAATTTGTAAATTGTATCTTTCTACCATGTCGCTTTGCTGAGGATTGTTTTACATTATACTATTTCCACAAAATCTCTAATTGATAAAACAAGGTTTGAAATTTAAATTTGTTTGTAAATTCTATGGAGATAGAATAAAAAGTGATGTTCAAATGTAAGTTACTTTTTGAAATTGTGATTTTTTTTGTCTGGTAGATAAAAATATAATTAGTATTTCTGCATTCACAGCTTAAAAAACTTAAAAATGGACATAGGACAAAACAATCCTCAGCATGCGATGTAATGTGTTTATATATTTATAAAAATTGTATATATATATGTATTTTAATCTACCATAAAGTGCTGAAAAATCCACTGTCGATTTTTTTACATTTGTACCTGTAGTGTGCCGATGATCGATTCGCCATAGTTCATTGCATTTTTCCCAGTTTTTTTAATATTTTGTAACATAATGGCGTAAAAAAATTTTTTTTTTTCGCCTTGTGAAGAAATAATGTATCATAATATTATTCTAAACTCTCTTTCGTCAAGTGCACAAATTTGATTATTTTCGGCATTTTAAGGGTTAAAAATCTTTCTCTGAATATAAATTGCTTTTCTGGGGAAACCACTTATTGTAGATTATAATATTCAATTTAAAAAAATATATAAGTGCACCAAATACTTGATTCGGGTTATGTCAAGAGTCAGAATATCAGAAGGGTATGCATGGGACGATGAATGAATGTGAATGAAGCAATGAGTGTTTTCAAAGAGTAAGTGTACTCCTGCAGTGAAAAGGCTTATAGTTAGTTTATAGAGTATCAAGTTTATTTAAATGACAAAATTGATAATTTGGCTTTGTTCCTTTAGGGAGGAAGTGGCCAAGGATCTGAAGTCAGCCCTCTCCAGCATCAGGCTGTCGGACCGAGGAGTGTACGTCCAGGCCTCCACCCTCGGCTCATTAGAAGCGCTTCTGGAGTTCTTGAAGACTAGTAAAATACCGGTAAGTCATTTTTGTAATACGGTAAAGATTTCATGTTTTTCGCAGGTTTCTATGTCTTTGATATGTTATGTTTGAAGGTTCTTTACATTTCAATGATTTCTAAATCCATTTCAATGTTAGCCGGGCCAAACAGTCGCTTACAAAAGGCTGTCGACGTATGACGTATTTCCAGTTGAACAACTCTGCGCCGAAATGCTGGTTTACAAAAAACATTCCCATATTTGTTTAGCAGTCTATCCTCTCTGCAAATGATATGGGCTTTGTAGACAACAAAAAATAAATTTAATTATTCTTACCCTGTTTCACGGTTAACATGGAACATTTCTTATTTAACCTCTCGCAGGCCGCAGTCCCCCCGGCTGAAATATCTTAACCCCACTTTCAAATATCGACTACCATAATAAGGGCATTTGCCTAGCTTGGTAGTCGAAAAGCCATGTAAAACAAACCTGTAACAAACAAAATGAATAAAGAAAAATTAAAAAAAAAAAACTTTTCAACTTTCTTCTTCATGGAAACTTATTTGAAAATATATAGTTATTTCTGTCATGCGCCGTCAATCTTTTGATTATTTCTTTTCTTATTTTGTTAAAAATATGCGTAGATACATATGTTAATAGGAAACAATCTGAAATTTGAAAAACTGGCTGCTTGGCATGCTGAAAAACCAGCGAGAAATTGCATTGTTTTGTTTTGTGAAATTCAGGCATAAATATTAAAATGTTTTCTGATCATTTTCTAAAGAACTAAAGAACTTGGTTTGCCTTATATTTTTTGCATTATACAATAAAACTTTATCCGAAAATGGGTTCATTAGTAGGAGATTTTGCACTTGAAGTCCTTATATTTTATTTTTTTCCAGACTTACAAAAAGAATTTATAAATACTCGTTTATTTCCAAGGCCAAGATGTGTTCTAGTGGCAGTATTTAATTGAAGCATCTATAATATTTCCAATCGATCAAATTTTCTAACAAACATAACAGCTTTTGTATGATATTGCATTATTTGCACGGCTTCATCTTAAAAAAGAATTAAGTTTTTTTTGCCTAAAATTTGTAGTTTTCAAAACATGCAAAGTTCATCTAATTTAGGCAAAGTTCGACATGGTCCATGAGTATCATTCGGCTGGCTAGTCCGCTATCCTCATCACATATCTCACACTAACTAAATGGAACACGGTTTCAAATCTTCGTCTGTATGGGCCGACCACTCTATTTCATGTGACTCTAAAATAGTGACCGACCGAAACTAGGTTTTTAGCTGAAACTGACTCCGAGTTTCGGCTTCTGTTCTAGTTTCTGTTTTACTGGACTCATTAGTTAAGCAAGCAAAGTGAGTTGATGTTTTAGATACAGTTTATTATATTTAGTGTTGAAATATTTACACATTGTTAAGCCAAATATGATTTAAGATTTTCACTGCCAAAAGTATTTTTGTTGTTTATTTTTGGGATGTTATGCCGTGTAAATGTTTCGTTACAGTATCCGAAACGTCGGATAAAGGAGTTAGCGTAACACGGCATAACATCCCAAAAATAAACAACAAAAATTGTTAAGCCAGCTGTACTTCTAAGAGAAACCAGGCGGAAGTACAAGACTGGAATCCTTCACTTCTAGCATAGCCAATAGACAATGTCAAAGACAACTAATTTTAATGTATAGACAATGTAACAGTTTCGGCTGAAACCAAAACTGATTTAAATAATTTAAAAACCCTTCATCCCGAAATAAGGCGTTTCTATTGTTAAACTTGTAACAAGTTCATTAAAGTTAGTGTTTTACCCAAAGGTAAATTAGTTGACTCTTAGCACTTTTTGGTGCGTTGCTATGTAACAATGTACTCTCTGTAGGTACTATAGCTAAAGAAATTTAAAAAATACAAATGATCTCTCAAGTACTAACATCAGCCTAGTCTGTAAGTTAGACTATAGCAATACAATAATAATATGGAAGACTAGTGCCTTTTCAGTTTTCTCTACATTTGAACAGTCTCCGTTGTCCACAGATTCTCGGCCAGTTTCGGCTTTCGATCAATTAGAAATTAAAAAAGAAAAAAAAAAGTTGAGACCTTGACGGCCTGGTAGTAAGCGTTCAAAAAGAAGAAGAAAGATAGATATGTAAATACGAATGTAAAAGGGACCGCGCTAAAATTAAAAAACGATTATAATTAAGCGAAAACAGTGAAAATATTTAATAAAACACGACTCGTTTAAAATAGAGCAAAAATCTCTCGACAAATTCTTAAGTTGCATTTAAAGATACACTGTGAATTTTTCATAGCTATAACATGTTAAATAACAGAATAAAATGTGTTTTTAATCATTTTCGGAGTATGCTTTGCGATTTTTTTCTATCGAGTGAATTTCATATAATTACCGTTTCGGCTCGACAATGTACAGAAATTATCTTAAAAAATAACGTATGTATTTTTAGGAAATTTAAAACAAGTGTTTAACACTTAAAAATATGTTATACATCGGTAGAAATTCGGAATGCCGCGGCTTAAAATTGAAATTTAGAATCATACAAATAAGTTGTCTCAAAGTGGTCTATTCACCGTTTGAAAATGGCCCTGCAAGCCGAAACAGCTGTCACAATTATAAACACTTGCAGAAATTAATAATTACATTATAATATATTTTTTAAAATTAAACCGAGTTCAGTTCAGTTGCCTGTCTCACAGGAGTTCCTAGTGAGACAGGCAAGGCCAAAAAAAAAATGTAAACCTTATTATATAGATTCAATAAATAAATAAATAAAATAAGTGAATTAAACACAAACAAATATTGATCAAATTTTGATCAGCCATCTGTAAAAATATGCGGTTAGTAGCCACAGAAAACGCTCAAAATTGAGTTTTAGTCAATAATAATTATTATAACCCCTGTCACGATAACTAGCGCCTTTTTAAATTTGAGCAATCCCCATTACCCACCGATTCTCGATTAATTTTTGATGATTTTGTGATTCTTAACGGCTAAATTAAAATTTTACCACATACTAAAAGGGACCGAGAATCGGTGGCTGAAGGGAGCTTAGGAATAATCGACTTTACTGAAATATTCGACACCTTGACTATTCGTATGCAGAAATTTGACACTATTCGTGTGCAGAAGGGAACTCAAATAATCCACTTGACTCAAATATTGGACACCTCGACCTTACGTATGCAGAAGGGAACATAAATCGACTTGACTCAAATATTCGAAAAAATTCGTATGCGAAAGGGAACTCGAATAATCCACTTGACTTAAATATTCGACACCTCGACTATTCGTATGCAGAAGGGAACTCGAATAATCCACTTGACTCAAATATTCGACACCTCGACTATTCGTATGCAGAAGGACCCTCGAATAATCGACTTGACTCAAATATTCGACACCTCGACTATTCGTATGCAGAAGAGAACTCGAATAATCGACTTGAATCAAATATTCGACACTATTCGTATGCAGAAGGGAACTCGAATAATCCACTTGACTCAAATATTGGACACCTCTACCTTTCGTCCCTTCAGGTGATTTCTCCCAAAAACGGCGCTCTACAAATTATCCAATTATTGTTATTATTATTATTCGTATGCAGAAGGGAACTCGAATAATCGACTTGACTCAAATATTCGAAAAAATTCGTATGCGGAAGGGAACTCAAATAATCCACTTGACTCAAATATTCGACACCTCGACTATTCGTATGCAGAAGGGAACTCGAATAATCCACTTGACTAAAATATTTGACACCTCGACTATTTGTATGCAGAAGGGAACTCAAATAATCGACTTGACTCAAATATTCGACACCTAGACCATTCGTAAGCAGACTCGACTTTATTGGGTTGTGTTGTGTGTCGGAAGTCAGATGCGGCCTGTAGATTATTGTAAATCACTCCATAGATGTTTACGAGCGGAAGTGGACCATATTTGCTTGTTGCCGTTGGTGTCGTGACGCGCCTGCCTTTTGCATATTCCCGCCATTTTTAGGTTAGGGACCATTTTGCGCGCCACTTTTACCGAATGGTTTGCCGCGCCTTTTTTTCGAAACGGTACTAACATACTTACGCTCACCGCACTAGTAAATATTTGCACCACGTGCTTTTCTGTACAACAATCTGCATTTTTGTCAAAGGCATTTAATAGTTTCACCAGTTGAATGCCAGAAATAAATGTGCTAAACGTCGGAAAAGGGACATTGTTTTCACACTTATTCACTCACAATTACAATCTTCAAAAGTTCAATTTTGATATGATTAGGTACCTACTTATATAAATGGGTATCTTATATGAAATTAAAAAAAAAAAATTGGATGGAATTGATGGGTATCTATTTATTTTTATATGAAAGGGAGGTTGACTAAAAAATAGACAAAAAATTGACTAGGTTTTATTTAAAAGGAAAATGATTAGGAATTCAAATGTTTTGTAATAAGTGAGAAACCAAAATAACTAATTTCGCTTGTCTGTGAGTTCAGCGTAACTCTGGCTCAACAAACTCAAATTTAATAAAAATAAAAACTTATTTGTTTTAAAACAACAAGTTTTAAAAGTTTTTTTTTTTATTATCAAACTTGTGGTTTTTCACAAAATGAGTGTTTTATTTTTAAAATGTTAAATTTTTTAATATGTCAAACCACAAAGTGACTGTTTTCTACAATAATAAACTTAAATTTGCTTTGAATTTAAGTGTCAATTTCAAAATTGAAACTGTTTTTTGTGTGAAGAATTTAGACAAGCGATATATACTTATAATATTTTCAGTGAAAATTATTTTAACTGTTCAGACACCCCGTGAATTTTCACCGGCTTCCTCTTGATGAGAAAATGTTAGTTTCAAAGCTGATGCGTCTCCCCATCCCCAATGTTGATTTCGGTTTTTGTCGTCCCAAAAAATGGCAGACCATGATGAAATTTTGATCAGTGACTTCGAAATATTTTATTACTTGCGTCCATCACTATTCGAAACCGTGCTATAGGTACTATAAAAAACCGATTAAAACCGATATTAGGGATTTATGTGTGAAAAAATAAATAGGGAAGGTTATAAGATGTGATGTTGAGAAAAATGGTAACAGTCCAAAGTAGGTACTTACCTACTCGGAACTATAGTAATATTTTTTTTTTACATTAACTCCACGCAGGAGGCCCCGAGACAAATATTTTCCCTCAGAGTATATGTCATCTTTGGGGATGCTGTGTGGAGGGTCTTTTTGTGGAAAGTACAAACTGGGTCTTGAAGAGACACATGTGGTAGGAGGGAGGAAACACAATCGTTCCACAGCCGAGCTGTTGAACTCAAGAACAAATCGTAGAAGCGACCCGTTCTCCTGTGACAAATGTTGGACGCGCATTTAGCGTGTTTCCCGACTGTGCACCGGTGCAGAATGAATCAATGACGCTAGTTCCTTGGAGCATCTTCCATTGAAATTGCGGTAGAACAAGGACAGCATTCCCGCCCGACGCTTATGCTCTAAAGATGCCAATCCGTTTGTTAAAATAGGAGAATCTTTCAAACGGCCCGCCCGTTTCTGCACAGAGTCGAGGTTTTTTTTAGGTGTTTGGGGGCTTCAGGCCAGAGGTGGCTGCCAAGTTCAACTTTGGGGCGCACCTGCGATTTGAACCGGGTTAGGTTAGGTTATTGACAGTTAAAAGAAACTGATCTCATATCAGAACTATTTCATTCCATCCGAAGCTTATTGAAATCCCAGCTATTTTAATAATTTAATTATCCCGAGTTCTCCGAACTGCCGGTATTTTCGTGTCTGTAGTTACTTCCATATGTAATAATGTGCGTAGAAGAATGTATATTTTATTACGATGTGAATGGGCTCTATCGTTCCCACTTGCTTTACTTGGCGAGCTAAAGAGAGCTTCCACAACTGTTTTGCTCTGGGGACCCCTTCACGACTTTTAGTTAAAACTCTGCAATAACACTCGCCATTCGTAAAAATTACGATTGTAAGTTAATTCAATCTATTTATGTCAATTATGTTTTTAAAAGGGTATCCTGGGATCATTAAAAGATATTATGTTGTGTGGTGGTTCTAGGCACTAACGGCAGTGTTGTTCTCAGATTTTCGATCGATCAATCTCCGATCAGCTAAGTGATTTGTTTAGTATTATTTTTTCGAGTCGCCTGTTGGTCGGAGAATTGCACTGAGAAGAGCGTATATGTGCATTTGAGGGGTCTTGAGCCAAAAATTTCGGCTCAATCCTTGATCAGTAAAATTGGGAACAACGGCCGTTAGATTTGTTGCACACTTCAAAATTCGAATCCTGCAAAAAATATATTTGTCATGAAGAGTAGCATGAAATACTGTAGGTTTATTTATTGAATTTATTAATCCACGCGTGGAATCTCTACATCACATTTGGGGTCGATTTTGTAGAATAACTTTTTTGATTTGATATTCCGTTTTCGAGTAAATCAAGTTCAAAGTTTCAATTTTTAGGTCAAATTTGAAAAAAAAAATTCGGTCGTAAGGGGTTAATATTATAACATATACCTTTATTAATGTATTTATTTATTTGAGACACAAACAGGATATTTATAGAACATTCATGTTGGTAATATAAAACAAAATTAAATACAAATATAAATATCCCTAGACTAATGTGTCTGCAGTAATCATATTTTCATATACACAGAAGCAAACACAAAAAAACAATGTCAGTATTTTTAAACTTAACTATAAAAAACTTAATTATAGTAATAAAAAAAAATCTAACAAAAAGAAAATGTTTATGAAAAAATAATAAAACAACAAACAATCTTTTATTTTTATTTTTTTAGGTGCACAAATTGTGGAGATACTTCTTGAAACAAGTTATATTATTTACAAAAATATCTATGATAGTGTGTGATTTAGCAAGATCATTGTATGATCTAGACATTCTAGAAATAGGATTAAAATATCCAGTATTATTGGTAAAAATTTCGGTCCAAAATATGTTAAGGTTTCTGGTAGATTTGGGCCTGGCGTATAACTTGATTTGATTGACTAAGTTACTATCTACCCGATAATTCACAATTTTATAAAGCATTGAGAGGTCATTTATGTTACGTCTTTTAACTAGACTCTCTAATTTGAAATATGTTAGTCTTTGTTCGTATCCATCTAGAAGATGGTACACACCTGATCGATAAGACAAGATCCGTGTAAATTTTCTTTGGACAGATTCAAGTCTAGATACCTGTGTAATATAATGTGGATTCCAGACTGTTGACCCGTATTCAAGAACACTACGGATTAACGAATTGAATAGAATTATTAGGCTATTAGAATTCTTGAATAATTTGGTTTGGTAAAACCAAGTAATTTATTTGATTTACTCGCAATGTATTCAATGTGTTGGTTGAACGTTAGTTTGTTGTCGAATATAATTCCCAAATCTCTAATCGGTTCAACTGTTTCCAGATTGTGACCACATATGGTATATGAATATACAGTTTTGTTGGTGTTCTTGGTGAAATTTATAACTTTGCATTTTGCTATATTTAGTTCCATTTCATTATCAACACACCAGGTAGATATTGTGTTAAGGTCTTTTTGTAAGAGTTCACAATCTTCCTTAGAATTAATTGCTTTATATAATTTGAGGTCGTCAGCATATGGAAAAAATTACAGCGAAGTTTAAATGTAAGATCGTTAATAAAGATTAAGAAAAGCAAGGGTCCAAGGTGTGATCCTTGTGGTACGCCCGATGTAACTGAGATTGGGGAAGAGTTAAAACCGTTAACAGTAACTAATGGACTTCTATGTGATAAATATGATTCTAACCAACGAAGCAGATTTCCGTGTATGCCGATTTTATCCAGTTTATTTATTAAGATAGGGTGACTGACTTTATCAAAGGCCTTACTGAAATCGGTGTACACGGCATCAACTTGTGTTTTTTTATTCATCGATTTACACGTTACACGATACACATCGTTACGTGTCCCTATATTCCGACATTGTGTTTATATTAATTTTGTTTGAATGAAAAGACAAATAGCTTTGTTTACATCACTTTTACTAATACACAATCTACATGTTTCATGAAAGATGTTCACATCATCAGGATCAAATATATACTAAACTTAAAAATTAAATATAGATCACGTATGGGAGGAAAGGCTAGAAGGAAGGGCAAGAAGTAAGAGTGGGGGAAGTTTATTACAATTAAACTTCTACCCCTTCCTTCAAGCCTTTCCTCCCATATGTTATCTATATTTAATTTTTAAGTTTAGTATACATTTGATCCTGATGATGTGAACATAAGTGATGTAAACAAAGCTATTTGTCTTTTCATTAAAATAAATAATGCCATCACAAAGTGAAAACCTTTCCGAAAAAAATTTCTTCGAAAAATTAATTTTGGCTGGAAAGCAGATATCATTTTGTAAAGAAAAAAAAAACAAGTTTCGAAGAGATAGAAATTTAAATATCTTCTGCAATATTTGCAAATTTACTTTGTGGCGTCATTTTAATTAAATGAAAACAAATCACTTCGTGAAACACCACTTATTTAATCAGGATAAAATTAAAATTCAATAAAAAAAAAATTCCTGATGAAGAAACCATTGGTTTTGAAACATGTTGATAATTTTAATTAAATTAGTGGTGTTTTACAAAGTGATTTGTTTTCATTTAGTTCAAATATCTGATCATATTGTAGACTGTGAGCCACCGTCGAAGAACCATCAGCTATTAGCTTATCCTTTAGTTTCGTATAGCAAGCAGTGTAAGCAGGATGTCTTCTTTTGAACTCGAGTATGTACTCCGGAAGTGGCTTTTTATACTACGATTTAATATATCCGGTGTTAATAACACTCGCACAGCACGCTACCGGCTACACGCAGTAGCTAACAGCTAACAGCAGCTAACAGCAACTAACAGCACAGCAACACTCCTTCTTCGCTTCCAGGCCAACTGTGCCCGTGGCTCGTGTGAACAGTGAACACTTGCGAATAATGATCAGCAAAATGCAAATGCTGGACGGAAAATAGGAGATATTATAGAACCTGGTAATGACTCCAGTCTCTAGTATCTAGGATGAACGAAGTATGTATGAAGAATGAGTTAATGATGAATGTAAGTAACTCTAAAGTCATGGTGTTTGAAAGAGAGAGTATGAAAACATTGTGCAATATAGTTGTAAATGGTGAATACTTGGAGCGGGTGGATGAGTTTGTGTGTTTGGGAAGTTTGTTTACAAGAGATGGGAATGCTAATAGGGATATTGAAAGAATGGTAAATGCAGGTAATTCCATTAATGGGGGATAGCTAAAAAAAGCTGTCCAAAGAAACGAAGCTCACAGTCCACAATGGAGTGCTGGTATCCGCCCTGAGGTATGGCAGTGAAGCATGGAACTGGCAGAGAAAAGATGAAAGTAGACTGAATGCCGTAGAAATGATATCCCTGAGGCGTATGTGTGTAAAGCCATGTAGGAAACCAGCTCGGCTGTGGAATGATTTGCCGGCCTCTGTGTTTCCTCCTTCTTACAACATGGGTCTCTTCACGACCTTTGTTCACTCCTTCCTCTCCTCAAAATGACCCCCCACACATCAACAAATTCAACCCCCCAACATCTTCAAAGATGTGGAGTTAATGTTACAAAAAAAATGCGACGCACACTAGTACATCATGCAGGAGTCTTGTACGATTAGTTTATGATATTTAGTTCGTAAAACAAGCGGCTGGGAGACCTGGGCGTGTATCCATTGTCATCTCTATGAAATTATTATGTATTATTACCACGTTGAGACCATAATAATTTGATTAGCATCGCGCAAATTAACAGCATCATAATGGTTATAGTTTCCATACATTGTTTTAAACCACCGAAGAAAAATACCCAAGGTTGGCCTGAAAGATCAAAAATACAGCATAAAAAGTTGTGGCTTGTCAAGATGTCAAGTTCTTATAGTCTTAAAAATGATGTTAGCAACACTACGGGATATGGTTTTTTTTTCGCAACGTGATTTTGTCATAAAAAGTGATTTTAAAAAACTGAGCTGTTTTAGATTATGTTAAATCGATAATCATAAAGCTAACTTAGTAGTTTCTCAGTTTAACAAGAGATGTCTCGCATCTCGTGTTAATTATTTGTTATTCATTTCAATTTCATTGCCGGCAACCCGGGCGTTTATTAAGGTTATATAGTATATTATAATGCGCTGACCAGACTCGTGGCGAGCCACGACAACCCTTGACAAGTCCCACGTGTGTGGTCAGACCGCGTGCCGACGCCTGCCAGAGCGTGCCATAGCTTGCCGTTGACCCAGGGCCCGGTGGATATTTCGGCCACCAAGCGACAAGCTCGGAAAGCTTCAGTGACGAGCGCGCTCGGCACGTATGAGGCCGTACCATGACAAGTAAGTTACCCCCTTACTAGACGTTGTCTGTTCTGAGACGGATAATAATTAGAACATTAAAAAAGATAAAAAGGTGTACAGGAAAATAGTGAGAAAATAAACATGAAAATACAAGTTGGATTAATCAAGAATTATAAATCATAATATTAGATCAATAAGAAGAAAGAATAAATCATGTTTTATAAAAATCAGTCTCCATATTAAAATTCGGAGGTATGATTTTTTTTAATGAATGCTCCTAACCGTCTGGATTAACTCCAGTAAGATTGCAACTCCAATTTAAGGGAAGGGGTGGGGAATAGGAAGCCGGGGCGGTACCTGTCTATTCATATCTGATCACCAAACACGGCCAAAACCATTCCAAGCAACAAATTTTAATGGTGACAAAGGCGGCCGGCGTAGTCCAGCGGTAGGGCGTTAGACTCCCATTCCGAAGGCCGCGGGTTCGAACCCGGCGTGCACAAATAAATTTTATTTAATTGATTTGTGTTTTTTCACAATTAATTATTTAAAATAATATATAGTATATTTGCGGCACGTTCCAGAGTGGAAGATACTTTTAGTATCGCCCTGGTGTAAGACCACCATTCAGAATTGAAACGTTGTTTGAAATGGTTTTAGCCGTGTTTAGTTACTAGATCTGAATAGTGAGGTACTTCCCCGCCTTCCTCTTCCTCGTCTCCTTCCCTTCCCCTCTTACCTTCAGCCTCATAACATACCCCAATTGGGGATGCCATAGTCTCACTGGCTCCAGACGGGAGCAGTTGGGACTCTTGTGAGGTATAAAAAAGGCGATACTGAAAGTATCTACCAATCAGGAAACTGCAGTCATTCATCTGGGCTATAATTTAACAAGCAATCTGCCAATCGGTCTGTTGATTGAGATGTTGCTTCCCATTCAATTAATATTTAAAAATTGCTGTTTTTTTTCTTCAATGTAATAATTTTGAAGCGAAGACCACTGGTAGTGTATTCCACACCAATGGCAATGATTCTTGCATACGACCAACCGTCTGCAAGTTGTATCGGAATCCAGTGTTTGGTATTAAAGTCGGTGTAAAGTCAGCGTGGCCACGCCATCCACCGCCAACGCGCGCTAAAAATAGCCGTCAGGATGAGGAAGCTCCACTTTGGCCGTGTTATTTAATGCACACATTTGCATTCGCGACAACTGTATGCGTATACCTACACTGTACATCACATGACATCTGTGTACTTACACTGACAAGTCACTTGGTGCTGCTACTATCATATACATAGGCGCTAATTCAGTGTGTACTTCTGTGGTCCACAGTTACTTTGCAAAAACCAAGGTCAAACGGATATAAACAGACTGTTCAACCTGACTTCGAACATAACCAAAAAAATTCACTATTATCGTTTCTTACAGTGCTGAAAGGGAAGGCATACATCAGTATAAAAATGTTGATTGATTTTTTAAAAATCATGTTCTGTTTAGTTATTCATGTTAGTGCAGAAGAAATTAATACGATACGATTTTACCACCCCAGCCAGGAGCAATCCTGTCTCGGGAGACCGGTACACCAGGGGGCACTGATTTGTTAGGACTGGAACACGTGCTCTAAGGAGAGGAAGGAGGTTGGAGTTTAATCGACCGGTATACATGGCAACCTAATAAGCCAATATTGGAATGTAGGATGGGCAGGAATAAAGGAATGGATTGAGCGTAATGATTTTTTCCCCGTTCTTCTTCTTACCTCTTCTCGGCTTTTCTTGGATCCCGATCCCGATTCCCGCCACTCCTTGGCTCGTCTTGTCTCTTCTTGGCTCTTCGTAAATCTTCTTGTCTATTATTGAGTCTTCTTGTCCCTTCTCGTTTCTTCTTGGCTCTTCTTGCTTCTTATTGCCTCTTCATACCTCTCCTTGGCTCTCCTTGTCTCTTCTTGCCTCTTCTCGGATCTTTTAGCCTTTTCACGGCTCTTCTTAGGTCTTCGTGGAAAGCTACAAGAAAAGTCTTGTCTCTTCTTGCCTCTTCTGAAAATAAAGTTTTAACCGTTTAAATATGACGATTTTACCGTTTTATGGCAGTCATGCACCCGGGCATGTTTATTGATAAGTGATTCCTGACATTATTTGGAGTAAAAAATGTGAATGCAATTTTTGTCTCCAATGGCTTTTTGGATGCTTTTTTTCAATTAATATTTTTTAATAAAAATAATTTATATTTTTTAATAAAAAACCTTAATTTACATCGCTTTATTTATTTATACACAATCTACATGTTTCGTGAATAATGTTCACCTCATCAGGATTTTAAAACAAAGTCAAGGAATGCATATAAGATTGAAATTATTATGAATATACGAATGTACTTTGGTGAAGTGTTTCGAAACTTCAATGCAAATTATTGTTATTGCACTCGTTGCATTAATTGAATGCACTCTGCATTTGCCACTGGAAGTTCATAACGATTTCATTGGACCGGCTTCTATTTGACAGTTAAAAAACTTGTATTGTATTTTGTTTTTGTTTATACTAGAAATTCAATAGTATAATATCGTAACCGACAAATAAAAATATCGTAACCGACAAAAACGAAATTTTATAGTAGGAAAAACTAGTTAGACTCCCCGGAGTTGGTCGGGCTTTACACAGATTTTTTCAAAATCGTTGAAAAACAAATATCGTTAAATTTGCACAGCTTTGGGGATAAGTTGATCTTTGTCACTTACGATGTTTTAATTTAAAATGTTATATTTTTTTTTATTAAGATTTCGTGCACACGGGCATCGTTTGGTTACGTGGATTCAGAAATATATCGTTATCTTTTACGGAAAATAGATTGTCATTTAAAATCAACCTTCAGCGTATCTTGACACGGACACGAGTGATTGAGTCATTGAGGGCTCGCCCTGAGAACATGAGACGTGTAAAGGAAAAGGGAATGAGCGCCAGAGGGGGAGGGAGGGAGCGGGGCGGGGGCGGGGCGGTCTCACAGCGCACCGGATCCGCGTTTCCTTTCGGTCAGCGCTTCCGCCCTTTCAAGTGGCCGGGCTGCGTATTTACAAAGCCTCTAACATTTCACTCCAGAATGACAACTATAATAAAGTAGCTTTTGTTTGTTCAAAAATTTTCGAAGCTATTGCTTTTAAAATAAAGAATAAATCTAGAAATATCTTCCGTACAAATTTGATTGGAAATTAATATTGTATTTAGCACGCGCTGTTTCACTCACACTCGCCTGACATGGTAGATCTGCATCCCATTTTAACACAGAACACAGTTTTGTATTGGAAATATAAGGCCCGATTGGCCTAATATTTGAATCACACACGTCCCCGTTGCATTTCTATTCCTCTTCTTTATTCTGTGACCGTAAAAGATTAACTTTTATTTGTGAGAAATCGTTTACAAACCCTTTAACCAAGCCTTTTGTTTGTGCAAAAGTATGTTGGTGGGTGCTAAGCCTGTACCATTTCAGTTATGGTGAATACTTATATATTAAGAAGATAGTTTTGTCTACGGAAATCTAAACTAACCTAATATTTGTCTAAAGTTTGCTATCATAATGTATTCAAATTTCATAATAAAATAAAGTCTAGAGACTGAAAAGGCATAGTATATACACACGTAAATGATTTTGCACGAACCAAATCTACTCCATTACAGTCTTCACTGTGACTGAAATGGTATACCTAAGCTTAGTAGATAATTTTGCACCAACAAAAGCTTCTCTATTACTGCAGTCGTCACCGTAACTGAAATTATATATGCTGTTGATGATATATCAGGCATACTCATTAATAGCAAGAGAGCATGCTACTAATCAGCAATTGCTACCTAGTAGCATGTGTGTCAGTGATATTGTTAGTATTGAGCACGTTCGCGGGTGGAAGGGTGTGTAATGTATGAACAGCTTTGCTTATGAGCATGCTAATTTCAATCCGATCTCAGTTCGCGCCTGCGCATTATTTGCAAAAAACATCAAAAATGGCCCGTTGGGGAGACGAAAAGCCTTGCTTTTCGTGATTTATTGTGGGAATCACGAATGTATTTGTGGCACAGGGTCACTAATAATACACACAATAGATGATAGAATTCCCCAAAAGTTCCTTTACCTCCAAAATGAAACCCAATTCTATTGAAGTCAGCATTTATTTTTATGAATAAAAAGACAAATAACTTTGTTTACATCACTATTATTTACACACAATCAACATGTCGTGAACGATGTTCAGATCACCAGGATTAAATGTACACTAAAGTTAAAAATTAAATATAGATCACATAATGTTAATAATAAAGCAGACATAATTAATAAGCAGCAAATTTTTATAAACCCTCTTTTGAACCGGTCTTTCCGTTCTAATGACTTTGAAATCCCTAATTCTAATGAACTTCCCCCCTCTTACCCCTTCCCATTCCTTCTACCCGTTCCTCCCATATGTGATCTATATTTAATTTTTAACTTTAGTATTCATTTATCCTGATGATGTGAACATCATTCTCGAAACATGTTGATTGTGTATAAAATAAAAGTGATGCAAACAAAGTTATTTGTCTTTTTATTAAAATAAATAATGCCATCACAAAGTGAAAACCTTTCCGAATAAGTTTTCTTCGAAAAAATTAATTTATTTTGTATTATCTAGTCATTTCCGTTTTTTTTTACATCTTGGACCCAATTCAACCGTTTTATTTCTTTCCCCAAAAGATTCTTAAATAATTGAATGACAAGTAAAAAGATTATTTTGTTTAGTTCTGTGCAAATGGAACTGACTCTATTTGTTGACATTTATTTGAGAAGAGCATGCTCATGAAGAGCATGTGTGTTCAGTTATTGACTTTGAGTATGCTCATTCATCTGTTTGGTCAAACCAAGCATGCTCATTTATGAGCATGTGTGTCACTTCAAATAGGCTTTGTAAATACGCTGCCGGGCTTATCAGCGACGGGGGACGCCGAACGGGCCGCTCTGTGCCGGAGATATGCAACGAGCAAGTCTCGCCATGTTACCACTCTTATTATTGTTTATTTTCATTATTAATGAACGGAGAAATGGCTTAATGAAACCGCAGACTTTGTTAGCGGTGTGTCTTTTTGAAAAATCGGCGAGCAAGTTATAATTTTATAATTTCACGCTCGTAATCGTGCGATTACATTGCAACTTTCCACGATTAGAATTAGAAAAGTTATAATTGGTTTCCGCCTTATCCAGAAATTACTGGTTTTCTCCGTATGGTGGTGTTTCCATTTAATGTGAATACCGCACGAGTGTCCCAACTTCTCTCAAGTATCTGGAGCCAGTGAGACTATGGCATCTCCAATTGGGGCATGTTGTGATGCTGATGGTAGTGGGGTGGGGGAGGAGATGGGAAGGAAGAAAGTGTGGAGTACCTGGCTATTCAGATCTGGACACATAACACAGCTAAAGTCATTTCAAGCAATGCTTCAATTCTGAATGGTGGTTTTACCTCCACATCAGCGTGATACTGAGAGTATCTTCCACTTAAAAAAGGTGCAGCAAATATGTATATCTTATATTATTTTTAGTTATTAAATTGTGAAATAATTTGCCGGGATTTTAACTTCGGATTGCTGGTCGAGATCCTCACCCCTCGACCAGAAATCTGGAGTCAGAGAGTCCATGGTATCCCCATTTGGGGCGAGGTCATACCATCATCAGCCGTTTTGTTGAATTTTCAACAAACAGTTGTTTCGACGATTTCATTTATTGCAATTTTTTTTCGTTTTTCGTTTACTTCTGCATACACCCATTATCCGAAGCTTTCCTCGTGATTTCTATGACAATGTTTTAATCAGGTTCAAATGTACCAAACCATGTGTGTTTCCTCTTTTTACTGGTGAACTTCGGGGTCCGAACCCGTGACCTGCGGATTTATAACCAAGAATCGTAACTTCTCAATCACGGAGGCCATCGACTATACTATATAATTATTATCTGGATGCTGGACGGAGAGAGGAGAGAGGAAGGACTGAACCTGGACTTTGTGAATGTCCACATTGTAGAACGAAGGACACACGAAAGCTGAAATGTCTTAAAAGCACCAAAGAAAAGTCGTACAATTTGTTAGCTTATTAAAAATATCAACTATTAATGTTGCTGGGTAAGCCTCCGCCGCGTCTCCAAGCTGCCCGATTCTGAAGAAATCAATAACACTAGTTTCTCAGAGCACCTGTCATTGAATATTGATTAACTGAATAATCTGAACAATATGGGAGGCGGTATTGCCCGGGAACCATTTATTGGATAACCAACACCCCTGTTATAGGTCACCCCATGTGTTTTGCTACGTTTGGTGACCTAGCAGGGGTGCCCGGGTTCATGGGGGCGAGGTTTGTCTAAGACTTGGCGGCGGATGCCTTTGCCCACGTGAGCGTGGCGGGCCGGCTCTAGAGAGACTAGTTGAGAGCTTTTGACCTCTCGAACCGGACTCTCTCGAGCCATCGCCTTGCACTGCAGTGGGAGGGAAAAATGCATACGTTCGTCACTCCTGAACACATTGCCCCCTAGATTACTACCCATCCTTCATACATTTTTCTTTCCCAGAACTTACTCTCCTTCCTTTCCCTAAAAAGACCCTCCACACAGCATCCCCAATGATGACCTGAAGATAATGTAAAAAAAATATATATACCTAATCCAACCAGTAGTTTGTGTCCTAAATCTGTCATCTGTTGAATCTATCAAGAACTATGTAGGTACATCCGCCTGAAATGCAAAAATGTTATCTTGTCCTATTATTTGACTACTAAACATATAAGGAAAATCCTAAGTTGAAATCATAAACAAAAGCAACATTATTCAAACTACCAAGAATCCGAGACAGTTCGTCAGTTAAAAAAATAATCTGAACGGATGTGCTCAATGTATGCGATTTCCCCCCCGAGGCTGACGATTCCGGGAAGGATTTCGTCACCGAGGATCTTGCAGGTGACAGAAGTCACACGCTGGCTTACCCGTGCAAGTTTCCACCGACTCCTTATGCGGGCGGAAGGAAGGGAAATCGAAATCGCTTCTCGGAAACAGACCGGACACAATGCCCGGCGACCGGACCCGCATTGGACAAGAGGAAACGCTACCAGAATTGATAATGCATTTCGTTGACAGTCTGAATAGATACTCTCTTTGGATTCGTTGATCCAGCGTTATGACAGATTTCCCAGATATTTCATTTTATTTTTTTATTGTGGGTATAGTTTCAATACATTTTTTTTATTCAATGCAATTTCTTATAAGGTAAATAGGTAATTCATAATATTTTTCTTAGTCCTTCGTACTTCTCTTGGGGTCAATATGTGCTGAGGTGGAGTAGGTTTTAATTAGATACTGTTTATTTCAGCTCCTATAATGTCTCTTTTTCAGTTGTTTTATAATTCCTCGTCTTTGATTCCCTTTTAAGCCAGCTTTTTTTTTTTTAATAGTACTTGAAGATACTCTAGTCGGTGAAATAATAAATGGTTTTAAACCGTGGTAAATCAAGAGCGAAAGATATTTTTCATTTTTTATGCAGTTCATATCCAAAATATTTATATTTATGTCACCACATAAAATCACTTCATGGTTATGTGTTGATACAGAACGAAGTAGATCATTTAGGTGGTCAAGAAAGGTATCAACGTGTGCTTGAGAAGGAGACCTGTAAACGTGTAAACTGCTATAATACATGTATTATTAGATAGTTGGAATTTAAGACAATTAGCATGTGGAATAGCTATTATTTCTTCAACAGAAACTATGATATCATTCCGGGTGTAATGATTCAACCATTATCTTTCTTCTCCTGAAGATTAAATATTGTCGGAACCATCTTCTTCCACCTGCATACTGCACCTGGAACAACTCCTATTCCATTCCAGTACCGAATACCGCACAAATATAGTCCCAACTTTATTTGCTTTTTCCAGCACTCTTATTTTCGAACAGAATTATGGGCTTATTTACAATCCCACTAGATTGGTACTAATTTACCCCGGTTGATCTTGACGATGACCGTGAACGAGGCAGAATTCGTCACAAGTCCTACGGAGCCGGTCATGCGTCAAATAGCTGGTTATTTTTTTCTGTCAGAGAGCTTCCTGTGCACTTTTTCGGCGGCTCCACCGCAAAAACCCCGCTGACAGTTTACAAATTTCAATTTCCGTTCGACATTATTTATCTCCTCAAATGCAGCCGATTATTCTTCGACCCCCCAAAGATGTGCTCTACACCCCTATAAAACATAATACCTACTTATGTATTTGGAATTTGAAAGTACCTATTTAATCAGTCAAACTTACTAATTGCGGATGTGGGTCTGTTTGTGAGGATTGTAAGGCGCTCCGCCCACTGAGGCAACTGAAAACCAACTAAAACCGTCTGTTTCTCTGTCTTGATTGGTCAAAAAGCTTGGTTAACCATAGAAGAAGAACAATCAGCTGACAGTTGGCAACTATCAATGGCCACCCAGGGCAACCAGTAGAGCAAGTCGCAAGTCACCGCTTGCGTTACCATTGACAACGGGATTTTGTGTGATAGTGTATGTGCGGGCCATCACATTGTCATACAAAGACAGTTGGCAGTTGAGAGTTTTCAGTTGCCTGAGTGGGCGGAGGCGCTAACTCTGTTCAATGAATTTATTTTGATTAGTGTCGTTTTCAAATTTGGAACTGTTAAGATTTTAGACAAGGTACGATTAAGTACCTTCCTATACTATAATATTTTAACTGAAAATTATTTTAATTTTAATTTTCAAAATTCGAACTGTTGTGTCATGAATTCAGAAAAGCGCTTATAATATAATTGTTTGTACTAGGATTTTTTTTAAAATATTTATTTATTTATAAAATACATGAAATGCATTAAAACATTTACATATAAATGACATATTAAATCACCATACTAGGCAAATAATATTAACAAATAATAATATGTACACATTTCAAATATGTATTTGAAATGTGTACATCTTTTGTTTAAATTTCTTAGGGTTAAACTTGACAAGTAAATTCAGAAGTAATATTCAAGGTTCTTCGTTTTTTTCATTTACAAGAAAGGATTATTTACTAACATACAAATATCCCGTGATTTTTCACGGATCTGCTCTAGTGTTTATTACCTTTTTTATAATTTATGACCCTAATTTACTCTTTAAACTGAGTTATATAAAAAAATGATTGTCTGATTTAGACAAGATAGGTATCTTGTTTCACGTCTTTTTTTATATAACGGTTTTCCTCACAGCATCCCCAAGATAACATTTGCCTAGGAACCTCAAGGCCTGTTAATAACGTGATATTATCACCGTGTTGCTGTTTACCCTTCAACAATAAATTATTAATATGTCTCGCCTTCTCAAGCCTTTTGAAGGCCTAACGAAATTAGAGAGATATTATCAATTTTGTTTGTTTGTACATGTTTGCCGTCGTCGGTTCCTTTTCCAAGTGCACATAGCGCACAACATAACACAATAACACGTCAGAAGTCAGCGTCAGTCAGCTCCGGCTGGAGTCAGAAGTCAGAACATCCCGGACGGGAGCGCAGTCGGCTGATTGGCGCCATAAACCGCATCCGGCCTGGAGTGTGGAGAGCAAACTGAAATCTATTTTGCTGCTTCCTGCTTCCGGTGAGGCAACCGCAACGTGCAGTACACTACACTACACCATGTATTGCATTCAGTCAGTGGCATAAAGTTCATAACGGCTGAAAAGCTGTGCCTACAAAGAAAAAATCAACAAATTTATAATCAAAATGTTTTTTTTCTATGATAGGAAACGTGTACTCTCATTTTTAATACAATCTTACTAATATTATAAACGCGAAAGTTTGTATGGATGTATGTGTGTTTGTTACTCTTTCACGCAAAAACTACTGAATGGATTTTATTTAAACTTTACAATAATATTTCTCATATATCAGAATAACATATAGGCTATAATTTATAAAGTCAGTTATTTTCCATATATTACAATGAATAATTATTGCTTATTAGTAAATGTCAAAATTTGAGAATGACATTTTGCAAAACAATGATTGAATTTTAGAAAATATTTAAATTAGTGTATTTATTTTTTTTGAAGTACTCGCCTAATACTTTGAATCGAATCAAGAATTTTAGATATTTTAAATAAATAGGTTAAGAATTTTGGTATAAACATAGAAAGGACCTAGGAAAAGAAAATAGGCTACTCGAAGTATCTGCGCGGACGAAGTCGCGGGCATAAGCTAGTTTATTCACAAAGTGGAAGATACCTCAGTACGGCTTGGTGAAAGATCACCATTCAGATTTTTTGACACATAGTGGTAACATTGACAGCTGTCACCCCAATTTTTTTTTTAAATCACCTACCTTTTAAACTGTTGATAAAATCTACGGTCTCTAGCTGCACATTGTGACATTTTGTGGTTAAGGATACTGCTTAAGCACGTTTGAAAAAAGTGTGCGGGATGCAGAACATGTCAACAATGCACACTCAGCTCCGCACCTCTGTGAACACTACTATCTGTGCACTATGTTTTGAGTCAGATGTTTGCGGACAGAAATATACCCGAGTGGATTGCTTCCGCCGCATTCAATTTTCTGTTTGGCGTCCGTCAGACTCGTGTTTGTTTGCCATCCGATTCCCATTGAAGAGGCGGCCGCGGGGTTAATTGCAGCGCCTAAGTAGCCGACGAAACTGTATTACATTAACTTTTGGGGGATAGTCTGAATGCTGTAGAAATGAGATCCCTGAGGCGTATGTGTGGTAACACCATGTATGATCGTGTGAGGAATGTGGAGATCCGAAAAGAATGCAAGGCCGATGTGAGCGTCATAAGTAAGATCAAGAAAGGGACGCTTAGATGGTTTGGACATGTAGAGCGAATAAATGAAGAAAGGAGTGTAAAGAGAATATATGACGCGAATGTGAATGGTAGAAGAAGTCGAGGACGCCCGAGGAAGACATGGCACGATCAAGCGAATCAAATACTTATGTCGGGCCATGTCAAGAGTCAGAATAATAGAAGAGTATGTATGATAAGATGTATGAATGTGAATGAGGCGAGGAGTGTATGCCAAGACCGAGTTGTTTAGCGATCCGTCCTCTCTGCCTACTCCTGCGGGGAAACGGCGTGATGGCTAGTTAGTTAGTTAAATAGCACCTTAAAAATATATAGATATACGGATATGATCTGATAAAGATCTTCTACTAATAAACCAATCAATTGTGATGTATGCACCAAGGAGGTAAAACATTTATATTATTTCCTTATTACAACTCCTTGGTGTAAATTAATGTATCATAAATTAATCTATCTCTATGGGTCCTTTTTTATTTTTATATGAATACCTCACAATAATCTTTACTGCTCCCGTCTGGAGCCAGTGAGACTATGGCATTCCCAATTGGGGTAGTTGTGAGGCTGATGGGAGTCGGGAGGGGAAGTAGATAGAAATGTGGGGAAGTACCTGGGTATACAGATCTGGTCGCCAAACACGGCTAACGCCATTTCAAGCAACGTTTCAATTATGAATGGTGGTCTTACACTAGGGCGAAACTAAGAGTATCTTCCACTCTGGAACGTGCTGCAAATAGGTATACTATATATTATAATTAATTAATTGCTAAATAACACAAATGTATCAAATAAAATTTATTTGCGCATGCCGGGTTCGAACCCACGACCTTCGGATTGGGAGTTGAGATCCTTACCCTGGACTACGGAGGCCGTTGAACTACCTATCTTCTCACAAGTTTTTTCAAAATAATAATAATAATGTTCTTTATTGAAATAGTCCATACCTAAGAGTATGGATATTAGAGAGACGGCATGTGAAGTGTGCCCGCGCGCTCCAAGTGTGCCTTTTCGAGAATTCTACCCACACGGCTGACATTGGCTGTCACCATGTAAAATGGTTGCTGTCGTAAAAATGTCGGAACGTATTAAACGGTCAAAAACCAGCAGCCAATGTCAGTTGTTTGGATAAAATTCATGAAAAGGCACACTTGGAGCGCGCGGGCACACTTCACATGCCGTCTCTCTAATATCCATACTCTTAGGTCCATACAATTATTACGTCGCTATGGTTGGACAATATTCTAACTAGAATGAGTGTCAAAGTTTACGAAGATGATTTCTTGTAATCTATTTACCGATTTCTGATTTTGAGGTTAAATCTTAGGTAAAGTAATTTAGTTAAACACAATTTGAAGGAAATATTTAAATAGGACGTATACTTACCATTTTAGAACATACCTAAAACTGCAGATAGAACCATAAGCAACCAGTTAGGGCATCATAATTCATTTCATAAGGCGCTTTTAGTATTCTCACGTTTACGGAACGGCGACGATGCAAAACAGGCAATAAACGTGCGTCCCTTATCACAATAATGCTGCAGCCCGTTCTTACACATTATATAATGGTGAGACAAACGATGAGAGACAAAATGTACGTGTGTCGGTTTCCTTCAAAGAAAAGGGTAATCATTTTCTTATCTCTCCCTCACTCGGATACCTTTTTAGATTTTCACGGCCAAAAGCATTTTCGTTGTCTGTTTTTGGGGTGTTTTGCCGTGTTGCGCTACCTCCTTCTTTAGCCGACGTTTCGGACAGCGTTGCAGTGTCCATCATCAGGGCAGATCCGTCAGGGTGGATCACAAATCGTCGGATCTGCCGGATCTGCCCTGATGATCTTCCTCACTCGTATTAAAGAAATGAGATGCTGCGAGCCATTTCCGTCACCGTGCCGTTACCGCAGTAATACTAAATGGAGCTATACGGTTTGAACTACATTTCCCTAAATCCATTCCAAGATAGGGTCACGTTCTATTTAAATATGTTCTGTCGTAAATACATAAACTGTCGTATACAAACAAAATGGCAATTGCAAAGGGTTCAAAGTGATGTTAGGAACTTTTAAAATAAATTATCCTTCAAAACTTTATGTTAAAACTTCGTCGTACGTATCTACGGAAATACAACCCAGATGACTCTGAAAATTATATTGGTTGTAGATATGACAAACAAAAAAGATTTTGCATTCAAAGGTCATTTTTGAAAAAAATGACACTAAGAACCTTGTCCAGCTACGATTCGTCGTTGATAAATATCTACAAATTACATTTTTGACAGTTCATTGAGTATTATAGTGTTGTCAGATATTGAAATATCTGATTGAAATTCCATATTGTGTATTTTGAATGACCTGAGGTCGATGTGTTTAAATTCACCCCTCATTTCTGAAGTTGCCCCATTTCACAGTATAGATATCACCTGATATTTTTTAAAGCCTTTTTCGCAAACGTCATTGGTGCCCTTGTCTTGGCTGTGGAATGATCTGCCGGCCTCTGTGTTTCCTCGAAGGAGAGAAAGGAATGATCATGGGTATTGAAGAAACTCCTCAATAGACCCTCCTCATAGCATTCCCAAAGATGATGCCCTGAGGGAAATTATTTACCTCTAGGTCTCCTGTGTGGAGTTAATATAAAAATAAATATCTGCAAATTACATTAGATATTTTGTTTAACATGTGTTCAAATAATTGGTTAATTTCTATAGATTGAGCGTAGATCGAATGCCCCGATGTCATACCTGACAATTTTGAACATTTTTGATAAAATTATTATGTCGGACTGCTGATCTGTCCCTATTGCCTCAATCGTCTCCCTAGACCAGTGACTCTTATCCCGTGTTGAAAAAAGGAAAACTTAAATCTGTAATTTTTCTACGAATGCCGATTCCTCGTCCATCCTTGACGCTGGCTTATGTATTTATGTGTAGGTATACATCTACCAATTTTGGCAATTGGTTCACAGATGGTTGGACGGTTCTCTGACTTGTGTAGGAAAAGCACTCGGCTTGGTCGTGGGACGCGCCAGTGCCGGAAAGTGCGTGAGAGTGACTCCGACTGTGACTGACTGCACGCTCGTTTCTTTACATCTTGTAACACAACGTGACACCAACGCGCCGTTTCTCGGTAATAGTCTTAATCTGACGGGACACGTAACAATCTGTCGTGTAATCAACTCAAATGGGAATAATTCAACAGTGCCTACACATGAAAGTTGTTTTATTTGTGGGGGCTTTGGCCGCTTCTCGCCTAGATCGGGAAAACTAGAATAAGATTTACAAGATTAAAAATATGCAAAAGTGTCCATTACAATCATTATTATCAATATCATTTAGATGCCCACTCTGATGCAGACGTAAAACTGGTGGTAGATAAGCCCTACTTTTGGTCATGAAAACTGTCAGTAGCTAGAGACAAAGTAATTCGTTGTTAAATCAAATCAATCAAACAATTAATAGTAATTAAACCTGTATAAATCGCAAGTTTTTCGTTGAATCAACGCCGTGATTCAAAAACAAATTCGACAAAAATTCTTAAAAATGGCGGACTACAATGGCGCTGACAGCTTTGTTCCTATACAAAATATAAGTAAATGACGACCTATTATAATATATAACACGGCATTACTCGGAAAAAATATAAGTCATATCTCCTTATACCTATTTGATATGTCACAAGTTTTACGAGGTTTTTCGACATCCCATATCGCGCCAAAAATTCGAGATCGTCCCAAATAATCCCATTATTGACGCAAATTTTCACACAATTTCGAGATATATTCTGCTTTTTAGACTGGCCACACTAACTATTATTACTTTAGCTAAAGTACGCCTGAAACAGCGCGTGGTCCTGATTATATTCCTTATTACTATAATTGACAGTTAAAATTTAAATTTACTTCACGATTTAGCTTTCTGATGAAACAGACGGCCCTAATGCGCTACTCGACTAAACTACTCTCCCAGTGCGAACTACTCTTTATAGTAGTTATTTGGAAAACCTTCATTACCTCTTCTGAAATATACTTACCTACTCATGATTTCCTTTTGGTCACTAAAAACTTGTTTATATTAAATCAAAACTTATCGAAGGTATATTTATTTTATTTTGCAAAAACAGTAGGTACCTGCAAAATCTTTTATAGTCGCTTCCGAAGCCTTTGCCTTTACCTCCGAAGGGTGCACGGAGAAAAATGTTATTCTAAAATACGATCATTTTATTCGTAAAAACGGTTAAAAATGGGACTGAAGTTCTTACGAACAAATTAACAGTGTTTCAATGTTTATTGGCGGGAAAATGTAAGAATAATTTGTTGGTATACGTACGAAATTACATATACTAACAAATTATTCTTACATGTTCCCGTCAATAAACATTCAAACCCTGTTAAATTGTTCGTAAGAACTTCAGTCCCGTTTTTAACCGTTTTTACGAATTAAATGATCGTATTTTGGAATAACATTTTTCTCCGTGTGACTAGACAACTCAATAACACACAACTTTAACACCTCATTTGAAAAGTCATTAGTGATGAAAAAGTGGTTAAATTAGATTAGGGGCAATTTTTTAAAGGGGGTTGAACACCCACTTTTTTGAATTGTCATGTAACCCTTCCGAAGGTGATATCCCCAGGTCCTGGTCTCCCCGGTGTCTCCATATCCCGCCCACCGCGACTCGGTATGAATGACCGCTGCCCATCGATGAATGGCCCCCGCCTATGCGAGTGTATTTCTGGCCTCGGCGACTTGCGACAGAGCAACGTTAGCCGCGAAGCTACTCCCATTCTAACCAGATTAATATAATGAATGTTTTCGATAGATCGATGTTTAATTGCTAGTTTGTTTGTTGTGTTTTAAAGCTTAATTATAAATACAATGAATATCTGTGTATAAAGCACTCAATGAGCCCTCCGCTAGTAAACAATTCAAATAAATTAAACGCAGTGATGTGCCGTGACTGTTGTTAAATTTTCCGGAAATAATTTTAAGAAAAATATTAATATCATTAACTAACTATCCAACCATCACGCCGTTTCCCCGCAGGGGTAGGCAGATAGGACGGACTGCCTAATAACTCGGTCTTGGCACACACTCCTTGCCTCATTCACATTCATACATCTTCTCATATATACTCTTCTATTATTCTTGACATGGTTCGACTCAAGTATCTGATTCACTTGATCGTGCCACGTCTTCCTTAAGCTCCCTCGACTTCTTCTACCAATTCACATTCGCGTCATAAATTCTCTTTACACTCCTTTCTTCATTTATTCGCGCAACATGCCCAAACCATCTTAGCGTCCCTTTCTCAATCTTACTTATTACTTATTACGCTGACATCAGCCTTGCATTCTTTTCGGATCTCCACACTTCTCACACGATCCTACATGGTTTTACCTCAGAGGGATGTCATTTCTACGACATTCAGTCTACTTTCATCATTTCTCTGCCAGTTCCGTGCTTCACTGCCATACATCAGGGTAGGTACCAGCACTCCGTTGTGGCCAGTGGCGGTTTTCCCTAAAGTGCGTTTGTGCGGTGAACCCCCATTAAAAAGACGAGAAAATAAAACAAACTTGTTGTATATTAATATAAGCACATTATCGATAGGTCGACATTAAAGTTCCGCCTTTAAAACTCGCACCAATGAAAAATACGATACCTATTCCCATTTTGTGCGCGATTCAATCCGCACATAATCGTCCATACAAAAAAATCATAGCCGATACAAATCCCTGTGACGGTGAAACGAACAAAACCAAGCAATATTAACCCAGCTCGGTGCGGCGCACGCGGCGATCGCGAGTCAAGATGTCACGCGACCTCCGAAAATTAACTAGTCCCGCGCGCAGATGCGATGCCCGAGTTTGACGGTTGACCTTTGCACCATATGGATGCAAGTTAAATGTTATATCTTATAACTAACTAACTAACCATCACGCCGTTTCTCCGCAGGGGTAGGCAGAGAGGACGGACCGCCAAACAACTCGGTCTTGGCACACGCTCCTTGCCTCATTCACAATATTATGATATTTAACTTTGTAGTAATTTTGGTACATTTAGTATTTTCTTGTTTATGCATGTCTCCAACCTTTTGCAAATGGCATTTGTAAATCTACTATTGAAGTATACCGATTTTGACTTCTGTTTTCGTATTAATTTTTTTTTAGATAATTTTTTATATCTCTTAGGTACGAGTACCTACATTTACTAAAGTTTCGGCAAACGTCGCTAGTCATGAATGTCGCGAATATTTTGTCGCAATTTTTTTTTCACTATGGCGAAATGCAGTGTTATATACACAAAAAATAACGCTAATACTGATGAAAGAAAGTTGGAAATTAAAAAACATTGTAAAGTGTATAATGGAATTTTTGTATAAGTGAAAAAAGCTAATTTTATTTCGTGCCGCCTTTAATTGTGTTTTTTATGTTTTAAAATATCAATTATATTATTCTACATTCTACGTTATTTTTCTTATTGAAAAAAAAACAGTAATAATGAGCAACGTACATTGAGTGCTGTAAAAACCATTAAACAATTTAATTCCTCTAAAACTTTTCTGGTTATCTAATTATTGTGTCGCAGTGTCAAGTTATTTACAAACAATAGTATGTAGGTACTAGATACCCCTCCCACTAACATTATTTAAGTTTTATGACAACAGTAAGTAAATTTTGATAAGATGTATCTTCTCTTGAATTTCTGAACCCCCGTTAAAAGGACCACGAACCGCCACTGGTTGTGGCTGCTAGCTTCGCTTTTGTGGACACCTTTTTTGTTGGCTCCAACGGCGATCAGTCCTCCATTAATGGAGTTACCAAGTTATGTGTGGATAATTTCTGTCTGGAAATGTCTATTGGTGAAAAGATTACTTATTCTAGCTTTAAAATACAAACTGAAATCTTTTTCTCTTGAATATAGTGAAAATGAAAAAAACAGTTCCGCTCCTGCTAATTAAGAGGAAGCCACAAATATATGTATTCTTAGTATGCCTTAAATCGCCATGAATACAGATAATTATTGGCATAAAAGTCGTTAGCAAACAGAAAATAGAAGTCACGATTTCATTCTTAAACGAGATTTTTCTTTATTATAAGCAATAATTATTAGCCTGAAACACTCATCAATATAGAAAGAATCTTCCGAGAAAAGATACATATCGCCGACGGGACTCGAACCCGCACCCTTTTGATTGCCGGTCAAGTGCTCTACCATTAAGCTACGGCGGGTTACCTCCTACCCGCCAAATGATTCAATATATACCTAGTGTTTCATTCAACAATTACTGCTTATTACAATTTTTTTCCCCTGCAAACAACCAACTTTATTTTGTATATGGGAAAGGCATGTAAGTGCTAACTTTCCCACTAGATGGCGTAGAGATATATTATGCCTATATTTGTTGGTGAAATAATTTAACTCGTCAAATATTAATTATTATTTTTTTAATTGATAAACTAATGTTTAAGACAAGATTTTTTTATGCATAGCACAAAGGGTAACAATTTTTATAAGCAATAATTTTTATTTTATAAATAATAAAAAAAAAGAGTTATGTACTCGCATATGATCTTTTCCTGCATAATAGCATGTCTTATTCTTCTTTATTCTTTTTTTTTCGGTTTTCTGTTTTTTTATTTTCAATTTCCATTATAATTTTTCTAGTATAATATTTCATACTTTTTACATGTATAAATACTTAATTCATATGTTAACACCTCACATATTAACTATATTCCATTGGTCACCATGAAACAGGCAGTCGCCTAGTGTGGTGATCTAATGTATCATATGTATTAAAATGTCTTAATGTTTTTTTTTTTGTTTTTTTTTATTTATTCATTTTGTTTGTTAAACGGTTTGTTTTACATGGCTTTTTGACTCCAAGCTAGGCAAATGCCCGTATTATGGTAGTCGAGATTATTATACATGTATTATCATGTATTCTATAAATAAATAAATTTTATAAGAAAGAAAGAAATCAATGAATGGAAACTATCACAGATGATTTTAGCTATAAAATTGTATTTAAAAAACATTGTTTCTTTTAAGCGTTCATGCAATTCTAATGAAAAAAATGTTTTTAGTAGTTGACCCTTACATTTCTTATAAAGTTATTTACAATTTTATTCTAATTCTACTCAATGGAAATGGTAGGAAAAGCTTTAATTTATCCAAAGCGTATTCTTTTGTATTTTATTTGTCTTGATTATACACGCGTATTTCTCCGAGGGTATAACCAGAGAATACCGGAAATTAGTCCCTTTTAAATCCAATTCTAGACGTATTGACTTTTTTTTACCAAAAAACATCATTTGTTTTCGAAAGATTTTTATTTTATCTGGTAAAGTCAGTTTTTAAATTTTGAAAAACCGAGTTAATTTTTGATAAATATGGTAAGGTTATACCGTTAGTCGTTGGCAGATTTGTTAATTTTTCAGCGAAATATTGTATTTTAAAACACACATTTCAATCATGTAATCATACAGTAAAATATATCCAATACTTTATCTAGTAAAGCTAGTTTTCAGAATTTTAATTTTAGTTCAAATAAAATCATTTAAAAAAATCCGATTATTTGTTTTGTGACGAAAATACCTCAGTTTGTCTGTTTATTTACAGTCTTACAAACTAAAATATTTCAGCTTTTTTTTACACGCTTATTTTGTTTAGACATTATTGAAAAATCAAGAAGTACACGATATTTAATAATTTCATGCGTTTTGAGCATTTTTATTGCTTAGATACTTGAATGTAGGTACATATTAAAGCAAGTTTTGAATGAAGTAAATCGATATTAAATTTTTAGTTTAAAAAATTTGATACGGGGAATAATCGATCTTTCTCATCGGAACCTCCCTCTACAGTTGCAAACATTTTGGATTCTTTAATTCTCAGCAGCTGGTCAAAGGGTCTTAACTATCGAAAGCACTATTTTGTTATTTATTTTGATGCGTAGTTGTGATGGAATGAATGCTGCACGATGAAATATTATCGTTTGCGTAGATAAAACAACAGCTGAGTTTCCATAATGTTGATATTCTGCATGAGCTTGCACAAAAGAAGATTGACCAATGTCCACATCCGACATCCGACCTTCATCGCATGATTATAATTTCTCAAGATCCTAACAAACTAATCCACTCACAAGTTGTGCTTCGTTTAAGCCTAGGGGGGTTAAGAAACCATCGTTTCCCACAGAATCTATTTACAATAATTATCATATGACTTATTCATATCTGAAAAAAATGGCAAGTAGCACATTGCGTGATGGAGGTAGATTGTTGTAGGGGTGCGTGCCAAAACAGATTATCTTTTTCCGCTGCAAAAGATTTGCTACTGCTCTTTTGGCCTGAAACTCTTCCTGCATGTGAGGCGCGATAATCCGGCCGCAGATATTTTCCCGCTTGAACGCAGACCAAAATTGCACTGCCAGAGCTGAGCGCTTTTGATCTGCAAATCTATTTAGTTCAACGTTCCTCGGTGCGATCATTCGTACTTAATGCTATTTGTGTAAAGTACACGAGATGGGTCATTCGTTATTTATTTGAATACAGCTTGCAAATTACAAATCAAAGCAAGGACGAATTTCTTAATTGAATAACTTCAAATAATACATTTTTTCTCATCAATGGGAAAGATGTTTGTACCCATAGCCTCCTCACTATTCAGTTTGAATATTCGTAATTATTATTACATATCGGTATCTGACACTACTTGTTTTACGTAGATCGTTTTTCTTCAATGAGAGTTTTTTTGGAGTAGATAATATCTGTGTATGTATCTATAAAATATTATTTTTTTTAAATATCGTTTTTATACCCCGGGTGCCCGGGTTCATGGGGTGAGGTTTGTACGGGTCTTGGGGGCCACTTACTATGCACCGTAGTTCGAGGGATGGAATCATTCATCCGTCACTCCTGGACAAACTGACCCCCAGATTCCTATCTACCCCTCATACCTTCTTCCTTCCCAGAACATTCACTCCTTCCTTTCCTAAAAAGAACCCTCCTTACAGCATCCCCAAGGATGACATTGGCCCTGAGGGGAATTATTTTCTTCAGGGCCTCATATGTGGAGCTATTGTAAAAAAAAAAAATTCTATATCGTCAAGTCTCAATTAATAAAGTCTGTAATATAAATTATTATTAAACAATATTTTCATAAGTCATCCATTATAAATATAATATAACGTAATAATGTGCAAGACATCATAGTAGTGATGAGACAATCAGGCCCTTTACCACATGCATGACAAGAGAAATTGTGTTGAACAAGTTTTCGAATAGCATGTTTTCAGTGCATAGATGAAACATGATAATTTTCCAGTTTCCAACTACTGGTATAAAGACATTGTTGGAATTATGCATCGTTTTAGTCCCTCTAAAGAGTTTTTTTTCTGTGTTTCGATACATAGTATCCCAATTTAAGTATGAGATGGGTAGCGTTAAATGAATGCCCATCTTCCCAGTTCCCAGCAGACCAGGCGGTAACGGTGTGTGGAGAGTGGAGTGCGGAGGGCGGAGTGCGGAGGGCGGAGTGCGGACCGGACGCTCTATTTCCACCGCGCCCGGAATAGCCGCCCATCCGCTTTTGACAAGCGGCGCGAATAAATATACAAGGCTTATTTATAAGAGAGGGATTGCATATGCATCTATTTCGATCGAACTCATCGAGAGTGGCGATGGGAGAGCCGAGAGCAATGTCACGCCGCGGTGCATTTCAAATTGTGCAATCTGCAGTCTTAGCGGATCCAAATTGCACACCCTCTTTGCAATCTGGATCCTAAACCACTCTTCAAATTATTCATTCACCGGTTCTGTCCTTTAACTATATCAGTATTCGGCGGTTAAAAACTTTTACAGATTCCTACTTATTTTAGATATCCCGCCACGTTTCCGAATATGTTCCGCTCTCAAACTCCCACACGATTAAAAAGTACAAGATTTTCGTTCTCCTTCCTACCCCCCCTTCTATCCAACAAGTCATGGGAAAGATAGAATAAGGGTCAGTTGCTTTTCACAGAATTTGAAACAAATCAGATCATAAACATTTCAAAGTAAATATTCAACAATTATTATAAGCAATAATTATTAGCCTGAAACACTCATCCATATAATGTATCTTTTCTCGGGAGGTTTTTTCAATATGGATGAGTATTTCAGGCTAATAATGATTGCTTATAATAATTGTTACCCTTTGTGCTATGCATAAAAATCTTGTATTAAACATTAGTTTAACAATTAAAAATAATAAGTTAATATTCAAGTTCTGTGAAAGTCCATTCAAATTCTGTTATTATTATATTATGGACTAGTTATTTCGCAGTATTTGAATGTTATCTTTTATGAATTGTTGAAGTTCTGTGAAATAACTGGACCTGGACTCTTAGCACGGTCGATCAATAAGGATTGTATCGATGACTTTCGGTAACTTCTCATCGTTCCCTAGCATTACTGCAGATCGCCAACGCGCTCAATGACTAAGTATGTCAAATCTCAATGATTAAGTGTTTTTAATCTCTCCGATGTCAACTACTGTTGTTTGTACTGCGATCTGCAGCAGTCATAGGGAACGATGAGAAGTGACCGAAAGTATCGATACAATCCTTATCAATCGACCGTGCTAGGGGTCCTGAAACTTCAACTCTATCCAATTATTGATTCCCAATGTCTTATTATTGTTTTGAGGCATCGATCATAGTTTTACTAAGTAATCAAGTAAAGCGGAAATGTTCTCCCTTATTAAGAGCTATTTCATCTCACCTACTCTTTTCTGATTGAAAACACACTGTTTTTCCGAGTGAGTTTTCCACATAAAACCGTTGCAAGGTCTTCCTTAAAATAAAAATAAATCCCCTCCATGTCGGATGATAGAGTTAGTGGCTGGAGCACATGTGAAGAGATAAAAGAAAAGAAATCTCTCAGCTCCTCTGGACTCCTGGTGTATTTACACCGGTCGGAGTGTGATGTAAACAAGAGAGGATTGGGCCGCCTTTGAGACAAGCGGCGTGGGCAGAATTGAATTTCTTTAAAAATAAAAATATACATTATTCTCTCGATAAACCGAATTGCTCTAGGATCCTCTGCCGATCCCGTGCCAACTGAATCGCTCAAAGACGTTGAGAATACGAGGTATAACTGTTAAATAACGAGACTGAAGCTGTATAACATTTTGTTTTGATTTCATACATATTTACTTTTAATCATTTTCAATATATAGTATTCCTCCTCTATCCCTAAAACGCTCCGAATTTCGCTCGAATTCGAATCTTCTATTCCTCGAAACAGTGCTAGAAGACTTCTTGTTTTGAAGAGTTTTAATTTTCAATGTACTATTGTTACTTAAATTTTAATTTTTCTGCTACCTACTAAGTTTGCTAGTGAATGACACGGATGTGTCGAAACCGGTAGCAGAAAAATTAAAATTTAAGTAACGATAGTACATTGAAAATTAAAACTCTTCAAAACAAAATGTCTAGAAATTATTACATAGTTAATGCCCAAGAAATACAAAAAACTAGAAGACTTCTTCTATCAGCTCCTTCAGAACGCGTGCCGCTTTCTCTTTCACAGCTTCAACGGACTCAAATCTTGTCCCTTTTAATGCAGATTTCACTTATTTATGTAAGGGGTAAAGTGGCATGGCGCAAGATCCAGTTTAAATTGTCATTACAAACATTTTTGCGAGCTTTTCTTGTTGTTCAAACGTGAGAATTTTAGGCACACTTTGTCAATTACTACAGTTTCATTGCCGTAAACTTATTTCAGTAAATTATGTTTCAGTAGCGGCTTTTTCAAATTTCATGTGAAATTTCGCAACCATCCTTTGCTCTATTAGTATCTACACTTTTAACATTTTTCGGTCATACAAAAACAACTCTAATGCGAACGAAGGCTACGGCTATACGGATTTGTTTACAGAAGCGAGAGTTACTACTTTCAAAAGAGAAGGCTTCACGCTAAACAGCTGTTTGGCTGGCGTTTGGCGCATGCGTACTTCTATAGCAGCATCTGTCTCGTTATTTAATAGCCACCTCTCGTATACCTATTTCCGATCTTAAATTGGCGAAATTATTCATGTTTGCGAGTTCGGTGATAGATTGTCACTTCCGAGAACGCTTTCGTGTTCATTGTAAATTATGTAACACATTATACTTAATTAGTTTTATTATGGCTATTTTTAGATATTTACATAAATGCCTGAAATAGATTCTCGCATGTTCTTCGTCATTTATAATGTAGGTAATGTCACAGTATGCATGTCAGTTAGTGAATTTTTATTTTATTTTTGAAGTTCCCCTTTTTTACTTTTTGAGATACTTTTCCGTATAGTTTTTGTTTTCCTAGCCTATGTTAACGACCGGAAAAAATACGTAATATTATTTCGAGATACCGCATAAGGTAGTAAGTACTCCACATTTTACAAAACCTTGCAAAAGTGTAAAGTTATACATATAAAGTTGTACTTGAAACCTCTAACTTCAAGTTAAAGCCGTTTCCAGCACATAAAACGGACACCACCAGATCCCACAGTGAAGCAGGCAATGTCTACGAAGCTTCATCGACAGTCATCCAGAGGAAGACCAAAGAACTCCTGGATGACTCAATGCTCCAAAATCCTAAGTAGAAACGGCCTGAATGAAAGCGATACCTAGAACCGAAGAAGCTACAATCTGAGAACGATGAGAGCCGATCCTAACAGCCTACCTAGGCAATGAGTTGGGACAGTGCAAGAAAGATGAAAAAAAGGTTAGGCTAGGGCTATTATTCGATTTTTTTCATAGATTTTAATGCCTTTTCCAAGGAATGTTGAGTTGAGTTGAATCCGAGTTGCCATGGAACACCTTCAATCATGCAGAAAGAGAGCAGCCAATAAATATGTATATTAAAATTTTGTTAAACAGGTTACGTTAAATTCGATTAGGGCTATTTTTCAAAAAAAAAATCATAGCTTTTAATGAATTTTTTGAAAGGTTTAGTTGACTTTATTACGAGTTGCCATGGAACCCCTTCAATCATACATAACGATAGCAGCCAATAAAAACATATATTAAAATTTAGTTAAATTGGTTAGGTTAGGGCTATTTTTCGATTTTTTCATGAGGTGTTGAGTTGAGTTGATTCCAAGTTGCCATGGAACCCTTTCAATCGTATCTACATAAAGATAGCAGCCAATAAAAATATGCTTAATAAAGTGAAGATAATGTTTGTATATTTTAGTCGGAGTATGATACAGTTAAATATTACCGACGAAGATACGTTCCAATTAGAGCAAAGCCCCGGCAAGTCTACGGTCTTGGGTTCAAGTCCTAGATGCGACCGTATCAGTTTTTGTTTGAAAATTTCTTTTGAGGGTCGCTAATATTGTCTCTGATGATTAAATATTATTTTTAAATTTAGTTCCCCCCTTTGGTTTGCCACTCCCTTCTGTCGGCGGCATCCTTTATCCTCCCTGTGCCGGTCGTTTGTCTGATGACAATATTATATTATTATCATTATAGTAGGCAATTCGACTGCGATGCATGTGCGCGGTGTGGGTAATAAGTCGATATCTCTATTCCGTGTACTGGTCGAGAATCCAATATGGAGATGATAGAATATATTATTTTTGAGAAAGGGAAGGGTTTTTTTATAGGCATCTTTTTAATGTGCCTGGAAGAGTCATGATAGGGCAACACTTTTTGTGATATTTCATTATTAGAAAACATGAAATCCTTAAATAGCATTAGGACCTGGAGTGAGGCAGCGTTAGACTGGCATCAAGGAGGCATTTAGTAAATGTGATAATGGTTCTCCTGCTAAAAAGCCTGATTTCCTCACAAGAGTCCCAACTGCTCCCGTTTAGAGCCAACGAGACTATGGAATCCCATTGGGTATGTTGTGAGGCTGAAGGTAGTGAGGAGGTTGTAGTTAGTGGCTGGAGCACATGTGAAGTGATAAAAAAATCTCTCGGCTCTCGAATCCTGGCCCCATAGCACCCTTGATCGATAAGGATTGTATCGATAACTTTCGGTAACTTCTCATCGTTCGCTAACATGACTGCAAATTGCCAGCGAATAAGTGACAGTTCACAATGATTAAGTATCCTTAATATATTCGGTATCAACTGTTGTTTAAGTTACCGACAGTTATCCTATCAATCCTTATCGAACGAGTGTGCTAGGGGGCTTGGTGTATTTACGCCTATAGGGAGGGGAAGTAGATGGGAAAGAGGAAGGTAGGGAAGTACTTGTCTATTCAGATTTAATCATCGAACATGGCTAAAGCTATTTCGAGCACTTTCAATTCTAAATGATAATCTTACACTAGAGCGATAATGAGAGTATTTTCCACTGGAACCTGCCGCAAATATTTAGCAGAAATTAATCAAATAAAATTTATTTCCGCTTACCGGGATTTCAACCAGCTTCCTCCGGATTGTTGGTCGATATACTTGCCCCTCGACCATGGAGGCTTATTAGGAGTATATAAGACTATACAAAAAAAAACATGTACATTTTTAGGCAGCATCGCGTTAATTGGTCAGATGCGTTGTACATATAGTTTTGTATCACTGATCGAAGAACCGATGGATGCAATGTTTTAGCCATAGGCTTTTTATGTTTGTCTAGTCTGTGGTTAGAAGTAAGATTGTAGGGATGTATTGAAATTTGTACAGCGCCCTTGAGGTGATTTTTCACAAAAACGGCGCTGTACAAGTAATCCAAATATTTTTATTATTATACATGAGAATAAATGCAAGGGAACTGGCTAAATCCTGATTAAAGCTAGTAACTCTGATAAGTCAGTGTCTGATTAAAAAATTTCATTTTGCGATGCAGCCATAATTTAACCACTAGAAGCCTGTTTGCTAATTTTTGTTCAATCTCCATTTTATGGTACACCAAAATAAACTACGTCAAATGGGAGCACCCCACAATTTGATATGCTTTGTGTCAAGCGCGTCACTTATATAAAGTTTGCCAAAGCAGAAGGAAACAAGGTTCACTTCTTAATTATGAATTAATAAATACATTTCTTAGAGATAACAGGAAGGTTATAGGATTATAATTTTTAATATATTTTTTTTAATAAATCAACAAATATTTTATATAAGTATATTTTTTTCATCTACAATTTTTTTTGTAAGTTAATGTAGGTTATACTATCTACACACCATGCTGCGAACAGCAGCTTTTGGCAGCTGGCTAAAAATCGAAGGTTGGAGAATGTCTCCCGTCTCTTTTTTTCCCATGCGAACACTCTGTTTCACGTTGACTGCAAATTGGAAGAAAGCGTCTGCCGTTAGTACCAACCGAGGAAATGAGATGGTGATATTGAATTTGTTGTGTTAATAAAAGAGACAGAAGACAACGTGAAACAGAATGTTACGGGTTCGCACGAGGAAAAGGGAGACAGGAGACAATAACCAGCTGCTAACAGCCGGCTGTTCGCAGCACCGTGTGTAGGGCCCATTATTCTCATTTACCTTTGCACGGACCATATATAGATTATACGGCGTGTTCCACGTTCATACAGCGAAACTTTGGAGGGGGGATTGCTTATTCATATAAAACTTAGCAAAAAATGTACATATGTGCCCAAATAAAAATTGATAAAATTCTTATTTTTGTGTTGTTTACAAATCGTTCGTACAAAAACACCTTTATAATTATGATTTTTTTCATCCGACTCGGTTGAAATGTGTGGTTGGCAATTTTGTTATCAGAACACGTGCATTACTCCCAAAAATAAAGCTACGATCGCACTGGCAATTTTTATTACAATTTTTTTGTGATCAGAATTGCTTTGTTTAAAAAATATGATTACATTTTTTTCCCAGATTATCAAGATTACCTATTATCAGATACAAACCGAAAAACGCATATATTTTATTTTGAAATCGAATAAAAAAATTAAAAAAACATTTTTATTAAAATTATTTTATTGATGAATTTAAGTTATTAAGTATTAATCCATTTGTCAATAATAATAACGAAGACATGTAGGTATTGGATTACCTAATATTTCATAATCAGTTTTGTGAACCTGTGATATTTGTTCTCTGGCCGATTGAACGATGTGGGCGGACTACCGACCGACCCACGCTTTGGAAAGCCGTTGTAAAGCCCACGTAGGAATAAACTTAAACACAAAGCCACCTCCCCAAAAAAGACACCACTAAACAACGTAATTTAAAATACATCAATCTGTGAAAGTTGCCCTTTTTACTTTATTGCGGTATTTTGAGATTACTTTATTCCGTACTTCGACGATTTATGTCGTCAAAAATACCAACACGATAATAATATATGTTCACTTTCGGCCCACAGAACTGTGGCAACTTTTAATAGGTAGGATGGTGTTAAAAGTGCCCGAAATCGGTCATTTACGAAGTAAATTCTTCTTTATTCAATTTTCATCCGTTTCTGTTAGATAAAATATTTTTGTGTTAGCGTTCATTACACGCTTTTATTTCAACAATTTGTGCACCATCAATTTGCCTTTGACTAAACCTAAAAATGTTGATATAATTTATGTACTATTTATATACCTACGAATCTTCCAAATCCAATATATAGCCAAACTAATTTTAACCCGCAATCGGAGATTGGCTATCACCAGGGCAATCTTCATCCCGCAGGCCGTATCTTGGAACAATTTGAGATGGGGAAGAGGAAGGCACTACTATTATAATAAGCGGTAAATATTTCTTATGCAATGATGGAGGAAGCTCGCAGAGGGTTGATTTAACCTGGGCGGGAACACAATCCACAGAACCACTCGACAAATTTTCAGCCTATATATTTTCATCATTATTTATCTTGCATCATTGTACCTTTCGCGTACAAAAGGAAACTTCTTTCTAATCGCTAGACATCGGATAATACGCCCTTTCAAAATGGCGAAACATGTATGCTAATATTCACTATCATTGCCAAAATATGCACTAAAATCCCTAATTATGCACTTCAAGCCAAAATAGGCACGTACAATTCTTAAATATGCACTATCAATTAAAAAATGTGCACTAACAATGCCCAAATATGCACCATCAATGCTAATATATGCATTCGTCTAAAGTAGGTAACACGATTTTCGGTCCTAAGAACAGCAAGAATATCTACTATTTTTAATTTGAACGATTAATATTTGAAAAAAAATGATGGCTGATACAGGCATTATCGACAAAAAAAAATCTGAAATATACATATGAAAAGGCTCGAAAATGTACTAACGACTAAAAAGGCTTAAATATGCACTAACGACTAAAAAGGCTCAAATGTGTAATAAAATCTAAAAAGGCTCAAATATGCTCTAACGAATAAAAATTGCTAAAATATGCAGTAACGTCTAAAAAGGCTCAAATATGCACTAACGCTCAAATATATATACTATCATAGCAATGGCATATAATCCAATCTCTACTAATCACCTTTAAATTAGTGCTTAAATTTTTGCATTACTGATTCACAACCATTTACATTGTTTTTGTTTATCAGTTATGTAAAATTTAAATTACGTTTTTTGGTAAGGCCCTATTCGAGTTCAGAAGAGAGATGTGTCGGTCGATCTAGATTCTAGAATCTGGGATACATGTTGTCGGTTGAACCCCGGGGAAGCGAGCAGAGCAGAGCAGAACAGAGCAGAGCGGGGGCACGCCCGACCGTGAAGCTGCCGCGGTGGCTGACGGTGGCGTGGCAGCGCGATGGCATCGCGTTCAGCGCGCACCGTACACCGTGCAGCGTACACTCGGTCACGGGTTAAATCCCCGAGCCCGGCTTCATGGGAACGAGCACGGCGACTTTACCGTGACTTATACGCCATTCGGATCTTAACCCAGTGACGGTACGCAATAAAAAATTATAAATATTAAGAAAGAAAAAAAAAAAAAAACTAAATTTTTATTTTTATTTGATAAAATAATTTCCCTTAGGGAGTATGTTATCTTTGGGGATGGTGTGTGGACGGTCTTTTTTAGGAAAGGAATGAGAGGAAGTTCTGGGCAGGAAAGAGTAGGAATCTAGGGGCTAGGGTGTCAAGGAGTGAAGGACGTATGAACCCATCCCTCCCGCTGCGGTGCAAGACGATGGGTCGAGAGCAGCTGAAGAGGTCAAAAGGTCTCCCTAAACCGACCCACCACCCAGCTGGTGGGCAGGCGCATCCGCCGCCAACTGCATACCATGTGTTAGGTAAACCCGGGCACCCCTGCTAAGTCACCAAACGTAGCGAACCACTTAGGGGAACAACCTATTCAAAAGGCGTTGGTTATCAAATAAATGGTTCCCGGGGCGGCGGTGCCCATATCCGCTTGCATTATTGTAACATGAGTAAAATTGGGTACAAATAAACATACTAATGAATTGAGAGAAGAAGATTTGGATATACCGACTTCAGCTAATTTGCAGAATGGTAGACATTCCCAGTATCGCTCCGGTGAAAGATCACCACTCTGAAGTTTATACCGTATTGGGTGGCCAGATCTGAATTGCCAGGTATTTGCCCTGCTTCCTCTTCCTCGTCATCTTTCCCACTCTACCTCGTCGACCTCACATGTATGTACGGAAGACCTGTCCAAAACCGTATACCTAAGGTAGAGGCTCTGTAGTTTAGTGAAATAAAATTCGGTTCATAATAATTGTATTCATAAATTTACTAAGGAACAAACACTTTAGAAAAATGTCGAAAATCTTAGTCATAAATGTATGAAGAAAATGTAGTGATAAATGTATTAAAAAAAAGACTAATCAAGTGTTGTCGGACGGATCGCCAAATGTAGGAAAATTTAAGGAAGGCGTATATTTATCTACTCGCCGAAAGTTCACAAATAGGGGGTGTAGAGTTTTGTACAACAATTGAACCCATTTCTAAAAGTCTGGCTCCTGTGAAATACCAACCACTTCATCAATCAACGATTCTCATTTATTCTTACAAAAATGTATTCTAAAAATTTACGCAATCTGCCGGTTATACTCAATAGATGTGAACGAATTCTTTATTACTTTCCTGTATTACATACGTTAGCAGTATTACATACATGAATTAGTGGGTTAAGGTGAAGCACTACTTAGTAGATAATGCAAAATCGTGTGATTTTGGTTTGAAAATTAGATCGCTCAGATATACAGGATATCTAGGAGGTGATTCTACATGATGGAAAAACTTTTTTCGAAATTCCAACTTTCAGGAATAATTATTTTGCGTTATTGCCAAATCTACCACTCCGTGCATCCTCCGTACTACTCGATTCCATCAGCCAGTGTTGATTTTGAATGCAATTGTCATTTTACTGTTTATTCGCAAAATAGGTAATTTAATGTACCCAGCAGTATGTAAATGTAAAAACTGTATTATCATGATCAAACTTTGTTAATTTTGTGTTTTTTTTTTAATTAGTGTGTATTTATTAAGACTTACGAGTACTTAAAAATAATGTTTTTTCAGTTCGTGTTTAGTTTATTGTTGTCAATGAAATACATCGTCGTTGGTTCTTGTTTTTATTTAGTAAACTAACCTTTTTTTAAAACCCACTCTCCATAAGGCATCAACCAAATAATAGGATCACATGTGATAACATTACCTGCATTTCTTGATGAACGACCTTCCTGTACTAATAATATTAGTTTTCGTTTTCATGCTTGCCTACAAGCAGAACGTAGACATTTTGAAAATTTCTTAAATTATGAAAAAACAATGACATTGGTTAAAGGTGTTTAATAATTTTATTGTTATAAGTAGATATAACTTCATTTTGTTATTGAGTGCAGTTAACTTTTTGATCTTTTTTTAAAACAAAAGATTTGGTAGCGTAATTGTAATTGTCAAACTCTCTGCCTGTTATTGTTTACATGCGGTTTCCATGGATACGTGCCAATCACAAATGTGCAACGTTGCCACACTTGCTCTCGACTCGCTCCCATAAAATTTAAGTGTACTTCACACTAAGGATTTTTAATAGATACGTCTTTTTGTATGGTAAAAAACAGTTGAAATTTCGGAAAAGGTATTTATTTTTTTTACTCCTACATCATGTGGAATCATCTCTCGAAGATAATGCACTTTGCCCTTGGACACCCTTTAGACACATTTTAGATGTTATAATTAAATACGTATTAACTCTAAAGTTTTGTTATTATTTCAGTTATGTTAAACAACTGACCCCTAATGAAATAATAACAGAACTTGAAAATTATATTTGAAATTGTTCAAATTCTGTGAAGTAAATTTGTGGTGTAATACACTATACTTTATAAGACTGAAGTTTTTTGGGGTGAGACAAAAACGAGTATCACTATTTTTTTTTTTATCAATGAAAAGCTTCAACTTCTGATCATTTCAGTTTCTGTTTTACAAAAGTCGCATTAGGTAATGTCGCTTAAGTCATTTCTGCTACTTCGTATTTTTATTCTGAAGCTTGTAACATGGATATATTTACTCATGTCTAAGAGCGTATTAAAAGTAGGTGATACCTACGCGAAAATCAATAACCCGCTCTCCCCCTACCAACGTAAACGTGGAAATTGTATTGCTAAAGTTTCCCCCGAACTATTTCTGCCAGGACTATTTATAGAGTAAACTACGCATGGAAATAATATTCCGCTGCGTAGGGATTACGTAAGGTACGAAGGTCGTAAATAAACGTAAATGCGTTATTTTGGACAAACAAGTTTTTTCATTGTTTACTTGTTTGTTCGGTCGCGTACGCCAGTGTCCTTCCGCATGCCCGCCTTCATTCATTCATTCCGTCGTTCATTCATTGAAACGGCCCCCTTTCCCTTTCCCCCAGGCCACTTTCTTAATATTACCCCCCCCCCCTTCCCCTCCCTTCCTCCACATCCCTGCTCACCGAGGAGGGAACTACTTCCGTAAATTTCTGTATGCCGTTTTATTCAGAGCGAAACATAGAATAAGTAAAGAACGCAAGAAATGCTATGTGGGCGTGTTTTGTATTCCAAAAGCCAGACCGTTCGGTTTTAAATGTCAAATACTCGTACAATTCTGTTTTTCATTATTATGAAATTCAAATGGATGGCTATATACGATGTCAGGCAAGTATATCTACTAAGTCACTGCTGTTTGATATTCGTTTCTATTCAAATCTACACAGAAGGCGTTTCTAGAGTGCATCTATCTATTCAGTGGAGTGAAACGAACTCTGCGTCTCGTTCTCGAGGATAGTTAGACCCTTCGTACACAGAGAGCTACACAACGACCCTTCGTACACAAGCTACGTGACTATTACAAGTTGCCTATCGATATGCTACTCTTTAAGGCTAGTTTCCGTACACGGTGCTATACGAATTATACTAAACTTGATCATTTTTTTAAGTGACGAGCAAAGAAGATAATAATATTATTCTTTACAATAAAATATATAAATTTGTAAATTTGTTCTAAATTATGGCGAGCTACAAAGTTAATGCTTATTACGAACATGTAATATTATTCTTATTTATCTTTACAACATAAAAAACGCTCTAAAACAAGATTTTGGGTTCTCTCATACAACAAAATAAATGTTAAAATGCAACTACGTGAGAATGATGTCAAATTTTCTTTTCAACCTCAATCCACCTTCTCCGCTAAATCCTTTCTAACGTATTCCGGTAAATTGTAGTTTTATGAACATGCATATTTTCCCACCTCCAGAACAAAGTTAACATTTAAATCGGGTTTGGACGTCATTTCTGAAAAACTCGCCTAGCGTGCTATCCGCTCAGTCAGTAGCGTTAGCGTGCAACTAACGTCAAACCCGTAGTTATCGTCGCGTCGTGTACGAACCCGTATGGCGAATACTCACGAGCGGTGTTATGCGACGCGCGCAAAACTCGAGTCTCTTGTAAGTATTTCCGTGTAGGAATGGCCTGCAACACTCTTTAATCGCAATGCGACTTTGTCGAAAGGAGTCAAAAGTGTGAAAAAACACAAACAACCCTTATTATTTTAATTCACTTTTTCGATATAAAAATGGTGCTCTTTCTCTAAGAAATTTTGTATAAAAGTTGTTTTCAATATCTACCCACCTTCTGGCGCAGCCTTCTTTATGTCTGCACCGTTTTGCACGTGGGCGTGTTTTACCGGTATGTAAATATACGGAAATTATATAATTCCGATTCAGGCTGTCGTGTGTTTATGAATGAATGAATGATGTTGGTTGGTTGGTTGGTTGAATGAAAGGAATGCGCTGGTCCCGGTGGTTTAGGCCGCCTACCCGTCTCTGCCGACCTGCCTATTACAAATATGAACCCCGCACTGTCTTGTAACGACCGTTTTACATTCATATTCCCCCGTATTTCTATGTGGGATTTTAATTGTCCCCTTTTCGCGCGCAGCCAGCTGGTGTAGGCTTCGAAATATGATGAAAAAACTACAAAAGATCAACATCATCGTCATTTGGAAACTGCTCCGTGACACCATTTTTGACGAATTTTATTCATCACTTTTCTGCAACTTCAAATTTATAAAGGGTGTTAAGAGACGTACCTTACTTTTAGCATTAATTTATGAGCAATTTAATTCGGTTAGAATTTTGCAACCGTAAAGGGTGTTAAGGGACGTACTTAACTTATTTTAACCAGTGATTCCTGACATTTGCAGCAAAAAATATAAATTATATTTTGGTATCAGATGATTTTAGATGTCTTTTTTCTCACAAATTTTATCTTCATAATCAAACAAAAAAAATTCTTCCACTTGTCGTTACTGGTCACTTTGTTACGTTACTCCAAATAATGCCAGGAATGACTGGTAGTAAGGCAAGTACGTCCCTTATCACCATGTATATCATAGCAATGCCCCGACAAAGGTAGATATCCTGGGTTCAATTCCCAGATGGATAATCCTTTTCTGTCTTTTTTGTTTCACATTTTTCGTTTGAGAGTGGATATTGTCTGCAATGACTTATTAAAATATGTTTTTTGGAAAAATTAATTATTATTATCATTAATATGATGTGCCAACTGGTCATGAAACCAGAGAAGAGCTTGAAGGCTGACTACGGGTGTGTAACTCCCAACCTTAAGAGGCTAGACTTTGAACGACACGCGGAACACCCGCGACTGTCATTCTGTCCCGCTCACAATAAGCTCACGCACACTTACAATACATGCGAATGCGAAATGTGCGAATGAGACAACGCTCAAATTTACCTACAGAAATCGCTCGAAAAGGGGTTTATGGAGAATACACTTTTCTACACCGAAACTTTCACGAAATTGAAATTTAAAAAAATATATATTTTTTAGAAAGAGGAAGCTACGTTGGTAGCTTTTTATAATTTTATAATTCTTTATGAGAGTTGAGTTAGCAGCACTTTTTCCTTAAATAATATTTTTTGATAAATCGTACATGTTTGACAGTGAATTTTTACGTTAATACGAAACGCATCGAAAATTCGAAAACATACCGACATAGTTTTCACCCTCTAGAAGGCAGTATAAAAAAATATATTCATTTTGTGCAATTTTCGATGTAGAAAAGTGTTTTTTCCCGGGCGTCCTTTTTGTATGGGCCGAAAAGCGAAGTCTATCGTCTTAAGGAAAGCATTTAGGGGATAAAGGAACCTTCAATAATTAAGCTGCATCCTGCAGTAGTTACAGATCTGAGGCTTTAATCTCATTTGAGAACCCGTTCAATCTCTGTCAAGCCCACGGAACGCAATACACTATTATCGGCTTAAAGTGCGGAATTCCTCCGCGTAAACACCGTCATTATTACTTCCTGCCCCCACGCCACTAATTTCCTAGAAATTTTATGAAAACTTCTGTTGATTGATTTCGGCAATAGGTTTTCCTTATTGGTTCTGATTAACTCCGCTTGTGGGGAAATCAATGTTCCAAATATCATGTTAGTTGATTCGACGAAAGGTGGGTTGATATACCTATTTACCTGATCAATGTATCACTTGATTGAACGCGTGCCTACTTTCATTCTACTAAAAATAAATGTATTACAACATACTCGTAACTGTAACTCTTCCGATTTCCCACGAATTTGAAAGCTTTTGGTATGATTTTTTTCTTATTAATCTTTAGACTAGCTTTTGCCCGTTGCAGGCAACTAATTGGTTAAAGCACTAAGCGATTGAAGTTTAAATGTGGATGAAGCAAGGATTGTGAGAACTACTCAAAGGGTCCTGTTAGTTAATCGCTCAATTTTGTACACCGCTTCTTAGCCACTTCGGTCGCCCTGGTTAAGGCGTTCAGTATGGGCCTTTTCTCGTTCTTATTCATCTATAGATAATATGGCACCAAGGTTTGCATATGTAAAATTAAATATTTTACAGCTCTATAAATCGTGATTAAAATGGAGACGTACCGGCAGTTCGTTCTGACATGACGTGTTTTGTTCGCTCCGAGTATTTATTTATTTATCTAACGTTGGCTCCTCTGCCCTAATTTGAAAATGTGTCAAAAGACGTGAAAGTGAAAGCTTTACAATTTGATAGTGACCTTTCATTCTGTATTGTGTTAATGTAGGCAAAACTACTTTTATACCATTAAACCACAATCTGGATTCATTCTGAAAATTTTAACCAATGAAGATTTAGAGTTGACTAACTTTGACTGAGCTTTTCAAAAGTATGGTATCTACCTGCCTGAAGAAAGTTTTAAAATAATTGTCTTTGAGATAGTCGCATTTCTTTTGTCAAATTGTATAATTCCTTTTTTAAAATAATAAAATAGTTGCATAAATTTTGTACGTTTTAGGCGCTCCGCCCACTGAGGCAACTGAAAACCAACTAAAACCGTCTGTTTCTCTGTCTTGATTGGTCAAAAAGCTTGGTTAACCATAGAAGAAGAACAATCAGCTGACAGTTGGCAACTATCAATGGCCGTCCAGGGCAACCAGTAGAGCAAGTCGCAAGTCACCGCTTGCGTTACCATTGACAACGGGGTTTTGTGTGATTGTGTATGTGCGGGCCATCACATTTTCATACAAAGACAGTTGGCAGTTGAGAGTTTTCAGTTGCCTGAGTGGGCGGAGGCGCTTATAATGAAGTAGGTGTGTATTTAAGTTCCTACATACAAATCTTGATTTCAGAAGAAATTTTGGTTTTGCTTTATTAAATAAGAGAAAATTAGAAGCATTATTTTTTTGGACGTGAGGTCTACTGTTCGTGGAACTGCTAGTTATTACTTGGTGTGTACAATGAGTACGAAATCAATACTAGGGGTTTGAATTCCGTTACTTTTCGGTGAACGGATGTGTTTGTAATGAATATAATATATTACCCATGCCGAAAACTAGGAAAAATGATTTAGCAGAAAAAACTATAATAGTTATGTCATAATTCAATGTTTTTAAAGACACGTAGATTCTTTTGATCAGTTAACATGTCTTGAAAAATTCCCTCTCACCATGTCTCTGTCAGCAAATTTAATCTTTTTTTCTTCTATTTTCGTAGTATTTCATGGCATCTCGCCTGTGTATTTATGCCTTTCCTCGTCGAGATGCATCGGCCCGTCCGAGATTCGAACCAGACGCCTCGTAGTGTAAGATACGTCGTGGTTGCGTTGTAAACTATGCCACGGATCAAAGGAATTCGGATTTACGTTATGTGGGTGGATACCCACCGTCCCGGTGCCCTCATAAAATTTATTGACGAACTTTGTGATCTCAAAATGATGTGAGAATTAAATTTGTATTCGTGGCCTAACGTCGTGTGAAGCTGTGTTTTTATGTCTTCTGGTTTATGATTCACGGTTACTGTACCAGATTTAATAATAATAATAATAATTGGATGACTTGTATAGCGCCGTTTTTGTGAAAAATCACCTCACGGGCGGTGTACAAATTTCAATACATTGAAATTTGCTTTAGAAAATTAAGGTTTAGTTGAATTATGAAACATGGCTAGCAGTTCCCAATGATGTGCTGATTTGTTTTATATGGATTCCGCACAAGAATCCCAACTGATACCGTCTGGAGCCTGTGAGACTATGGCATTCCCAAAATGAGGTATATTGTGAAGCTGAAGGTAGTAGAGATGGGAAGAATATGTGAAGAGAAAGGTGGGGAAGTACCTGGCTATTCAGATCTGGTCACCAAACACGGCTAAAGCCATTTCAAGCAACGTTTCAATTCTGAATGGTGGTCTTACACCAGGGCGATACTGAGAGTATCTTTTACTCTGCAACGTGCCGCAAATATACTATATATTAATTAATTGTGAAATAACAAAAATTTATCAAATAAAATTTATTTGCGTTCGAACCCGCGACCTTCGAATTGCGAGTCGAGTAAGTCGTTTTCACATTCCTTTAAGATCGAAAGTAGACAAGCTATAGAAATGTTCTTTTAAGTGTCTCAGTAGGACTGTGGAATCCCCGACGGAGGTATCTACATATTTTGCGAGGATGAAGGGAGTGAGGTAGAGAAGGAAATGCGATGACGAAGGTTGGACAGCGCCTGAATTTTATTTAATATTATTTCCACACTGGAGGCCCTGAGGGAAAAAAATCCCTCAGGACCTTGTCATCTTCGGGGATGCTGTTTGGATGGTCTTTTAAGAAAGGTAGTTCTGGGAAGGAAAAAGGTATGAGGACGTATAAATCTATCGCTCCCAATGCGGTGCAAGGCCTATCCAAACCAGTCTCCCGATCCGTCCGCCACGCAGTTGGTAAGCAAACGAATTCGCCGTCAATACCTAGAAAAACCTCATCCCATGAACCCGGGCACCCCTGTTAAGTCACCAAACGTAGCGAACCACTTTGATTGACCTACTGCAGGGGTGTTAAGGTTGGTAAGCAAACGAATTCGCCGTCAATACCTAGAAAAACCTCATCCCATGAACCCGGGCACCCCTGTTAAGTCACCAAACGTAGCGAACCACTTTGAGTGACCTACTGCAGGGGTGTTAAGGTTGGTAAGCAAACGAATTCGCCGTCAATACCTAGAAAAACCTCATCCCATGAACCCGGGCACCCCTGTTAAGTCACCAAACGTAGCGAAACACTTTGAGTGACCTATTGCAGGGGTGTTAAAGTTGGTAAGCAAACCAATTCGCCGTCAATACCTAGAAAAACCTCATCCCATGAACCCGGGCACCCCTGTTAAGTCACCAAACGTAGCGAACCACTTTGAGTGACCTATTGCAGGGGGCCTAGTCTCGATCTTTCGGTTTCACAAACAAGCACGTTTGCCGTTTAACCTTTCTTGACGGTGCTGTCAACTACGCGGTCACGGTTTGTATTTACTGAAATATCTTTGTAAATATACTAAACATAGAGTTAACATTTTAGGTATTCCTCCACAATACATTTATGTATTGGATTAAATAAATACATTACACTAATATTTACTGAGTGTACAGCATCGGAGCGCGAGAAAGTTTTTAGCACGGTCAGAGGAGGGTTAATACGGATTCGTGACGTAGCTAAACCCGCGTTACGGGCGCTGTGAGAGATATAGACTAGGCCCCCAGGGATGTTAAAGCCATTTCGAGCAACGTTTCATTTCCGATTGGTCTTTTACCAGGGAGATCTGTTGGTACGCGCACCAATTGAGGCTGTATTTAATGCTGCCATGGAGGTGATTTTTCACAAAAACGGCGCTATATCATCCAGATATTATTATTATTTTAAATAATCTCAAATCTCCTAAAGTTCACTTCCGCGTATTTGCAAAATAGTCATTCGTCATTTGTGATAAAACTTTTCTTTGGTTTCTCAGCTTTCTCAGTAATTTATTTATACCGAACTGAAAGTTGCCAGAGTAACTAAAAATTCCGAGTATCTAAAATGTATTTGTATTCAAAGGATCAATCTAAAATTGCTACAGAATTCTTGGAAATTGTGTACGCTTATTTGGTTAAAAAAATTCTCAAATTTGATGCGAAAAATTTTCGCATCAAATTTGAGAATTTTTTTAACCAAATAAGCGTACACAATTTCCAAGAATTTTCGCCGAAAATAGACCTGAACAAACAGAACCTTTTATTTTAATGCTTTATTTTTATAGCTTTACTGTCGTCACAAATAGAAATACCGAATATTAATAATACAATTTCTTTATATATTTTATTACACGCTATAGTAGGCTTTTACATCATATTTTAAATTTAATAAAATTATACGAATACCGCACAAGAGTCCCAACTACTTCCGTTTGGAGCCAATGAGGCTATGGCATCCACAATTGATTTATGTTGGGAGGCTGAAGGTAGTGCTGAGGAGATGTAAGAGGAAGGTGGGGCAGTACCTGGCTATTCAGATCTGATCACAAAACACCACAAAAGCCATTTCAAGCAACGTTTCAATTCTGGATGGCGGTCTTACACCAGGGTAGTACTCGGAGTATCTTCCACTCTGGATATTGCCGCAAATATATTATATATTATTTTTTATGAATTAATTGTGAAATAACACAAATTAATCAAATAAAATTTATTTACAATAAAAATATATACATTTGTTTTAGACCACTTTAAACGCACGCCAGGTTCGAACCCGCGACCTTCGGATTGGGAGGAGAATCTTACCCCTCGACCACGCCGGCCGTCAAATTAAAAGATTTGAGAAATATCTGATTTAATATAAAAGTAATTGAATAAACAACGTTTATTTTGATTACTTTTAAGATGAAATATATCTCCCAGATCAGAATATCTATTTCTTAGAAAGTCTCGGAATCGTGAAATTTTGATAAGCCAGTGTCTTGTTATTGTTATAAGTAAAGGGCGATAAATGTCGGCAATAGGGTTCTTTCTGATTCTGTTGAAAATGTATTCTGATTTTAATCATCCTACTAAAAATGTTTGTCTTTTATGTTTTCATTAAAATTGATTTGTTTTAAAAACGGTAAAAAACTGACAGAACCGAAACGGCCTGTGGTTGGCAACGACGCTACATACGCACGTCAACAAACAAGCAAACAAAGTACTACTGTCAGATTTTTTCAAAGCCGGGCAACGCTTATGACGTCACACATCCAAAATTTTGGCGGTATTACAAAAATGGGAAACTTAGACTCGCTGTAGAAAATTTATTCGTCAACATAAAAATAAAATTAAAATGCTGTAATAATCGTAATTTTTTTAAACAATAAAAAACGTGAAAATCCCCTATTGAGGACAGTCAATTTTTTAATGCAGTATTTTGTGTAATAGTATAAGTATAAAATCTGTACTTATTTTTCTTTCTGAAAGTTTCAATTGAAACATTTTATCCAGAAGGTAAGTAATTATCAATGTATTGTATAGGAATTTGAAATTTATCTCTTCCCCGTCTCCTTCTCCCCACTACCTTCAGTCTCACAAACATACTCGTCCCGCTGGTTACGGGTAGTTGGGAACAGTAGACTCCTGCGCGGTATATAAAAAAAAAATATTACGAATCTCAAATAAAGCCATTTAATTTTAGTCAGTAATATTTATTTAATTTCGGTTTTATTTTCATAATATTCCTTCGGTTGAATAAATATCGTGAATTATAGCTACCTACTGAAATAAAATCTGGTCGGTCTCCACTCTCCTGTCTATTTGGATCAGCATTTTATCTGTGATATAATCCACTTTCTCGGCACTTCCGAACCGTTCTCCTCTGATAGGAACCATCTGATACAGTTTCCACAGTGACTGTCGGTCCCTTTATTGATGTAAACTCTCCTCCAATAACAAGTGTTGACAGTCCTGCTGATGTGTCACCGGCCCTGTACTGAAATGAGGAGATTGATGCTGTTACGGGTCTCGATGGAATGATCAATTTATTTTACATTTTAATCGGGCAATGTGGCTGACTTTAAGAGGCTAGACTTTGAACGTCACGCGGAACACCCGCGACTGTCATTCTGTCCCGCTCACAATAAGCTCACGCACACTTACAATACATGCGAATGCGAAATGTGTGAATGAGACAACGCTAAAATTTACCTACAGAAATCGCTCGAAAAGGGGTTTATGGAGAACACACTTTTCTACACCGAAACTTTCACGAAATTGAAATTTTAAAAAATATATATTTTTTAGAAAGAAGAAGCTACGTCGGTAGCTTTTTATAATTTTATAATTCTTTATGAGAGTTGAGTTAGCAGCACTTTTTCCTTAAATAATATTGTTTGATAAATCGTACATGTTTGACAGTGAATGTTTAAGTTAATACGAAACGCATCGAAAATTCGAAAACATACCGACATAGTTTTCACCCTCTAGAAGGCAGTATAAAAAAAATATATTCATTTTTTGCAATTTTCGATGTAGAAAAGTGTTTTTTCCCGGGCGTCCTTTTTGTATGGGCCGAAAAGCGAAGTCTATCGTCTTAAAAGTGTTGGAAAAAATTGGTTAAATAAGTTAGGTAACGGGCTATTTAAAAAAAAAACTTTTAATGACTTTTTAAAGGTTGTGGAAAATGCATGATTCTGAGTTGTCATGGAACCGAAATTTCATCTTGTAATTGTTATTTGTAGGTAAAAATATTTTAAAGACCGAAGAGTTAATTTTTTATATCATAACTATCAAACTAGCACAGACCCGCGATAGTCGTAATTCTTGACACATTAATTCCAATTTCGAAAATGACAATTAAGATCATTTTCTGTTAAATTATGTTTTGGGTGGGTAGATTCTGTCTGAATTCATCAGACAATCAGTTCCAATTTTTAAAATGACAATTAAATATAAAGCAAATTTGAGTTAATTGAACCAGAGTTACGCAGGCTGCAAAGATAACGGAAATTAGTATTTTTGGCGAATTTAGGTGATATACTATGTATTTACTACGATTTTGTCTATTGGAGTAAAATTTAGTGGATAGAAAATACATAAAATGCAAGACAATAAAAAAATTAAAATATTCAGTTTTAGGACCGGTTGTTTCGCAGACCTTAAACAATTGTTGCTTGTTCAATGATGGGGGGGGGGAGGCCGAATAATAAACCACCGATGTCTGACCCCGCAGAATTGATTTAATGCAACCTTATAATTTTAAATCATTAATCAATGTACCAAATCTCTTCAATTAGGCATTACGGTGATAGCTTTAAGATGGAATGCAATTAAGATCTTTTTACGCGTCAACCAGTCCTTGAGTGGTAATGCATTACTCCCAAATAGACAAGCTGACTTGTTATTTTACTGCATTCTTCTCTTCCTCGAGATGTTTTCTATCTGAACTCACTTAAATTCCAGTTATAATTTGTTATTCTCGCAAGATTGGTCCTTTATGTTACCAAAATTACACAATATAGTATAGTCTGGTGTGTAATTTATATGTATTGATGATGTGGGGCCCTAATACACAGGCTCATAAACCATAATATCAAATCTTCAATACTTGTAAATTCATATGTATTCGGAAATAAATGTCGGTCTTACCAACTCGGGATTTGTCACGGATGGTGGTAGCGCAGTTCATTCCGATAATTGGAAAGGAAGGTCCAATCCTAAGTCGAACAAAAAATCGTTTTAGAAAACATATTAAAATTTAGATTTTTTTTTGTACTTTATATATTAATTTGCATTTTAAAAGACTATAAAAAATTATAGTAACCCTATAAAATTATAATTTCAGAATGAATTTACCTACTCGAAAACAAAAGCTCAAAAAAAAAGTTATACCTACCCCAAAATCGACTACCAGTTTCCCGCTTGTCCCGCTAGTTTCCGGACACTGTGCATACTTCAATGACGCCTTATGCGTTTCTGAAAAAGTTTTGCTCGTTTACTACTGATATATCCGATAGCTCTCCTAGTGATTTCTATGACAATGCTTTAACTTTAGGAACACATAGAAATTGCGCAGAAAGCGATCTTAAAGGTAATACTTAAAAAACATAGACTTACTGATACAGACCAAATATTCAATTGTTGTGACGTACTAGACATACGCCAATTATACGTTAAAACACTACTTAACTACATTTTTGACCAAAAAAACAAATTTCAACAAACACAAAATATCACTAACAGACCAGTTAGACAAGCGTACAAAGAAAACATAAAAACTCCGACGGTAAATACAAGCTTTGGACAAAGACACTACCAATATCACGCTATAAAAGCATTCAACAGTCTAACACTCGAAAATAGAATTGAGGAAAACAAAAATAAATTCCGACACAAAATTACAAAATGGATTAAAGAACAAAAAAGACAATATTACCAAAATCTCATAGCATAAAATAATAAAACATAAAGTAACACACAAAACCAATATAAAACACAATCACCCACAAACACACATAATATAAATATACCTATTTTAAACCTTATATAATATCTATTATTTATTTTTAATTTTAATTTAATTTCAAATCTCTGTTTTTTAAATTTAATTTATCATCTTATGTTTTTCATATATTTTTAAATGTACTGTGTAAAAATTAAATTGTAGATAAAATGGAGGCCTCAGCACGGGTAAACCACCTAGTGAGGCCAACATTATTGAATTTTACTATTAAATGTAAAAATATTGTATCAATAAATAAATAAAAAAAAAAAAGGTAGTCAGGTTCAAAAATGTACCAAACCGAGTGCCTTTCCTCAAAAATAGTCGACTTTGAACTTGTCCTTTTGGCACCGGAACAATCCGACTCGTCTAAGAAAGAATTAGTTAAATAAATGATCATCTAGTCTGGTCGTTAATGGATTATCTGGCGGAGAAGCTTCAGCCCTCTGATCCCAGGGTAATTTATGAAAATAACATTGTTCCCCATTCTCTCGTTCTCCGCCTCTCTTCGCGTGGACTTATTTTTGTCCTTTAATTGTTGCAGCCGCTTCTCAGGTCAGGCCACTTCCGCTCCTCTCAACTCCTGCGAGGGGAGAGAGAGCTCTTTTAATTAAATATTTCCAAGAGGTAGAATAGATTTAAGTGATTTTAATTTTGGTGGGAACCTTTTTGTAATTCCTATAATAAAACATACCCAATAATTAATTAATAACGTGTCAGGTCAGTGATCTCGAAAAATACATATTAGTTATCATCACTTTTTTTTCTTTACATTGTACTCGCTGGGACTAGTTTATAGAAAACAGTTTTACTTAGAAGATAGATATGAGAAAGAACGAAAGGTGAGAAATATTTGTTTTAGTGCTAATTATAATCGGATGATTTGTATTCCGTCATTTTGTAAAAGATAAATCTCCCTAAGGGAGGTGTACAAATATATATATAAAATTCTAAGAAGTGGGAACATACTGAGAAGTACAAAACCTAAACAATATAACAATAGCAATGACGTCGTTACAATTAAGGACATATTAACATTTATAGTGGGCAAAAAAGATTTCAAAGTACCCACAAATTAGAAAATCTATTGTCACAATTATTTTCTCAATAAATCGGTTTAACCGGTAATAAATCAATTTAGACACCTTCAAAATTGAAATTTAGAATCATATAAATAAATCGTCTCAAAAATGGTTTATCCACAGTTTAAAAATGGCCTTTTAAGCCGAAACGGCTGTCGCAATAATAAATAAAACTAAATTGTAGAACTCGATAACATTATTATGTATAATTTTTTTTATTATTAAATGTATATAATTATAATTTTTTTTATTATTAAATGGAGTACAAATTAAACACAAAAACATTTCATAATAATTTTTTTTCACTGTTTATTAGAGATATACAGTTTTATACGCAGGTGACGTGTTGATGTGTTTTACTGGTAGATAATATTAGTATACATGACCAATGACCATATTTACCTGGCAGATTACTTTAGTGTTTATTACTTTCACTGTTTATTAGAGATATACAGTTTTGAACGCAGAGGACATAAATGTATGCTACGCGGGTATTATACATGACCATACTTACTTACCTGGCAGATTACTTTAGTGTTTATTACTTTCACTTTTTATTAGATAATTTTATATACAGTTTTGAATGCAGATATCATAAATGTATACTACGCAGGTAGATAATATTATACATTACCATACTTATCTACCTGACAGATTACTTTAGCGTTTATTACTTTCGCTTCTTATTAGAGACTTTTATATACAGTTTTGAACGCAGATGACATAAATGTATACTATGCGGGTAGATAATATTATACATGACCACACTTGCCAGGCAGGTTACTTTAGTGTTCATTACTTTCTATGTTTATTAGAGAATTTTATATACAGTTTTGCACGCAGAGAACATTACAGTAAGATAATATTATATTCGTACATGACCCTGCTTACCAGGCAGATCACTTTAGTGTTTATTAATTTCACTGTTTATTAGAGAATTTTATGTATAGTATTGCACGCAGAGGACATAATATTGGAAACACTATGTCATGCAACATTATGTTGAAAATTGAAAAGATCATAGGTATTTAGATATGTAAAGAATAACAAATGAGTTGAATAGAAATGAGCGGAATAATTCAAATATTGAGTTATTTTGTTTTGGTCTACCAAATTATATGTTTACTCTAACTCAGTGATGCAATTGTGTCTAAAGACAGGTAATGGAAAAACTGTTAATTGTTTTGTATTACTCCAACATCTTTAATGTAATTCCGTTAATTAGTTATTAAAATATTCAGATACTAAAGGCATAGGCATGGAATGCACAATAAGCTCCCCGGAACATACGTATGGAGATCTTTACACACGTGAGTGCAATGAACACGGAAAATCCGCAACCGAGATAAGGTGACAGCGACTAGATAATACTGTCTGCACAATTATTCTGTTCCTGAGTACTAAGCAGACAAGAGTCTTTACATGAATTGCAACACAGCTGGCACTGCCAACAAGAGGTTAAGCGTAGTAGCTAACCGATAAGTTTTAGGAAATTGAAGATTTTTTCTTGTATCTTGTTGCAAGAGTCATCGTTGGTTGAACTGTATACAAATACTCCTCAAGCGATGATGATCTTAATCTAATCTCCGTTTCCGATCTCCATCCGGCCGCTAATGCCCTTGGAAGTATTTTTATTGCCTGCAGACATTTGCATATATAATATGTATATCTCTGCAATTACCTGAACTGCGATGCGTGAGTGATGCACCGCGATGCGCATGCGTAGGCTATCGGTCTTATCTCTTTGTCTAATTAGGGAGGTGGCCATTCTCACTCGGCAGAACCGAGGATATCATAAACCTTCCGAGCTGTGGTGGAGGGGAGCACTTCAGTTTTCCGTGCTATCTACTATTTGAATCATTCTATCTGTAGCCAGCTACTTTCTTGAGTCTCTCATCATCAACTACAATCCTTGAGTAGTATTGGTGGCATCCAGAAAACACTACTATGCTAGTATACCTACGGTCCCTTATGCTTTTTGTTGCAGTGATCGTCGATACTCTCCTGTTTTCACCTTCCAATACGCTTTTGTCCTGCTAGGCTACTTTGTAGAAGTCTATGTTCTGATGTCTTCCATCACTGCTACGTGTTCTGCCCAGCACAGCATTACGTTTTCTATACATCTTGTTATCGAATGCCCTTGAAAGAATTGTAGCTCGTAGTAGCACCCCGTTCGCCGTACAACATTATCACGCGTGACGCCGAAGATGCAAGGATTTCCTCTCGAAAATCTAATTTTTTCACTATTCTTCGTTAGGGTTCTTCAAATACGACAATCTATGGCTTGATACGGGTCTGATGAATGTTTTATAGATATTGGACTTGATTCTTTTCAGAATGTTTTTAGTTCTTTCGTCCAGAGTTCTTAAACTTATCACGAGTTTCCCTTTGCTGAGGATCGTGACCCCCGCTCTAATGTTTGCAAACAAGGCTCCTCCACTCCTCGCGCTACTGCGCTACATGGTCATCCAAGGACACCCTAGTTTCGAACATTGGTGATTCTCCTTTGGGGTGATTTTTAACAAAAATCGTGCTATTCAAATCATCAAAATATTATTATTATTATCGGTAATATTTAATCACAACAGCCCATCACAATAATTCTGTCTATCTTTATTCGTTGCTTACCTAATTAAAAGCACGTTGTTAGTCCAGTCATTTGGTATTTTTACCTGGAATGTTTTCCGGGAGTTTTTAAAATCTATAATATAAAAATTAACGTTTGTTTGTTGTGCGCGGCCATACCGTTCATCCGATTGCGATGAAGCTTTCAGAATATGATGTACGCATACACGGGATGGTTATATGATAGTGAGCTCTGGCGTTATGAAATTATTTCCTATACTATTCATACGATTGCAATTAAAATTTCATCCGATAGCTATTAATTTTTTTTGAATTGTTGTGAACATGCCCGTGAATACTTCTGTATCTATACTGATGAGCTCTGGCATTATGAAATTTGCATAAAAAAATTAAATAGGTCACGCGAGTTGTTGGAAAAATAAGTGTATTTTATGGAGTTAGGCGGCAGGAAAAATAGGCTGGGGGGGGGTACGCGGGAGGGTCGGTTGGGGAATTAAGGAAGGGGGTTTCGCGGGAAGGTGACGAGGGAGAGGGGAAGGTGGAGAAAGTGGAAGCGGAATGCGTGAGTGGGAGAAGAGAGCGGGAGAGGGGAGGGGGAACGGACGGAAGGTGAAAAAAAAACGCAGGAGGGGATGTTGCGGTTGAAATTTCGGTCTGTGACGTCTCGATCGATACCGAATACGAACTTGCAACGCCTGGTCCATCAGGAACAGCAAAGCGAAGAGGATTGCGCTAAATTTAGAAATTGTGCATTACATGTGGATTAGGCCTACAGGGGTCAGACACCACGATAAAAAAAAACCGCGCCGCTTACTCTACCACAAGGCCGTGTGGAAATGAACTTTTTAACCAAATCGCATATAGAATTATACTTTGCGGCGCTCGTACGCCAAAACTATTAATTTTACAAAAAGTTGTTAATACGTAAATTGTAGGAAATTTTATCTAGTTTATTTTGTACGTATGTGTTTTTATCGTAAGATAAGTCGGAAAGGAGATATTGTCAAAAAACTGCTATTAGGCGCCATTTTTCCAAAATAGCGGCGCGAGCGGCAAAGATACGAGGTGGCAAAGTTTAAATTCGGAAAGAGCACATGGAAATCTATAATATTACAAATTTTCAAAGATCCCGGAAAACTTTCCAGGTAACCCCTTTTTTTCGTCCCAACTGACTGGACTATGTACCTACTGTGTTTGGTATATTCGCATTAAGCCAGTGACATACACAGCGTTAAAAGCGCTAGCGTTATTTGGCTTGGCCTATTTCAACATATCCCTCGCCATAGATAACCATTGTAAATGTATGGCGAGCGATGTGGTAAAATAGGTCAAGCCAAATAACGCCGGCGCTTTTAACGCTGTGTTTGTCCCTGGCTTTACTTCTGCGTGTGGCTTTGTTTCTTCAAAGACTTCATTAAAACCCCAGTTAGAATAATCAGCGGATTGAACGAGTAATTTGACCCTGGTCTGGGTAATTATTATGCTCAATGTTTCCCATTAGAGCCGCCTAATGAAGTTTGGGGTATTTTAACTAGGGATATCATTGTTTTTCATTGCATTATATTTCTTGCTCAGTGAATCAGTCTTACTTCTTCTCGTCTGAGAATACACAGCAGAATTTAAATAGGTTTTATTAGAACTCGTTACATTTACATATTAGGTGTAACTGTTGTGTTTCCTCTCATAATTCATTCCTTATGCTGATACGCACTTAATTAGCTGTAAGTTTCTTTAAACAGAAGTGTATAATGTATGAGGCATGGAATAAATGTGTGAAAATGTGAAAGCTATATTCTTATACTAGTCTGGGAAAAAATGCATAATTTTTTATGGTGAATAAACATACAGCCTTACTAAAAAAAACACTCCGCGGCCGTTAAACGGTGTTTCTGTAGCACGTTGTGTAAAGTCTGTACATTTCGTTTTTCAAATTCTTACTAAACAAAATATATGGTTTTGATCTGACAACGTCGCCATTTTACCAGCCTTACTAATAAACTTTCTGAAAAATTTGTACAGTGGTCAAACAACCATGTATGAAGAATCCTTACTAATTAAGAACTGACAAAAAAAATTTCATGGAAAGATATGTACATTGCTTACACGGCCAAGGAGGGTAGTTTATCTGTTGTATATATTTGTTCCATTAGTAATTTTCAACGAATTTCGAATTTCTTTTTTTAATGTCCTATGTGTTTTACATATTTATTTAATTATGAAGATTACACCTACGTTTCCGATTCCTATCTCGCTAAAACAATCTTGTAACTATTTTTTTAATTTTTCATTTAAGCTCAGACTGATTGTAGGCCAAAAATTAATACATAACCCTTAGGCTAATTTTTTCGCTTTTTTTTTTCAGCTCACGTAGATTTCATAAAATTATTGTATCTCCCTTATGCTTGGGCCGCATTTGCGCCTATCGTCCCGAAGCAATGCGTGCCGATACGTACGATTCAAAATTTGAAAAAAAGAATACGTTTACGTAAAGAATATTCGCGACAAGAGCCGATAATGGTCGGTCACATTTGCGCGTATTGTGTCGTAGCACGAAGCTTCGTGATGATAGGCGCAGATGCGGCCCCAGCATTACTGTCATGGCAATAAATATAATCTAAACAGTGAAAAAATACCACACTTTGCTTTCGAATCTAGAACTTAACCACAGAAAAATTTAAATTTTCCTCTATGAAACGAAAGTTTCCGACCGCTATTTGAGAAAAAGTTATGAAACTGTATTAATAATTTTGCTATAAAACGACAAAAGAGTTAAGTGATAATAACGTTTATAATACATCTGTCTAATAAAATATGTGTGTTTTACTTTTTTTATTATTATTAGTAATTTTAGTTAGAAAAAACGTAAGGTAGCAATTTTTGTAAACTTTTTCATACTTTTTCAAAATTTAAAAATTTCAAATATTATATGTTTATTTAGCTTTCGGATACATTCTGAAATATTCCATTTATTTGGATTTTATTTCAAAAGCGGAAATTTTCTGACCTGACAATATGCCCGAGGCCTGAGAGGTTAGTTATTATTGTGGGTACTAGAAAATAAATAGTAATTTATTTAAACTCTATTGTCTTTTATTCTATTTTTCTGTGAAGCTTACAGAGTAGGCTCTTTTTGAATTTTTAATTAAACACGATAACATATATTTCTCACACTTAAGCTTTTACTTGCCAATTGAAACTATCCATTTATTTATTTCATAAATATTTACATAACCTACTAAAGCTATTTATTATCTGTTGTGATAACGTATTGCGACGTAAAATATTTGTGTAAACCTTATCGAAGGAGTATAGATAATCGTTGTTGATTCGGCAAAAATGTTGTGGTACGCCAACCCAACACGTGGAAATTCCATATTTTACGTATTAGTACAGACGACGTACATAATATGTACATATCTAGATAAGTATAAACGTTCAAATTCGTCACCATACTCACTATTGCAAATATAGGTTATGGAGGTAACGGCCAGTAAATGAAAGAAGTTTGCCTCAAATATGAACCAAATTACAGGAATCATAACGTATGTGAACTTTATTAGTTTTACTAATAATACTAGGGGTTTGCCCGTCCAAATGTGTTGTTAGGTCCAAAGAGTGTTGTTTTAATTTTGTAATTTCAATCCAATTAACTTAATCAGTCATAAGTTTCCTTTCGAACTTGCCAAAATAGTACCTACTGCATTGGACATTAAGAGCCATTGACCAGCGGCTGAGAATAAAAGTTTAAAAATGCTTGCAACTGTACACGAAGGTTCCGATGAGAAAGAACGATTATTTCCCGTATCAAATTTTATAAATTAAAAAATTAATATCGATTTATTTCATTCACAACTTGCTTTAATATATACCTACATTCAAGTAAGCAATAAAAATGCTCAAAACGCACGATGATAAATTATTAAATATCGTGTACTTGTAAGTATTTTTTGATCATAAGTATTTATGATTTTTCAATAATGTCTAAACAAAATAAGTGTATAAAAATTTGAAATATTTTAGTTTGTAAGACCGTAAATAAATAGAAAAACTGAGTTATTTTCGTCACAAAACACGTTCTCGATCTATTTTTTAATGATTTTAATTGAACTAAAAACAAAATTCTGAAAATGTCTTTCCTAGAATATGTATTGATTTTTTTTTGCTGTATGATTATATGATTTGAAATTTGTGTTGTACAATACAATATGTAGTTTGAAAATTGAACAAATCTGCCAACGACTAACGGTATAACCTTAGTACATTAAATATAAATATAGTTTTTAAAAATTTTAAAACTGCGTTTACCAGATAAAATAACAATCTTTCTAAATCAGTTTATATTTTTGTAAAAAAGAGTCAATACGTATAAAATTTGATTGAAAAAGGAATAATTTCCGATATTCTCTGAATACTCTCTTAAGCAGATGTAAAAAATTACCTCTTGTAATTCAGATAGTAAAAATGTATTTACACAACTATGTGAAGTGCAAGCTGAAAAATGAATTTAATTGAATTTATTTTAATTAAATGAAAACAATTCACTTTGCATGCACTACTTATTACCAAATATCAAAATTATCAACATGTTTCTAAACCAAATTGTTTTTTGTCAGGATAAAATGTAAACAAGTTTACAAGTAAGTAAAATAAAATACAATAAATTAAATTATAAATAAAATAAATAAATAATTTACAATAAAATACCTGTAGACATTAAACAAAACACTATTATTTTATTTAGGATTAAAGTGAAGTAATTAATAAGTCGATGTTAATGTATTCTAGATGACATAGTTAATGTAATTGTCGTAGGATACATCTACATATTCACTAATTAAATCACAATGAGAGATGCATTACACACGCGGAAATTGTATTTACATTAAATTGCACTTAACGCATTAGTACTCTGTGCCATCGATCAATTATAATATAAGATAGAGAGATAACAAATTAATGTGCTTCCAACAGTACGCCTTTATAAATATATGTGGTTTTTAGTCGCAGAACATTACATCTTCAACATTGTTAAAATTCGGTCATTTAGTTCAAGTTTTGTTCCTGCCGTAAGAACTTTTTTTTTTAACCTCGCAAAAAGAAAAATGCAGAGGTAACAAATATGCTGTTGTTACTTCTTTCCCTTGGCATATAATTATTGTTTTATATGCTCGCGGGGCTTTAAATAACAATAAACCATCAATGGTTGCATTGCTTACATTTCAGTGGTTTACAATTGGATAAAATAGTATAAAAATATATATTCATGCGTAATAATAAATAACTGAAATAACATCTCAGATCTAATCTTATTTCCACTTAAATTTAACTTTTATTTATTTATTTATTGTTTTGGTAGGTATTATTGTTTACATTTCAATATTAACCTCACTAGGCACAAGCCTGTTTTGAGGATAATAAGTTTATAAAAGTATATATGTAGTAAAAATAGAACAAAAAATATTTAGGTACCTATTGGTAAAACACCATTTTTATACTCACCATTTTTATAACGATTATTTCTATAAGTTTATCTTTATATAAATGTTTATAAGTTTATTTAAATATTGTATTATATAACACTGTATCATATAAATATCATGTAAAAGCTTAAAATATCATATCGGAAAATAACGTATGTGTTTGTTACCTTGAATTTGTTTCATTAAAAATTACGATGTCATTTGTATATTCGTTTGCTCTATGTAGGCGAGGAGTTGGTGAGTTGATGATGCTAAATAATTTGTTTGTGAATGGTGACATTGAAATATATCCTTATGCTTAGTGTGTCGAGTAGGTACTCTTAAATTGACTGATCCCAGGAATTCACCTAGTGGAGGAGAGATAATGTTAGTCAAAGTATTAGGCCTTTAACATCATTATGAGGGTGGGATTTGGCCTACTCCACTGGCTGCGGTCCCTTGCAATTCGCCTCCAGTCTTCTGTCCTTCCGGATTCACAATCTCATGTTTTGTTTGTTTGCATTGTTCCCAGTATTCGGCGATCAGGATAGGCCCCGTGGTGAAGCGCGATGTGATGAAGGCCTCCGCCATGCTGGAGCACGAGTCGCAGTACGCAGTCATCCTCGCTTTTGACGTGAAGATCGAGCGGGACGCGCAGGAGATGGCCGACAACCTCGGGGTGACCATCTTCCACGCGGACATCATCTACCACCTGTTCGACAAGTTCATGGCGCACAGGGCGGCGCTCAAGGCCCGCAAGCGAGAGGAGTTCAAGCACATTGCCGTTTTCCCTTGCAAGCTTAGGGTGAGTAAAGTTGTTGTTATTTTATTATGCTGTACAATCCTATTGATTGTGACCATATGGATATCTTCGCAAACAATCTCGCATACTTTAAAAACCAAATCCACAATATTCTACGTAAAATAACAAGTATACTAGTGGACTTAAGGGGCCGCTCTGCCAATTTCTACCGATTTCTTACATGTTTTCCTTAAACGTTTGAAGTGTTTGAGTTCTTACAAAAAATATATGTTATTCTTTAAGATAGTATCTATACATTCCCCACGCCGAAACGGTAATTATTTGAAATTTCCTCGATAGAAATAAATCGCAAAGTATGCTCGGAAAATTATTATTTACACGTTTGTTTCTGTTATTTTACAAGTTATATGTATGAAAAAAATCACAATGTTTCTTTAAATGCTATTTGACACAGCCCCCAAGAGATTTTTGCTCTTTTTCAAACGAGTCGTCTTTTATTAAACAGTTTCACAATTTTCGCATGAATTTTATGGTTTTTAATGTTAGTGCGCTCGCTCCCACGTTCGTTTTGTCGTATCTCTCCATCTTCTTCCTTTTGAGCGGGGTACGGCGGCCTTAAGTGTGAACACTTTTCGAAATTTCTTGCAGCTCGTTGTTTGACTAATGAAAAAAAAACTTATATTGTTATGCAACTTTTCTAACTATTTTTTTCGTTTTCGTTATGTTCCTCATCTAATTAATAAACATGCCATTTAATATGCCAGATGGTGATTAAAAATTCTTATTACTATTTTTGAGAAATTGAAGCGAATACCTTGAAAATCGCAAATAATGTTGTTGAGTTGGGCATCATTTTCTTTAAAACTATCACAGAGCACTTTATATGCTTCAATCAGGACACTTTAAGATGCAACATGATTAGTTTGACACTGGTGTTAATCAGCCACTGCTTAAGAGGATACCCGGCGGTGATTTTTCCATACAAACGTATTCCCTATTTATCTCTCTGGATTTTAACCCTAGAGAAAATATTGTTTTTGCATAAAATAGATATCAACTACTAGCGTGTCGGTACTTTTTGTTTTTTTTGATAAGTTACTTTTTATAGAAGTTATGACCTTCCAAAAATCAATAAAATTAACTGGTTTAAACGCCGTCAAAAGATGTTCAGTATACAAACCAGACAATGTTTTTTTAAAAAAAGCAAAACGTACAGACATAGAATAGTTGAAAATCAGTCCACTTTTGGAAGAGAAAAGTGGGGAATACGAAACCTCCATTTTAGTTAGGTGTCAGTGCATTGTCCCTTTCGCTCAATATCCGGTGGAGTAAGAGCAACAGTGACAGCAATATTTTAGTAAAATCTATTTCTGCACCACCGGGTATCATCTTAATGAAAAAAATTGAAGTTTTTAGTTCTCATATTGTTAAAAATGGCTCCTAGGACGTCAAAACGTGCTGGTTGATCGCCGGAAGAGAAGCAAAGCTTTTGCCTGCCTGAAGAAGGCTACACATATTAATAAATTGTAAAAATATTGGGTGGAGGAGCTTCCAAGTCTGGAGTAAGAAAAAATTTCCAACGCGTCGAGGAGACTAAAACTTCAAAAACTGCCTCAAACAACGAGTTGCAAGAAATTTCGAAAAGTGTCCACACAGTAAGTCTGTTATTAGTTATTACTTTTAATAATCTGAGGAATCGCTGGTTAGGTAACTCTGTCGGGTTTATCCTTTACATTCGTGTAATTATTGCTGGTTGCCAATTTCTTCCATTAAACCCAGAAATTATGATTTATTGTTCTCTCTATAATTTAAAAATTTTCTTTCAGATATTGCCCCAATTCGTTTTCAACTCTCGAGACCCGATTGTCATCGGTGTTATCATCGAGGCCGGCATTCTCAGGGAAGGAACTCCCATCTGCGTACCCAGTAAAGAGGTTAGTGGAAAACAGTTTCTGGAAAACTTATTCGAAACCTTAGATTATTTTACCAGGTGCCTTACTCACAAACTTCGGAATCGAATATTTTATTACGAAACGACGTGACCGGACAACTCAACAACGTGAAACTTCATCACTCCTTTGAAAATCATTAAAAGTGATGAAAAAAAGTTAAATAGGTTACGTTAGGTTAGGTTATGGGCTGTTTAAAAAAATCATCACGTTTAATGACTTTTCAAATGTATATATTCGCATTATATGATAAGCTTTCAGTAAACCGCAATTAAATTAATCGCAACCATGTTTTGTTGTTATTTGTGACACCTCGCAAAAGCGCTCTTTTCTCTACAGTATAAAGGCAGGGAAACTTTGTCGCCACCGGGTTTGGCAGCGTTGTGAAGCGGGTTAAGGGAGGGACTGTAGGAAGGTATTTATTAATCCGGGAAGAGGCCCGGGTAATATGAGAGAGGAAAAACAGATTCCGTAATAATCTTTACTATATAAACTACCAATCTATGGGTAGCATGTCGAGTTTTTTTTCAGTCTCCGTATTAATATTATTTCTTATCGTAAATTTGTTTCGTTCTTCCTTTTGTCATGCAATATATTAGCCCGTCCAGTTTTATGAATGAAACTGAATGCGCATGCGCGGTCTGTGCAGTTTGCAACACGCACGGGCAATGCAAGTCGACCGCGACGGGAGGGGTCGCTTCGCTAATAAATCTACCACCGCAAGTATCTTGTCCCATTGAAGACAAAACTTAACCCCTCATGCCTCGACCACATTTTGTCAAAGGGATTTTTATATTTCTGCTTTACATTAAAGTTAAAATAAATGGAATATTTCTGAAGGTATCCGAAAACCAAAAAACTGTTTTTGAAAGGTGATAAAATACGCTTTCAAATTTTATAAATCGAAATAAACATAATTTTTAAAGTTTTGAAATTAGCTATCACTTTGTGGTTATCCATTTTATAATTAAATGAAACAATATAACTTAGTTACAACCACTGATTTATTTAGTAAAACGCCGACCGGTTTCGGAACAACCGTTCCTTCTTCAGGGCAAACATATAATGACGACAATTACAAAATAGTGGGTGGGTACAATTTATCAGTAGGTGTTGTGGTAGGGGTGGGGGCGTAGCTAGGAATTAATGAAGAGTAAGAGGGGACAGAATGGACATCGAATGGGAAGAGATTTAATATTGGGCTATAGGTTAATATTTTTTGTTTATTGATAATTGACTCATTATTTTTAAGGGATTTTTTTTTATTTCTAGAGCTTCTAAGTTATCTAAGCGTTTTCCTTTATTATTAATATGAAGAATATTTATCCCTGTATTTTTTCAAAACTATGGTTATTTTCAATTATATGGTTAGCGAAATCGGAGAAATTATTGCGTCGTCATTATATGTTTGCCCTGAAGAAGGAACGGTTGTTCCGAAACCGGTCGGCGTTTAACTAAATAAATCAGTGGTTGTAACTAAGTTATATTGTTTAATTTAATTATATAATTTTTAAATATTAAATTTTTGCATTAGGCTTCACCTTACGTTTTTTCTAACTAAAATTATTAATAACAACAAAAAAAAAACACACAAATTTCATTAGACAAATGTACCATAAAAATTGTATATCTAGTCATTTTACTTTCTTAACGTTTCATGTGAAAATAATTAATACAAAGTTTCATTAATTTTTTTTCAAATAAATTGCCGTAGGAAACTTTGGTTTTATAAATGTGTACATTTTAATTATTTTGTGGATACCTTTTTGATCTGAATATATAGTTTTCTCTTTCTAACACCGTTTGTAACATATTATACTACAATAAGTGAGGGAGACACAGCGATTTCTATGAGTTCCATACGAGTTGTTCCGAAAAGCGAATAAATTAGCCTGACGGGTTAAATAATACACGCGCAAAAACATACCTGCAAACCCTCGTACGAGTATTGAACCGAATTGATAGACTTTATATACCCACCGTATCCACCGTGGCTCATTCATGATTCTGCGCTAATTGTGGTAATATTTCTGGTTTGGTCAGTACGTATCAGTAGAGTACCTACCTGGTTATGTTAAACCCTCGTTTAGATATTGATACCTCTACCTACCTGACTACAAAATACGGTACATCCAAGCTTTATTCACAGAAGTTCAAATTTCAGCACACGTTATAAATACGATGGTTTCTAAAGTCCGAATGAATATCATTTTATGCAAAAACTGTCGTATGGTAAGGTCTTACGAAAATTTGCGATATAAGTAAGTACATTTATACACTTAGAAAATCAATATTATTTTAGGCATACTCGCCACTTTTTTAACTTGAATTAACACAACTATTTACTAAGCGATATGCCAATATGTAATAGCGTACGGTATTATAGGCTGGGGAGGAGAAGACGCTACCGCTATTGATCCGATGTTTAATGCTTAAACTAATTATAACGATTATTCTGAAACTATCGATCACAAGACTTTTTTTTATCTTGTGCCTACCATATTTAATAAGATTCCAATGCACATAAAAGATCAATCAAATTGCACCACCGAACTAAAAACCAAAATTAAAAAATGGTTAATAGATCAAGATTTTTATATTGATAGTTTTTTGTGATCTTATCTTATGTATAAATATAAATATGAGTAATCTGCCTGTGTTAAAACTGTCTGTCTGAATATTTTGTGCCGTTATTTTGTAGTTACTTAAAAGTTATTCCTCTGTATGTTTTTTTCCATGTGCCTTTGTATTGTTATTATATCATAAGTTATTATTCTGTACTTATTTTGCATATTGTGGTTTCTTTTAATATGTGTACTTAATCATTATATTATAATTATTGTTAAATTGACCTGCTGACAAACTGCTTTGGCAGTTTAGTGGGTGTTCAAATGAAGAATAAAAAAAATAAAAAATAAATAAAGCAGTTCGGATGAAATCTTTAGGATACTCAGTGTTTTGGACATTAGGCAACTTTATGCCAAACATTTACTACTAGCATACCTCATCGAACACAGAACTGCTTTTGACAATGTCCAAATTGCTCAAGATACTAGAATCAAATGGCATAATCTGTTACTTATCCCTTTCGCTAAGACTGTTTTTGGCCAAAGAAATTTTATATAAATTAAATTAAACAAATTACTTTGTGTAAACCACTATATAAGTGAGATACGTTTTTAGATTTATTATTTAGATAGTGGATTGAAGCTCACGCACGGTATCGCTTCCAAGTAAATAAGCACACACTTAACACAACAAATTCACATCGACGGATCTGCCGGTTCTGCCCTGATGATGGACACTGCAACGCTGTCCGAAACGTCGGCTAAAGAAGAAGGTAGCACAATACGGCATAACACCCCAAAAACAAACAACGAAAGCACTATATAAGTAATCAAATATAATATCTACATGTTTCAAAACCGATGAATGTTATTATCATGACGAAGAAACCATCGTTTTTGAAACATGCAGATATTATAACATTTGATTATATAGTGAGTTACAAAGTAAGTTGTTACGTTTAATTAAAATGATACCACTAGTAATTTTGCGAAGATTGAAGAAAAAATTTTACCTGCTTTGCAAAAAAGCTATACAATGCACTTCCATTTGCCATTAGACAGAACACAATTTCAGATACCAAGTCTTGTATCATCAGCCAAGACAGATCTAACATCAATCAAAGATTTTGTCAAAACCAATTTATAAGTATGCATTTCCAATGGTACGATGCTAATTGTCTTTCATTTTAAACGTGACTTGTGTTGTTTTTCGAATTTTTGTTATAAACTGCGCCTGCTCTCAACACAGGAGTTCCTAGTGACGCAGGCAAACCAATTGTAATAGAATTAATAAAGATGAATAAATTTAAAAAAAAAGTGTTAGAGACAAACCAGTATAGATCACACTTCTAGAGATCGTGGAAGCAGAGCTTCTTACTTCTTTGCTTGAGATGTTTTTTGTACAGTGGTAGGTAGGCTGTAAGTTTCTTGATGGTTGTCCTATATCCATCCGACTATTGATTAAAATCGAAATAAAAATCATTGCTTCACTATTTTTGTGCTGATTTTTGTGTGACAAGATAAGCAGAGACAAGAAAAGACAATCAGAGACAAGAAAAGACAATCAGAGACAAGACAAGACAAGAAGAGATAAGAAAAGACCAGAAGAGATAAGAAGAGACGATAGCATCCAACAAAAAGTAAGAAGAGACAATACGAGGCAAGGAAAGCCAAGCAGAGACGAGGAGATCCCAAAAGAGACAAATAGAAATAAGAAGAAGCAAGAAGAGACAAGGAAAGCCAGATACAACGAGAGACAAGAAGATCCAAGAAGATACTAGACCATCCAAGAAGATACAAGAGATAAGATCCAAAAAGAGGCAAGATCAGACAGAAATAGACAAGATCCAAGAAGAGCCGAGAAGAGGCAAGAAGAAGGAAGACATAATGAAAGAAAAAATATATAACGCTCAATCCATTCCTTTACTCCTGCCCATTCTAAATTCCAATATTGGCTTATTAGGTTGCCATGTATACCTACCGGTCGATTAAACTCCAACCTCCTTCCTATCCTCAGAGCATGTGTTCCTAGTCCTAACAAATCAGTGCCCCCTGGTGTACCGGTCTTATCGGGAGAGGGTTGCTCCTGGCTGGGGTGGTACATTCGTATCGTATCGTATCGATTCTTGTGTGTTGTCTAGTTCTCTGTTTTACAGCTTGCACCTTGACCGAATGCAAAATGGTTATATTAATCTCAGTCTGATAAGTTACGATTATTCCGTTCCACGCACGTAATAGAGGTGTGAGCCGTGTAACTTGTTGCTTGTGGGTGCAGTTGTCCTCAGCCTGCCTCGGACGCCCCCGACTTCTTCCACACCAACATCCACCTAGCGTGGGAGGCGAGATGACCACGGCACACGGAACTGTCGGCGAGATGTCCCACGTTGTGCCTCGATAACGGCTCGGATGAATTGAGATGTTTCCATTGTAACAAAACAGATTTCTAAACAATATAACCTAGATCTTAAAAAATATATTATGGCTTAAAAATATAGATATATATTCATATCGGTCAACAAACACCGATTCGGAAAAATAAAATTTATTACATTTAATTAATTATACTTAGAATTAATAAATCGTCATTTAAAAACGAATAAAACACTTTCCCTTCAACGTTCTGCTTGATTGGCTGGTTGATCTGGTTTTGTATGAATTTTTTTATTAAATCAAACAAATTGCTTTGTGTAAACCACTAATCACTTGTAGATATTATAACATGTGATTAGTGGTTTACACAAAGTAATTTGTTTCATTTAATTAAAATGATGCCACACAGTAATTTTGCAAAAATTGGAGAAAATTTTTATGTTTGTAAGCAATTTGTAAATCTAATAGATTCGGTGTTTTTTTAATGTATGCCACACGGAGAAAAATGTTATTCTAAAATACGATAATTTTATTCGTAAAAACGGGACTGAAGTTCTTACGAACAAATTAACGGGGTTTCAATGTTTATTCTTACATTTTCCCGCCAATAAACATTGAAACACTATTAATTTGTTCGTTAGAACTTTAGTCCCGTTTTGAACCGTTTTTTCGAATAAAATTATCGTATTTTAGAATAACATTTTTCTCCGTGCAAAATGAATTATTGGTTTTGAAAGTGGTGAAAGACTATTTCAGATTTTAATATGACATATGCAATAAAAAATATGAAATATCCATGTTCAAAAATAGAGGATTTTTTACGATTGTTTTTGTTGCTTACCGGTTTTATTATTTTCAACTGTAGAAATACAGTGCTACACATATAAGTTGTCGGTGGCGTAAACGTGAACTAATGTCTAATTTATAATCTTTGTATTTTTATCTGGCAACCACACCTACGTACTATCGTTGTCGTAGACCAGAGCTTCCTCCTTTTATTGTGACGCCAGAAGGCTCCTTATGACGTCACTTGCGTTCTAGCAAGCATTGAAAAATTAAAACTTTGTAAATGATTTTAACTATTAAAACAACAAATAACGACTGGAGTTCCTTATTCATTGAAATAAGCTTTTTTGTGTTTCAAACATGGAAAAGTTTGAAGCTTTTATTTTACGAAAGATTTCGTTGTGTTGGTCAATTCAACAATTTCAAATTTGTGAATCAAAATTCACTAACCGGATTACCCATCGCCCCGGGCCGGGCGGTCCGGTCACCGCTTTGTTGCTTCCTTTGCCATCTCGCTGGGCTGCCACTGGCTACCTATGCCTGTGCTCCTTCACTTGACCGGCTAATTCCTTGCTTCCGGTGCACCTGCGTTCCCTCCCTGCCCCAACCCCACCCCTTAACCCTTCCAACAAGTTTTCTAACAACTTTTTAGGACCTGACACAAAAAAAACGAATCGAGTCTTCCCAATTTTGGTCGACCTCGGTGATCCAAGACATCACCGAATCGTCTGTGACTTTATCCTTTCGAATGCACATTCGTATCTAATCGATAATCTCCGCGGGTCCCATTGATAAAAATACGTTTTTACGGCGGTTCTCCGACTGCAGATTGTCCGTATTGTATATTGGGATCCTTTCAAATAAATAATCCAATTGGGAGTTATACCGGTTAGGTACCCGTATCTGAATTTGAATTAGTGTCTACGTTTTTTTAATGATAATCGCAGTAATGTGGGCAAGAACCTGTCGTAAATATTGTAAGTGTGTGATTTTGGCGTTTAACATTTTGAATTTACGACTGTCATCAGTCGCAATTGTGATAAAATGCTCCTCCTACGTATCGGGAAAAGATTCTACAATTCGAACATTGTTGTTGATTTTATTCGCGATTTGTACAGAAAATACACCTTCGCATCTTACGGCCGTTGTTCCCAATCCTACTGATCCTACTGATCAACTGTTGACCTGAAATTTTGGCTCAACACTCCTCAAATGCATAAATACACTCTACCCAACGAAATTCTCCGACCAACAGGCGAATCGAGCGTTACTAAACAAATTGCTTAGCTGATCGTAGACTCAGATTGATCGATCGAAAAGTTGGGAACAACGGCTGTTAGAGTTCTTAGCAGAGCGGATCTGACTGAATCTCTCGTTAAATTTGACCTGCACCAAATAGCGTTATTTTCGGTTGTAGTGAATTTATCTTTAGTTTAGAATTTTTCCCATTAGGAATTATTGTTTGTCTGTGAATAATAATTAGTTTCCCGCCTCAGTGCAAGTCATTGTTTTGTATGAAGCCATTATAGATTTGGTCCCCGTCCGGCCACGCGTTCCTTGGTTCACTCCATCACATAACCAACCAACACAATCCCAATGAACAGTGTTGCCATCACACATTTACAGTTTGCTTTGCTGAATATCTCGCACACCTCATTCGATATCTTTAAATTCATACATCCAATCAATTAATCAAACAATCTCTATTAATTTGACTAACTATTAGTTAGTATTATGTATTCCTCTTTGCCCAGAATACTAATGGAGTGAAATAATTATACCAATTCAATGGACATCTTCAATTTGTCACTAAACAAATACGAAATTTTAAAACTAAAGCAGTTCAGTTATGTACAATAAATACTGTATATTTTACTACCCATATGTAAAAATCCCTAAAAAGGGCGCTAATAAATAAATAAATCCATTTATAATGAACAAATCTTCAGTTAACTACCAGAAGTCATTTAGTGACATTTTTGTAATATCTGAGTTAGAAATCATTATCTATCTATTTTTCATGGTTTATTTAGTATATAAGCCATTATGTCGAATAGCACGGTGTTTATAGCTTAAATGAGCACCCCAAGTTAAATTAGTTGTACAGAGAAATCTCATGCTGTTATCATGACTTTAAAATCGAAATATCAATGTTATAAAAGTGAATACCAATTTTTAATATAAACACACTGACATATTTTGACGATTTTTGTTTGCGGGAAAATGTATGGAAAAATTCACATAAAATATGCCTAAAAATTACTAAAACAGTATGGTTTTTTTTCGAAACAAAAAATATCACCATTCGTTGTTGCATTATGTTTGCAAAAGTCCTAAGTGCAGTTTTAATATATTTTTTTCCTATTAATTAATTTATTTATTTTTGAACTGAAGTCAAGTCACAGAAGTTTCTTATGCTAAAAATTTCATTGGAAATGAAGTTTTAATATCTTAAAATTAATTTTGGGTTATAGGAAGGGGAGAGGAAGAGGAATATAGCAAAAGGATAGGACATGCTCCCGATACATCGACCCTTTAGAATAACAAGGGTCCATCTGTGGCGGCAGCGTCATGCGATACTGGGATCTATAGTTAGCTACTTTAGAGTTCATTATCGCCTGACGTTTCGGCAATAGATGGAACCTTGTTATTCCAAAGGGTCGACATTCCATACTCTCTTGTTAATAATCGATCGTACGCGTTACTTCATATCGATATTTCTTTCGGTTATTATTATTAAAAATGTCAATGCTGTGAAATTTAATGTGAATAATAGAAAAAAAGTCGAATTCCCACATAAAGGCATTTGTAGTAGACGAATAAAAATGCGTTTAATAAAATCGACTTTCTTATTATTTTAATTTGAAAATTACTGATTAAACCTAGCTGGAACATTAAACCATCTCAGAATCAACACTTTGTCACTTAAGAGGCTAGGGCTAGACTTTGCACCACACGCGGAACACACGCGTCTGTCATTCTGTCCCGCTCACAATAAGCTCACGCAACACTTACGATACATGCGAATGGGACAACGCACACATTGACCTACGGAAATCGCTCGAAAAAACATTTTCGGGAGAAAACATTTTTCTACACCCAAACATTCACGAAATTGTAAAAACAAAAATATGTTCTCGAAAGAAGAAGCTATGTCGGTATGTTTTTATAATTTTGTAATTCTTTATGAGAATTAAGTTTAACCGCACTTTTTCCTTATTTCCCGATAAATTATACATGTTTGATATTGAATGTTTACGTTAATACGAAACGCATCGAAAATTTTAAAACATACCGACATAGCTTTCATCTTCTAGAAGGCAGTATAAAAAAATATATTCATTTTGTGCAATTTTCGGTGTAGAAAAGTGTTTTTTCCCGGGCGTCCTTTTTGTATGGACCGAAAAGCGAAGTCTATCGTCTTAACGACTACGACTCTAGTCTGATTCTGTCCACTTCCTTTCCACCTTCTTCCTTGGTTATCGGCCTTCTAGCGTGCACTATATCATCGGAGGAACATAAACAGTTCACAAGCGAAGTCTATCATCTTAATGTCGTATTTAGTTAGAAAAATCTTCCATTTTTTCGATGTTTTGGTAGATTCTTCTCAACTTATTATGAATTTCCTGGGTGATCCTTATCTCAGATGGTTTTCATCAGTCAATAGCCAGAATCCGAACAATACTTATACGTAAATTGTCGTCCATATGTCCACTGGACTGTACACAGTACCTACGCTCACGCCGGCTTACGAGCCTACGCTCGGGTATAAAGTATAAACCACGAGTGTGTGTATTATGTATCTCCGGCGGGTGTGTGGGACACCTCTATTCTTAGGCAAATCAAGCTTCCTTATACGAATCGATTTACTATTTTGTTATCGTGGCTGGGTCGCCCTCGCACCGAGTACGGCCCGCCGAATTGGGGATATTTATCTAACTTCATTCACGGAGGAGCCGTAATGGCCATTGAGAAATTATCCAGTGGGCCAAACGCCCAGACGTATCCGGCCGATTACTGTTTGAGGCATGCGCACGCGGGTCCGATGACTTCAAGGCTTTGCCCGCTTCACCGGCCTGTCCCACTCAGTGAACTCTCTTTTCCATGAAAAGCGTACTGAAAGCAGATGAGAAACATGGAAGACAAAGTGGAAAGAACGGCCACGAATTGATAAAGCTTATAAGTAGCTATAAATTGCAGAGACCAACAAGAAAGCATGTTATAGCAATACCTCAATGATAGAAAGCAGAAGAAAAGAATTTGAGAGAAAATAATATATTTCTTGCTTTTTGCTCTTTTAAAAAGCCGACAGCCAGTGAGACATCCCCAATTTTTGGGGTACGTTGTGAGGTTGTGGTGGGTGCAAAAGGTGGGTAAGTACCTGGATATTCCGATCTGGTTACTAAATACGCCTAAATCCATTTCAAGTAAAGTTTCGATTCTGAATGGCGGTCTTTCACCAAGGCGATACTGACCACTCTGGAAGCCATTACCTTGCGAGCACCTGCCTTTTATGTTTATCTGCTTTCTTTTTTTAATCATTTTATCCTTGGCTTGCTTTATATTATTGATCTTATATTGTTCGTATTTTGTATATTATGTAAGCACTTGCATGCTGCTTCCTAACACCGTATACAGGGATACTGGGGGTCTAGAATCGTTCAAACTTAAATGTAGCTTCGTTCAATAAAAAAATAGAGTCCTTCCTTCGAAGAAGTAACCTTCTGTTACTTATACACAGTCAAAAGTATGATAGTGATTTATTTTTAGTTTATTATGCCGCATTACGCTGTCTCCTTCTTTAACCAACGTTTCGGGCAGCATTACAGTGTCCATCATCATGGCAGATGATGGACTGGATCTGCCTGATGGTGGAGTCTGTAATGCTGTCCGAAACGTTGGCTAAAGAAGGAGGTAGCGCAACACTTCATAATAACCCAAAAATAAATCCCTATAACAATTAACTCCAAATTCCTACCCATTCCTACGTTCCTTTCCTTAAAAGACCCTCCACACAGCATCCCCAAAGGTGATGAGATGACGAGGGAAATTATTTTACCTCGTCATCTAAAAAAATATAAATTTATGCATATATTTTTACTTGTTGACCAGCTAGCATAATAATTAAATTAATTAAGTCGAAAACGCTTCAATACCTTACGATGGTTTGGATGTATTATAGCTTCCATAGTTCATTTAAAATGAAGACATTTATACATCCTTATGCTAATACGACATAGCTATTCGTACTAGGTGATCATGGCCGGCAATAATTGAGATACGAATGACTCTAATCAATTACCTATGAAGACATATGCGTAGAGGTTAACCCAAGATGAAACTCTACTAACAATACTCAGAGAAACGACTTGTCCTTTAGAAGATCACATTACTGCCCACATGACAAGTCAGTCGGCCCCAAGTGCGTTGATAATTTGATACCCGTAGACATAAGATAACACAAGAAGTGTCTTTTAATCGTATTTCGTGATCCAAATCTAGGTTTAATTTCGGCCTATATTTCTGTAGAGGATAGGATTATGTATGTTTTTTCAGGTTCCTTTAACAGATTTCTTTAGTATAGGTAGTTACATGTAGTTTTGAGGTGTCCCAATAGATGTCAGTAAAGTAGTACTTTAGGAGAGTGGCAACTGCAGCCCATCTTTTCTAATACCCCAACGGTTACAGAAATAGTCGATGATAGCCGATCGCCAGCTGGGCACCTTCAGTGCCATGATCCCTTGCTTCAGAATTTCACAGAGCACCCATTCGAACGTACGTTTGTTCCAGTTAAATGATAGCGTAAATAAACCAACTTATAATCTCGACGAACCATGAGCTTTATTAAAGATTCTTGAACATATGTACATCAAGTAATCACTTGGAATGATGAACATTTCAATTTCCATACAAAACTGTGTTTCGCCATTTAAACAAAAAATATATAAGATAATGCGTTCTTACTGGGGTAACCCGTTCTAAGGGAACATTGTACATGGTTGTGTTTGAAATAAAGTAAGTATACATGTTAAAATACGACGATGATAATATAAAAAAAACAATATCTAGAATTTAAAAAAATACAATACAAGCCTTAGTCTTTGTTGGGTTGCAACATTATATCTATATTCTTCCTTCCCTTCTTCATAATCCATTTTTAATGCTTCGTTCGAAGTCAATTATATGGTTTTTATTGCAAGAGGGAGGACATAAAATAATTTTATAAATGATTATGTACTTGATTCAAATGGGATGGCGATATACAATTTCAGGCAAGTGTCAGAGAGACACACTACTTTGCTAAATTGACTAGAACCAAAAGGTACTAAGTCAGTGGCATATTTTTGATTCCATTTAAATTCGTACGTAAGACACTTCTAGTCCCATAAACAAACACTACTTTTATTATTTAATAATAGGACGTTATTTATTTGCTGTGCTTGTCATGTTATCGTAAAACGAACTATAAAATAATATTATTCAAAGCTGTATTAAAACACACAGATTTATAAGGCAAAGGTTAGGTTAGGACCTTGGTATTACCTGATTTAGAAAAACCTTGGAAGTCACTCGACATTATGCAGAGCAGGTTATCTTATAGAGCTACTACCATCGATGACAAAGTCTATATCGTCGCAAAAAAGCAATACTGCTGTAACAGCCAAAAACCAAATTGTTCACCAGAGCCAAACCTTTTAAGATTTTAGAAAAAAATCATAACTTTTAAACCAGTGGTTACAGAAATGCAATTTTTAAAATGTTTAGCTGAAAAAATATGATCTATCAAATGGCAATATTTGAAGTGAAGAAGGACAATGTTTTTGGCGCATACAGCAGTTAACTTTTTTTGTGTACGCCAAAAATGTTGTAAACACCGCTGCTAAATGTATGTATACTGAAAATCAACTTTATTTTCAGCTGCATAAATTGTTGTAAGCGCAAAAGTATATCAACATTAAAATTTTGAAAAGCTGTAAATGTGTGTGGTTATTTTTTTGGGCTAAATTCGTTTGGTATACCTACAACACCGTAGCGTACAAATTACGATAACGCACGACATTCAAAATTGTCTTAAACACACTAACTGATTCTAAAAAGTGCTGACAAGTGGTTATTAGAAAGCAAGCAAATAAAATTTAGTTACAGCTGCGAACACTTAAATGCAATCTTCGAAAATGCTGTATTCACCAACCGAACGTGTAATGTTCCCGTGTAAGTGATTTTGTCGTTTCTTTTCAAAATTAAATTTTGTCGTAACCGCCAAACGTAAAAAACACATGATTTTGAGGTGAATCACTTAAAAACGTATTATTGACACAACGGCTAGTTTTTCCAACGTCGTACAGTTCTTATTTATTTTTGTAGAGTCACGGGACCCAGATAGATCGACGCAGAAAAAAAATTCCTTCAAATTGGTATATGGGCGTTTTCCAAAAAAGATGTCGGTGACGTAATAGGAATTCCACTTAAGTGAGATGCTGCATTTCGATAAAAAAATATACGTAAATTTATTAAAGAAAGTATGAACTTCATGACAAAAAGTATTTAAATAGAAAATGTCAATAAACTTCGAAAATAATTGCAATTTAAGTTTAATACTATTGGTAAGAAATTCTTTTACGTCACTTTTATCATAAAGTTTATAAAGAAAATTAAAAGAAATTCATTATTTCAGATTTTTATTTACGAATTGAAAACACAATCAGTCTCCTAAAAAATATGAATAATCAAGCTTATTGAATTAAATATTAAGTTTTTCAATAAAAATATTCTTTTACGCTACTTTTGGACACTTTGTACTGTATATTTTGCGTTCTAGAAAGACGAATATAAGTTTTTGTTTTACGAATGTTTAATTATAACAAATTTAAAATTAATCATGAACTATATCAATAAACAAAAGAACAAATTTCTTTGAGATATAATAATTGATCTTAGAAAATAAATCACAGCAATAACAGGACAGTGGCGTAAGGGGAAAAATTTGGTAACGTTTAGGAATTCTTAGGCCTCGGCCAGACTGAGAGGCTTGCCCGGTAGCGACAGCGGGCGCGAAATATCAGTCGCATGTGTACGTACGTTGTGGCTACACTGCTGAAGGCGCGACAAGCGACTGGTGTGGGAAGAGTGGAACACCATTCAGAATTGAAACGTTGCTTAATAATGACTTTAACCGTGTTTAGTGACTAGATCTGAATAGCCAGGTACTTCCCCACCTTCCTCTTCCCCACCTTCCTCTTCCCCACCTTCCTCTTCCCCACCTTCCTCTTCCCCACCTTCCTCTTCCCCATCTCCTTCCTGTCCCCACTTACCTTCAGCCTCAAACGTACCCCAATTGGGGATGCCATAGTCTCACTGGCTCCAGACGGGAGCAGTTAAGACTCATGTGAGGTATTCTCTATAAAAAAGGGCGATTTTACGTACTACCGCCACCGTGGAAGGCCCCCCGCGCAAGTACTTTTTCTTCCACTTGTTCTTTTTTCTTTTCTTTTTATTTTCGTTTCTGTTCTCTCCAACCTCTTCTTTTTTCTATTCTTCTTTGGTTAGCTCTCTGATTATATTTTGATGTTATTTTTGTCTTTGTAACTCTTTTTTCATAAAGGCTTCATATTTTTCAGGGTCGTTTTTAATTTTGTCTCTGTACCTTTTTGATTTTTCTGCAGCTTTCAACGGCATATTTGAACATAAAATTAAAATAAATTATTTATAAAAATGCACAAATAATTAGATAGGTAATAATGGGCTACACGTGCATACCGTGTATAGCCTGAAATAGGTAACTAAGCTGAAAGGGTATTAAGGTACTTGTTAATGTACACAACTTTAATTAGGTACAGGATTAACTAAAACACACAGGAACATAAATCATGCTACATTTTATACTTACTTAATCAAAATTGTATGAACCAGCTGATTTTATACTGAATTTCAGAGTTGCCTCTACAGTAATAGTTGCTCATATTGCTGTCTATATTAGTACTTCGACACCATTTCGACTCTTTCAGAATTAATCTTTAATAATCTTAATTAATAAAAAAAAGAAAAAAAATTATACACATAAAAATCAAATAATTTTTTCTTTTTAGCTATGCTGTTTTTTTTTTTCAATGCTACATATATCACTCAACCCACATATCTACATGTAATAGTTACATTTTGAAGATACACGCAAAATATAAATTTATTTAGAAAATTGTAACACACCCAAATACACTAAAAGACGGACAGAGTGAACCGACCTTTAGAATTCCATTACGTCACTTTTAAGTTCCATTCACGAGACCGTTGCGTAAGAGAAGTGGCGTAATCGCGTCAATATTTTTTCGAAATGTATTTATCAATAAATTATGAAACTTCTGTTTGTTCTAACTAAACATTTCATAAAACAATAAATGAATCAATTTAATACAAAGTAGAGTCTAATACATTCTGGTAAATTACCTGGAGAAATACGGAAGCGTTGGTGGAACACTTTTTTAGTACAGCCGAGAACGACCACTTTTGTTACGATTTCTTGGCAAACTGGCTGTAAAAAACCAAGCATGGCCGCCCTTCATAGACTAAATAGGGTTGCTATTTTCGAAAATATTCATCAATTTGGTAATATTTTTATTGGAAGACGTCAATAATGTGGTGGCGTAGGCGGAAATTCCACCATACGCTATTTCGTAGGACAACTCAATATCTGGTATTTAAATTATTTTGCACGATAATTAATCTATATTATGGTTGCAAATCGAAAATATTATCATATACTATTAGTAGAATTAGAAATAAATACTGGGATAACATTAAATAACATTAATTTTTGAACTCTTACTGGTAGTGGTAGGTGTAGGACATACCAGAAACAGTGACCTGTAGTCTTACTTATTTTAAAATAATATCGAAATTTAATAGATTTATTCATTATTTTTAGTCCATAAAGGTATTTATTTGTTATTATATTGGTAAAATATATGGTTGGTCATTAAAACCTACACAACAAAAGTTACTGATCCTGAAAGTGATGGGACACTGACTTTTATCTATGTACACTTTTTTTGAAAAACGCCCATATAAAAAGTATTTTCATAAATAGTGGCGGTTACAGCATTTTTTCTATCCTGAGACGATATCGATGAGAACTACAACATTGACTAAGACCGAACAATCAATCGACACGTGCAAAACTAGCAAAATTACATTTTTACCGAACTAGGCGAAGTCCTGGGAATACAATTTTATGTAGACAGTGGCCTTCCTCTCGTTTTGAAGGTTATGTATGCAAAATTTCATCAACATTGGAATAAAACTGTATATAAAAAACAAATCTAGGCGGGCCGCCACAGGTACTCTTCTTATAAATATAAATAGATTTTATCTTACTACTTTCTAGTTGCTTTCCGCAACCATATTCTAGTCTTATCGATTTGTACGGATAGCCCCCGCAGTTGAGCGGTTGCAATTTTCGGCTAAGAATCGGAAAATCGCGGGTTCAAATTTTATGTTATTAATTTGTGCTCTTTCACAATTTATTTACAGTGTATTGGCGGTATATTCCAGAGTGGTCACTGGAGGTTATCCACCTCTTACCCGCCCTGCCTTACAAATTTGTTTTTTCGGAATTGAAGTGTAGATACTATCACTAGTAGTTCTGTGAACAGTAGATCTCCCGTCCGTAGATGGCAGATGTGTTTATTATCCAATAAATGGTTCCTTGGGCGGAGGTACCCATCCCCGCCTCCCAAATCTTATTTTTTTCTTGTTTTACTGATTCAGAAGGATTCTTCATAAATGTACACTATCCCCCCTGTTAATAATATTTTAACTATATTCTCGTTGTGGGAATATTATATCTATGTCATTCGATATGTGAACCAACCTAGACTGATGCCGCAAGCCGCAGCTCCGGATTGTACACATCATGTACATATGCATGACCTTATTAATAACATCGCGTCATGTGTAACGTATGTTGTTTTCATTTCATTTTTTAAACCCTTCGTCATTACGACACTAAAAGGTCGATTTAAGTCTCCTTACTCGAAGATCTCTGATTTAAAAGTTCGCCGATACAAAGATCTCTGATTGAAAAGTTCGCAGATACAAAGATTCTGAATAAAAAGTTCGCCGATACAAAGATCTCTGATTGAAAAGTTCGCTAATACAAAGTTCTCTGATTAAAAAGTTCGCTGATACAAAGATCCCTGATCGAAAGTTCGTTGATACAAAGATCCCTGATCGAAAGTTCGTTGATACAAAGATCTCTGATTGAAAAATTCGCTGATACAAAGTTCTCTGATCGAAAGTTCGCTGATACAAAGATCTCTGATTGAAAAATTCGCTGATACAAAGTTCTCGAATTGAAAAGTTCGCTGATTCAAATATCGCCCAGAATCGTAATTGTTGCATTACTAGGATATTCTTTTATCTTTTACAGAAGTCAGATGGCGGACACCCACTTAATGATCCAGGTGATCTTGGTATAATTATGTCGCTACAAGAAGTCCACGCATTTCTATTATATTTTTTATACCGGATGTAATTAAATTGACGCGTATATTAAGTTGGCGTTATCCGCACATTTTTCCTTTCTCATCTTTTCTTGTCTATATAGCGCTGTTGCAATGCTGGATAGATGTTATATCCGCTCATTAATGGAAAACTTTTTAAAGAATCGTCTGCTTTTTATAACCTCCTGCAAATGCAATGGGGTGGATTTTATTCCTTAATTATATCCGTTGTCAATAATTCTTTTCCTTATTCATATTTCTTTGATAATTAATGGGAAAATTTCTCACAAGGGCATTTTAAGGGATTGGACGGAGAGAAATTTCTTTGAAGGAAAAATGTATGAGGGGTGTGGAATCTGATGGTCAATGAAATGAAAATATCCTGGTTACTCCCATTTTGAACACATCTTTTGGACAGAGAAATAATTGTTCAATGCTCTACCAAATCAAACCAAAAAAATAAAGGAAATGAGTACTTATATTTAAAACAAAAGTCAAAAAATGGCTGAGAGATCAAAGTAATAATTAACTTACAAACACTATGAAGACGATGTAAAGACAATTCAAAACTAAATACAAAAGATTAAAAACTACAGGTCGCCTCAGAACAGGAAACCCTAGTGAGGAGAACTGTGAAAAAAGGCAAAAAAATTATACTTATATTATACTTTAAACCTACATAATGTACAAACTTTGCTATTGAAACTAATAAATAAAATAAATAGTAAAAAAATGTGTTCAGAAATGACGAATGTGATTCCATCCCTCCCACGGCGATGCAAGGCGATGGGTCGAGAGAGTCGGACTGAAGAAGTCAAAAGGTCTCCCTCAATCAGACTCTCTCGATCCGGCCTGCCACGAAGAAGGTGGCCGCAACCTTACCCCATGAACCCCGGCACTCTTGCCAAATATACTAAACGTGGCGAAGCACTCGTGGCGAACCACAGGGGTGTTGGTTTACCAAAAATTTGTTCCCGGGGCGACGATACCCATACCGGCCTCCTAAATTGTTCCTTGTGTTTCTTGTATAATTTTCTGTACCTGCATTATTTTCGTGGCGGCTGTATGTAGAACTTTTAGGCTAGGATTAGATTAATTTCGATAGAAAGCTTCAATTTTCTTTAAATGTAATTACGTAAAATTATGATTTCGTGCTCGCCACTTCTGTGAATGTTGTTTTGTAACATTTACAACGTTTCCTGTTTACTTCTATTCCATCTTCTATTTGCTTTCAATTTATCATCATTACTCTGCAGGTTTCGGTGTATCCATCTGCAGTCTGCCTAGTGTTGTGTCCATTGGACCAAGACGTTGGCTCGGTAGGAACTGGCTAGTTGTTTGGTCGCTCTGGGTTCCAGTAGTACCAGCGTAGTTGTTTGTTTACCTGTATTCGTGTCGCAGAGAAGCGATCGATCTTGATAAAAAATAAGTCAAAACGACGATACTCCGTCTTCCATAACCCAATCTCCACGGTCCAGGAAGCAGGGGGGTTGTTACCAGTTGTGTAAATGTGTGCCAACACTGCCAACAGTGAATTTTTAACTCCACTTTAATTAGATATGAAATTAAACAATTTTTTTCACTTTGTTCCACTTGTTTATTTACACCAGTTTAATTTCATATCTAATACAATGGAATTCCACCATGAATTAACAGTTAAAAAACTAGATCCACTTTAATTCTTTGGTTGTATTATTTTTGTTGTATTATTATTCTTTGGTTGTGTTTGATTAAATCTCTTTACTTCTGAAATCAATTAATATTATTACGAGAACCTTACTTTACGTTTGAATGATAATTAGTAAAAACATGTGCACAAGACAAGTAAATCTTTCAAATAGATTCTTACTTCTGTGGTGGTGTAACGCCGTTCTTCCATGGAGCCTACGTTCAAGCGACGCGATCGCCGCTCGTCTGCATTTTCAATACTATTATTAGTGTTTGAAATCGTTGCTAGGCGGTGCACTAGCAAAATTGTATGACAGGTAGCGGTAGCGTCGCTTGTAAATAGCTACGTGAACGATGGGTGTAACTGTTCGAATAAATATTGACTTAAATTCTTTGGATTTATATCAATTCTTCTTCTGAAACCGTATAATAATATTACTCGGACCCAGCCCTACGTTTCAATGATAATTAGTGAGACAAGTACACAAGACGGGTAAATCATTTTAAATAGATTATTAACATTTTTAACGGCTGACGTTTGTATTGACCAACTCTATTTTATCTTTTTGTACAAATATAATAAAATTGGTATAGCTAATAGGTACATCACATTTCTAACAGTTAATCCAGTCGCAATTTTTCACTCGACAAATTCAATATTTTTCTGTTGACGCACAAATATATCATGTAAGTATTTCTGTTGCGGAGTTATGACTGATTCTTTGGATGTGCAGGGTGAAATGTTAATCGAGAGAGTCCTGTTTGAGAGGTCAAAAGATTTTCCCTTTGACCTCTCGATCCGGCTCGCCACACAGTACATGGAAAGTGTAACTGCCGCCAAGCCAAACCTCACCCCATGAACCTGGGCACCCCTTCTAAGTAACCAAAAGTAGTGAACCACTTGGGGTGTCCCATATATATATGCATATTGGATACGCACTTCCGTCCCGTTGTGTGGTAGTGTGATCAGTGGTGACGTGTGTTGGAAAAAATGTTGTTTTTATTTGAAAAAAAAAATCTCAATAAAAATGCTTATTTTTTTCTTAATATTAAAGTATGATATAAAGAATACATGAAACTTCCTTTATTTGCTTGGTGCTTTATTTGATAGATTTTATTTTAGATTCCATATTAAAAATTTATATTCAATTTTATCAGGAATCTATGTACGTATTCAGAATGTAGGCCCAGCTTCTGAGAGGCTAAAGTGACTCTGGCTTCGATGGAGAGAGTAAATGTATTAGGTTAATCCATCTCTCACATCTCAACTTGCAGATGGAAACACGCATCCGTAATCTTGTACACGGTTAAACAATAAATCTAAACTCTATATTAATCACACCATCATTTAAAAAAAAAAAATTATTAAGAACATTTACAGATTAATAACTTTACATGCATTAATGAAAACAATAGAGTATAATAGTTAAGTTACAATCCAATAACAAATGTTCACATCATGCCCAAATAATAAATAAAAAAGTCAATAATTATTAACTTTTTTTTTTTTTTTAGCACTTAGTAAAATAAAAGTTTAATGATAGTACTCACAAAAAAAGAAAATTGTAAAATATATTGTACGCATATAGACATATATGTATTACATTCTTTTTAAATTTTAAATACAAAAAATACATGAAAAGTATGGATCAATTTTTTAGTTTGGTTACAATGAATTAATCTACGAGTATTTAGTAATGACTTGGTTATTATAAAGCTCCATTAATTATATGTTTGAAAGAGCTTAAAGTACACGACAAGATATCAGCATCGATACATTTTTTGTTATAATGATTGCAAGTTCTCAATAAGAAAGAATTTTGCCTGAGACTAGTTGAAGCAATTTCGACATGAAACAATGACTTGTCCCTAGTTTATATTAATATAACAGTGGCATGATGGTAATTATAACAGATCTGAAAGCGTTAACATAAATAATTTATTAGAAGTAATGCGCTGTCAACCCTGGCCCTAACCCTTCGTCTGATCACTCCACCGGATGTGCGGTACATTGCTCGTAGCAGCCACCGGCTAGCTGCTAGCAGCTCTTCACTCTACACGTCTACACGCTCAACACACACAACCAACATAACCAACACAACCAACTCATCCCACCAACACAAAAAGCAGGACGCATCTCTCTTTACTGTATACCCTTACCCATCACCCACTGTACCTACAAGGGTATACATAGAGATGTTCGTTTTGAAATGATCGAATATTTAAAAAAATATATTTAATCGATCGAACTTCACTGAATCAAACAACTCTATCACTGAATAACAATTGTATACTCCAGTTCGACGTATACAAAATATGGGAAATGAGTATAAAGATGTTGCTGACTTATTTAATAAATCAATTAATAAATATAAAACGGCATAGTAGAATGAATATAGGAAAAACGAACAACAATATTTAATTCAACAAACCACAAAGCTCTGCTTCGACTATATTTTTCTTTTGTATTTATTTATTTCGTTTTTTATTGTGTTTTGGATTATGTTTTTGATCTTGTTTTAGATTACGTTATTGTTTTTATTTTTGATTTTGTTCTTGATTTTGTTTATGATTTTGTTTGATTTTGTTATTCTTATTGAGATGATATTTGCGAATAAAAAATAAAATAGATTACATGTAAAAGCCCAGCTGGCCGTGAAATACAAAATACATACAGGAAGCCCTGATGAAAAAAATCCTTCAAAGCCTGTATAGTCTTTTTCAATATTCAATCGTTCAAAAGCACTCGAATTAAATGCGAATCATATCAAAAAGATTTCATTAATCAAAATGATTGTTTTGGACTATAATTGAAGTTTCCTATCAAAAGCCATTCGATTTTGGTCATCACTAGTAAGTATTACGGCTTAGAAACGTCCTGTATAGCTACCGTTTTATATCGATAACTACGTAACTCTTAAATCAGCTTTGTTGGAAAATTGATTTATAAGACTATCTGATAAATCGGTTGTTGTAAATTTATACTGATAAGTATTGTTAAATCGTTGATTTTGTTATGATCCATTTTGGAAGTGAGAAAATTGCTGATAATTTTTCTATGTATTTTATTTACAAAAATGGAATGACTTACCTAGTTTCGGAGTTACCGATTTGTAGTAATTACCCCACGATATAATAATAATAATTGGATGATCTGACCAGTGAGCGAGAAATGATATTCGTTGTTGAGATTTGCAACCAAACATTGCTATTTTGTTCCATAACTTGTCTATCGTTTTTGTTAAATCTTCTTATTTCTAATTTTCGAAATAATTAGTTTTTCATATATTGCTATTTTTTACCTGCCTCATTCGTTATTTTCCCAATTTCATATAGCTGCATTTAAAAACATGTTTTATCGAAGGAAGCAAATACTTTGGGGTGTGACGTTATATATTTAAAAATATTATTTTGAATATTCTACAGCCTAAACCAGGTTTCGTCAGGGCTTATTATATCGGCTGTTGAATATAATTTCAAAATAAAATTGGTGTTTTACAAAGTTTGTTTTTTCATTTAATTAAAAAATCAATAACACTCTGTATTTATCGACTTATTTTCCACGAATAAGTTACGTTGACGAAACACATCCATGACGCGTGGGAACTAAATACCATTTATCTAAATACTCAGAAAGATCCAACTTTTAACCGATCTTTCCATTGATCCTTCAGTAAGTCAAATCGCGTACAGATTTTATCAGTTGGCGTCTATCTTCCGGTATCTTTCCACGAATCTTGACTAATTTCTGAATCTATCGGTTCCTTTGACTGCCCGGCTATCCATTCCCAGTCCCAGTTGCCTAACTACCAAATAAGATTATAGAAGTGTAAAGAACGTTCTTATTGACAAACTTGTTCTTATCCTTATGACTTGTGACACACACAGCGTTAAAAGCGCCAGCGTTATTTGGCTTGGCCTATTTCAGCATATCCCTCGCCGCACATTCCCATTGCAAATGTATGGCAAGCGATCTGCTTAAATAGGCCAAGCCAAATAACGACGGCGCTTTTAACGCTAGGTGTGGTGGCACTGCCATTAATCGGCACTTTAATATTGTTTTTGTTTCAGGAGTTTTACGGTACTTCATTTTAAATTACTATTGTTTTGACTATGAACTTGATCTAGAAAGCTTAGGTCTCCTCTCATTCTTCATTGTACACTCCTTGATGTCCTACATCACTTTAGTAACACATCTAATTATTAATTTGAAATAAAACAGTATGTTTGAAAATGATGATAAAAAAAACCTAGATTCTTATTTCTTCAAACTTCGCAAAATCACTTTGTGGCGTCATTTTGAATTAAATGAAACCAATAACTTTGTTTTAAACCAATATTATATAATCACAATTACCTACATGTTTCGAAACCGATGGTTTCTTTGTCAGGGTTTAAATAATAATGTCATTACTACCCTGACGAAGAAACCATCGGTTTCGAAACATGTAGGTAATTGTGATTATATAACAGTGGTTTAATACAAAGTTATTTACATAGATTATTCTTTAATGTTCGGTTCCTCATGGAGTTTGTACACCATTACATTCTTATGAGACATAAGGTCCTTCGATCGAAGCCTTCTGCCAGCACTTATCGAGACAAATTTGAAAGCATCGTATTTTTTGTTTTTCGTTGTCTCCATGCTTCCTATTATAGTGTTGTTGCCTACAAAATATACTTTTTTATATATACCTTTTCTATACGTGTTTGTTTATATAATATAATATTTGAAACATGTAGATATTATAACATGTGATTATATATTTTGAAACATGTATACATGTATAACATGTGATTATAATGGTTTCCACAAAGTAATTTGTTTCATTTAATTTAGTTTTAATAATTTTTTAAACATGCTTTTCATGTGGTTAGATGGGTAAATAATTTGACCAATGCACCATTTGATATATATTATAGATACCACATGAAATATACACCTTCAGTAGCCTGAAAAGGCGTTCTGAACAATCGTTTACCGCTTAGAAGTAGTTTACCCAGTGACCTATGCAGCACCATACTCTTTCGTTACAACTAAAGTCAGATTCGCAGCAATTCATGGCGGTCACGTCCCGAGACTTAGGACGGACGTCACCTTGTCCTGTGGACATCCGTCCCGTTGAAGATGAGATGGCCATTTTCGATCTGCAGTGGCCATATTTCTCCCCTTTTGGGTCTTGGCCCTATTCGGGCTGGCAGTGACAAGGTGACTCTGAAACTCGGAGAGCCTTCTTAGGCGCGGCCGGATTTCTGACGCGCAGGACCGGAACAACGGAAATGGAGGTTTTCATCACTTTCATTTATTAGTTTACAAGGATGGTTGAGGACACCCATTATTTATCCGAACCATTTGAACCTGGCCAAATTGATCACTCAATTCTCAAGTCAAGTCTACTATTTTAAAGATTCTAAATGCCCCGACGGTTCCTGTGAGGAAGACATCGTACGCTTAAAACTTCGTAACTGATATGATAGCCAACCATTGATAGAAAAGACTAAAAAAAATTGTTTGCCAAAATTTTGGGAGCGAAGCTTAAGGCGATTCAGGTATGTTAACTAAACGTGGCTAAATTCAGACATGAGTTTAGATTTTCACTGCCAAAAGTATAACAGTGATTTGTTTTTGGGGTATTATGTCATTTAACAGCGTTACAGTGTCCGAAACTTTGGCTAAAGAAGGATGTAGCGCAACACGGCACAATACACCAAAAATAATTCTCTGTAATGGCTAAATCAAATCCATACAACGTTTTGCTTCTGAATGTGTTTTTGCACTAGGATGAGATATTCAATTTAACTTCTACACTGCAAAAAAAGTATTTTTAACTCAAAAATCTTATCGCCCTGTCACGTGGGTCGTCAATATATTTTTATACTATGTTTTATACCATTTTTTTAATTTAATAAATCAATGATTTTCCTTTTCTTGAAATCTTTTAACATTTTGCCCCACCTTTCTCGTCCATCCCTGACGTCACGTGTCATTCACTGATGGCAGTGGTGGCCTCGCCGAATCCTTAGATGGGATCTGTCGTATGGCATGAATGTCATCACTGCGAACAATTCAGCAGGTCGCCTAATTAACGACACTCTTTTTTCAAAAGCGTTAAATTAAATGCATTGTCTGAGTTTGTGATCAGTGATCACGCTCTCGATTTGACCAAAAGGAGAAGAACGGGCTTTATAATGGGTAAGATATAATATGGAAAAGCGTGTATTAGTTTGAAGAGTATTTAGAGGAATTTTGGTCTTTCGAACCTAGTACGGAGTGAGCGCGTCGCGTTGTCTTCCCCGTGAGTTTAGTTATATTGTTTCATGTACCTTCAATTTTACTGTAAGTTAATTCTACTTTTCTTACTGAATAAAACTTTTTGTTCCGAACTCGCCTATAAATTTATTTAAGCAACAAATCGTGTTATTAATTGGCGCCCAACGTGGGGCTTTTATAAAAAAATTGCTGAAAATTAGTTTTTTCTGTTTTTGTTTACAATTTCAGTGAACACATTTTAACTACACCTAAAAACCATACATTTCGTGGCATCAAAGGCACCATTGCGTCCAAAACAAGGGTCGTGTTGGCGAATTTATCATTTTTATGATGATAATAATAATAATAATTGGAAAAATTTTAGAGCGCAGTTTTTGTGAGAAATCCCCTTAAGGGCGCTGTGATTTATGGTAACCTACCTAACTAACCACTTAACAACAGTTTAGACCAAATATGTGCGTAATTAGTGTTTTTGCTATAGTTCAATCGTTATTTTTTTTGTAAATTATTTTATCATTGCCATGAAAGACTTGACGCAAACCATATAAGCAGACATGAAGATGAAATATTGTGATTACGCCCTTTCGAAAAATGGCACGGTGGCTTTCTAGGGACGCTGAACGATCATGATCACCTCGCATTCCATCGGAAGAATTATTTAAGTGCGCATTTTAAGTAGACCGTAGATGTGTTGTAAATCAAGCCGGGTTACGTTAACAAAGCCTCTTGTAGGTCCCATGTTCAATTTATCACAGACTTCTGCCACCTTCACACTTCACAGCACACTACACACCGACACCAGGACACCGGCGACCTAACGAGTGGGCTCGCTATGTCACAATTCACAATGAAGTGTTCTCACTGCCTTCGCCTCTATCTCGGATTCGTATGTTTACAGCTCTCGCATACAATACAAGCTGATTGTAATATTTATGGTTAAATCATTTCTCGACCGTTATTATTTTATCTCCGGGCCTCAGAAGGAACGGGCTGTGTGAGGTCGTACACAGCTCTTAATTATGTGCGATCACGTTGCCAGTTGCCACGTTACCAGATGAAGAAAATGCAAGAACCGAATGGGCGATAGGAATTTTCGAATATAAATTATCTCACCGATAGTGTGTGTATGTTATTGGACCATAAGAAATTTCATCCTTGTCTGTTTACGTTGGTGAATTTATGGAATGTGTATCTGGAATCCTGTAATGTCTGGCAGTGGCATAGTTCATATATTCGTATATCCACATTATAATGTGTAATGCATTGTATCTTAGTTTTACTGCAGTGCTTGGGCGTATAATATTGTGTCTTCCTTTTTAAAGTGTAATCGATATTAGAAAGTGTTGAGTGGTTTCAATGTAGGTACTGTGTGTAATCATACCTCGTAGAATAGGGGCCACTACACATATATTTTTGATAGAGCCCCCATCGACAAAAGATTGTAAGCACTTATTATAAATATTACGGACAACTTGACATGAAATATATAACTACGGATAACCGCCTAGTTTTCTGAACGTTGACTCGGTTTTGATACGGGTTCAATCTATGTACTAGTTTGTATTTTTTTCTCGCTGTTAAGAGGGTATAACCACAGAATACCGGAAATTAATCCTTTTTAAATCAAATTCTAGACGTATTGACTCTTTTTTTAAATATATATATATAAATGGATTTTGAAAGATTATTATTTTATCTGGTACACGCAGTTTTAAAATTTTGAAAAACTAAGTTTATTTTTAATATACTAAGATTTTACCCTTTGGTCGTTGGCAGATTTGTTCAGTTTTCAAACGATAGATTCTATTAAACAACCCAAATTTCAATTCATATAATCATACAACAAAACAAATTTATACATAATCTAGTAAACACAGTTTTCAGAAATTTATATTTAGTTAAATTAAAATCATTAAAAAATAAATCCGAGAACGAGTTTTGTGACAAAAATACATCGGTTTTTCTATTTATTTAAGGTCTTAAACTGAAATATTTCAATATTTTTTACACACTTATTTTGTTTGGACATTATTGAAAAATCTTAAATACTTATGATCAAAAAATATTTACAAGAAGGTGGTGGCAACAACAACACGATATTTAATAATTTATCATCGTGCGTTTTGAGCATTTTTATAGCTTACTTGAATGAAGATATTAAAGCATGTTTTGAAAGAAATAAATCGATATAAATTTTTAATTTAAAAAAAAAAATTGTTACCGGGAATAATCGATCTTCCTCATTGGTACCTCGCTGTACAGTTGCAAGCATTTTAAAACTTTTATTCTCAGCCGCTGGTCAATCGTTCTTAACATACTTACGCAATACTCGTGTTGGATATAGGTAAAGAATGTTTAATCATTTGCTAAATATGAATACTTAATTTTCTTAATTCGCTTTTGAAGTTAGACCACGTGGACTTTAACAGTCAAAAGTTTAAACGTAAATCCGTTGGTGTTTTTCTCCTAAAAGGATCTCCTCTGAAGTCACTATTATTATTGTTCGTCACTTTTAATGTTCTCCCATTCCAAGCAATGTGGATTTGTTTACTTAATTCTTTACAGACATATCGTAAACCTGTGACACCACTCTGTTAACTGTTCCTAGTTTTCTAACTGTAGTTTAAAGACATGTTATTTTATTTTTTTATACGTATATTATACATTATTTATAAATGTTTTGGCTGCCCAACCCCTCAGATCTTCTTCTCCCTCCTTTCCTTAAATAAAACCCTCCGCACAGCATCCCCAAAAACAACATAAGCCCTGAGAGAAATTATTTTCCTCATGGCCTTCGTTGTGAGGAAAATATAAAATGAGTGAAAATATAATTATAATGTTTTTTTTTTGATAATCACTAATTAATCATCGCTCATTGTGTTTTTTTTTTCTTTATAGTTATTTATTTGTCTATACTTTTCTTATATTTTCACTATAAGTTCATTATGACGAAGAAACTATTGGTTTCGAAACATTTTGAATAGTGGTGTACACAGAGTGATTTATTTTAATTTGAATTATTTTAATTAAAATGGAGGCCTCAGCACGGGTAAACCACCTAGTGAGGCCAACATTATTGAATTTTACTATTAAATGTAAAAATATTGTATCAATAAATAAAAAATAAAAAAAAATTAAATAGGGGTTTTTGCACGAAAGCTCTGAACTTCCAAATTATAATTTTATCAATATCGAAAGTCATAAAGCGTATGAAAATATCCGCCTTATACATGTGTTATTTTATTGTGTCTCCAAACAAGTGCGGTCGCATTTTTTCTTAAAACCGGTGTTACGCAAGGTTCTTCCTCAGACCCTAAAAACCTGGACACGCTATCAGTATTATAGTAAGTCGACACAGACGTCTACTTGCCGCGTAGTGTTGGCTGTAGATGCCCCTGTAAGCTGTAACACGCTGTAAGTGAGACGGGCCGGTTGGTAGGTTGGGTTAGGTTAGGTGTGCTGGCACCTGTGTCAACAATCCTTCCCCCTGGTGTATCCCCCTCCCACTTCCACACCCCCCGCACCCATCCCAAGGACCCGTCACGATAATCTGTCCCTTACCCACGGAAACACGCCTTATTCCATGACATGTACGAGTATTATCGGAGATGCGTCCTTCGCGATACTGAGATTAATAAGGTTGGTAGGAATAATTTACCACATTACACAATTTCTACCATTTCACTGGGTTTAAATACGTGGTAGATATACACGTAATATTTCTTCAATCTTTGCAAAGTTACTTTGTGGCTTCATTTTAATTAAATTAAACAAATTACTTTGTGTAAACCACTATAACCACAATATGAATATCTATCTACATGTGATTATAGTGGTTTACACAAAGTAATTTAATATACGTAATTAAAAACATTAATATCTTATATTTATAAGCAATCGCTGTGGTTTAACAATCTATACCTATGATGTAAAATAATGCCCTCAATTTGTCCGGTTTCACTATAACGTATTTAAAAAAAATAAAGCATTAGCGTCCTATACTAATTGCCAACTAGGTTTCGCTTCTGTAAACAAAGGTATTGTTTTATTTTATGTTATAATGTCGCATCACGACGTATCTGCTTGACGTTGTTTCACAGAATTTGAACAAATTTTCCAATTTCCAAGTTAATTTTCAAGTTCTGTGATAGTTATATTCAAGGTCTGTTATTATACCATTACGGGCCAGTTGCTTCAAATAACCGAAATAATAACAGAGCTTAAATAAAACTTTCACAGAACTTGAAAATTGACTTTGGAATTTGTTGAATTGTCCAAATTCTGTGTGTCAAACAAAAAACTGAAAACTTCAAATTCTGCCTTTCGTTATTATAAAATAATAAATAACTTTAAAATACAGCTCCCCATTCAAATGCGTTAACACTGGCAGGTTTTCATTTACAGAAAACTTCACCGTAAATTTAAATCCATTCTATTCAAATGCTAATAACTACATGACACCATCGGCGTTTAAGGGATTTCGTACCGGGTAGGTAGATACTTATTATTCTTTGGTTTCTCGTCCAACGGGAGAATAGGCGTATAAATAAATTGTTTACTCTTTTGTCCGGGTCAAAGACACGGCTGCATCCCATTAGGCCGAGATGGCGATTAAATGAGATGTATAAATGCACAGGGTAAGGCGCAAACACAGCCACTATCGATGTTCGCCATTATATTTCCACGATACGTTATGTAAATACCGAAAGAAACGAATGTTCCCGACCATCCATCCAAATACAAAACTTGCAAATGGCTTTACGCTCCCTGAATAAAACCATTATTCTTATAACTCGCGATGCATGGTTGCATCAGATCCTGAAATAAAGTGAGCACTATCCAACAGGATTTTACAATTCACCTTCACAGAGAATTTGTTGAGAAATGTCCACAATTTGGTCGTTAGCGGATAACACCGAACTAGGGGTCGATCAGAAGAGAAATTCTATTGCACAAGCTGAAAATTAGACATAATAGTTTTTGTCTTATCTTATTGGATTCCGCCAGGAAGTCCGTCATCCTTGTTTCTTCGTCGCCGTATGAAGCCATGGGAAGTCTATACAACAGCATCATCTACATACTTGATATAACGTTTTATCCGTTTACGTTCACACAGGATGCCCTGAGGAAAAAATATCTCTTGGTCGAGAGAGTCCGGCTTGAGAGGTATAGGTTATAGGTTAGGTCTCCTTCAAGCAATTTCTTCGTCAGGGAAATCGCATTCGCCGCAAAATCGCTAGATGAACCACACCCCATGAACCCGTGTACCCTTGCCAAGTCACCAAACGTAGCGAACCACCTGGGGTGACCTATGGCAGGGGTGTTTGTTGGCACTTGGTACCTACTTCCAACTTGTAAACACTTGATTTATTTATGTGACACGATACCCGATACTCTAGGAGAGATTCACTCGATCGTTGAAGAGGTGTAATTGCACCATTTTTCTGTTCTTAACTTTTTTTATAGAAGATAATGCAAACAACTTTTCTGAAATTAATTTTAATGATTACATTAAGTATTTTAAGTGATGTAGGTATAACGGTTGCTTCAATGCTGACATTGCTACCATTATGGCCGACAGAAATGATCGATGACGCTTGTAGCTGTCTATTTATTTTTTCCGGCTTGCTCCCGTTTGTATGTCAACTATCTTCAGTAAATATTTCCCAAGTTACCGTACCATTATGAAGGAAGCAGAAGCCAGTTTCGTGCCGTGGTATCGTGTCGCGGCTTGAGTTGGGTTGGGTTAGCTTGTTTGACTACCACGCGCCATGATTTAGATACGAGTAGATACGTGAAGTTTACTAACCCAGGGACAATCACAGGGGCACATGTTATAAGCCAATAATCATATTTACTACGATGCATGCTTGTAAACATGGATTATTAGTATCCACTAAAATATATTTGTGATAAGTGTAGTAGTTCTGATAGAAATGTATTCGGTCAGTTTGAGGAGATCACGAAGAAGAATATATGACTAGTAAAGAAGACTAAAATGAATGAGACTAAATATGAACTCTGAATTTACATACATACTCGTATCTGGGACCGAAATTATATAATAATATCCCCCCAGATTTAAATGTTAAAACATGATACTACATGTTTTAACATTTAAATTACTACTACATCTGTTCAATAATAACTAAATGGCTGATTGGCTTGGGTAGGGGAGGAGTCCGAAAAACTAAAGTCACTTAAAGTTATACATGGTTACTTATTAATAGCACATTTAGTGAAAAACTTTGTATATATTTAAAAAAAAAATTACAATACAAAATTACAAAAAATTGTATATATCTATTTATAAACAAATTGACACATTTTGAATATATTCTGCACGGAGAAAAATTTTATTCTAAAATACGATCATATTATTCGTAAAACGATCTTTCAATCTTTCGATATGGGTGAAATGCGTCAGTGTTGCCATCGTAGGGCGTTTCCGGACATCGATAAACAAATTTTGGCAGCTAAATTGAATTTATCCTATATATTGCTTCATTGTCAATTTGGTGATGCTAGCCCCCCTGGAGACATGATTAGGAGTACCATATAGTGTACCAAGTAAACGTAGATCGGTGCGGTTTGCGGTGGTTTTCCTCTGACGCCGGCAATACAGCACCATCGGCCCGGTCTGTTTATCTTCCGAGCCGAGTGGGCGGGAAACATAACAGTCTGGAAAATGTCGACGGAAACTCTTTGGGCTAAATGCGTGCGCGATCGTTTGAAAAATAAAATAAATTTTACACGAATTATGATCGGAGATTGGAATTTTGCAAATCACACAATCAACGTTGCTTGAAGCTTTCTGGTCGGATGTGCTTTCCGTTGATTTATCGACTTTCCAACGGAATGGTGCATAGCAATGCTGTAGTTTCAATAAATTTCATGCGTGAATGTAATGCAATAGATTGTAAGGTTGATAAAAATGGCATTCCATTTAAATAATCGGCATTGCGGTTAATTAAAAAAAAAACATTAAAAGATTGAAATAAGCGATTGCACATAATGCTGATACTAAATTAACTTTCTTTCTGCTTGTAACTCCTGTATAATGTTTGCTTTATACCAGGTTATAGAAATAATAATTGTAGATTCTCTTAGTATCGTTGCGCTAAAATATTTTCATTATTTTTCATCACCATTCAGAATCGAAAAGTAACTTAGTAACTTAGTAAAAAGGCTGCAGCCGTGTTTGATGACTGTCAAAAGCCAGGTACTTCGCAACCTTCCTCTACTCCAACTCCTTTCCTTCATTTTTATAGCGCAGATTTTTTGTGAAAAATCACCTCAATGGCGCTGAACAAATAAATATGTAATGCGGCTTACTACTAAGATTTATAACTAGTGGTTTATTAAGACTTATAGCTACCAACTAACTACTGAGACTTACAACTAATAATTATTAATAATTTTTTGTATTTCTTGGGCATTAACTATGTAACAATTTCTAGACATTTTGTTTTGAAGAGTTTTAATTAATAATAGAGACAGGCCATAGCTTCAACAAGGAAAAAACCAAATTTAAACATATAAATATAAATTCATACTTTTACTTGTGCGCTTTAGAAACTTTAGAAATAAACAAAAAAATTAAATCAAAAATTAATTTAGTTAACAAAATAATAGCACCCTGCAAATCTCCCCTTCTGACTATGTTCCCGTGTGATATTGACCCCGCCCACTGTTCTCCCCTTCCCCCAAGATCACCCCTCCCACCACCCCCACCTAATAACATCTAATTCATTTCTGTACTTGTTTTAAATTTTAAGTTTAGTTTTAAGTTTACTAGTGAATGACACGGATGTGTCGAAACCGGTAGCATACAAATTAAAATTTAAGTAACGATAGTACATTGAAAATTAAAACTCTTCAAAACAAAATTATTAATAACGTTTTTTTTTTTTTTTAATATTTGTATATATTGTTTTAATATTAACGTAATGTTTTGTTAAGTATAAATACAATATAAATTAATTCAATTTTAAATTTCTATCAAGAAATAGTTTTTCTACAGGTTTCTTAGTTCTTTAATTTATACTTAACAAAACATACACACTTCCTTCAACTTCACAACATACCCCAATTGGGGATGCCGTCCCCCGTTTCATTGTCTCCGAACACTTGGGATAGCAGTTGGGACTCTTGTGCGGTATTTGCATAAAAAAATAATCTCTCCACGTCTCCGTGACACAATCAAACCAACAATCTATGTAATGTGAAAGGATGTCTATAAAGTGAAAAATTGTATTTTTCTGTTTATTATTTATTTTATGTTTTTCTTTATTATGTTTTAGTTTTTCTTTTTTATGTTTCTCTTCATTATGTTTATTTTTTTTTGTCATTTAACATGTTGTGTAGGTAAAAATACTAAATCAACATTTAACTCAATGGAACTTAATTGGTCTAGAACATATTTATTTTTATTTTTTTTATTTCTACATATACGGCACAACATGTGCCATTAACATAATTGACATAACATATAAATAGTACGACAACATGAAGAATAATATATGAATGTTTATTGTTATAATATTTTACTGTATGACTGTTTCCAAAATAAAAATAATAAAAAAACTTTATTATTTAAATGCCGTAACTACTATTGCCTTGTGATCAGAACAAATGTGATTTTCCTGTTTTATTTGTTATACGAACCCACCTTTCGCAGTTTCTCCATAACAAAGTCCCGTAGTATTATTGCTGGAAAGCGTGGGCGGCCAATTTGCTCCGTCTAGAATAAAATCGTCTGCTTCAAACGTGAAAACAGTATTACACTTAACTCCTTCCCCTGTCATCCCTCCCCTGTCCACCCCCTCACCACCCCGTTATTACCTCGGTCAAAAATAGAACAAGAGGATAGAATCTCCCACGCAGACACGCGGAACTGGAAGTACTTCGAGTACTTATCTGATTTTCAAGAAAGCTTAAGTGTTGGTGCTTATAAGGGTGTAGAGGGTGAATTATCTCAGTGGGTAGCAACCAGTACAGCTAGTACAGCTCGAACACCATGATTACCAAATATAATATAATCTACTTAATTTAAACTTGCCACATATCTTTAGAACCTCTTTGGATAATAGCTAATCGACCATCGTCAGAGTTAATGTCTACTCGTACATAAATGATAACTTTCTCAACCCCTCGAGCATTTTAGTATCATATACTTTTATAAACGTATTTTAAACTTTTTTTCATTTTCGATGTTAGAGAGAGAAATAATAATATTCTTAGTTTCGCTCAAATACAACTTCTCAGTTTGGCTCAAATATAGTAAAATTCTGATGCCATGAATTAAAATCTAATTAAACAGAAAAAAGTAATACGTTTTCGAAACATCGAGTTCTGTGATTTTTTTCAACATTTACAGTAAAAAAATCAAGTAAAAATGCGGTACATAAGCGTTTTCGACAGCTTTTTTCATGTTTGATGTTAAAATTTTATTATTTAGAATAAGTAATGTTTTTTTTAAATACCCAAACTGGAAAAATTATTTTATTTAGTTTCTGAAACAGTATTTGTCTTTATGGAAAGTTAAAAATCAGATAATAATAATTTTTGGATGATTTGTACAGCGCCGTTTTTGTGAAAAATTACCTCAAGGGCTCTGTACAAATTTATAATATATTTCTGCAATCTTCTAACTACAGACTAGATAAAACATTTTAAAAACTTATGGCTAAAATATTGCATCCACCGATTCTTCGATCAGAGATACAAAACTATATGTACAATGCAGTATAATATAGCACATTATATATTAAAAAACCATAAGGGTTGAAATACATTCCCTTTATGTACTTAAGAGGGTATTACCAGAGAATACCGAAAATTAGTCCTTTTTAAATCAAATTCCAGACGTATAGACTCTTTTTTTTTACAAAAAAAAAACGAATTTATTTTGAAAGATTGTTATTTTATCTGGTACACGCAGTTTTAAAATTTTGAAAAACTAAGTGTATTTTTAATATACTTACGGCCGCTGTTTCTAACTTTTAAATCGATTCATCTGAGGCTGCGATCAGCCAAGCATTTTGTAGGGTAGCGCTCGATTTATGTTGTCCCCAAACATCTTATGTTATCTGGCCTCGCCCACTTTCATAGACAATAAAATGACATCAAAGTAAGAACTTTCGAAGTTATATTAATATTATAGAGTTAATTGTTGGATTTATTATTAATACACGTAATTTATTTAAAATATTTTTATGCATAAACTGAAATTTTATATTTTTTAAACAAACGTATATAAAATAAAGTGTGAGCTTGACCGTAAGTACTGAACTTGACACTTGGCTTGGGGAATATTCGAAAACGACATAGTTTTTCGCATAAATTAACCGTTTTTCGTCTCTGCTCCGCACGCATCCGAACTTCTCAATCCATATTAATTAAAATGATAATTGATAAACGCAATACAACAGAAGTGAAATGAGCGCGAAACTGTGTCTTCTGTCAAAGTGATATTCATCGACCATACATTGTGTTCGCGGTATTTTTTCTACTCTGTTGACACTTTTAAGAACTAGTCCAAAACTGAGGCGGCCGGAACGAGTTTAATCCACTAGTCCGGCTTCCTTAGGTTAAGATAAATGCTTAAGCGATACTTGTGTGTTGGAAAAAGCGTAGTTGTGCACTAATCAAATACTAAGGCAAAATTTTGGCTTAGTATTTGATTAGTAGGATTGGGAACAGTGGCCTTAAGGTTATACCGTTGATCGTTGGCAGATTTGTTCAATTTTCAAACGATAGATTCTATTAAAGAACACAAATTTTGAATCATATAATCATACAATAAAATAAATCAATACATTATCTAGTCAACACAGTTTTAAAATTTAAAATTTTACTTCAATTAATATCATTAAAAAATAAATCCATGAACGTATTTTGTAACAAAAATACCTCAGTTTATTTATTTATTTAATGACTTACAAACTAAAATATTACAATTTTTTTACACACTTCTTTTGTTTAGACATTATTGAAAAATCATAAATACTTATGATCAAAAAATACTTCCAATAAGTACACTATATTTAATAAATTATCATCGTGCGTTTTGAGCATTTTTATTGCTTACTTGAATGTAGGTATATATTAAAGCAAGTTTTGAATGAAATAAATCGATATTATATTTTAATTTAAAAAAATTGATACGGGGAATAGTCGATCTTTCTCATTGGAACCTCCCTGTACAGTTGCAAGCATTTTTAAACTTGTATTCTCAGCTGCTGGTCAATCGTTCTTAAATATTGATAAAATTTGTGTAATTTTGAAAATGCATTAATTTCGTTGGCAGTTGTGAATATCATTCTTATCATAAAGCTTATTTTTTAGACTTTCTCGTAAATTTTAAATAAAGCTTCAATCAAAATTCTCAATATCCGCCGTTAGTGATATAATAAGTCTCATATGGCTATCTCTTCAATTGCCTCGGTAAACAATCAATTGGTCGCATCGATCGGCATCGTTGACGTAAATATTGTGAATTTTACTGACCCTCTCGGGGCGTTTTAGTTAGCTGTCTCTAGAATTATTTGTAATAATAACAAAGTTGCAATTGATACCTGAATAATAACCCCGAGGTCTGTTTTGCCACCGGATGTGGTGTGGAGTGAAAAGGAATGAAATGGCAGGCAGATGTGCAGATGGAGAGACTTGAGAAGGTCGGACGCACCTTGTGTGAATCTGACCATCTGTCCTTCCCATTCCCTCATCACCCTTTTCTTTCCTGGCCTAACCCTTCGTCCTGCGGAAATAATCCACGGAAACAAATGGAAACACATTAAAAACATTAAACTGAAGTATTATTATTATGTAGTTACTCGCTATTAAATTCAATCCGAATGGAATCGTTATCACAATTTCTAGCTGATACCCGGCATGCGGTATGCATGCCACTTAAATAGAGAAATTGTTTCTCCCTGCGTGTCTTTTCCCATTCGTCCCCGTTCCCCTTCCGCCACTTCTTCGCTACCCTCGTCCCCTTCCCCTCCCGCGTTCCCTTGTCACCTTCTCCGCCTTTCTCCTCTCTCGTCCTCCTTCCCGCGAACCACCCCTCCTTCATTCCCTTCTGCCCCTCCCGGATTCCCCTCCCCCTTCCGCCTTTTTTCCCTGCCGCTAAACTCCATAAAATACACTAATTTGTAAAACAACTCGCGTGTGCCCTATTGCAAATTTTTTTTGCAAATTTCGTAACTCCAGTTATAAATATTGCTATATAGAAACCTTCACGGGCATGTCCACAACAACACACCAAACTTTTATCGCAATCGGATGAATAGTATAGAAAATATCTCAAAATATATCTAACGCGCTAACTGTCAAATGTTCGAAGTTAAAATAGTCGTTAAGTTTACTGAAAATTATCCAATTTTCTGCGCAATTTTATTAATTTTTCTTTAAAAAAAAATTTTAATATTAATTTTTCTTTAAAAAAAAATTTATGAAATAGGTAAAGTGGTTCTGAAGTTATGGCGTAACCAAGGGAAACAGGGATTCATTTTTATATATCACAATTATTATTGTGGTTCATCTAAGATGTTTAATTTTTTTCCCACTTAATTAACCACTGTGTCCAGATATTTACTACTTCATGGTTTCTTCAATGCAAATCTAACACATGTTTACTTGTGCAATAATATTTGGATTTGATGTTACCCAGATTGAGTTTTAGTCAAATTTGAATCCTCAACTCTTGACAGAAGGAAGATTGAAAATTGTGATCAATTTATGTGAAATTTTCAAACATATTTCATTATTTTCAGTTGTCTCGGTACCCTTTAATATTCGATTTAATTGCTTGAATGCGATGGATATTGTTACGGAAGAAAATGTCGCCAAAACTACGATTTCGATGTCACTCTGCTTGTCATTCTGAATCCGAGCGATTATTCCTAGGGGTTATTCGATTATTTGGACAATTGATTTATTTAATGAATTTCGAAAACATTCATCCAAAGCAAGTGTGAATGGTAGAAGAAGTCGGGAACGCCCGAGGAAGACGTGGCACGATCAAGTGAATCAGATACTTGAGTCGGACCATGTCAAGAGTCAGAAAAATAGAAGAGTATGTATAAGCCCATGTATGAATGTGAATGAGGTAAAGGGTGTGTGCCAAGACCGAGTTGTTTGGCGGTCCGTCCTCTCTGCCTACGTGTGATGGTTAGTTAGTTCATTCAAAGTAACATTTCGTCTAATTTATTTAAATGTTTTTTTTTTTTTTAAATATTTGGCAATACTTCGATTCGCGCAAAGTACCTATCGAATTATGTATTTCCAATGATGATTTCACCTAAAAGTGCATATAATCATCATCTGGCCCCGCATCTAATTCAGTCCGCCTCCAGTCTCACAGAGACAGAGCACCGATGCGCGATGTGGAGATACGGAATCTACTACCGAGACCGAGTACAGATGTGGAGATGAGCGGCCGATGGCCTTACAGCCCTGCTTTACACGCGTGTGGAGCCACACCAGAATCCAGAAGTAGTCACCACCAGCTATCAGTCATTGACGGTGCGGGATTTATAGGTGAAGGCTATTTGATCTGCGAGCCGAGTACGCAAGCACGGGCGACTCCGCACGTCGCGAGAATTAACCGCCTTGTGTGTTTAGGCGGTTTGTTGCCCACTTTATTATAGTCCTGCCGACCGTAGCGGGGAAGAACACGATAAACAGCGAGACGTGCAAAACATTTCATAAAAAAACATTGAAGGGTCACTGCAGGACCAGTGAACGTCCATAGAAAGTCCTTTTTAATTTTTAAAACTGTAGAGAAACACGGGCGTTGAGTAGTAAATGTTATAGTACTGTTATTAACAACAACAAAAAGTTAAATGTTACATTATGTACCTAATAAAAAAAATATGCCATTCAACTCCGAAGTTTCCATTGCAAAATGATGATTGTCCTCATTGCGAAACGATGAAACGATACATTCAAAAACGATCATAGTCCACATGATTGTCTACTTTGACTCACATTAAAGAACGATGATTGTTCATTTTACGATTCCAAAACGATCATTGTCCACACTGACCCACATTCAAGCTCGATGATTTCCACTTTGACTTGCATTACAAAACGATGATTATCCATTTTACTATTAAAAAACGATAATTGTTCACTTTGACTCACATTCAGATGATTGTCACTCATTCATTTGCGACAACCATCTAGCCGTGTTTCAATTTTAGAAAAGGTTATTTTCTCAACACTGTGAGCGATGTTAAATATATTAGAAAAATACAAAGTTGCTTTGCAAACTAAGTAAGCTATCGAATGGTATTCATAACTCGAAAAAAAGTCAAATTCAACGTTCTTGCAGTATCTTCTTATAATATTATAATGCCAAGCTGCCTGCCAGTGGTGTGCAGTCCTTAAAGGCTAAAAAACTGTGCAGACCTTCGGATTGCTAGTCGATATCCTTCCCTACACCACGGAAGCCGTCGTTGTTTGAGTTATCTTTTCATTTTATAAGTTATGTGTTTTGATACCCTTAGAAAACAACCCTTCCTTCCTATGAACACTTTTCCAATCCTTCGTTATATTGACGTTTTGAATCAGTGTCCGAATAATACAATTTTGACCAATTATATAAAATTAGGTACAAAATATTGACTTATTTTTCTATTCAAGTTGTCACTAAAATAAATACATTACACATAACTACATTTTTTTAAAAGAAAGGCCAACATTCTCGGGTTGCGAACAATCTGACAATATTTGAAAACCCCTACCAACTCAGTAAGCAAAAAATGTTGTTTGTGTCATGATGAAGGACTTAGGAATTGAACCATCCGAGGAATTTAACACACAACGCTTGGGTGGGACCCAAACTCAGCTTGGCTGTTGATTAAATATAAAAATGATTTTACAAAATGTATGTATATTTGCCTAGACTTTTTTTCATTTTGTTATCTGGAAGGCAATTGAATATGAATTGTCCCCGTCGTAACCAATGGATTGCTTACCATAATGTATTTATTTATTTATTTTATTTTCGGGAAATCGACAGTTTATAATGTGGTTCATTTATACATGTGTAATTTACCTAACTGAGAAACCTATTATAGATTTCCTCAATATACTATAGAATTATGTATCTAAAAATTTAAACACTATACTTAAAACTAAAAATTAATTTTTAATTTTATTTATACTCTAAGGCAGAAAATATACAGGACCATACTAACCTGGTAGGTCCCTCAAGATTAACACTGTTTATTTAGAGCAAGGCTGCCCAACCCTAGGCCCGAACGAATTATAAATGGCCCACGTGAGCAAGTTTAAAAATTCCCATAAGCTTGCAAATTTTTGTAAAACCTTTCAAAATCAGTTTGACTGAATTAATCAGTCTGTAAATAAATGATCAAGGGCAACTATAACAATTTTGTGTATAACGAAAATTACAGGATAATGGACCTCCTGGCGGAATCCAATAAGATGACAAAAATTAAATAAGTCTCTAGCCACCCTCTCCCCCCCAGGATGGATGGAATTCCGCATGATGATCCGTTAATCTGATTAATCAGTATCAGTGTATTTGGCCCGTCTGTTAAAAAGGTTGGACAGCCTTGATTTAGAGAAATTTAAATAGAGTTGGCACTAAACACGGCCGAAGCCAATACAGACATCTGCATTTCGATTATGAATGGTGTTATTTAACCTGGACTGTGATATAATAATATTACGAAACAGAGTTGTTTCGTAGTAGCCTTTTGGATTGAGGCAAGTTCAATGAGGCGTGTCCTAGCAGGTTGTAGAAAACTTGTCTAGTTCGGGTTTCCTCGGGTCAGGATGCCAACTGGACCGTGTCACAATGATGCCGATGGTGTTGGTGATGTTGGCTCACTCGGTCCTTCTCGTCTCACTTCACACGGAGACTGCTCTGTTCTCTGATCATCTGTCATTTCCTGTCGACTGCTGTTTCTTGTTTCTTTTTACTCCGAGTCTGTCAGGTGTAACGACAGCTGGCGGCCCTTCCTTATTCTAATATTTCTTTTGAGTGACCTTCATTTGTGTACCTTCTTACTTACTTTTTGAAATACTACTTGTGTATGTTGTTGTCAACCTTTTTAAATGGTGAATGAATGACTTACGGCCGCTGTTTCTAACTTTTACATCGATTCATCTGAGGCCGCTATCAGCCAAGCATTTTGTAGGGTAGCGCTCGATTTATGTTGTCCCCAAACATCTTATGTTATCTGGCCTCGCCCACTTTCATAGACAATAAAATGACATCAAAGTAAAAACTTTCGAAGTTAAATTAATATTATAGAGTTAATTGTTGGATTTATTATTAATACACGTAATTTATTTAAAATATTTTTATCCATAAACTGACATTTTATATTTTTTTAAACAAACGTATATAAAATAAAGTGTCAGCTTGACTGTAGGTACTGGACTTTGACACTTGGCTTGGCGAATATTCGAAAACTACATAGTTTTTCGCATAAATTAACCGTTTTTCGTCTCTTCTCCGCACGCATCCGAACTTCTCAATCCATATTAATTAAAATGATAATTGATAAACGCAATACAACAGAAGTGAAATGAGCGCGAAACTGTGTCTTCTGTCAAAGTGATATTTCATCGACCATACATTGTGTTCGCGGTATTTTTTCTACTCTGTTGACACTTTTAAGAACTAGTCCAAAACTGAGGCGGCCGGAACGAGTTTAATCCACTAGTCCGGCTTCCTTAGGTTAAGATATATGCTTAAGCGATACTTGTGTGTTGGAAAAAGCGTAGTTGTGCACTAATCAAATACTAAGGCAAAATTTTGGCTTAGTAATTGATTAGTAGGATTGGGAACAGCGGCCGTTAGTTTCCCGGCGCCAATGCATTATTATTGTTAAGATTACGAGATACGCCAAATTACTATTTAGATTTATCTTTACTACGAATCGGTTTACATTATGAATATGAAAAAATATGTTTTGGATACGTTGAAGGTTTTCCTACCTTTTCAACGAATGGAATTTAAAAAAATATATTAATTACGTTACAAAAAAATATAAGCGCAAAGTACAAAATAATTTGTTTTTTCATTAGATAAATATGAAGTTATATAAGAAACAACTTTTTTAAAAACCCCCTTTATGGCTTAGATTATTTTTGACTTTATTGAATGACCAACTTTTTTTCGTTCTTGAAAAATTATTCATAAAAACAACTTTGGCGCTACTTTCCTCGGGCAGATAATACCAAATATTTGCGGAGTTTTCAAGGGGTAACAAGTCGAATATTTCTGGCTTTTATATTCGTCTTTAGCAATTTCAGTGCGAAACGTATAAAAAATCGATCATATTCGAATAATTTGAAAAATAGCCTTGCGGCGTCCGTTAGCGTGTTTATTGACTGACCGTTTTGCATTTCGTCTGCCTGTCTGTAAATTTGTTTGTATGTTCCATTTCAAGATGGTTGCCGTTTAAACGGTTCAGTAATTTTTTCTCAAATGTGTATTCTTCATCTTTATTTGGACGTTCTTTTTCGTATTTTTTCAATATTATGGTACATAACCGCCTTAAAAAGTCTAAAAATAATTTTCTTTGAGATATTGACGTCTCTTTAAATAAATTTTGTAATCCCTTAAATGAAATAAACTTTAGAAAATGTTGCAAAATTTTGAAATTTGCCTATTTTGATTTTAAATTAAAACATGCATATTCCCTCTCTCCTTGATTTGAAATGTTGGAGTAGAACACCCTTGAAAGGTAAAATACCTAGATATTTCAGTATCTACTTGCAAATCTTATGATTTCAGAGGAAATTTTGGTTTTAATTTATTAGAAGAGAAAATTACAAAAATACTTTTTTGGACGCGAGGTCTATTATATTCATAGAACTGCTAGTAAAGATTAGGTCTGTATTTAATTCGATTCACTGTAAAGCTGTCTCGGGTGTTTTTTTTATAAAATTTAAATATCTCTAATATTTTGAAATATAAAATCAATAATAAATATCATCAATTAAGGTATATACCTATGTACTGCGATAGGGTGAGAATCATTCTCTATTTAAGGGTGTAGTTAGTAGTAGGTACTAACCTTCCCTGCTGGGAACACCTGCCCCCTAATCGCGGACCGTGCAGTTTTCCCGCGGTCGATTCATTCGTGGCGTAAAAACTAGCGCACATCTGCCCGACTTTCATTCATCCCAGCAGCCCCCCATTCACTGCATAGCCCCGGGTATTCTTGAATGAGAACCGAAATACTCACCCCTCTTCCTTTTCCATGTCACCCCACCGCCCTCCCCGATACCCCTTCCCCTCCCTCTCTACCCGCCCTCCGTCCCCGCTCTCTTTCTCACCCCGCCCTCCCGCGCCGCGCTGACGAGGCCGGTGTCAAATTAATGAATGGAGTATTCTGAAACTTTGTTGTCGGGATCACAGTATCACACGCCAAGTCAGGGAAAAATCGTAGCTCGTAAATCTAGAAGTTGGAAACAATTCCATCAAATCGTAAAAGAGGATACTTAAGGCAGCTTATGGCTTTCTCGACGTCAGTTCTCAACTTATATTGTAATAACTACGCTTTTGATCTTGTCCTAAAAATACTGCTTTTTTATTTAGAGATCAAATAGAACCGCGTTTTTTTATGTGATTCAGGCCGAAGATTCCAACTGCCAGTAGAATTATTGCATTTCCATTTAGGGATGTTGCGAGGCCTAAAGAAAGTAAATTAGGGGAAATAATGCTTCCTTTACGAATTGTTGTTAAGGTGCGAATATATTTATTTTTCTTCTTCAGTAATCACATATTCACTTTGTGGCGTAATTTTAATTAAATGAAATCGCTTAAAATAAGTATTAAATTTGTTTTCATTTAATACTTATTTTAATTTATTTAATGTCTTGGCTATACGTGAACATTTTTATTTGCCCTTCTGAATTTGAAACCAACGATCTCTGGGCGTATGAATCTATCCCTCCCACTGCGGTGCTAGGTGATAAGTCGAGAGAGTAATGCTGGCGAGGTCATAAAATCTCCCTCAACCAGCAGTTGGTGGGCAGAAGCATTCGCAACCATGATCCAGACAAACTTCACCTCATGAACTCGGGCATTCCTATGAAGTCACCAAACGTAGCGAACTACTTGGGTGACCCATGGCAAAGGTATTGGTTACCCATTGAATGGTTCCCAGGGCGGCCCATACTCTAAATTGAACATGCTTCAGATTGCTTTAATTTTCATTCGTCGTCTCTTCTGACATTCGTCAGTGGGCAGGTGTTCAATGTGTGGGCTGTGGAGAGGACACTCCGAAAAAATAGTTATAATGATTATACAATGTCCCAATAATGTGCGTCTTGTTTAGGAATCGATTATATTTACAGTTAACATCTTGAAGCTTAAATCGCTGACCAAGTGTTTCTATTGACTGCTGTAAATCACGTTGCCTGTCAAACTATACTGAAATTCAATTAGAGGAGCATCCATCTTTTGGTTTCCTCGTTATTACATTTCTCGGCCGTTAATCTGACCGCGACCATTATTCACACTTCTTCTTGCACCTTTATAAGATAATACATAATACGCGAGAAATCCGAGATCGAGCAGCTGCTGGGCGCGTGGGCAACCAGCGAACCAGCGTGGCTGGTGGCTGTCGCTAGTGGCTCGCCCTCGGAGGCTGGGACTTGACTTGATACCCACACCCGTGGATCTGGTATTCAGTGGATGGATTCTTTACCATTACTGATACAAACATTATATTCATTGTTAATTTCCAGTGATTAATACAACTATAGATGTATTTGTTGGGTATTTTCCAAATAAGTTTCAGGTTCGTGTGATTACTAGCTGATTTAAAGAGATGGTTAATATTACAATGAATATTGAACTGGACTCAAAGTTCTTTTTAGACTAGGCTCTAAGTAACTCTGCCGCTCCCCCCTGGCGGACTGGAGGTGCTCGCCCAACAATCAGATGCCTTTGGCAATCATCGTAACCGTTCGTGATTTCGGGTAGCCAAAAGCCTTAAATAATTATATTTATTTAAATTAAAAGTTATTTGTGTGTATTTAAGTAAGAAAATAAACTTTGTTGGAATTTTTGCTCCACCGAAAGCACAGGAAGGTATTTTTTTCGTTTGATGTGATTTTGACGTGTTTGTAAAGCTGTTGACAGCTTGTCTGACGAACGAACTTATGTGCGATACTAAACGCAGTAAATCTCAAGTATGTCCACTGGACGTAGTTAGTAGTGCAACCAGGCGCTTTGTCTCAGTAAACTGTCTTCTCTTTCAATTCAACTAAGGACTATTATGACCTTGCGAGCTGTAAACTTGAATTGCTGTGTTCTCTGTCTGACTCTTTGCAGTATAAGCGGGACGCAAATAATGTCCCAACACCGTCTCAAATGTCTTCACTGATAAATACATTATTCGAGAATAATAATTCTTGTAGTTTATCCCACGCACAATTCTCGTACGTTTCATAACTGCAAACTGGAGTGCGCGAAACCACAGGTCTTTACGTACCTACCTTATGTTATTTGAATATGCTCTATATTTTGTACTGCTGTTTTAACATTATTTTTTACATATTTAAAAAAAATAAATATTGCTTAAAACCAGTATAATTTTAGAATTGCTAACAATTTATTGTGTGTTCGCTTAAAAGATGGGATCCTTGAAAAAACGTAAAATCTGACTTTAGTTATGGTGTTTAACCCCGACAAATTTAAATAATACATACTTAACGTATTTTAAATATAGAATTATTATACTTTATCGCTTTTCTGAATTCTTGACACAAATTTGGGGAGACCTTTGATCTCATCAGCTGGTCTCTGTCGGCCCATCATCTTGCGCCGCAGCGGGAGGGATGGGTTCGTACGAACGTCTCTCGTGGACACACTGAGCCCTAGATTCATACTTTTAACCTTTCCAGAACTTCTTTTACTTAAAAGACCGTCCACACACCTCTCAAAAATTACATAGGCCCCGAGGTAAATTATTTTCCTCAGTGTTTTCTTAAATTCAACACAAATTCCATTTTATTGATTGAATTGAATATTAAACTACCAACTGAAATTAGGTATAAAAGTAAAGTATTAGGTAAAATATCTCGGTAGGTCATGCTTTTTTGGCCATGTTGGTCATGCTTTGCCTGGTCTTTGCACCATCTTCTTTGGAAAAATGTTGTTATTTTTCTCGCATTTCGTATTTTGTCTATTCTACAGATATATTGTTTGTTACTTATAATATTCTGGTCGCCATATATTGAACGGTCATTTGTAAATCATTATCTTTATTGCTTGTTGATATTCATAAGATGGCGAATGTATAAAATGTGAATTTAGTACCGGTGGCCGGACAGACGTTGGCGGATCGGTTTGCCCCGTGGTACGGTGGACTGGTATACTATAGTGTACCTGGTACTGCGAGTGGTGCGGTGGTAACGCGCCGCGCGTGGGAGACGCGGTTTCCGGTTCAACAGCTCTGCCTCCATTCTCTCTATACGCCTCTAGAAATCGTATCAGAAAACCCCATTAGCACGAGCGAGCATCGTTACACCAGCGACCATCTTTTATCCAGTACTTACTACCATGGCTCTTTTATGCCACTAGGTAAACCCTGCATAAAACTTGGCCCCACTCATTCATATTTTTACAAGTTATTTTGCAATCTCACTACTCTCTTTACAAAATTGGTATTATTTCCTTTTCTTCCTCCAGAAAATCTCTAAAAAATACTTCATACAAATTTTATGATTTTTGCGACAATCCGTTACTGATAGTCTATAGTCAAAGCACTACAAATTTATGCAAAATTATTTGTTTTTGGTTTGATAGCTCGGAAATATTTCAGATGAGTTATTGACTGCGAGTAGAACACAGCTTGACCTTTGAAATTTGATGTAATAGAGTATTTTTTTGGTAAACATAGAAAAAATAAAGTATCGGGCAGGTAAAAACTGCTTTAAAGTTCAAAATCTCCTACAGTCAAACCATTTTTCTATTATAATTTTATTGTATAATGTGGAAAAATAAGTTCATTCGATAATGTTCGAATTTTTTTTTTTGTATCTGAACTTCGCAAAATAAAATGAAACTGACGGTTGGTTTTAATCGGGAATTTAAACCTTATCGCCAACTACATAAAGAGTGTTATTATTGGCAGCCCGACATTAAATGTTTTTTTAAATATTTTTTTTAATTTAATAAATTTTTAAATGTTACAGTTTTTGACATTTTCTTAACTACCATACTAGGCTTGCGTGAGCTGAAAAATAAATCAAGAAAAATATAAGAACAATATATTTTTGTAGATAGAAATAAAATAAAAAAATTATACATTAATATTATAATATAAATAAACATACGACGTGATGGATCATCTAAACATTAAAATGAAAGACCTTTTCATCAAGTGCAATTTCACTTTTCTGGAATAATAGCGAAATAGTAGTTTTGGCTAAAGTTGAGGACATTTCCTTAGCCTTAAATAGAACCGCAATCGTTACAGCGTTGTCCTCGCTTTACGAATCTATACTCTGTTCTTGTAAGTATTCACTTTACTGATAGAATCTTTCTGCAGGTTTGTTGTCTTAGTTTGCGTCTTTTTTTGGTACACCATTGCAAAGGAGTGCTACCGTTTTCTCTTAAGAGGCTAGACTTTGAACGACACGCGGAACACCCGCGTCTGTCATTCTGTCCCGCTCACAATAAGCTCACGCACACTTACAATACATGCGAATGCGAAATGTGCGAATGAGACAACGCTCAAATTTACCTACAGAAATCGCTCGAAAAGGGGTTTATGGAGAATACACTTTTCTACACCGAAACTTTCACGAAATTGAAATTTAAAAAAAAAATTTTTTTAAGAAAGAAGAAGCTACGTCGGTATCTTTTTATAATTTTATAATTCTTTATTAGAGTTGAGTTAGCAGGCACTTTTTCCTTAAATAATATTTTTTGATAAATCGTACATGTTTGACAGTGAATGTTTATGTTAATACGAAACGAATCGAAAATTCGAAAACATACCGACATAGTTTTCACCCTCTAGAAGGCAGTATAAAAAAATATATTCATTTTGTGCAATTTTCGACGTAGAAAAGTGTTTTTTCCCGGGCGTCCTTTTTGTATGGGCCGAAAAGCGAAGTCTATCGTCTTAACGACTACGACTCTAGTCTGATTCTGTCCACTTCCTTTCCACCTTCTTCCTTGGTTATCGGCCTTCTAGTGTGCACTATATCATCGGAGGAACATAAACAGTTCACCAGTTGTAGGTTTAGGTAGACACAGTGTTTAGTGTTGGAGATTACTAAACGAATCGACTAACGACAGCCAGTCTGGTAAAACCACTTATAATATTGCTCATTGAATATACCTAATTAATGGCTAATTTAGTTCACGATATTCCTAGATTAACGTTTCCTCCCACGCCGCTTCACTGGTTTCTACAGCAATTTACAACGTATTGAAATATCGATCGCAGTCAACATTTCACTACCAGTGATTAAAGTTTTCTCGTTTGCTATTTTTAGTAAGCAGTTTTATTTTGGTACTTAAACCATTTAAAATCAGAACCCTTAAGACGATAGACTTCGCTTTTCGGCCCATACAAAAAGGACGCCCAGGAAAAAACACTTTTCTACATCGAAAATTGCATAAAATGAATATATATTTTTTATACTGCCTTCTAGAGGGTGAAAACTATGTCGGTATGTTTTCGAATTTTCGATGCGTTTCGTATTAACGTAAACATTCACTGTCAAACATGTACGATTTATCAAAAAATATTATTTAAGGAAAAAGTGCTGCTAACTCAACTCTCATAAAGAATTATAAAATTATAAAAAGCTACCGACGTAGCTTCTTCTTTCTAAAAAATACATATTTTTTTAAATTTCAATTTCGTGAAAGTTTCGGTGTAGAAAAGTGTATTCTCCATAAACCCCTTTTCGAGCGATTTCTGTAGGTAAATTTGAGCGTTGTCTCATTCGCACATTTCGCATTCGCATGTATTGTAAGTGTGCGTGAGCTTATTGTGAGCGGGACAGAATGACAGACGCGGGTTTTCCGCGTGTCGTTCAAAGTCTAGCCTCTTAAGATATAAATAAGAATTGATTTCTCGTGTTGAAGATACATCTAAAATATATACATAATTTTTTTTCTTTTCTTTTTTCTCACAAAAACGGCGCTATACAAATTATCCAATTATTATTATTATAATATCATGAAGAGCTTTAAGATGAAGCTAAACGCCAAATTACTAGTTAGATATTTATCTTTAGGTACTACGAATCGGTTTACAATCGGTTAGATATTTATCTTTAGGTACTACGAATCGGTTTACAATCGGTTAGATATTTATCTTTAGGTACTACGAATCGGTTTACATTATGAATATGAAAAGACATGCTGTGGATACGTTGAAGCTTTTCTTACCTTCTCTATTTATTGGAAATAAAAAAAAAATTATCATTTAATTTACAAAAAATATAAGCTAGTATTATATTATTAAAGTACTAAATAATTAGTTTTTTCGTTAAAAATTATCATGTTATGTATAGGGGACTAATAATAATAATAATATTTGGATGACTCTGTATTGCGCCGTTTTTGTGAAAAATCACCTCAAGGGCGCTGTACAAATTTATAATATATTTCCGCAATCTTTTAACAAAAGTGTTTCCTCCCTCCTACAACATAGATCTCTTTAAGACCCATGTTCACCCCTTCCTCTTTTCAAAAAGACCCTCCACACAGCATCTTCATAGATGACATCGGCCCTGAGGGAAATTATTTTAGTCAGGACCTCCTGTGTGGGGTTAACGTAAAAAAAAACTCCAGACTAGACAAAACATTGTAAAAACTTATGGCTAAAACATTGCATCCAAACGTTCTTTGATTAGTGATAGCTATCTTCGGATCGGAAACGGATATTTTTCTGCATAAAAAAATATACAGAAATATAGTTTTGTATTTAGGTGTGAGATGGTACAATATATTATTGCCCAAAAACAAAATTAGTGTAACCGAAACTTTGAAATATGTACAATTCAAAAAGCAAATTAAATCCCTGAAATTGGATAATGATATATTGTACCGTTAATTTACCCTTACTTAATATGTATTATCAATGTTAAAAGTTTAAATATACTAGTATATTGGTATTGTCATTCAAAAACATATTTTTTCCTAAATTTTATACCTATGTTAAATAATGTTTGTATTTATTTCATAAGTCTTTGATTATTGTTTACATATTTAATTAGAACATTATTTTTTGCATGTAAATACTCCTCCCATAAACACGAGCTCCTAGAGCTCAACTTATGGAATAGTAGAATAATAATTAATAATTGTAAAACTTTGCATAATGTAATCCCTTGTAATGTAAAAAAAAAAATCTTATAAATAAATAAAAATATAAAAAAAATATTAATTCCCAAAGCTAGATTATATCTATTGGCTTTGTTCCGATATTTTTCGTGATTTTCTACATAATAAAGTCTTATTTTAGAAGTTTTAGAAAAAATGTTTGTTTTTTTCTTCCCACAGTATCTATAATTATCTGCGGGTATGTTTAGTCGTGTCCTTATTCTTATTCCGGTTTCTAAGTGTTTCGAATACCTCTGTCGTGTCGTATATTTCAACATGGAATTCCTTCGAGGGTTGTATCGGTTCCCCCAACTTTCCCATGGTTAAAAGTGTCAGCTGACACGACTTCCCCCTGAACTATCCTATGGTGACAGATAGAGGTGAAATGACTTCCGCGGGGTATTAGTAATTGATTAAACACGTCGGAAACATCCCCAGCAATCCGGTGTTGTGGGAAAAAAAAAACCAGCCCCCCAAAATGATTCATAATTGTTATTGCTCCCAGCGAAAAGCTTAAATTGGTAAAGGCATGCCGCTGATAGCTTCTTTGTAACTTGTAACATCTTCCTATTTCTCATAAACGATTCACAAAATTGAGAGTTTCAAAACCATTAGATAGCTTAGGAAATTATATACGTACCTACTAGGATGATTTGTGATGAGGTCATCATCAAGACAAAGACCAACTTCGAGAGTCAACTCAGAAAATATATGCCATGAACGAAATATGAAAGAAATAGTGACCCGATAGAAAAAATATGAAAGGGAGGAGCAACAAGGAAGAAGGAAGAAACGGTATGGACAGGGAGGAACTATGAAACCAAAAAATAAACAATGCTCAACCCAATCCATTTCGGCACATCCTTCATTCCTATATTGGCTCATTAAGTTGTCACGTATACCGGTGGATTAAATTTCAACTTCCCACCCATACTTAGAGCACTTGTTCCAGTCCTAACAAATCAATACCCTTGGTATACCGGTCTCATCGGGACAGGAGTGCTCCTGACTGGAGTAATTCAATCGTATAATATGAAATTGTTGTCTTAGCTTATAACTGGCACGCTTATTCTATTGATACACAGTGCTATTGATCCCATTAATGATACGATTTCAAATGCTATTTATTTATGTAGCCTGAGCGCTTACATTAACGCATCGTCTCAGTTTAATAGGTCAGCAAATCATTGATCCACGTGTCTTTCGTAGTGTGTATTGGCCAATGCCTCTTGGCACTGGGCGTCAATAAAAACACATCTCGTAATATGGCGCTCCTTCGACATCCACGGAATGCTGACCACGTGGGCATCTGGCATTTCGAGCTGTGGGTGAGGAAGATATATTGAAGACCAACACCAACACTGTCTGATACGATGTTGTCTCCCAACTTGACAACATGTTTGTCACTCTTTTGATTATGAATGGGAACAAACGTGTGAAAGCCGCTCCTGAAGAATTTCAAGCAGCTGAATTATGCCTACAATCCACAGCGCTGTAGTAAGCATGGATTATAAAACACACGAGGCTTTGCTGTTTACGAATATGTGCTTGTCATATAAAATACATAGTTTTTAAAGTTTTTAAATTAGAATTACACAATATTTAATTGGAACATTGAACCATATCATTTGAAGACAACGCAAAATTCTGCAATGAAATTTTAAACTTGCTTTGGAAACTTTGTTTATGCAAATTTGCAGCAATATCAGTATCGATATCCATTATGCATTATACCTGAAGTGGTTCAGAAAAAAATAATTTATGATAAATTGAAAAATCTTGTCTATTTCTTACTTATCTTTTTGTTTTGCAATATTTTATTATTTACTTAACCACTGGAGCGACACGCCTTGAGTGCTCACCACTTTTAAAAATTAATTTTGAAAATTTCCCGCTTACATTAATAAAATCATTACTCCACATTTCTGCATTTAAACATATAAACAAAGTATAGTGCTATATAGCAAATGAATTCACCTATATTTTACTAACTATCCTATATTTTTAAAATTGATTGAAAAATTATTTAAAAATACTTTATAAATGCACAAAATTTGTGCTTTAGTGATTTGAAGATTTGAACTTGCTGCAAGTGGATATTTTTAATATCTATATTGAATATTGTTCTACATTTTTATGCTCTCTATGGCCTGTTTGATAATCACAGATACAAATATATTACAGAAAACCAATTTTTTTATATGTGTTCTTAAAATCAAAAGTTTGGTTTGAAAATTATTTTGAAGTTCGTTTGTTAAACTGAAGGTTTCCAACTGCCGAAATTCATTCTATAAGGCGCTCCGCTGACGAGGCAACTGAAAACCAACTAAAACCGGCTGTTTTCTCTGTCTTGATTGGTCAAAAAGCTTGTTTTACCATAGACGAAGAACAATCAGCTGACAGCTGGCAACTAGCAACGGCCGCCCAGGGCAATCAGCAGTGACAGTCGCGAGTCACCGCTTGCGTTACCATTGACAACGGGGTTTTGTGTGATTGTGAAGTGTGCGGGCCATCACATTGTCATACAAAGACAGTTGGCAGTTGAGAGTTTTCAGTTGCCTCAGTGGGCGGAGGCGCTAAGAATTCAAAAACAATCGATAAGGCCATAGACATAAAGTCTATTTTATCAACTATTTGATAGAATAAATTGCTGGCCATGAAAAGGATTCAAATAATTACAATAAATCTTTTACGGTAGGAAAATGTGGGCCTATTTAGGACCGATATCAATCGCAGAAAAATAAAAGCCGTCCAAATTTGGACCAAAATCACTGCAGTAATCATATGATTTTCTATAACTGAGCTTCCCTCACAAAACACTAAAGAGCCTTGTTTCTTTATGGTTAGAAAGGCTATTCTTATTTTCCTTTATAACGTATGAAAATTGTATATATTTATTGTAAAAAACATACAAATATTAAATAAAAAATTGTTGTGATGTGAATAAATGAATGTGAATAATTCTACTCAAATCCTTTGTACCGTCCATCATATGCGTTTGTTTTTGCTTTTCTAAACACGTTATAATACTATTTAAATATATACCAGGATTAAAATAATAGCATTTCCATAAACATGTGTTCCCAATTATGTCCTATGCGTGCAAACTGTATCTAAATTTCTCCAATAAACAATAAACCGTGTTAATCTCAAGTGACCTCCCAAGTATTAGTTTTGTATTAGTGATCGACGAACCGGTGGATGCAATCTTTTAGCCATAAGTTGTTAAGTAGTCTGTAGTTAATAGTTGGTAGAACATTGTAGAAATATATTGTTATTATTATAACTACATGGCCCAACCACACCCATGTATGATAATACCTCTTACTTAACTAGGGTTTGAATTATTTTACATAATTTAATATCTGATGTAGTTTCATATCATAGATTTCAGCCTTGAAATCTCTGAATTAAATATTCGCATTTTTGCAATGTCACTTGCTCTAGCAATATGCAACGTATATTATTCTTCTGAAAATTAAAGCACGCCGTCGCATTCTCGGCATTTACTAATAAAACACGTATTTATTAATTAGTGAGCTACACTTATTCTGCAAACACGGCTTTATTGATCGGCTTCCACTGAGGTGCAGTTCTTGTGTGAGAGCGAAAGGAAAGGGGATATCACGAGAGAGCGAGACACGGCATTCCCATTCAAGTATTAAATGCTGAATGCCCATTCATCGTATTAACTCGCTTCCGAATCGGATTAGCAGATGTTCCGCTCGCTGGTCAACTACCACTACGAGTACCAGTTACAGTATCGAGTACCCAATAGATACACACAGCACAACACCATCTGTCGTCTACTCGGTCTACTGCAGTGCCAATACAACGTGCAAGAATAAAGGGATTTGGGCATACTAAAGAATATCATGGCTCAAAGCATTCATTCAACCTGGCCATAACTAATATCATCGTATATATCAATCTATTTACTAACTGTACCACGTATTGGGTTTGCTTCCAAGGCCGATGGCAAACTAGCTTAATCCGCATTTTCGACAAAGATTTGTGTTGATTTAATTTTTTGTTCAATGAAAGTAATCGCTGGACGATGGGCTTAATTTATGGACAACTGGCCGGCCATGCGTGATCGCCTTGTAACTGGGACAAGGAATTTTAAGAGGTTTATTTTATTTGTATATACCAAGGATGTGTAATGTCGCCAAACGGAATACACAATGAATGCAGCTATATGGTGAATTTATACTCTATCACGATTATTGACAAATAAATGTGTAAACATCTTAAGCCGCCTTCAAATACAAAAAAAGGAATGCAAAAATTTATCGGGGTAATTGGGTAATCAATATTGCTAGTCAGTTTCTATTACTGATTCGTTCGATGATGCGGATGATTTGCTGATTATGTCCATTCATATTATGGAGGCAATCTTAATGATCAGTTCTTTTCATGGGGCGTCCGTTCTTTGCCCATTTGTTTCTGACACTAATTTATGCTAGTAGTTCATGACGTGCACGTTTATACTATTTCAGTTTGTATTGTTAGTTTCGCTGCATTGTCGGTTGTATTCTATTGATGCTTGGGCGTCTCCTACACGTAGTTTCTCCTTTCTTCCTACAACATCCACCTTCCCACATTCTTCCCGGCTTTCTGATTTGTGTTCCCACCTCGTGTCTCGTTTCAGGCCGTCTCCTATCGCCAGGTGGTATTTTTGCACAACACCGAACGTTTGGCTAATTGCTGCCTGTGCCTGGTTGTGTCGCCACATGGCTCAGATGGTGTGGGAGTGGTCTCGCCTCGTATCGTTTTCTGGTTATGCAAGTACCCGTAATGTGGGCTGCTGGGCTCTCGGGCTCCGGTCGGACATCTTCTGCCGAGTGGCAATCTACATCAGACCACCTCATCAAAATCATCGACCGTTTTCTTCCTTCCTCGTCTGAACAGGCCATCCATGACAGAACTTTTTTACTCCGTGGTTGGTTGTCAGATCGAATGCCCGTGCGAGTCCCGCTGAATTGTTAAACTTAGACTATATATGTTGGCGTGTTGCTATGTTGGAGCTGGTCCTCTAGTTTTGTTCTTAGGATTCTAAACTCTCACGCACTTGTTGTCTCTCATTTAATTGACGCTTTTTAAACTGACAACCTCTTGCTACACTAGCAGTCTTCTCGCCGCACGTTTTCCAAGATATTTCAATAAACTACGTTATTCAAGTACTTTTTGTCGTTGAATTTGTGATAGGTTTCCTACTGTAAGCCTGAGATGAATGTACCTAATGTACTTTTGAATGGAAAAGGCTTCACGTTAATCATATTGTCAACGTGAAATATCAAGGCAGGTGTGAACACGGAGAGATGGCGTGATCTCACAGTTTCGTATGGCTTTCGCGGACACCGACGAGTTCATCGAAAATCAATTCATCGAAAGCAAATTCATCGACAACGGGGGGTTAGATTAGGTTGAACTCGTTTTCGATGAACTCGCCGTGAACCGGCTTTCGCCAACGGTATAGAAAATTATATATTAGATAACGGTTATCGCCTCTTTAATAGGATATCCTAATGATTTTTTTGGAGCATCTCTAAAAAATGCTTTTTAATTCTCTTTGAACAATAAAATATTAAAAACTCATCAAAACATGAAGTTAATTCATGAAGTTTTTGAGGTTAGTGGAGGGGTCTTACGAAACATTCCCGGTGCTATTTGTGTGACGTTGTTACGGTTATTTTTGGCCTTTAGTAATTATTTGTCGATTACTGCGATTTCTTCTTTGATATTTTCTTTTCCATTGGTGTCTTTGCCGTTGGTTGTGAACTGTGACTGCGCCGAATAGTCGACGGCAGAGAGCGGCAGAGGGCGGCAGGGGCGGCGGTCGGCGGGTTACGGCGGGGAGCCACGCAGCCATGAATGGGGGAAATGTTCATTCATTCGAGCGCAGTGGTGGCCGGTGGCTTGTAACCGGTGATACTGGCAGACTGAAACTGGCGCGGTTACAGCTCCACTCTCCACTGGTGCCACTGGCGCAGGGTCACTGCGGAGAGTTCACTTTTCCGCTCCAATGCAGCGCTGTGCAGTCGTCAGATGCTAACAAACCTTCTAATACACTCTCACATTACATTACTATGTAGAATGAAAGACTTTTGCGTTGTATATAGTACTTGTTTGTGCAAATACAAGATTTATGTTGATCTTTGGATTTTTAGCCGAGCATTTAGCGTGAGTGAAAAGAACGGAGTAGTCGGTTTGCAACAATCGCAACAGAGGGCACTAATTGCCCCATTTAATTCTAATGGTTATGACTTCATGTTTTCTAATGATGTTCGGTGAACCATATCGACCGTGTTTTGGTAAAACTCTTCAAGCCATATTTATGGGAATGGCAGGTACTTTTCAGTGGTTTCATGTAGAATAGTCGTTGAAGAAAATATGGTAAAAATTTTTTTTTTATTAATTTAGTAATTATTTTTCGGTTACTTCGAAAAAATTATAGTTGAAATTACTCAATCCTCAAATTTATCATGATTGTAAATAGAATTGCAAAGTTTTACATCAAAAATTTGAAAAACAAATAACCAGATACGTTTTTTGATTTTCACGGCCAAAAGCATTTTCGTTGTTTATTTTATTTTATTTTATTTTATTTGGAAAACCAACAGTTATTACATTTTATAAAGTATTATAAAACATGGGTAAATCATTTAACCAATAATAGGTTTCCACTGAAGTATCTTAATTTTTTAGTGTAAACAAAGAAAAATAGTTACATTAGCCTATGGAGATGGGATGGTGGGAGGGAAGGGAAAGGGATGGATCTATTCTGTATAATTAGCAGGGTGTACGTAAGTTATGTAAGTAGTTATAATAAAGTAGCGAGAGATTGCCTGTGTGACTTTAAGGAGTGTGGTACTGAGTTAAAAATGCCAAATTGTGTATAGTATGTATTGAAAGTGTGTGATGCACGATAAATGAAGGAGTTTTGCTTAGAATTGGTGTTGCATCGAGGGAGGCTAAATTTTCTCTGATCTGGTTCGTTTGTTGGGAACTCGTAGTTGGTTTGTTTTTGGGATGTTATGCCGTGTTGCACTACCTCCTTCTTTAGCCGACGTTTCGAACAGCGTTGCAGGGTCCATCATCAGGGCAGATCCGACGATGTGTCCACTTTCAAAAATGATTCGGTCACATAACATCGCGCTGGGCCTTAGATAACTTGGACACTCCAAGGCTACATGAATACAACTCTGTACATTTTATTTTATTTATTTTTTTTATTTATTTAATACATGTTACATAATTGTGACTTTTACATAAAGTTGATATATTAAATCACCATACTAGGCGGCTGCCTGTATCATGGTGACCAATATAGTATAGTTACATTGTATGAAATATGAAGTCTAGTATAAACATGGAATTAGTATAAATCATGTTAAATATTGGAAAAATTATAATAAAAAGTAGAAAATAGAAAGGAGAAAAAAAGTACATTAGCATTAGATTATATAAACAGGCTTCTAATTCTATCACATTCACTCATCAAAAAGTCTCCAAGCGTCTTCCTGAAAGTGTGATATTTGGTTATTGTCTTTATTTCAATTGTTAAGTTATTGAAGATTTTTGGAGCAAGAAAGTTAAACTGTGACTGGGCCATTGAGGTTTTTGTTACTGGAATTATATAGTTGCATTGGTTGGAATATCTTGTATTATATTTTGATTCAAAAACATAAAAACATGGATCCGACACATCCGACGAAGTGTCGGATCTGCCGAATCTGCGCTGATGATGGACACTGCAACGCTGTCCGAAACGTCGGCTAAAGAAGGAGGTAGCGCAACACGGCATAACACCCCAAAAACAAACAACGAAAAAAAACAAATAACCACTTTCAAAAATGATTCGGTCACATAACATCGCGCTGGGCCTTAGATAACTTGGACACTCCAAGGCTACATTAATACAACTCTGTACTTGGTCTCTGACACGCTATTAAAAACTTGAATTAAAGCTCCGCACTTCACGCTGTACTATTTTTAACATTGCGGTTAAAAGAAGAAAAGAAGTGTTATTTTACCATACGATGTTTGCTAATAAATATTACAAGATTATGGTCCATATCAGGATGTAGGTACACAGAAATTTCAAAATCTGTTTGAAATTGTGCGATATGTGGTTCACGTTAATTTTGTTCGGTGGATATGGCAACACTCCCTCCTTGACCTCTTCCGGTCGGCCCTGTCAATGTCCGCGTTTAATTCATCGCCTGTCTTATTTTGATTGTCACTTCCTTCCATCAACTGCTATCAGTATGCCAGCCAACCAACGATTGTCCACGTCGCACAGTGAATGGATTAGAGCAAAATAGCTAGACAAAAATGTTTATTGATTTTAAACCATGAAAGAGTGTCACTAACCCAAAAAATGTTTTTTTCATGATTTTTAGTGCGTGCTTAGTACAATATGTCAATTTTTGGATTGATAGGGGTTGATTTATATATACATATATGTGATTGAAACCATTCGAATAATATGTTAAACATGTCATGGAAAGATTGTTGCTTTCAAACTGTGCATGTGGGATTAAATTCCTTAATATTACACCGGTTTTTTTTTATATTTACCTTAGGCTTGTCTAAAATTCATGCCAATGTTAGAAAAATAGTGTAGAATCCTTTAAAAAAAAAATTCTTTCGGTGTTAATCACGGCGCCCTTGAGGCGATTTTTCATGAATTATCCAATTGTTATTATTAATAAACCGGCATCACCTTCGTTGTAGAAAATATTGGTTCCGTCACCGCTGTTTGGCCATTTGTGTGCTTAGTGGTAAAATTTTTACTTATCTACAACTAATCCCACTAACTGGTTCATTTTGAAAGTAAAATAACTTATTATTTTTTTAATGTAAATTTAGAAGGTTTTGCCTATATTTATGATGTAAAATATTTTAAGCACATATATGTACAGCACTGTTGGACGCTCGGTACGCAGGCAACTCGTACAAACTACCAAAAACTCCAGTCGCGGGATCAAACCTAACAAAAAAAAGCTTTGTTCAAAGGAGCGAATATGTGCTCCACATTGTAACATTTTTTATCATTATCCTTAGTGTGACTATTAATAAAAATAATGAAAACCCGATTCGAAGATGGTTAAAACCTTTGGCATGCCACGAAAGATATACGTTCGGTAAATTAATAATTAAATTTAGAATGAATTCAATTTTTTTTTTTATTATTTCAGAAACACAAAATTAATATTTTTCTTAAATTCAAATCATTTAACAAATCCTTTTTTACAAGAACTATTTATTACAGCAAACTTTAACGCAGTTCTTTAATTATTCAAATTCTAGACGTATTGACTCTTTTTTACAAAAAAACATAAATTGATTATGAAAGATTGTTATTTTGTCTGGTACTACAAATTTTGAAAAACTAAGTGTATTTTTAATGTACTACGGTTATACCGTTGGTCGTTGACAGATTTGTTCAATTTTCAAACGATAGATTCTATTAAACAACACAAATTTCAAATCATATAACCATACAACAAAATAAATCAATATACGCTAATTTTGTTTAGACATTATTGAAAAATCATAAATACTTATAATCAAAAAATACTTACAAGAAGTACACGATACTTAATAATTGATAATCGTGCGTTTTGAGCTTTTGTTTTGCTTACTTGAATGTAGGTATGTATTAAAGCAAGTTTTGAATGAAATATCGATATCAAATTTTTAATTTAAAAAAATTGATACGGGAATAATCGATCTTTCTCATCGGAACCTCCCTGTACAGTTGCAAGGATTTTTAAACTTTTATTCTCAGCCGTTTGTCAATCGCTCTTAACTAAATGCAACTGACAAAATAATGATCGTGTGTCTAATTACCAAAGTCTGACTTCAGTCAATGATATCATTTCGTGGAACCACATTAGAAATTAGTCATACCATTTTGGGTTTTATTGTTATCCCTTTTTAAATTATCATTTGAGAAAAAAAACGGAAATTCCATTTGAATTTTGTCTAGCAAGGTTGTTTGAATCAATTCACTGTGCATTTTGTTGTGTTGTTGTGTTCAAGTGAAATGATTGAATGATGGGTAGGAGTTTATATAACACACTTATATGGACGAATAGGTTGGGGATACTCGGGGAAGATATTACGATACTATCGAGTGAATGCAATATTATCGGTCATTAGGAAGTCGAAAGAACGTATCTGTATGAGTGTCAAGAAACAGCTGTGTGGGGATCCATTATTTCTGCCTACCCCTGTGGGCAATGGAGTGATGGTAACCTAATAGTTACTCTCAAGCGTGAGAGAAACATTTCACCTGAATGCCTAAAACCTAACCGATTTATTTATCTAGGAAAATTATAATCAGAGCTTTGAATCGATAGGAAATACTGGTCTCCCAGTTATGAGGTTAAAGGATAATTCATAATATTTTTCTTAATCCTCCTCACTAAGGATTCTTGTGCTGAGGCCGAGTAAGTTTTAATTGAAGCTCCTATAATGTATTTTTAAACGTTGTATAATTCCTCTTCTTTGATTTTTTAAGGTAATTTTTGATTTGTTTTTTTAAATAAATACACAATTGTTACATGTTATACAGTGTTAGAATGGTAGATAAGAATAGCTTTTCCTCTCCATAAAGAGACGAGGCTCTTGTGTTTGGTGAGGGAATGTATGAAAGTAAATAATACAATATGGCAAAAACAAGAGATAATTAAAAAATTGCAAGATTTATCAATATCGGATTTCAATGTTTGCAAGAAATAATAATAATAGTGAGATATGGACTCTTATAGTAGTTTTAGGTATTTTTTAAATTTTTGCTGAAATTCCTGAATATTTTTGGTAATTTTTAGATATATGGTAGTTTGTTATAATATGCTATACCTAGATAGAGATAAGTATTTTGTGTGTGCTTTGTACTAAATTTAGGGATTTTGATAGTGTTCTGATATCTTGCTGATGAATGGAATTATAAGTTATTTAAATGTATTTCTTTGTAATTTTTTAGGATTGAAAATTTTTTATATATTTTGTTTATTGTAGGTATATTGAATATTGAAAAGAGAATTTCAGTAGAAAATTTAGATGGTTTTTTTCAATATTAGATACTTTAATTATCAATCTTTGAAAAATTTTGAGTGGATTTAAAATTTTATTATATGTTTCTCCCCAACCAATAATACAATAATAATAATGCGCGAAAAATCCCTGACTTTACTGACTTGTGGAAAGGGGAAGCACCATTCATCTTTCCACTAATTCATCACTGCCCAATTGTTTACCCAAAATATTTACAAACTCCACTGTGTATATTTTGCGTGAAAATCCCTGGATATGTTTATAACCTTCTGAATAAATACTCTGTCGACTATAGCAATAACAGATTGCGGGGGATCGAGGGCGGTCAGATTGGCCAAATTAAATTTCAGTTAACCGTTTCTCAGGCGATCACTCACATATGCGTGAAAAATACCTTTTCAGGCCTTCACGCAAATGCGCGTGGTATCCGCTAAGGATTAACTAAATCAATGACATGAAAAGTCTCTTAGTTTACCCCTCAAGTCTAGCGTGCGTAAAGAAGTATTTACTTCAAAAAAGATGATAGCAAAATAATTCGTTCGGTAAGCGGTTAATTCTTGAGAAAATTCGGTAAAAGCAGTTTATTCGTTTTTTTTAGTTCTTTACACACGAGGAAGGTGGGGAAGTACTTGGATAGTCGGATCAGATACCAAACTGTACCCCCCCCCCCCTCCTCCAAATTCACAGCGAAAGGGAGCATAGCACCTCAGGCCGATAATACTTAAATAAAATCGTAACAATCCATGTTTTTGTATTCCCCATTTGCCTCCTCCAAAACTTGATCGATCTTAATAATTTTTTTATAAACTTATATAAAAAGAAAATATTTTATGTCAGTTCGTGTGCTTTTTTAAAAAAATACATTGTCTAGTTTGTATACTGAACGTCTGTGGATGGCGTTCAGACCAGGAAATTTTAACGATTTTTGGAGGGTCCTAATATTTAAAACAAATAACTTTTCAAAAATAGTAAAGAATACCGACACGCTAGTGGTCGATATCTATATTATATTAAAAAACGAGTGTTCTTTAGACCAGACGACTGCAGTAAAACTTCTAGAGAGAAATAAAATGTGCACGCGCCTCTTTCTTGCTCCTACAGTATTTATAAAATTGTTCAAAAACGAAATGAAATTACGAATAATCTTCATGCACTGGCTATGAGAGGAAGAGAGAAAGAAAACATGGGCGCGCACTGCTCTCTCTTGCTCCTACAGTGTAATATAGCCCGTTCGCCTCACCCCACTACACTTTTCGTAATGCTTTCGTCAAGCATTCGCCAGCTTACCCCCCAAGTCAAGCGTGCATAAAGATGTTTTACTTCAAAAATATTTGCCCTGCGTCAAAATCCAGAGAGGAAATTGGAGAATACGTTTGTATGAATGAAACGCATTTCAAGCGACGCTTTTATTCTGAATAATGTTCTTTCACTAGGACGATACTGACAGTAGGTATCTACCACTATACCATGTCAACTGTATTCAACATTGACGATGTACAGATAATAACAACTCTTTGGCATCTAATAATATTTTTCAGTCTCTTCATATGGTATATTGATAAATTCTCAAATCTTTCAGTCGCGATATTGCGCCACTGTCGCTATTCTCAAATTCTATCTACATGAATTACATTTTATCTTCATATTGCGTCTTTGGCATTCGGTGAAGTGATATATCTACATTAATATACATAAAGCTAGTTTTACGATACATTGTCCGTGTTCCCAGTTCTTAAAGAATAGCGTAGGGAGGACCGGCATGCGAGTTTACGTGGAATTTGTCACGTTATGGCAGGCGTATAAATTATGATAATTTTAAACGAATTCCGCTTTCAAAATGAACCAACGACCATTTAACGTGAATTAAAAGAAATCATATTAGTGTGCCATTGTTACTGCGTCCTTTTGTGACATTTTTAATGGCAGGTGGGTACTTATAGACTGAATATTTAGTGTTTGACTTTTGACATACGATTTTATGTTTCATTCATAAATCACGATTGAGTCACATACACTAGCCAGTGTACGTACACTATTAATCACAACATATTTATATTATGGTTTTTTTTAAATGTGGGAAGGTGTTTTTTCGAGGTCAATTTCGTTTACAATATTATTTATGTTTAATAATAAATAATCTAACAAGAATAATATGTGTTATTTTGCTTTTGCTTATATTTATTGCAATATTATTCCTATTTAATAGAACTTTAATACAACAATATTGTTCCTATTTAATAGTATGCCAAGACCGAGTTGTTTGGCGGTCCATCCTCTCTGCCTACCCCTGCGGGGAACTGGCGTTGGTTATTTAGTTTTAATACGTCGATTAGATTACGTAATGAGGTGCTTGAGAGGAGTGGCAGTCGTCACGAAACGGGATCATGTAAGAAACTCGACGATCCAAGATGATCTAAGCATTGAACCACTGCTACTCTTCATAGCAAAATCGCAACTGAGGTGGCTTGGGCATGTACTAAGAATGTCTGATGACCGAATTCTGAGGAAGATACTGAGTGTGATTCTAGAGTGTAGACGTCCAGTGGGCCGCCCCGGGCACAGTTGGGCGAGGCAACTCCAGAAACTGTGTGAGGAAAGGATGAGTCTGCCATGGACGGAAGCCGAACGATGAGCGTAAGACATGGACGTATGGAGGAACCTTGTCGATGCAGTGGATCCCCATAGGACAAGGGGAAGAAGATGATGATGATGATGATTATGATGATTAGATTACGATCATATTTTCAAATAAATATCACATAATCAGACAAACTTAAAAGAAATTTTGTGTAAATTCTCCTTAATGTTAATTAAATTGCCTAATACATATATGAGTTTTAAAATTGTTTATTAATGTTTTAGAGTATTTTAATCACGTTTTATTTTAAAGAGAACGTACTTGCTGTAAAATAGAAAAAAATACAAATTTCCTTGCCCCATACTATCTTTTAAAAATTATTTTAGTAGGTAGGTGTAGGTAGCTAATCAATAAATAATTTCCACCAACTTTTTTCGTTGTAATATGTTATTCTTGTTTTCTCTTCAATTTTCACTTGACCAGATCTGATTAGCAGCTTCTTCCCAACCTTCCTCATTCCATCTCCTTCCCTTCCCCACTCCCTTTAGCCTCACAACATAACCCAATTGGGAATACCATTGTACCACTGGATCCGGACAGTCGGGACTGTCGGGAGCAATCGGGTCTCTTGTATTAAAATATTCACAATATTTTTCTTAAATATTTTCTGTAATGGAAATTTATCTCATTCATCCCATCCCTACATTTCTGCCTCTACAAGCTCAGTTGTAATCTCTCTTTATCAAACGACGCGTTCAATTTTTAATTTATGAGATTTTTATCCTACTGGCTTTCTATTGGACATTCTCGGAATGAACCATCTACAAGTCGAAGGGATGTGCACAACCAGCGGCGGTCCGTGAGTTTTCGGTGAGCTAGAGTGCTAAGATTGAAAAATACGACGTTATTGATGTTGTGGTAAGTGAAAATGAATTTAATTTTTTTCAATATTTTTAATTTTTTGTATGAAGATTTTTCAGGATTCTTTCAATTTGGGGATGCGCCGCATCCACAAACTGAAAGATATTCATACAAAAAATTGATAAAATAAAATTCATTTTCAGTTACAACAACATCAATAACGTGTATTTTTCAATCTTAGCACTCTAGCTCACTGAAAACTCACAATGCATATTTATACTACATAGCTTCGCATTTCTTCAAATTGATTCGTGAATGGTTCGAAAACTCGAATACCACGGAGAGCATTGGTTTTCGGGATGTATGGCGAGTGATATGCTGAAATGGCCTATGTCAAAAAAACGCTGGCGCTTTTATAGCTAGGTCTCACTACCATTACACAAACATTTTTCGAGAGAACACTTCGATTCAATTTAATTATTATAAAAGTCAACTATTTAAGTCGCAGGATATGAAACATACTACGTTTTTTGTTCCCGTCATGTTTTGACATAATAATTTGAAAATAAGTTTTTTCATCTTTAATTATACTCAAAGTTAGGTAAATAGGTTCTTAAATGCTTAGTTTGTGTTGAATAAATAAAGAAAAAAGCTACCCTTAAAACTGTCGGTTCCGTGACATTTAATTCTTCGACATTTGGTCCCCGCCATACTTGTAAACAATATACAGTTGGATACGTTTTTAGATTTTCACGGCTAAAAGCATTTTCGTTGTTTGTTTTTGGGGTGTTATGCCGTGTTGTGCTACCTCCTTCTTTAGCCGACGTTTCGGACAGCGTTGCGGTGTCCATCATCAGGGCAGATCCGGCAGATCCGTCGATGTCATGACATCCCAAAAACAAACAACGAAAATATACAGTTGGTTTAGGGAAAACGCGAAGGGATACATTGATTGAAGCTTTTCCTACCTTTTCAATTTAACAATTTAAATAAAATTATTAATTACGTTACAAAAAATATAAGCGCAAAGTTTATTTATTTATTTATTTAAATACATGATTTATCAAAAGTACATATAGTTTTTTGTGATATTTCACCCTCCATGCTAGGGATGACCCTGTGTTATGGCGGGTGAATTAAAGTACAATATAATTTGTTTTTTCATTAGATAATTATAAAGTTATGTGAGAAACAATATTTTAAAATTACCCCTTTATGGCTAAGATTATTTTTGACTCGATTGATTCATAAAAAAAATAAAATCTTTTAAAAGAACTTTTTTTTAATTTTTCAAAAGAAGCAAACACATTGTGACATGACATTTTAAATAAATGAAAAGAAAACACTTTGTTTTAAGTCACTTTATTTTTATTTCTCGTCTACCGGTTTCGGTACCTCCGTACCATCATCAGTAATTTGTATTTGTAATTTGTATTGTAACCATATTTTTTAACAGTCGTGATGATGGTACGGAGGTACCGAAACCGGTAGACGAGAAATAAAAATAAAGTGACTTAAAACAAAGTGTTTTCTTTTCATTTATTTAACTTTTTTTTACTTAAATTGAAAATTGACGTTTGATAAAGCATTATCTTTAAAAATACATTAAAGTTGCGTATTTTTTAATATTTTTAATTGGAATAAAATAGTTGATCACAAGAAATAGTGAGAGGATTACACGTCACTCCGCCTTATGGCGTGGGCAGGTAGCAGGTACCAGGTAGTATGTACCGTATCATCCCCATCCCAGAGCCACTCTTGGTACGACATGCGCCGGCGGGCCAACACCGATTCATTCATTGATCGCCGTGAATGGCCGTGTATTTCTGTAGCCGATAATAATAATAACGATACCGCGCTGCCGGCCAAAAACATTATCATATTATTATTATTATTCCTCACAGACTATTTTTACCCCCACATTTATGAAAGACTCGATGACAATATAAGCTACGTTGCTCGAACATAAAATCAGCGGTCTAGCTTGAAAAATCTGTCTTAGAATCCAATTATAATACCGAATGTGGTTTTGTAGTAGGCGTTTTCATTGATTTGGAAATGTTGTATTTTTTCAAAAGAAATCAAACATTTCCAGGTTACGAATAACCCGGAAATATTTTAATTCTTCCTACTACCTGTGTGCATGGATAAAGTCTCTTACATGATTCCGGAAAGTGTAAGCGGGAATCTGCTGAATAATAGAGAAGCCAAAAAAACATTTGATCTGAGCATTTTAATTCTTTGATTTAATTTTTTTATTCTAAAACTTTTGAAGTCTGGCCTTCGCTTCTCGCATTTTAAAATGTGTTTTACAACTGACACGTATTTTCCCTTTAGCTACCGATTTTTTCAAATTTGACCAAAAAAATTGCAACCAGTAGGACTCGATTTACTCGAAAACGAACATTCAAATGAAAATCAACTCCAGATGTTTTTTTTTTTTTTACATTAGGTCCACACAGGAGGCCCTGAGGAAAATAATTTCCCTCAGTGCCTATGTCATCTTTTGAGATGCTGTGTGGAGGGTATTTTTAGGGAAAGGTAGGAGAGGAAGTTCTGGGAAGGAAAAAGGTATGGGGGTTGGGTAGGAATCTGGGGTTCAGTGTGTCTAGTTCATCCGCCGCCAATACCTAGACAATGAACCCCATGAACCCGGGCACCCCTGCTAAGTCACCAAACGTAGCGAACCACTTGGGGTGACCTATGGCAGAAGTGTTGGTTATCCAATAAATCGTTCCCGGGGCGGCGGTACCCATTCCCGCCTCCCAAATTGATGTGTTGTAGATCACTATCCGCTTGCTTGTGATCCACATATCTGGCAAATCGGGCCTTAAATTTCAAATTCAAAACCATCATCATCATTATCAAATTCAAATCGGATAGCGATATACTACGTCAGGCAAGTGTAAGAGAGACAAAGCCCGTGCTAAGTTCAACAAAAGAACCCAAGTCACTGGCGACATTGTATTCCTTTCAAATCTCTGTGGAAGTTATTTCTAGTGCTTATTTTTTCTTCAGCGACTACATACTATCATACTATGTACGTATTTTTGAGTACTAACAACACTTAGGTCAGAAAGTGCACATAGGTTTTCGTCGAATGCGATTTTAAATTTAATAAGGTTTTTTTCTTTATTGATTTTGAATCACGATTTATTTATTTTTTCTTTTTTCTCTACCTTACCTTAAGCGCCCGCCCGCGTAGATCATTCACTTAATTCTCATTCTGTGTTGGTAATTTTATTTTTAAATTCAGTCAAGATGGCCGCGGGACGGCACTCCGTTTCAACGTCCAGGCTATTTATAAAGTTACTGAGATTTTTATAGCGTTTACATCTTCACTTCAAGGGCTCGCCGGTATACTCATGTAAATATATTATCCGGCCGTTAGCTATATAACGCGTATGGAAAGTACGTGACTACGTGCAAACGTTAAATCTCTTAAGAGGCTAGACTTTGCACCACACGAGGTATTTCATTGCCTGTCATTCTGTCCCGCTCACACACACTTACGATACATGCGAATGCGAAACGTGTGAATGGGACAACTACCGTAATCTCTTATATTTACCTATAGAAATCACTCGAAAAGGGGTTTCGGGAGAAAACATTTTTCTAAGCCCAACATTCACGAAATTGTAATTTAAAAATAAAAATATGTTCTCGAAAGAAGAAGCTATGTCGGTATGTTTTTATAATTTTGTAATTCTTTATGAGAATTTAGTTAGCAGCCCTTTTTTCCTAAATAATATTTTCCGATAAATTATGCATGTTTGGCAGTGAATGTTTACGTTAAAACGAAACGCATCGAAAATTTAAAAACATACCGACATCGCTTTCATTTTCTAGAAAGCAATATAAAAAAATCATTTCGTGCAATTTTCGATGCAGATTGAAGTGTTTTTTCCCAGGCGTCCTTTTTGTATGGGCCGAAAAGCGGAGTCTATCTTCTTAACACGTCGTTCTTCACGTAGACCTACGTGCAGCATTCATACTTTTTATAACAGGTTGCGGCGCTTTAACATTTTATGACTGTAAAATCGATTTTTTTAAGGAAGTGAGATGTCAGATCGATGGTGACGTAACGGGGGGCCTTCCTTCACCAACCCTCGGTCTATCTGAACAAGATGTGCGACACTTCCTTCGCGCCTGATTACGGTCATGTTTAATCGCAGCTTCCACTCACTTCTTCACAAGATAATCAAATTAATACTAAAAGTTTATATTATTATAATATTATTTATTTAAACTTTTACAATAAGGTTAACATTTTAAAGTTTACAGTTATATATAGGAGGGAAACAGTAATACATAAAGCATAAGGTACTCTGAAGTAATATCGAAATATCTTTATTATATTATCGTTTGAAATGGAATGTATTATGCAATCGTTTCCCTAGCAATAACTCTCTTTCCCATTTATTTAGTCTGGTCAATATTTGACATGTAGAGTGGATGTACAATGAAAGGATATGTCGTTAAAGTCGATGGTAGAAGAAGTCAGGGCCCGACAAAGACGTGGCACGACCAAATGAAGCAGATCAAGTCAGATCGACAGAACAGTATCCTGCCTGTACATGGTGTTCAGAAACGCGTCAACATTTTTTGCTCTGAGCTGAGTAAATCAAGTCAGAAATTGTCCGAATTTGCCCGAATTTTTTTGGTCATATTTAAAAACAATCGTTTCCAAGGGGTTAATATTGGATGTTTTGAATGAAAATGAGTGTAGACCCGACACCAAAAGTATTTTAGGTACCGAAAAAAGAAAGCATAATTATTTTTTTTTTTAATCAAAATAGTCAGTTCAAAAAAAAAGTTTTTTGGATCTCTTTGTATTGTATGGATTCACCAGTTTCCCCCTTGTATTACGAGCTCTTGGACTCGTTTATATAAATGAGTTATATGGGGAGTTAGTTATGATTTATGATCGACATTTGATTTGCTGTTAAAATGGATTGTTCATACCGGTATTACAATATAAAAAACTTCATATTAAGTTCTTAGTAACTTAATCTGAGGCGCACACTTTAAACGCATGCAGAACCTTCTTTCTTGCTTTCAGATTTCACAATATTTTTTTTTAATAAATCTCAAACGGTTTGCTTCTCAGCTCGGTAATTTAACTATTTAAATAAAAAAAATTGCCTTCAACGCCACTCTTCGGTTATGTTTTTACAAAATGGTACTCACATTAGAATAGTTAGCCAATTACCTATTATTATTTATTATTCATTTGTTTAATACTTCGTAAAACTACTTTTCTCGTGGGCGCTCTAATGAGTAAGAAATACTAATAATTGAGGAAACTCGTGGTAAGAATATTATTAGAATAATATTTTTATATGATGTAATGGAAGATTCTGTATTCTGTGTAACCTCGACGGTAACACATTGCCCTATTCATTTAACAAAATTCTTGTTTTTATTATGATTCCTTGTAAATAACTCGCCCCCAGAAGAAGTTCGCGGTATGAAATAGTAAAACGTTATGAATTCGACGTGGGCAGCCGTGTTTACATACCAAATAAATGTAAGTAATCGTTTTTCAATTAAAATATTCCCCCGGTAATCGTCATAGCCACAATAAATCCATCCGTGGAACACGTCAACATAAATTCAATTAAAATTTTCCAGTCTTACGAGCGTTTCTGCGAAATGTTTTTCTTAGCGCCGCTTTTTTACACTGTTTTAGATTCAGAATCGAATAAGATCATGTATATACGTGTAAAGTGTACCTACGTGAACACATTATGTTATTAAAGTTCAGAGTGATAGATTATCTCGATATCGCCCTGGTGAAAGTTGAAATCAAATGTTGCTTCATTTGGCATGAGCCGTGTTTGGTGACCAGATTGAATAAATAAACAGGTCTTCTCAACCTCTTTCTTCCCATTTCCTCCCCCTTCCCCTCCCCCTCCCCAACACTTCCTTCGACTTTATAACTTACTCCAATTATTGGAGATACTATGGTCCCACTAGCTTCGGAAACCAAAATTCCTCCCATCAATATACTTTTGTTTTATTATTTTTTTAAAAGTTTTTTTTATTCCAGAAAAAAAGAAAATAACATTTTCACTTACTTAACTAGAATTTGCATAACATTATATTATCATACAACATATTATCATACAATATATTACAATACTATTCATTCACTTTCAATATTATTCATTTTCACTACATTGTTTTTTGTAAATAAAAATGATTTTTTTTTTTTTTAATTTACAGACACTTTTTTCATTTTTAATATCAACTGGAAGGCAATTATATAAATTGCCCCCCTCATAACTGATAGATTGCTTACCGTAGTTAGTATGAATAGTGTTTAAATGTATGTTATCGTGTTGTCGTGTAAAATGTTTGTGTACTTGGGACGTTTTAATGAATTCTGTGTTTGTATGAATGAGTTTATTATTTATTTTGTATACAGGGTGTTAAGGTACGTACTTGAGTTACTTTAACCAGTGATTCCTGACATTATTTGGAGTAAAAAATGTAAATAAAATTTTGGTCTCCGGTGACATTTTTGATGTTTTTTTTTTTTTTTTTTTCTACAAAAACATAAAAAATAGTAGGTGTTGGGTAGTTGGGGGCGGGGTAAGTGGTGGGACGGTAACTCGGCAGAGTGACCAATAAGGTCATGTGAAAGATTTTTTTTTTTGTTTGATTTTGAACAAAAAAATTTTTGAAAAAAAAAAAAAAAGTCACCGGAGACCAAAATTTCATTTACATTTTTTACTCCAAATAATGTCAGGAATCACTGGTTAAAGTAACTCAAGTACGTTCCTTAACACCCTGTATAAGGAGACATATATTGTATTCGTATAGTTTTTTTAATGTTAACAGTTTGGTTTCCAAATATAGTTTTTTTGTGGATGTTTTGGATTCGTAGTGAAATAGTTTTTTGATTAGTTTATTTTGAATTATCTGTAATTCATTAATGTATGTTTCATACGCATTTCCCTTATATAAACTATATATAAATTCATTATAAATTCCATTATAAACTAGCTGATACCCGACACGCGTTGCAATGCCAATTAAAATAAATTGTTTCTCCCTTCGTGTCATTTCCCATTCGTCCCCGTTCCCCTTCCGACTCCTCTTCCTCTTCCCCTCCCGCGTCCCCTTTCCCGCGCGCATTCCGCTTCCATGGCTTAACACCAAAACATATTTTAGGTCTTCTTCAATAACCCATAACAAATATCGTGAATCGTGAGGTTTTTGCAGGATATGCCTTTCACTGATCGTTTGCTAGGACCAGCCCTTAGAAAATTAATATCCTTGAGTTCTGTAAAGACTAGCTGTAAATAATCATCGTGAAGGTTTGATTTAGTCCTAGCCCGAATGTTATATAGGGCATTCACAAAGACAAGGGGTTTTTATTGGGTTGAAGCTAATGTTAAAATTTATGCTGAAATAATATATTTATTATTATTCCCACCGTGCGGAATGTTGAAAAGTCGAGAAAAAGTAATAGGTCTTGTTTTATTGCCTGTAGTGACGTATTGTGGATTTTAACAGACATTCTAGTCAAACACACGTCGTTTAATATTGTTTTCGAACTGTTTTTACGACACTTCTCTCGGAACTTTAATCCGCCTATAAATTTTCAGGCGACAGATTCAAAATATTTTATTTTTATTTGTTGTCTAACTAAATTACTAAATCTGTCATCAGTGACTACGGAAAACGGCAGGGCATTCAAAATAACAATGGTTAGTAAATTATCTGTTTTGCATGATTATTGACAAGTACCAATATACCAACATGAACATGACAATATACAACATGAACATGACAATATACAACATGAACATGACATTATACAACATGAAGATGACAATATACAACATGAACATTACAATATACAACATTAACATGATAATATACAACATGAACATGACAATATACATCATGAACATGACAATATATAACATGAACATGATAATATACAACATGAACATGACAATATACAACATGAACATGACAATATACAACATGAACATGACAATATCAAAGTTTCTTTGACTTGAATATTTTAGGTTTCTTGTTTGGAGAAAATTTCATAAATATTAAAAAAAATTCTATCCGACACTAGAAGTCCCTTCCATACAAATTTGAATGGAAACAAAAAATGTTCTATTTAGTCCAGCGTTCTGTCTCACTTACACTCGACTGAAATCGTAGATCTCCATCCCATTTGAATTTGAAACACACGGTAATATAGTCCCAAATTGAGCCATAACTTGTGTTATTCTTTATTATACGAAATTTTTTTAATTTACAACGTTCCTTTATAAGGGCTAAACGAAATATTGTGATAAATGTTTTTTTTTCAGGTAATAGGATACGAATCCAAGATAGTGGCGAAACCGGTTGGCGTATTCTTATAAATTAAATTTTCTTTTTTTTATAATGTTCCATCATATTGTTTTGTATTAATTATCGACGAGCCGGTGGATGCAACCTGTTACCCATAAGTTGATATAACACTTTGTCTAATCTAAAGTTAGGAGTAGTAAGAGTCTATAGTATGTTTATAGACATTTATTATAAATCTGATTTATTATAAACCCGTGAGGTGATCATCCAAATATTATCATTATTATAAAGTTACTAATTTTCATGATTTTATGTATTAGCTTTTAAATTTATAACCTACATAATATGTTAAATAGGTTCAGGCAGCACAGTTCATAGTCCAACGTCATAAAATATTTTATGATTACGATATACTGGAAATTAAGACATAAATATATACAGGATGTTGAGGGAAATTTGTTAAGTAAAAATGTAAATGAAATTTTGGTCTCTGGTGATTCTTTCGATGACTTTTTAAAAAAAGAATATATTTCTTCAAAATCCAATAAAAAAGATAAAAATTCCGCATGTCGTCACTCGTCACTTAGCCGAATAACCGCTCAACCTCTTATTACCCCCCCCCCCCCCCCCCCCCCCCCCTCCGTCCAACAACTATTCTTTTGTTTTTGGAAAAAAAAACATCAAAAATGTCACCGGAGACCAAAATTTCATTTTCATTTTATACTGCAAATAATGTCAGGAATCACTGGTTAAGTACGTCAAGTCAAGTACGTCCCTTAACACTCTGTATACATATTTAGTAAGAGGAAAAACAAACAAAAATATTATGGAGTATAAAAATAGAGCAATATACGATTACTATATAATATATATATATATATATATATATAAACACATAAATAAGGGAAGTATTTTTATTTTGTTAATGATTTCTCTGAAATATTTTTTGATAGAGTTCAATAGTGAAAAATCATTTGTATGAATCGCCACTTCCCAGGCGTTTTCTGAGTTTTGTGCAATCAACAAACCGCTTATTTTGGTCAAATTTATCGGCTAATTGAAGAGCTAACAATAAAATTCCTTCACCATCGCGCCTGAGAAACTGCCGCCCACTTAACCGGCGGCATCTCTGTACCGAAAGAAGATGTCGGAACATCCGGCCCGGCAGGAAGCGCCGACGGCCACGGGAATTGGGATAACTCGCAATATCCGGTCTGCAGAGGCAGATGAGATTGTGGTTTGTAGATAGACGGTAGATGTCGCTATCTTGCGGCGGGGTTGCGCTTCCGGCCCGCGACAGGAAGGAAGTCTAATTATTGCCCCATCCCTGTCGCTTATTTCTACCCCCATAATTCAATTCTAAGCCGGAACTCACTAATTAATAATTATGGATAATTGGAATTGACGATTTTAAATTCGTTTTCAGCATCCAAGCCGGTACTTAAACTCTACTTTTGGGTCTTTTAGACTTAACGTCTACCAGTGTGTTTCAACTTCAGGGGTTGATGCTGTCGGTCTGACGCCGTTTTGTAGTTATTCACTCGAACGCTTTTTGTCACAATATGGCACTCTTTCCAAAACCACGGATTGCTTTGTTGCCAAAATATGGCAAATTTTCTATTTAAAATGTTTTAAAGTTGAAGGTTTTATAATATTTTTTTATAAAGCCCACGAACATGTGAAATTAGAAAAAGATAGGTGGATTCATTGGCTATACAGAATTATAATCAGTTTGTATGTCTCCATATTCAAATTTGGAGGTATAATTTTTTTTAATGTGGGCGGAAAAATTTCCTTTAGCAATCCGAAAGTTTTAAATTACTCTTTCGCTCCAGTGGTTATGACTGCAAAATTATGGTTTATTTCATTGCTAATTTGGAATGGGTATGGGAACAATTTATTAGATAACTAACACCCGTCGTAGTTCACTTTAAGCAGTTCGCTACGTTTGATGACTTAGTAGGAGTGCCCGGGTTCAAGGGGTGAGGTTTGTCTAGGTCTTGTCGGCACGTGCGGCTGGATCGGAAGAGGAACGATGAGAAGTTACCGAAAGTTATCCTATCAATCCTTATTGATCGACTGTGCTGGGATGCATGGTCATATCGAGATTCTCTGGCTATTCTTTTCTGTTTATAATTTTTTTGTGTTCTTTATGTTGTCCTTGTAAGTACTCCTGTTTTCTTCTTCATTATTGCTTATAATTTCAGAAGGCTTCTTTTACGGGTTTCAGCTCTTTCAATTTTACATCTTTTTCAGAAAAATTCTTCCACGAGCATCTACTTTTATTTCTCTCTCTTATTATGTTAATGTAAGTACTTGCATACTGCTTTCTAACCTCGAATGCAAGGACATTGGAGGGTCTAAAGTCGTTCAAAATAAATGTAACATCGTATTTTTGAGTAATTTGTATAATTTTGAGTATTGACGTGTGCGGTGAAGGAGTAAACCATATGTTTCCTTATAATGCCGTTGGGAAAGTGATGGGGTCCCCTTAAATGGTCATATCGAAAGTTGACTAGGTATAATGGGGGCAGTCTACACCCTGTTGGCTGCAAACTGCAACATACTAAATTTCGTTTTTCTTCTTCCTCAGTTCGTGGACATCGGCATCGTGACCTCGGTGGAGGTAAACCACAAGCAGGTGGAGACGGCGCGGAAGGGTATGGAGGTGTGTGTGAAGATCGACCCTATCCCCGGAGAGGCCCCCAAGATGTTCGGCAGGCACTTCGACGATACTGACTTCCTGGTCAGCAAGGTGAGTACTCATTTCATGAACACCTACTTTAGGTAAGTATCCAGAATCGCTGGACACCATCGATACAAGTCAATTACAACGACGAGCTTCGTCGCAGTTCGCCTTTATTTCAGTCGCCGGAGATGCTAAATAATTAATTTTAAGGCAATGCGTAATGCAAAATCATGTGATTTGGGTTAAAAATAACCGTATTTCTTCAGTAGTATTTCATTGTTCAATCCATGGGATTTTCTCAGAACGATTTATCTTTCTCTAACTACCTTACGTTTTAAAAATTATTATCGTAAACTTTTTTTGTTTATTTTTTTGCCTTCTTTGTTTTTTTAAAAAATGTTTCACAACCTGTATAACTATATGTCAATAAGTATGTTAGTCGTAAACATCTAGTTATAAGCCACTTGTCATATATATACAGGTGTCCGGGGGTAAAGTGCATTAACTTCGGAAGGTGATTCTACATGATGGTAGGAGTAAAAAAGATTTTTTTTCTTCAATATTTGTAAAATTACTTTGTGGCATCATTTTAATTAAATAAAACAAAACACAAAGAAATTTGTTTTATTTAATTTAAAAAAATTAACAACTTTTTTCGAAATTAGCACATTTTCTACATATTAGTGTTATTGTTAGCAGCCTGATCCCGAATTTTACACAAGGTGGAGCACAGCTATTTCGTCAAATTTTCGTTTTCACTTGGCAGCTATCTTATATTCACCACCTATTGATGTCACAGGGTTTTTAGGTTGGTTTTTTAACATCTTTTATTTAACCCAAACTAAGTATTTGTTTGGGTTTAACAATGTGTCAAAAACATGGCGTAAACAAAAATGTTAATAATTTATCCCTACCAATATTAATTTCAACGAAATAGCTATTAAAATACTTGAATATTTTCGTTCACCCGAGACTGACATAGGTTGTTTATTCATTGTAATTTTTTTAAATAATTGGTGCGTATTCAATGTCCAGGGATTCTGCATATTGACCCTACTTTGACATAGGGTTACTTTGATGCAGGTTATATATCTACTATTGCATTATGTTTTCTCCAAGGGTACAAGAACTTCAGTGTAACGCTAGAAGCTCTTGGTTAAGGTGGATACCTTATTTACGAGGATTATTTCCAGCATTGCTCTGTCTTTACTGGTTCCATAAGTTCCTCATCGACAAGGCTTTATAATAAAGTATCTTCTGATAATATTCTTATTGTTTGCTGTTGGCCGTACGCGCTGTTGATAAATAACGTGGATGTAAATAATGTGGCAATAAACACAGTGGGATATTGCAACTATCAAGAGGAAATAGCATTAGCATTCAGCCTATTACAGCATAAACAGTGCGTCGTGAAGCGAGTGCATCTCGCTGGTGGTTTGTTTGTCCCATCGCGTCACACTCTCCGCACATGGACCAGATATGTGTTTCAATGGACCAGTGGTCTGCACGTGTGCTTGAATGGCCCAACGATGGCTCGGATAAATATCTCTAAATTATTGTTTGTAGTGTTTACAATAGAGTTCGGTATTCTTTATATTATTGTTATCTTTTGTTATGAGTGTGAGCATTTGCTGTGCTTTGCTTGACCATTGAAATTAGGGAATTGAGTTGTTAAGTAGGGTGAAATTTCGCATCACTATTCATCGTATTTTTTTATATAGCTCGTCATTAGCTCGTGTATTTTTTAGGTGAATACTGCCCAAGAGCTATCTATGCAGATCTGGTCATCAGTGGGGTGTTTGTGACTTTTCGGTGAGATAAAGTTCTAAGATTGAAAAATTAATTACATTTTTAAAAGAAAAACTCTTTTTTCATAACATTTGAAGATTATTCCCATGAATGTAATCATTATAATAATATCATTGAAGAAGAAGGTAACACAAATAATCAATATTAAAATAGAAAATGAACACGACACAGAAAAATGATAAAAGATAATTGTCGCAACTGGGACTCGAACCCAGAACCTTTCGTCTTACCGGGACAGCGCTTTAACCAATTCAGCCATTGACCTATATTATATTTATCCGAGACACTATCTAGGTAACAAGTACGTTCGTTGAACACTTGTTTCCAATGAAAAAGGTGTTTTTTTTATTTATAGAGAAACCTCACAAGAGTCCCAACTGCTCCCTTCTGGAGCCAGTGAGACTATGGCATCCCCAATTGGAGTATGTTGTGAGGCTGATGGTAGGTGGGGAAGGGAATGAGATGTGGAAGAGGAAGGTGGGAAAGTACCTGGCTATTCAGATCTAGTCACTAAACACGGCTAGAGCCATTATTAAGCAACGTTTTAATTCTGAATGGTGGTCTTACACCAGGGCGATACTGAGGGTATCTTCCACTCTGGAACGTGCCGCAAATATAGTATATATTATTAATTAATTGTGAAATAACACAAATTAATCAAATAAAATTTATTTGCGCACGCCGGGTTCGAACCCGCAACCTTCCGATTGGGAGTCATGTGTCTTACCACTCGACCACGGACGGTCGTCAATATGGAAAAAGAATGTCGAAGATAATATTGTTAATTTAAAAATTTAAAATATGAGTTGACAAATATGACGGTTCTGTAATAAATAGGTTGAATGGCTGAATTGGTCAAGCCCCGTCCCGGAAAGACGAGAGGTTCTGAGTTTGAGTCCCAGTTGCGACCGTTATCTTTTATTATATTTCTGTGTCCTGTTCATTTTCATATTTTAATTTAGATTATTAATGTTATCTTCTTCTTCAATGATAAAATAATTAATTAATTATTGATGTTGTTGTGGCTGAAAATGATTTTTTCAAGATTAAATTTTTTTTGTATGTTGATCTTTCAGTATGTGGATGCGGCGCATCCCCAAACTGAAAAAATCCTGAAAATCTCCACACAAAAATTTGATATTTTGAAAAAAAAAATCATTTTCATCTACAACAATATCAAAAGCGTCGTATTTTTCAATATTGGCTCTTATGCGGTATTCACAAACAAAAATATACGAGCTATATCAGTGAAAACTTACGGACTGCCACTGACTGATGTGCGTCCTATTCTTTGTCAGATAAATTAATATTTCAAAGCTTCGTTGCTTGAGATTCTAAACCGAAAAACTGTGAACATTTCGTAACGCCAGAGCTCATAATACACTGTGAGTTTTTAGTCGTCTTATAATGTAGGTACCTACCTCTTATTAAACGAGTCCCTAATGAGTTTGGCAACCGGTCGATCGATCGCGACAAGTTAGACACAATACGGCCAAGTCCTATAAGGAGCACTGCACTTATGCACTAGATCAGTTATGGTTAACCTTTTTAGCCGGAAGGCAAATTTATCCATTTTAAATTTTCTTCGCTGGCCGCACGGGTAGAGTGCTTGACATCGTTAATTTTGCAGTGGGTGGTGTCACAAACCTAATGATTTCTAAAATGGAATTTTTTTATGAAACAATTCTGGAATGCGAAAAACAAAGCACCACAGGCGATAAATTAATATCTCTGAAGCCAAACGAATAAATGCTATCGGTGTTATCATTCTGAAATATTAAATAACTATTTTTAATTGATAAACTAATAGTTTAGAGAAGATTTTATGCATAGCAAAAGGGTAACAATTATTATAAGCAATAATTATCAACCTGAAACACTACTACTGAAAATGTAATAAGCGGTAGTGGTTAAATGAAACATTAAATGAAACATAGTATATATTGAATCATTTGGCGGGTAAGAGGTAACCCGCCGTAGCTCAGTGGATTAAGAGCACCTGACCGGACATCAGAAGGGCGCGGGTTCGAGTCCCGCCGGCGGCGTGTACCTTTTCTCGGAAGATTGTTTTAATGTGGATGAGTGTTTCAGGCTGATAATTATTGCTTATAAAAATGAAATATCTACACGAAATACCTTCTTTCAGTTATGGCAACTGCTGATTTTTGTCGTTCGGAAGTTAAACAAAATTTAGTCAAAAAAACTTTTGGTATTTTATAAAACGAAAACCTTTAAAATGCATCAAACATAAATGTCAATAAAAAGGCGCTGCGCTGTGAAGGTGTATTTTTTTCTACAATTTAAGGTCGAACCACTAAATTTTATCTAATAATATGTAAGAAAAATCTTATTGCTTTGGGCGGCTGAATCAAAACTTTGAAGAAAGACTAAATTTTTTCGCTCAACCCCAAAACAACATTTTTTTCCGCAAACAATTTTTGATGAAATGAATACGAACCTTTTTGATGTTTATTTAACCAAGTGGGACGTACGAAAGGGTTCGCGGGCCGCAGTTTGCTCATCACTGAACTAGATGCTGGAGACGATATTGCCAACCATCTGCCAACAGTCAGCGGGTAATGGAGGACGGGACATGATATGCAAATAAGCCATGTTTATTCAAATCGTTCGTATTGCATTATATTCGACGCAATCAAAGGCATACGTGATGGGGCATACACGTCAGAACTATTTGCCCTCTAATAATATGCAAACAAGAGCCAGAAACTCGCTATCCTTTGAATGTTTGATCACCCAGTTGGGTGTCTTCTGTCTTGTCGCTTTGTTTTTTGTCCTGTCCGCTCTTTTGTTCATCGCCCTTCAGATGATGCTGTGCCTCGTACTTCTGAGTGTTTGTACCATTCTTTTTTCTCGCGTTTTCTATAAGTAATGAGCACAAAAGGAATGTGAATCGTCTGTACTGCGTAATGTGGGATACGCATTACGAGTAGGAGCTTGCGGACCAGATGTTCTCCGGGCTTTGTTGGCAAACAAGGCTCTAGAACTCAGTTCTGGTAGGTACTTGCGACCCTACCTACCGACTACCAACACCGACCACTTCACATTTGGATCTTATAACACAGAACCAGATGTGTGCTGTACAATGTACCTTGAGCATTACAAATTGCGTCACACATCTTAATAATATTAATTTTTGTTAATAAATTGATTTCCCGTAATGGTTAGTGAGCTTGTCAAATCATTATCTATTATCAAACTGAGTAACACGTGCACGTCTGAAAATTCCCACAATGAAGTTCTTTCCTATAACAAAATGTTATGTAAAAATTTATGTATCATTTTAATTAGTGCATGCTGAGAATTTTTTTTTAAATATTCTGACTCTCACCCTTCAAGCGTCCTAGGCCATCATTTCAAAAATATTGTTTACGCATATTATACTATCAATATGTATAACTATTAATATGACGCGTGGGATTGCACTATCCTCCCCACAGCATGAAAAAAATTATGGAGAGAGGGAAGGTAAATTTATATTTTAATTGATTTTAAATTGGTAATTTTCACAATCCTTTGGAAAATTGGAGTCGAGTTCAGAGTTAGAAGAGATGAGACGTTGAACTGTAGGGAGGCAATTTTTAGACAAGGCTTTGTGGAAGAGAGGATATTTGTTTAGAGAGGCACAACCAAAAAATGTATGATCTATAGCACTCGAAAGTATAATCTGGGGAGTCAAGGACGTGAATTTTAATAACGAGAGAAGAAACTGAAAATGTGCAATTCTCATCCGAATAAGTGAGAAATTTATTTTTTGTACAAATGGGGACAGAACTTTTGGAAAATACCATACTAAGGATAGTATAAGCTCTATGTCAAAACGCTATACTGTAGTACTGCACAATTATACAAAAACTTACCAACGTTCAGTTTGACAGCTCATAACTCCATCATTTTTGAAAATATCGAAAGGATTAATAATTTTATTTTGTCACTAAGGGGAACGACTGTGCGGCTTTTATAATAAACTTAAATTTGGATTTGAGGCCAAAATACTAAACCATATTAAATAATCAATCTTCGCAAAATCACGAGTGGTATACCAATTATCTAGTACGGATATGTGCTACTTTATTTATTTGTATTTTCGATTATAAAATATAGACCATTAAATAAATCGGATTTTACTAACCGGGGACCACAATTACATTTACATTTCTTACTCCAAATAATAATAATAATTGGATAATTTGTAGAACACCGTTTTTGTGAGAAATAACCTCAAGAGCGCTGAAAAGTAATAATAATAATATTTGGATGACTTGTATAGCGGCGTTTTTGGAAAAATCACCTCAAGGGCGCTGTACAAATTCAATACATTTCTACAATAAGATCAGGAATCACTGGTTAAAGTAAGTCAAGTACGTCCCTTAGCATCCTGTATTTTGTATTTTGATAGACGTAGGTACATACATTGCACAATAACCTACAACGCCTACTTAGTAGACACGCTAAAACATTAAAGTTGTTACTGCATACAGATTCTGCTAGCGAGTTCATTGTACGTTCCTTTAACGATCCTTGTCGTGTTTATAGCATTTGTATGACATTTCCCATATTGCACATAATGCATCTCATATTGCCACTCGTGTGAATTTACATATTAAATAATACGTTTAGTGGGCACTCAACTTTACTCCTCTGTTTGCTGTACACGATGTCCGGAAAATCGTGACACAAGCCTAAACCATAATATTTGGTGTCGATTTTGTGGTTTAACATTTTTTACTCGAAAACGTAAGCTCAAATCAAAAAAGTTTATATATTACAACAACAAACTCTTTTTGAAACAACCATCAAATTTTGAATAATTCCTCAAATTCTTAAAGTTAATTTTCACGTTCTGTGTAATTTTTATTTATGATCTCTTATTGTATCGTTTATAGGCCAGTTGCTTCATAAACCTGAAATAATCACAGAACTAATCATAGAATTTTCACAAAACGTGAAAATTAACTTCAAATGTTTGATGAATTGTTCAAATTTTTAACAACCCATTCTTAGTGTTATATAAAATATCGTAGACTTGCAGAAAAGTCGCACATTAAATAAAAATGGATAAATTTATCCAATACACTATCTAGGTAGCATTTATTTCGAGATGAATCTTGCAATAATACATAAAGATAGCAACCAATAATAATGTGCGTTAAGAAAATGAAGACAATGTTGGCAGAAACAGTTAAATATGACCGAAGAGGATGGGGTCCCGTTAGCCATTAGCCATTTCCGCGGCAAGACGAAGGTATTGGATTCGATTACTAGATGTGATAGGCTATTTAAAAATAAAAAAATAGTTTCAAATTTACCATTGAGAGTCTTATTATCTGAATTAATAAAAAAAATTATAACTTACCACAAAATTGACTCCAAATAACGTAGATTCATTCACCAGTTTCCCGCTTGTCGTATGAGTTACCGGACGCCGTGTATTAAGCACGGTAATTTTCCTCGCGACGGAATATTATCAAAATCATTTTTTGACAGAAATAAATAGACTGTAATAAATAATAAAAATTTTCTTTAGCCTAATTTTTTGGAATCTATTAAAAATATCTGGGGCGCTTAAAAAAAATTCCAATAAATTCACGATAAATTTATCTTTAGTAAATTAACTTTCTTAGGGAGGTTCAATTCAATTAAATTATTTTATTTGAGATGGAATATTTTTTTATGCGAATACCACACAAGAATCCCAACTGCTCCGTCTGGAGCCAGTGAGACTATGGCATTTCCCTGAAGGTATGCTCAAGGTAAGCGGAGGGGAAGAATAAGCTGGATCTGGTCGCTAAACACGGCTAAAGCCATTTCAAACAAACTTTCAATTCTGAATAGTGGTCTTAAACCAGGGCGATACTAAGAGTATCTTCCACTCTGGAACATGTCGCAAATATACTAAATATAAATAATTTTAAATGAATAATTACGAAAAAAACACAAATTAATCAAATAAAATTTATTTGCTCACACCGGACTCGATCCCGCGACCTTCGGATTGTGAGTCATGAGTCTTACCCTTCGACCACGGAGGCCGTCAGATGTATGAATAAAGAAAGAATTATATGACAGCATCCTTTGTAGAATTGAAGTGAAAGTTTTGTAGCTCATTAGCAAGAATTTTTCAAGCAGAAAACAAAAAAATATTTTACCTACCTGATTGATCAAGAACATTTCCAATAGTATTTTTACACAGTCCGAATCACCTTCTTGAAAAATTAATCTTCCAACAGCTTCTAGGGCTTATGTGCCATCATATAAGCTATTAAATTTATTCTTGATCATTCTACAAAAAGGTACGTACGAGTAATTAATGTGTACCACATTTTTACCAAATTACGATAACAATAGCAGCATTGAGATTACAAGTCTGCCTTAAGAGCGATTGACCAGCGGCTGAGAATAAAAGTTTAAAAATGTTTGCAACTGTAAAGGGAGGTTCCAATGAGAAAGATCGATTATTCCCCGCATCAATTTTTTTAAATTAAAAATTGAATATTGATTTATTTCATTCAACACTTGCTTTAATATATACATACATTCAAGTAAGCAAAAACATGCTCAAAACGCACGATGATTAATTATGAAATATCGTGTATTTCTTGTAAGTATTTTTTGATCATAAGTATTTATGATTTTTCAATAATGTCTAAATAAAATAAGTGTGTAAAAAAAATTGAAATATTTTAGTTTGTAAGACCGTAAATAAATAGAAAAACCTAGGTATTTTTATCATAAAACATGTTCTCGGATTTATTTTTTAATGATTTTAATTTAACTAAAATTAAAATTAAGAAAACTGTATTGACTAGATTATGTATTGATTTATTTTGTTGTATGATTATATTATGATTTGAAATTTGTGTCGTTTAATAGAATCTATCATTTGAAAATTGAACAAATCTGCCAACGACCAACGGTATATCCGTAGTATATTAAAAATAAACTTAGTTTTTTTAAATTTTAAAACTGCGTGTACCAGATAAAATAACACTCTTTCAAAATCAATTTATGTTTTTTTGTAAAAAAGTGTCAAATACTTCTAGAATTTGATTTAAAAATGACTAATTTCTGGTATTCTCTGGTAAATGTTTTAACATTTTGTTGCTATATTCACTTTGAATGGCTGCCTATTTGTGTGACAGTCAAGTGAAGCCCTTTCACTTGATTTCCCTCGACTCGTTTAAACATTTCGTTAGATATTCTCCGCGCGTCTGCGGAATTATTTATATTCATCGTATATTCCCGATACGGCCCGATCCGCGTCCTGTACCTAATGCAATTGGGTCCCGGCGCTATTCCTGGAGCCACCCGGCCTGTCCCTAGTCCTTACCCCCGGGGTAGTCTGGCCCGGCCCGGACCTATAAATAGCTGGCCTAGTTCTATACTGCCTAAAGGCTTTTTTCTCGGGTCACCCCACTCACCCATTCACCTATGGCCTGATTCCAAGGATGATGGTCAGAGTTCACTTGCCAACTACGTCACAAACTTACTGCATTAATAATAATAATTGGATAAATTGCAGAGCGCTGTTTTTGGAGAAATCACCTCAAGCATTGTTACGTTTATGTACCTATATGCCACCCAAGGATAGAAATTATTTCAAAGCCTTTTTGTTTGTAGTGTAAAAATTCTGAATTAAATTAAACAAATAACTTTGTATTAAACCACTATTATATAATTATTTTATTATATAACGATTGTACCTTTTTTATATTGGAAAGACTTCTAGAAATTTTAATATTAGAGTTAAGGGACATCTAAGGTGTTTGAATAATAATAATTATTCTGAATTTGCCAACCACATTTTAGAAACAAATCATTCTTTTGATATAAATAAAGGGTTAAAAATTTTACACACATCACAACAGATTTACAATTAGCAAACTTAGAAATTAGAAAAAGTGTTAGTAGTAAATTAAATATTATTAATAACCAAATAATTTTTTAAAATAGCCATCTCTTAAATTTATTTTCTTATTAATACTAATATTTAAAATAATTTATTTTTGTTGTGTAAACATCTTTATTATGTTTTGATAATTTATATAATGTATTTTTTCATATTCTAAAATAATTTTTATATTTAATTTTAAATAATTGTTTTTTACGATATTTTTTAATTAATTAATCACCTCTCTCTATAATATTTTTGTCCATAGTTATTTTTAGTCTCTTCTTTTTAGTCTATACTTGTTTGTTTCTTTTGTTATTTAATGTCATTACTACCCTGACGAAGAAACCATCGGTTTCGAAACATGTAGGTAATTGTGATTATATAATAGTGGTTTAATACTAAGTTATTTGTTTAATTTAATTCAAAATGACGCCACAAAGTGATTTTGCGAAGTTTGAAGAAATAAAAATTTTGAATTTCTAGCCATTGAGCGTGAAAAATTATAATACAAATGATGACATTTTTTTTTGTTTGATTGTAAACATTCTGTGATCTAAAAGATAAGCTTATCGAATAGTTTAAACAATTCTGGTATTTTTTTTTTAATTTTTTTTTTTTATTTTTTTTATTTATTAATAAGAAAAAGATTTTACATACAGGTGATTACATTGTGCAAAGTTATACAATTATACATAATTATTCTACTACTCCATAAGTTGAGCTCTAAGAGCTCGTGTTTATGGGAGGAGTATTTACAGCAAAAAATAACGTTCTAATTAAATTTGTAATCAGTAATCAAAAACTTATAAGATAAATACAAACATTATTACATAGGTTTACAATTTAGAAAGAAATTTTTATTGAAAGACAACAATACATATATTTTTTTTTACATTGAATAGTGCAGATTAAACTAAGCGTAAACTAAGTGTAAATTAAGGTTACAATATATCATTATCCAATTTCAGGGACTTAATTTGTTTTTTGTGTTGTTCATATTTCAAAGTTTCGGTTATACTAATTTTATTTTTGGACAATAATAAATTGTACCATTTCACACCTAAATACAGGTAGTGATGCTGAGCCGTGGTGGTTCTAAGCATAGGGATGGTTATTAAGCCTTTAGTTTTGAATCTATTGCTTATGTTATCTGAGGGGTGAATTTTTTGAATAAAATATTCTTTATAAATTTGATATAAGGCGTTTCTTTTATACAATTCTGTGATAGATGGTACATTAAATTCCCGAAATATCTCTAAAGTAGGGAAGTCGTATGGTTTTCTCAGGATGATTTTAATAATTATTCTTTGTATTGTAATTATCGGCTGTAAGGAAGCCTTAAAGGCCCCTCCCCAACCAATAATGCCGTACTGTAATAAGGACTGAATTAATGCATAATAGACGATTTTGATAGTTTTCTTGTTTAAGATGTTTCGTATGTTATAGAAAACGTAGATAAGTTTTCTTACTCTTTCTACGGTGAGATTGATATGATCTTTCCATTTAACGTTTTGATCTATTAAGATTCCAAGATATTTTACATTTGATTTATGATTTAGCTTAGCGCAGTCCGAATTACATGTACCGTCATTTACACAATTTTTGGAGTGAATTGTTATGTTAATTAAGTTATTTGGCACTTCTTCTTGTAGAGAGAATGGAATATAATATGTTTTTTCTGTGTTAAGTGATAATAAATTGTTATCGAACCATTTTTTTATAACCTTCATGTCTTGATTGGCTGCATTGGTAATATCGTTCCACGTCTTTTTTTCGATAATTATTGCAGTGTCGTCAGCAAAAGATATAAGTTTACCATTAAGTGGTAACTTAAACATTTGGTTAACGTAAATTATAAATAAAATTGGTCCAATAACAGTCCCTTGTGGAATTCCAAATTCTAGAGTTTCATCTACACTTAGTGAATCATTTAATTTTACTTTTTGACTTCTTTGAGTTAGATAGCTTTGTAGCCAATACCTTACCTTACCAATAATACCAATATCATTTAATTTGTTAATTAATTTTGAATGGGAGATACTATCAAAAGCCTTTCGTAAATCAATGAAAATACCAAGACATTTGTTTTTTTTATCCAATGCATTATATATTGTTGAGGTTAGTTCAGCAATGGCATCGTGAGTGCCTAGTTTCTTTCTAAAACCAAATTGGTTAGGACTTAGTATTTTATTATTTTCAATATAGTGCATGAGTTGCTTTTTTACGATTTTTTCAAAATTTTTTGCTATGTTTGAAACAAGAGATATGGGTCGATAATTTGATATTTCTTCAGAGTTGCCTGATTTAAAAACGGGTGTTATGATAGATTTTTTATAAATGGAAGGGAATATTCCACTATTCAAACTAATATTTATAATATGTGTAATTGGAATGCTTAGTAAATTATTGTATCTTTTCAATATTTCCACTGTGACTCCATCAAATCCTGGTGCAGATCCACCTTTTAAATCATTTATAACATTTTTTATATCGTTTATTGTTACTGGTTGAAAAATTGACAGATTATTTTGTCTATGACAGTCCTTCTCGAAATTATCTATTTTATAATTTTCCTCGATCCGTGTAGCTAAATTTTGTCCGACGTTAGCGAAATATTTATTAAAAGCATTAGCACATTTTATTGGCTCCCTTATGGCGTTAATAGAGTTTTTTCCGATATAAATTTTATTAATTGGAGTTTTTTTGTTTTTTCTACTATTTATTTGATTTATTGTTTTCCAAATATGTTTTACATTTTGTTTAGCCAGGTTAATTTCATTTTTGTAAAAGTTTTCCTTAGTTATTTTTATTAAAGATGTTAATTTGTTCCTAAACTTTTTATAATACGTGAATATTTTTTTATCCAAGGGAAATTTTTTTGTCAAGCGATATAACTCTTTTTTTTTTCTAATAGACACAACTAAGCCATGTGAGATCCATGGTTTAATTTTTTTGAATTTTGCTTTAATTTTTACAGTTTTAATATCAGTTGATGTTGTTATATAATTGCAGAGAATTTTATCAAAATTATTTGCGCATGTTTCGGCACATGTGGATTCCAATACGGGTCGCCACGTTTCCGTATTTATTTTTGTACTTAATTTATCATGGTTTAATGATTTTTTTATGAAAGTTTTACTTTCTGATTTTGTGTGATTATTAATATTAATACATATATAAAAATACATGAATACCGCACAAGAGTCCCAACTGCTCACTTCTGGAGCCCGTGAGACGATGGCATCCCCACTTGGAGTATCTTGTGAGGCTAAAGGTAATAGGGAGGGGAAGGTGGGGAAGTACCTGGCTATTCAGATCTAGTCATCAAACACGTAAAAATCCATTTCAAGCACCGTTTCAATTCTGAATCGTGGTCTTACACCAGGATGATACTGAGAGTATCTTGCAGTCTGAAAAGTCCCGCAAATATACTATATATTATTTTTTAATTAATTAATTTGAAATAACATCAATAATTCAAATTAAATTTATTTGTGCACGCCGGGTTCGCACCTGCGCCCTTCGGATTAAGAGTCGTAGGTTATTTCCTTTTTTCTATTGCATTTTCAAGGTTGATATATATATTTTTGGTTATGAGTTTTTAAAGAACATTATTTTATATCTGTAAAAATGAGCACTTAGATATACATAGTTATTTTTAACTTAATGAGTTAAACCCTAATTTATCACCATATATTATGTCCGGGTTAAACTTCCCCACAGGAAAAACTTAACCCTTCCACGCACTTTTCCACAAATGATCATCTAGTAAATCCATGCTATGTAATTATACTATTTAAGTATAATAAATACACAACAATACAAGAATAACAGTCAACCCACCAGAGACCAAATGGGAAAATATTTCACCGACTCCAGATATTTTCATATCAGAGGGTTCGGCTTGGTAGAACTCCAAACTGGACCAATAAATCCTACTGATTCCTCTATATAAATATTTTAAAAAACTTTCGTAATCCTACATGTATTTAAAATGACTGATTTTTGCATTTTTATGTATAAATTCTTTGACAAATCTAATACACCTAAATTTTTTATGAGAGAGCTAGGTATAATGCCAGTAGCCGAAATAATAAATGGTAATATTTTTATAGTCTGAAAATGCCAAATTCTTTGAATCTCATTTCCTAAATCTGTATATTTTCTTGTTTTTTCAGAAACAGATTTTTCAATGTTACAGGAGTTTGGATTAGCTACATAAATGATATAAATTATTTTTTAATTTTGTCATGTAAAACTATATCGGGTATATTATGACTAATTGTTCTGTTTGTTAGTATAGTTTTATCATAATATTTTAATTAATAAATATAATATTAGTGAAACTCAATCAAAAATCTGAAACAGAAAAATCAGAAATAGATACGGATACATATGAGGTTCGAGTCCCAGTATCGTATCGAGTCCCAGTTGCTTACGTATCTTTTTCTGATTTTCTGTTTCAGATTGAGTTACACTAATATTATCTTGATTAATTAAAAACTTAGATATAGATTTTCCACTCCATATAACCGATACAATTGATTCTAAATAAGTTTCTCCAGCTTATGGACCACCCTATGGGAAACATCTGAAATTACACTGACGAAATGGATCATTTTTAACTAGCCATTGTCTGTGAATCTGGTCTTTCTTTCCATTGTCAATGTATTTTTGTTCTCACTGTAATCGGTCGTTAATCGAAGCATGGCACGAACATTAAAAATAGAACGAAATAACTACCAACGACGTTTCCTGCGTTTGATTACCAGTTGTATTATTTTCATCTTAACGGGCGATTTCCATCCGATAATAACGGAAGCGGATATTGCAAAGCCTATTTCCCGCCGCACCGCCGGCACCGTACACAGTGTACACTGTAGGTAGGTACGATACTCTCTTCCGGTACATTTGAGGTTAACCGCAAAATGGAGATATTATGAATGATGGTTGTAAAACATTATTACAACAGTTCGCATTTTATGAATGAAGTTGCAAGCCTTCGCTTCGTGTCATTCCGGCACCTCTCTAATCTGCTACGGTCCATAGGTTTGCACTTTTTATTAACCCTTCAAAAATCGGACGTATTTTGTCAGACGTTAAGCGCATGTTATAGCCTTGGAACAATCCATTTTCTGTCAAAATGTCTTTATTTTTACATCGCTAGGTGGCAGTAACCGTCCCTTCTCACGTTTGTCCCTTCTCTACATTCGACATGTGTTATTGCACTGCCAGTGGAAATTGCCATTGGTTTGATTTTATAAACGTCGTTTGGAAACTCGTGCTTCACATTCAAAGTCGATTTAATGTTTTTTTTTTTATTTCACTTCTAAATATTCAGCCTTTTATTGTCTTTTAAACTATATTTTCTAGAACTCATCATTATGATTACTACAGTAGAAGCTAGTTAATTCGAAATCCATGGGACATCGAAAATCAAATTTCGATTTAACAAATTCCCACGTAAATCAAAATTTTATGAAAAAAAAATCATAAAGTCGCCGAAAATCGAGTTCTTCGTCCGAAAATTCAAATTCGGGTACGTTCTTCGGAGTAAATTCGTAATAATACGACTTAGGCGCTCCGCTGACGAGGCAACTGAAACCAAACTAAAACCGGCTGGTTTCCATGTCTTGATTGGTCAAAAAGCTTGTTTAACCATAGACGAAGAACAATCAGCTGACGGCTGGCAACTAGCAATGGCCGGCCAAGGCAATCAGCAGTGCGAGTCATGAGTCACCGCTTGCGTTACCATTGACAACGAGTTTTTGAGTGATTGTGTAGTGTGCGGGCCTTCATATTGTCATACAAAGACGGTTGCCAGTTGACTGTTTTCAGTTGCCTCAGTGAGCGGATGGCGTTATTCCCGTGAAAATCGAATTTTCGCAGCCGCTTACTGCAACGGTCGGCCGTATATTTGAAAAAATACTTCCCAATACGTAATTTTTCCGCGTAAATAAAATCTTCGCTGCCGATTTCCGGCCCTTCATATTCAGATATTCGAAATAAATTCGCAAAAATACGATATTTTTCCGCATAAATCGAAATTTTGCGGTCGAAATCTTCGCAGCCAGCCTTTCAAATTGATATATTAGAAGAATATTGGTATTCATGTTATATTTCATAGCCTAAATCGAAATTTGGCGACCGATTTCCGTCTCAGCCGTCCTTCCAATTCAAACATTCGAAGTAAACTCGTAAAAATACCATATAATTATTGCAACATGTGATTATAGTGGTTTACACAAAATAATTTGTTTCATTTAACAATATTATTATTATATAAGTGAATTTGCAAAGATTGAAGAAATAAATGATTTACTACCAGACACCGCGTACACTTAATGAACTCTCGCTTGGGCGCTTTCAAGAAACATGAACTGAGTAACAGACTGTTCTGAACAGACGCATGCGTATTGCGTATTGTGACATTTGAAAAGATGCGAGTGAAATATTTATATGAAATAACATAATTTGTTATACTCATTGTTTTTGTAGCTTTTATAAATTATTCCAATGCTTTAAGTGAGTTGGTATCCTTCTTTTGGACCCATTTATAAAACGTTTTGACGGCATTTTCGAAGTATATGTGCTGTCAAAGACGGAGCCCGTAACCTCACTCTCGACCTCGGGAGGTTCCAGCCCGTAATGAACAAAAACCCTCAAGTATGAGATAATGTGATCCAAAATGAAGTATTTATTTAATTTTTAATATCAACAGATATCATAACGACAATATGAACCTGTACTTCGACAGATATGTGTATTACGTACATATTTTAAATTAAAGATATTGTGTAAAATCATTATTTATAGGGATAGTCATAAATCGAAGTTTGAAAAGTGGGTTGTATGGTGTATCAATGATTTTATTTTTTATGGTCGAATGCTTACATCAATTACAAAAAAAATTCAGCAGTTTAAAAAATAATAGTCCATTATTTGTTACCAAAAAATATCAAGTCTGACAATGACATACGAAAGGTAGTAATTCAGCTGTTTTAGAGGGCCGTTTTGCAGCAAATCACCTGTTTGCCCTATAACCTACTCTTAAGAATATTTCCACTTTTGCAATAAAATAAAAATTAAACGAAAACTTAAAACTGTCTTGTAAAAGTGATGAAATGCGATTTTATTTTATTGTTAAAAATAACCATGTTATTTTTTAAATATATATAAAATTCGATTGCAAACTTTAAAATTGGCTCACTTTAAGTTTTTTTCTAACTAAAATTACTGATAACGAAAAAAAAATAAAAAACCACACATATTTTATTTATTTTTCATTTTCAACGCCCTGATGGGCTTTTACATAATAAGTGTATAATACAGTGATATATATGTAATACAATGTTTAAATAAGAAGATAAACTCATAGCAATTAACATTATAAAAATGGTAGGTATATAGGTAAGTGAAAATATTACATTATAAGAAAAGAGAAAAAATAAAAATAACTTAATCTGAAACCAGTTTTTAAATTGCAGATGGCCTAAAAATAATAATATAGTGTAGGTTAATATGATATATTTACAGGTGAGTAATAGGTACATGAAAAAGTTCACAAACTAGATAAACAAAGGAGAGTAACAAGATAGATAAATAGAAAGAACAAAAATATATGCAACAGCTCCTACATTATAAAAATATGCTACATAAAAATTTTATCAAGGTATCTCTTAAATAACAGTAACTCATATTAAACATGACGATATTTGAGGTGAATTTATGTATTTCCAAGGGTGTGAAAGCGAAATAGGTGGATGTATGCGGTAGTTTGTCCCGGAATTATTGTTGCAGAATAGTATATTTTGCCTAGTTGCTCGATTAGGTACGCTCGATGAGATGCAGGAGTACCGACAGTCTAATTATTCATAATGAATAATTTTAAACAAAAAAGTTAAGTTTTATTAGACAAATGAATTATAAACGTTATTGTCACCTCACTTTTTTTTCGTAATGTAAAAATAATTCACAATTTTTCGATAAAATATGTAAGCATTTTTCTATTTTCGTTAGTTAGAAAATAACGTGACTCACCTATTTTAAAAATATTTTTTATATATGCTTTCAAATGTTTAATATTTCTAAATTTATGCCTTTATTTCAAATATTTTCGAAGCGTGTTTCATCGTCTTTCAAAAACGTTATTCGTTTTCATAAATATTTTATTTATTTGGATTTTATTGCAAAGCGGAAATTTTCAGATCTTCTGATAGAATATGCACGAGGCCTGGCGGGTTAAACCGTTCCATTGTGTTGTTTCGCGAACTTAATCTTCGGTTTATTTAATCCTCCATTGAGTCTTCAATTTCATTCTGGATAATGTAAGTGTATTTGGGTGATAAAAACCTGAATGGCGTCTTCGAGGCGGCTGGCCGTCCTGTAGGAGGGGGTAGGGGCTGTGTCTAGTGCTATTGCTATTGCCTGGTGTGGGGACTGTGGGAGGTTGGGGTAACCACACCACCCCCCGCCAAACTGTTTCATTCATGCAAGGCTCGAACTATCACTGTTCTATAGACCGGCCGCTGTGAAAATTCACAGGCTTCATTCAATAACTTCGTAATACAATGGGCTCACTTGGAGGACGTACGTTCTTTATGTGGTTTTAAAAAATACTACAGAGCTCTCATTTACTAGTTGCTTACTGAAGTTATCTTGTTCAAACTATTCAGATAATAATATATGCGCTGTTTTCATAAGTCATACGAATATAAAGTTGCGTTTTTAAGAGGAACGGCTGCGCGGACGGTTTCATACAAAACGTAGTTTTAGATTTGAGGCCCAATAAACTGAAAAATTATTTGTATGTCAAATATCTAGCTCGGACTCGGATTTATTTTTGCTTTAAATTATAAAATATAGGCTATTGAATTTTTTATGATTTTAGAGGCAACTTGGACAATTATTTGCGAGTAAATGTAAGCATTTAAAAAAATTATTTTACCATATTAGAAATATGATGAAATATAAAATTAAAATTTTATTTTAGAAATAATTTTGATGGGTGTAAATTTATATAACAAATTACCTATGTACATCGGAACAAAAAATTGTCGTTTATGTATTAAAATTACTACCTAAAGAAACGCATTTTTAACAAATTTTTATTTTATATTTTATTTTTTACTATATATAATATTTATTTTTAATAATTATAAATAACTCGCGAAAAAATCCCAAAGTCGCTTTCAAAATTAACGAAAACTGATTTCTTTAATTATCTGTACGTCACCATTTAAAAGCAAAATAAAAGTAGCTCCTGTCTGAGCCTAGATATTTGACATACCTTTTTTTTACAAAAATAATTTTTCAGTTTGGTTGGGTATTTTGGCCTCAAATCCAAAACTACGTTTTGTATGAAACCGGCTGCGCAGCCGTTCCTCTTAGGTATTCCATAGTAATAAAATAATATTTGGATCATTTATTGCCCGGGTTCATGGGGTTCATTGTCTAGGTCTTAGCGGCGGATGATCTAGACACACTGAACTCAAGATTCCTACCCAACCCTCATACCTTTTTCCTTCTCAGAACTTCCTCTCCTTCCTTTCCTTAAACACAGCATCCCCAAAGATGACATAGGCCCTGAGGGAAATTATTTTCCTCAGGGCTTCCTGTGTGGACCTAATGTAAAAAAAAAAAAAAAATCGCCGTTTTTGTGAAAAATCACCTCCAAGGGCGAGGTACAATAGATAATAGATTTCGACAATCCAACTACAGACTAGACATAACATTATTACAACTTAGGGCTTAAAAGATCTACAAAAAGCATACGACCGCGTCGACAGGAAAAAGCTATGGAAGGTATTGTCCAAGTATGGAGTGAATACAAATCTTGTACAGGCAATCGCGTCTCTATACGAGGGAAGCGTTGCTTGCATAAGGGTAAACGGTGGTTTTACGGGGTGGTTTGACATCATAAAAGGTGTTAAGCAAGGTTGCGTAATGTCACCGTGGTTATTCAATCTATACATGGACAATTGTATGCAAGAATTGAAAGAGGCGGGATTGGGCGCGAAATTGAATAATCTGATAGTATGTTGCCTGTTGTATGCTGATGATGCGGTGCTGATTGCCAACAGTATAGAAGATCTGCAGTCTCTCGTGTCTAGGATGAACGAAGTATGTATGAAGAATGAATTAATGATGAATGTAAGTAAGTCTAAAGTCATGGTGTTTGAAAGAGAGAGTCAGAAAACGGTGTGCAATATAGTTGTGAATGATGAATACTTGGAGCAGGTGGATGAGTTTGTATATTTGGGAAGTATGTTTACGAGAGATGGGAAGGCTGATAGGGATATCGGAAGAAGGGTGAATGCAGGTAACTCCATTAATGGAGGATTGAACGCCGTTGGAGCCAACAAAAAGTTGTCCACAGAAGCGAAGCTAGCAGTCCACAATGGAGTACTGGTACCTACCCTGATGTATGGCAGTGAAGCGTGGAAATGGCAGAGAAAGGATGAAAGTAGACTGAATGCTGTAGAAATGAGATCCCTGAGGCGTATGTGTGGTAAAACCATGTATGATCGTGTGAGGAATGTGGAGATCCGAAAAGAATGCAAGGCTGATGTGAGCGTAGTAAGTAAGATTAAGAAAGGGACGCTTAGATGGTTTGGGCATGTTGAGCGAATGAATGAAGAAAGGAGTGTAAAGAGAATTTATGACGCGAATGTGAACGGTAGAAGAAGCCGAGGACGCCCAAGGAAGACGTGGCACGATCAAGTAAATCAGATACTTGAGTCGGGCCATGTCAAGAGTCAGAATAATAGAAGAGTATGTATGAGAAGATGTATGAATGTGAATGAGGCAAGGAGCGTGTGCCAAGACCGAGTTGTTTGGCGGTCCGTCCTCTCTGCCTACCCCTGCGGGGAAACGGCGTGATGGTTAGTTAGTTAGTTAGGGCTTAAAATATTGCATCAAGCGGTTCTCAGTTCAGTTTGCACGCAGGGTAAAGAAAAAAAAGAAAGAAGAATTTTTTCAGACTTATTTTATTTATTTAAAATTGTTAACAATTTGTTGAACTCCCCTGAACTTCTTTCATTAATATGTTTCCATGTACCGAGCAGATCAGTTCGCTATAAATTACCTTATCATTGCAACAATACAGAATCAAACGCTGAATTAAATTCCATAATGAACGGTCTGCATGTATTTTGTTGTTAATGATACTATAAATATTGGAAGAATATCAACATACAGGTCAGTGGTTGAGTGGTCATCGCGCTTGGGTCCCACCCAGGCGTTCCGTGTTCGATTCCTCAGCTGGCTAAGTCCTCCATCACAACACATGCAACATCTTCCGCTTAGTGTGGTGGTAGTAGGAGATTTTCAAATGTTGTTGGGTTATTCGTAACCCGGGAATGTTTGTCTTTCTTTTAAAAAAAAAAGAAGATATTATTTAAGAGCGATTGACCAGCGGCTGAGAATAAAAGTTTAAAAATTCTTGCAACTGTACCGGGAGGTTCAAATGAGAAAGATCGATTAGTCCCTGTATCAAAAAAAAATAAAAATTGATATCGATTTATTTCATTCAAAACTCATTTTATACCTGCATTCAAAGTAAGCAATAAAAATGTTCAAAACGCACGATGATAAATTATTAAATATCGTGTACTTCTTGTAAGTATTTATTGATCATAAGTCATAAGTATTTATGATTTTTCAATAATGATTAAACAAAGTTAGTGTTTAAAAAAAAAATTATGTGTTAGTTTGTGAGACCTTAAATAAATAGAAAAAACTGAGATATTTTCGTCATAAAACACGTTCTCGGATTTATTTTTTAATGATGTTAATTTAACTAAAATTAAAATTCTGAAAATTGTGTTTACTAGATTATGTATTGATTTATTTTGTTGTATGATTGTATGATTTTCAATTTGTGTTGTTTAACAGATTCTATCGTTTGAAAATTGAACAAATCTGCCAACGACCAACGGTATAACCTTAGTATATTAAAAATAAACTTAGTTTTTCAAAATTTTAAAACTGCGTGTAACAGATAAAATAACAATACCAATTTTTGTTTTTTTTTGTTAAAAATTGTCAATACGTCTAGAATTTGATTTAAAAAGGACTAATTGCCGTTATTCTTCGGTAATACCCTCTTAATTAGAGCTGTTAGTCAGCGGTTCTTAGTTCAACTATAATCAAACATACCTGAATGTTTATATTCTACAAAACACAGTTTACTTCCGGGATTTTTAATATATATTTTTTTAAGTATTTTTTTTTTCTTTCAAATAACTTTTTAAGCAATTTCTAAAAATATATATTTATTTAGCCGTGGTGTGTTTTTCTTTCCTTTTTTTTTACATACTTGTTTTTATAACAGCTTACTCTCCGTACTTTTATGTCGTTACTACAATATTTACTTCTTAAATTTTTAGTTATATGAACTTTTAAACTTCTTGCAATTGCCCGCTTGTATTTTTCTGATTTATATTTTTATTCTTACATTTTTTCTTAATTATATTATCGTATATTTTGTATCTACATGTCAAATTATTGTAATTCCCATGTTAAAGCCGTCAATCGGAATAATATGAATAAATAATAATAATGCCCGCGGTACAATAGCACAAGGATTTGATTAGAAAAATCATTTTCTTATAGATGTGATTCGTCTCTTGATAAGTGACAGACATATATAAGGCTTTGTATAATATCCATACAACGTTAACTCATCTAAACCCTAAAACAGACTAACTAACTAACCATCACGCCGGTTCCCCGCAGGGGTAGGCAGAGAGGACGGACCGCCAAACAACTCTGTCTTGGCATACACTCCTTGCCTCATTCACATTCATACATCTTCTCATACATGCTCTTTCATTTTTCCGACTCCTGACATGGCCCGACACAAGTACCTGGTTCACTTGATCGTGTCATAGGCGGACACAGCTTCTTCTTCCATTCACTTTTGTGTCATATTCTCCTTACACTCATTTCTTCGTTAATTCGCTCAACATGCCCAAACCATCTGAGGGTCCCTTTCATAATCTTACTCATTAAGCTTACATCAGCCTTGCATTCTTTGCAGATATCCACGTTTCTCACACGATCATACATGAGCTTATCTCTACAGCATTCGGTCTACTTTCATCCTTTTTCTGCCAGTTCTATGCTTCAACAGCTAAAACAGCCTTCTGGTGTAACTTCCCTGTAATGATAGTAATAATGTATATGTCTACTTGTGTTCATAAATATTCTCTTTATCGCCTTTACTTTTCTCAGCGGAAGGAGGCTTTCTTTCAGCTAAGATTTTTCATTTAGATTTATGTGAAAGCCTCACGAGGAGGAAGATATCTCTCTCTACTTTAGCTCTTAATTAAAGCATCGAAGAAAGAACGCAGTATGAGAATGAAGATTGTGAAAGAGGATGAAACTAAGTTTTTTTTCTGTGTCGCGACATATAATAATTATTCCAGCTCAATTGTGTCGTTCGAAAAAATATGATACCAACTTAAGATAATTTTTTTCAAGTATTTATCCCTGTTATGACTCTTTTTTGCTACCATGTTAAATCATATTTATTTTTTTGCCTCTACGCGAGCATCCCACTATCTCCATTCGAGAATTATTTCACATGAAAAATTGCGCTCACTTTGGACGGTTGCCAAGTTTACCGCCAACGCGATGTTGATACCCCAAGGCCGAGAGATGCGGACGGTTTCCCGCATACACGCCATTATCTGTCAACTCGGCGTTGGATTTGCTAAATAAATACGGGCTTTCTTCTCTCGATTCCTCAATGGCGGCTCCGCTCTGGGGGCTCTTGATCATCACAACTAATTCATTCCTGAAAAATATTCGTAGCCATTAGCGAATAGTAGGAATTATAACCTACACCAACATTTACGAATTATACCTTCTAAAAAATAGTATGACATACAATTATATAACATAAACAAAACCGTAAAAATAAGTGGATAGAGAGAATTAGAGGAAGAGGTAACTAATTAGATATTAGTAAGAAACAAACATATTCGTTTTTAGTACCTATGCTTTGTATCCTGATGACGATCGTATTGGTTCCCGAACAAGTCCATTTGCATCATCGAAATGAGTGGTAAAACTAAGTGTATCATTATTATTTTATTAAAAATGGTGTCTCAAATTACTTTTACAATAATTGAGCCATTGTCCGGAATAATGTTATATCAAACAAAACTATCGAACTTATACGAGTTGTTTGGCGGTCCGTCCTCTCTGCCTACCCCTACGGTGAAACGGCGTGATGGTTAGTTAATTAGTTAGATAATATTTGACGGCCTCCGTGGTCGAGGGTTAAAGACTAAAGGGTAAGACAATTCCAAGATTACAGGTTCCAACCCGGCGTGCGCAAATAATTCTTATTTAATTAATTTGTGTTATTTTACATAATATGTTTTAAATAATAACTTATATAATATTTGCGGCACATTCCGGAGTGGATGATACTTTCGAATCGCCCTGGTATAAAACCACCATTCATAATTGAAATGTTGCTTTAAATGGCTTTAGCCGTCTTTGGTCTCCAGATCTGAATACCTAGGTACTTCCCCACCTTCCTCTTCCCCATCTCCTTCCCCTCCCCAATAACTTCAGCCTCACAATATACCCCAATTGGAGATGCCATAGTCTCATCGGCTCCAGACGGGAACAGTTCGGACTTTTGAGGGGTATTCACGTAGAAAAATATCAACATATATATGATTCATTGATGGACTAATATTTAAATTGCCTTTCTTTGACACTTTTCATTTTAAACTCTTAAGAATTGTATGTTTATTGTATTTAAAATATTAACTATGTTAAAACTTAACTGGTTTCTTTTTTTCTATTTTTCTAAAACCAAGAATATTTTTGGATGCAACGTTATTCCGGTGCTAAATTATTGATAAAGTTTCCGAGATATATTACGAGGAACACAAATCGCTACATGGGTTCAGCCTGCCACCATTCAGTAACAACAGCCAGGTTTATGAATGACCCATATAACGCCACACCCGGATGCGGCTCCATTGATCTGAGGGGGAGGGGGTGGCATCACCGGGCTGCATCGCTCCAGCCCCCAGTGACCCACTTTCCCATTCATCCCGGTCGGGGTCACAGACCCGCGGCACCGGGAATCGATTCCTTCCGCTATCCGAAAAACGGAATTATTATGCTGAGTCTCAAAATAGCACAATTTACCCGGTGCTGGATTTTGCTTCACTCTCCCCCAGTAAAATTCATTTTTAAATATATGTGTTTAAATTTCGCCTTTTTTTTGTGCTGTATGAATGAAGTGGAATCTTGGAAGTGGAAATTGACCCACTTCCCGACATCACACAAAGCTGAAACTCGGCAAATAAACTCGTTGTCGGTGACAAAAATGATATATACGCATTTTTCTGAAATTCGAGGAAATTAAAGCACCTAGTTGACGAAAATAATGTCAAACTTTAATTTGGCCCGGTTTGTAGCGCGGTTGATTCCGATCACTGTAGGAAGGTTTAAATTCAAACCTCAATCAAACGAGTAAAAAAAAAAATTTAAAAGACATTTGAAAATTGAGTTGGTGTCAAAAACCTCTCGCAAATAAAAAAAAAAGTTTTAAAAGACATTTGAAATCAGATGTATCATAGTAAAAAGAAAACAGTTTTTTACGGGTTGATTTTTTAAAACTTTGTCTACTCCAGTTTGAGAATTTGGTAACTTCACTACACAAAAAGGTTAACCTAAAATAATTACGATACATATTCACGTCATTAGATAAAAAGGAGATTGAAAAAGCGCTCGATAAAGTGATCAAATATTTGAGTGGGGCTATGTGAAGAATGGTTCCACAATAATTCAGAATCAAGTCAACTCAACATTTTTTTTTGAAAAGCCCATAACCTAACTTAACCTATTTAACCAATAGTTTATAATATAAAATATTTTGTTCATCACTTTGAATGACTTTTCAAAAAGGTGTGATTTGAATTTATTAATTAATTAATTTGTTTAATTTAAAGAATTAGACATCGGTGATGCAAGTCGTATTTTTGTTTGTTAACCATTTGATGAATTTTGTATGTAACCAATTTAGATAGATTTGAGTTATGTGTTGAGAAGTTTCTTTTAGGGATATATTGAATATGAAAGATGCGAAGTTAGGATTAGGTTTTCTTTTTGACAAAAGATATAGATTCAAAAGATGTATTTATGGTTTGTATACACTCAGTCGATCACGTAATTTAGTATACATTGTAACCTCATTATTAAATTACCTAACTTTGTAACAGAATTCAAAGAATGTTTTTTTTACATCAACGGGAATACAAACGTGGTAAATGTCAGAAGAGAAGAGTTGGGTGGAAAGGCCATTCAAGACTAACAGTAATAATTTCTGAATTCGTCTTCAAAACTGCGCTACGCCAGACCTAACCACAGTCCCGAAATACGCTCTCCTAATGTTTTTCTATTTTTTTATGCGGTCTAAATAAATATATTGTTGATATAAACTTGTTTTCAATAACATCGACAATGTTGATACTGTGTAATGGGGTGACTTTCAACATTGCAACTATATAACTGTTTTGTAGTGTGTCGTAAACTTTTTAATTAGTTATAGCACGCCATGTTTAACCTTTCAATTTAATTTATTCTGTATAGGTCTTATAGAAAAGTTGTGTCTCCCTTACTATCATGGTTAGAAATATGGTCTAAACGGCGTTCGAAAACAGCACGCTTTTTATTAAAATTTAAAAATCGCCAAATAATTAAAATATACCTACACCTTTATGAAGCCAAAGTTTCCGACCGCAATATAAAAAAATAAATTGAAATTTTAGGATTAAAAAAAAATTATCTTTTATGAAACGGCAAAAAAGTGCGTTGACCTTCCGGCAAAATAGGCCCGAGGCCTGAGGGGTTACACTATCAATATATAAAATATATATAAAGAAGTATATACACACATATATATATATATATATATATATATATATATATACATATATATATATATAATATTTTTTTTAATATGTATATTCAGTTTTAAATTGTTCAATATTTTATCTTACTTAAATCTTACAAAACTTGATTGTAAGAAATCTCTAATTTTTCCTATTTATTCGTTTACAATAATATAATTAAATGCTGGATATTTTGGTGCTTAATACATAATAATTACTTAATAGTATAATACTTAATATTAAAATACTTAACTAATTATTATAATGCTTATGATCGATCATAGTGTACGATAGTAATTCTTTTATTTTTAACAGTGGTTAAAATTAAAAGATTTAGGTATTCGTTCACAATATTATTTGTTTTCAATATTATTTGTTTTTCACAGATCTAGCTAGGTATTTGTCCACAATATGATTTGTTTTTCACAGATCTAGGAATTTGTCCACAATATTATTTGTTTTCAATATTATTTATTTTTCACAGATCTAGGTATTTATCCACAATATTATTTATGTTTTACAGATGTAGGTATTATTCCACAATATTATTTGTTTTTCACAGATCCTAGGAATTTGTCCACAATATTATTTGTTTTTCACAGATCTAGGTATTTGTCCAAAATATTATTTGTTTTCATGTTCTACGGAGGTAGAATGATCTAACCTTTGTTTTGAATTTTGAATTAGATACTCATTTTTTATGTTTTCAGGTAGTGCATTAAATAATATGCCTTTTGGTTCTCTCACCGTATATGTATTTGGGGAGTCAAAAAAAACACCTTTCAAAGTGGGGCGACTTTGATATACCCATTTATTATTATGGAAGGGACCCTCAGAAGGTTTGGGCATGTAGAGCGAATGAACGAAGAAAGGAGCGTAAGGAGAATATATTACTTTTTTTTTTTTCAAAAAATTTGTGCAAAGTATTTTAGGTTTCTGCTCTCAATGGAAGAATTTTCATTGTGCCTATTTCCAGGCTTTTAATATCGTATCCAGTGACGTCAGCAGGGACATATCTAAACCATGTCAGAGGAGGGGTAGAGGGTGAGGGGTGGCTTCAGGCTTCAGGCTCTAGGGGCCATTCAGCCTGGGCGTTCTGGAACATTCTGCAGTGCGCAGGTCGTTGACCTACTTCATAGCGCTCCCTGGTTTCATGACTACACTTAAACCGCTATTTTAAACTTACTTCAGGAAGGTGTTTTTTAATTACGCAAAAAAAAATCTCTTTTTAACTAGGTAAGAATGGCTGTCTTCCTAAAATTGCGTATGAAAATAAAATAAATAAAAATATTTCTTTGAAGAAGAAGATAACAATAATAATCTAAATTAAAATATGATAATGACCAAGACACAGAAAAATAATAAAAGATAATGGTCGAAACTGGGACACGAACCCAGGGCCTCTATTCCCGAGCAACGATCAGTCTCGTCAACAAAAATTACTCGTCGTCGCGACGAACTTTGTCGAATATTTCAATTTTACGTATTCTTCAACGTCGAACTGTAGAAGAGATGATTATGTTGGCAGCCTTGTGAGTATTGTCTATGTTCCTGAGAATTTTGAGATTCCTATAGTGTGACTGTCAAATAGTGAAATGGTTGATGTTGATAAGATGCATTAATACCATTGTGAAATTGTAATATGATTGTAATTTGACTTTATAAAAATAGACGACGTCTTTGCGGATGCGAAAGTTCGCGAGGGAAAACAGTAACACTAGATTCTAGATTTTGACAGCCCATTGCATAGATACGCCAACAACCCACCACTCGCTGCTCTGTTTCTACTGGTTTGCCCCACTCGTTGTTGTGTGGAATGACTTTTGACGTTTGGCGTCTAAGTATGTTCCTTCGACCAAGCTCAATAATAACCAATTCGACCAACGTATGTACTTTCGACGGCGATTGCGAGTGACGAGGCTTGGAGAATAGCTATCCAGATCTCTCGTCTTACCGGGACGTGCGTTCTGCCAATTGAGGTCTGTAGAATCAAATGCAGCGATCTCTAAAACGCTTTATTTTGAGAGTACCAAAGAAACCTTTCATTTTAGTAATTCTAATGCATTTATAAGTTAAACAATTTATTAATTTTTTTATAAGAAAAACTCTAGTTTTAACTTTTGAAGGTTATTCCTATCAATGTAATATATCATTGAAGAAGATAACAATAATTACCTAAACTAAAATATGAAAATGAACAAGACAAAAATAATAATAAAATAATGGTCAATGAAGACAATATTAGCGAAACTCAATAAAAAAGTCTGAAACAGAAAAATCAGAAAAAGATAGTCACATCTAGGATCAGGACCTTCGACTTTCCGGGTCGCGGCTCTGCCAACTAAGCTAATGTGTCCCTATCCGATTTGGTCATATTTAAGTGTATCATACTTCGACTGAGAACTACCAACATTATCTTCATTTTCTTAACGCAAATTTTTATTGGCTGCTATCTTTATGTATGATTGCAAGATTCAACTCAAACTAAATGCTATCTAGATAGATTCTTGGATATATTTATCCATTTTTATTTAATGTGCGACATCTGTTAATTAATACCTTATTAATACCAAAAGCAAACAAAACTGTATCAAAAGGGACCCCACTACATGGCCATTAAAGTATATAATAAATAATAACCTTCCACGCAACATTAAACGGATAAACGATGTACTCGAATTTAAATCATTACTAAAAACATTTATTTTAAACAAATGTCCTAACACTGTAAATGAATACCTTACATAAATTAAATACTTCTTTTATTTGCATATAATATAACATGTAATTGTTGGGTTTCATAATATAACATGTATTATTTGGGTTAGCTGGAAGAAAAAGGATGTACATATTAGTTACACCCTTTGTACTTTCTGTATTTTTGTGCAATAAATGTTTTTTGAATTTTGTTTATTTTGATTTCCAATTTATATGGAAAATAAAGGGGATGGAAAAACGCTCGAGGAAGATATGGCACGATAAAGTGAATTAAATACTTGAGTCGGGCCGTGTCATTTTGAGTCAGAGTATATGAGACGATGTATGTTTTCAAATAAAGCAAGGACTGCTTTTTTTACAATAGCTCCACACAGGAGGCCCTGAAGAAAATAATTCCCCTCGGGGCGTATGTCATCTTTGGGGATGCTGTGTGGAGGGTTCTTGTTAGGAAACGAAGGAGAAGATGTGTTGGGAAGGAAAAAGGTATGAGGGGTGGGTAGGAATCTGGGGGTCAGCGTGTCTAGGAGTGACGGACGAACGAATCAATCGGTCGAGAGTCCGGCTGGAGAGGTCTAGGAAAGTTCTCCCTCAACCAGTCTCTTTCTATCTGGCCTGCCACGCAATTGGTGGACAGGCGCATCCGCCGCCAATACCCGGACAAACCTCACCCCTTGAACCCGGGCACCCCTGCTAAGTCACCAAACGTAGCGAACCACTTGGGGTGACTTATGGCAGAGGCGTTGGTTATCCAATAAATGGTTCCCGGGGCGGCAGTACCCATATCCGCCCACCGAATTGATAAGTTAGTTAGTTAGAAAAGGATTTTGTGATGTTGTTGCGCTTGTTAGTTCACACGTTGCGTACATAAAAAATCTGTTTATTTCACCAATAAAGCTCTGTCTTTTCCTGAAATATTTCGCCGATATTTTTCAGTAGCCAATGATAAAAATGTATTGTTTTCAAAAGCTTTCTCGTTTATTTAACCGACCAATATAAGTTGGGGATGAATCATATGCCCACTGGGTCAAACATTTGGGCTGCTTCGCGACCGGAGTAAACATTGAAAGAAAACCCATTCAGCGTTTCGCCCCCCATCCCCGAGAGGTTGGCAGTTTACCCTCCCGAGGAGCATATTTATTATGAGGCTGGGATCCATTCATACCCCCCGCGCTGGCACTTCCGCCCCACCCCCGACCCTGTCAAGGCTGCAGGGTGATCTGGCGGTGGTAGAAGTGGGTGGGTGGGTGGCCTCTTGGCGCCGGGAATTGAGATGTATCCCTCGGGTGTACTTTGCGCGTCGTGTCTTACCGAGTTGCGGAATCTGGTTTTTGACTGAATGGATGTTGTAGGGTAGTGAAGAAATCATGCTGAAAAATTGCTGGATTATCTAGCGGTCTATCGTCCAGAGATGTACGAAATCAAATTCTCATTTTTTATTATAATACGTCGCTAAGTACGACAGATTATTCATCTATTTACAATACAAGATTTTTTTATTTTAACACTACGTCACATCATTTGATAGGGTTCTAACTTCAACTTTACCTTGTTCTGAGATATGAGGTGTCTCGGAACACCTGACCTTTCGCGCAAAACATCTGTGGTTTCTCGCGAGAAAAGCTACACACGAAAACTGGTATAAGTTCGCCTGGACAAAGGGAGGACAAGTATTTGTCCGCAAAGACAACGGGACACCTGCTATTATTATTAACGATACAAACAAAAACATTTTGTCTCCCTCAATCAATAATTAATAAACCAAGCTCGTTTGGGTATACTCATGTAACTTACTTTCATATGTTTATATTTTATCACGTAAATCTCTATATTAATACTCCCTACTATATATTTATATTTACAGAATTAAATGCGAAGTTAGAACCCTATCCAACACAAGTGTTGAACTAAAATTATAAATTTAAATTGTTATTTTATTTCTTTTAATTCTCTTTTCTTTTTTATTCATATTCATATAATCGGCAATTCAAACACCAGTTATCTTTATTGCGACATATTTAAATCCATGTTATTAACTATATATACCTTTTATAAGATTACTTTTACAATAACTTTGATAAACAAAATGCGCCTCGTAACAACGATCGACTGCCAGATACTAAAATAAATAATTATTTAAAATGCTAGGTCATTTTTGAAAAAAATTTCAGTCAATACCTTGTCCAAATGAGATGACGAGGTTTGCATTACACTACACTTACACTAGTTAACACTAGTCCCCGGCGCTGCTCGGGCTTATACAGGGTTTTTCCGAAATGTAATATAGACAGTAAACCTTCCTCTTGTTTTGAATGTCGAGTGCCTAAAATTTTAATAAATTGACGGCCCTCCTTGGTCGAGTGGTAAGACTCTTGACTCCCAATCGGAAGGTTGCGGGTTCGAAACCGGCGTGCGCAAATAAATTTTATTTGATTAATTTGTGTTATTTAACAATTATTAAAAATAAAAATAATATATTTGCGGCACGTTCCAGAGTGGAAGATACTCCCAGTATCGCCCTGGTGTAAGAACACCATTCAGAATTGAAACGTTGCTTAATAATAGCTTTAGCCGTGTTTAGTGACCAGATCTGAATAGTCGGGTACTTCCCCACCTTCCTCTACCCCATCTCCTTCCCTTCCTTACTTACCTTCAGCCTCACAGCATACCCAAATTGGGGATGCCATAGTCTCACTGACTCCAGGCGGGAGCAGTTGGGACATTTATTATATATAAATATATCTATAGATTTGTATAAAAATCAAATTCGCGTCGCCGTCAATCTTCTTTATATTAATATAGATGGTTTTAACGTTTGGGAAGATAGGTATACAAAAAGTTTTAAATAGTAATTAAATATTTTGTTTTCTCAATATTTTATTTTCTGTTTAATAATTTATTATGTTATAAAATTATTATTCTCAATACATGCATGTCTCAATTTGGGAGGCGGGAATGGGTACCGCCGCCCCGGGAACCATTTATTGGATAAGCAACACCTCTGCCATAGGTCACCCGAAGTGGTTCGCTACGTTTGGTGACTTAGCAGGGGTGCCCGGGTTCATGGGGTAAGGTTCATCTAGGTCTTGGCGGCGGATGATCTAGACACATTGAACCCCAGATTCCTTCCCAGAACTTCCTCTCCTTCCTTTCCTTAATACCCTTTACACAGCATCCCCAAAGATGACATAGGCCCTGAGGGAAATTATTTTCCTCAAGGCCTCCTGTGTGGACCTGATGTAAAAAAAAATGTCCTCGTGAGGTTAAATATTAAAATGTCTACTGTTGTTTCATTCCATAGCATCATTTCTCTTGTCATCCTGTGCTGTTCTAGAACATGTGATGTGCCGTGTGGTGTTTTAAACAAGTCGTTGTGTCGACTACCGCCAATGTTTACAAGCACAGCCTCAAATTTCTAAGCGGAAAATTTTCGATACTCAATATAATTCATTTGATCTTACCATATATTCTCATATACCTATACGCCATCTTGTTATTATATTCTCTTCGATCACATTTATCCATCCATCCGCTCTATAATTTTATAATTTGGCGTCATTTTCATAATGTTTTTCATTATGCTTTCCTTTGCCTTGCGCTATTTAGGTACCTCTGTCATTCCACTCATTTTTGTGTCCTCAATTCATTCTTCTTGGCTCATTTTTGTGTCCTCAATTCATTCTTCTTGTCCTCAAGTCATTCTTCTTGGCTGAGATCAGAACTCCATAGCGGACTTCTTAGTCAAACAATAATTTCCTTATACAAGCCACGTAGACCTAAATTATCGTGAATATTGTTATTAAGTATATTCAGTGTCATCTTATCATCTTCCTGCTTCCTGACACACACTTATCTAAGCACACGCGTAGATAGTAGCCGGAAGCTACTACAGATCGCTGCACCGTCCTGCTTGTCTGACATGACAAATATTTGGGCTTCCTTTACAAGGAGATTAAATCCTGAGAGGGTCCCACACTCGCTGTAATTTCTTGATTTCTTCCCCTTTACCATATTATTTTACAATAACGTTGTGCCTGTATAAACTAATGATTTATCCAGTATTTGTATTGACTTGATGTTCAATGAACATTCATAGGGCCATCACATTTTTGTCATTTTCTTCGTGGCTTTAAAACAAAATTAATCATTGACAATATGAAACGACAGATACAGATAATAAAAGGTAATGGTTGCATCTGAATCTAGATCCCAGATACCTATACGGAGACCGGTATTCTACCAATTGAGCTTACGCCACCTCATCACATTCCGTCTTTATTTATTCTTACCTATGTCTTTTACCTTCCAATTTTAAGATAACTTGAGATGTATGTGTTGGGTATCTTCCAATAAGTTCGAATTATTACTAGTTTGTTTATTTGGTTATCGTGAATATTTACAATGAATATTGAACTGGTTAGACGTCCTTACATAGACATCCTTAGGCTAGACTCAAAGTAGTTCTGTTGCTTCCTCGTTCGTACAGACACACACGGTGATAGATGTACTCTTTTGATAATTAACTCGGCTGCCATCTGTTGGAATATATCAGAATTTTTTATTGCAAACAACATATCGACATCTATTGAAAGAAGCCTGAAGCTACGTGGATAATCAATACGCTACATTTATTATCTAAGAACACAAACACGAAAGACGGCTATCAATCAGAATAGGGTGAAATGATCCCTTCCGAATGCGCTTTAATTAATGTTTTTATTTCGTGCGAGTTCACGGATCACACTCACATGTATTTATGAAAATTTCCTTGTTGCATTGTATCGTTTACATTTTTGATAGTCCTAAAAAAATATTTTTGTTTTGTTCGCAGATCTCTCGGCAGAGCATCGACGCCTGCAAGGACTACTTCCGTGACGATCTCATCAAGACGGACTGGCAGCTCATGGTGGAGCTCAAGAACATGTTCCAGATCTTGTAGCCACGTGACCATGAACATGCTCAGCAGATTGTCCAGCAAGTGTTCATACTTACCTACACTTCCTTGCGACGGAACAATCCTTCCAAAACCTCCCTCTTCAAACCAACCAAGTGCAATGTTTGTTTCCCTGCCCTGGAAATCATTTTACTCTACGTTCTGCTCGTTTTGGTTGCTTGCTTTAGAGATCTTGTCATTCCTCGTGAAGCGGTTCCTTGTTTCAAAGACAATTTTACACCGAATTCGTTTCTTACTTTGAAGATGATTTGATTCCACTTGCTGCAGTGTTAAAATAATCTTCCTTTTTTTTGCTTTGGAAGCAAATGTTCCCTTTCTTCGGTGACCATCTTCCCTGATACTACAGTGCAGTTAGGAATACTGGATAGCTCAAGTCGTCGTGCAATAATTAAATAATATAGCATTATTATAACCTAAGCAGCTATTTCTAGTATGCTCTGTTTCTGTTGCGAGTATTGACGGAACTGATGTGTCGAGATTTTGAGTATTTTGACGAGATTTTTTGAACATATTGTATTCTTGACTTTTTTTGATCAATTATGATATTCAGTCTTTTTTATGTTGTTCATCTCAATTTATAGCGACATTATTATTATAGCTTGTACGAATATATGAATTGACAGGTTCGCCGCTTATATTGCTTTTGTTGTCAAGCCGTTGCGAACCATGCTGTTAGGCATATTTGTTTGATTAATAAATTTGATGAAAATTACAAAACTTACAAAAACTATTCGAAAAGAAACGTTGATTGAAATATTGTGATATCCGCCAATATTTCGTAGTGCCACAAATTACACCTATCTTGTCTTTCGAGTTTGCGAAAAAATTACTATCTTGCATAACTAAAGTATTTTCAAGTCATTAGATGTGTAGGAATATTGCCTATATTTTGTACTTATTTATAGTGTGAGCGAAGATTGTAATTTTTATGCTGTTCAAAGATGTGATCACGATATTATTTGACCGAGTTTTTAAAACAATTTTATTACAAAAACAAAAATTGAACAAAATAAATTTTTTGGTTATTCAATATTTAATTTGAGAAAGATTTTGTAACCATATTATTATTATTACTTATTGATTTGTTTCAAGGTGTTTTATATTTCTCATCTACTAATTGCATAACTTGACTACAATTTATTTTAATTTAAGATATTACTATCCTCTACGTGAACTGCACATTTTGTCTGCTTCTAAACTGACGAACATATTTCTTTAATTTGGACATAAAAACAAGCTTCGTAATCTTAGCTCAAATTATTTGTTGTCCCGATTTCAATTGCATTTTGTGAAATTATTTTTTACAACCTATTATTATTGCTTACAAACCTACTTTATAAAAATACTTATTACCTATGTAGAAATTGTACGCTCCTCCATGTTTAAATTTGCACAATTTTACCTAACTTCCAACGTAGTATCTTTACTTATACAATCAAATAACCATTGTTTCTACTAAATCCCGAGCTTTTTGTCAATCTTTCAGGATCTTCACCAACCATGAAAAATATTAATAAAAACCACAAAAAATAAATCATTTTGAAAAGGTCATTTAGATATATTCCAGTAAATTGTAGGTATTATAATAATATTTTATGAAATGATGTATGGAAAGAAAATAATTTTTGCAACAATTATTGTGCGTTTTTGTAAATGTCGTAGTTCTTAGAAAATGTATTTTTGATCTTCCAAATTGGACTTACTTTTTGTAATATTATGTAGTGAACCAGCTGTATAATGTAAAATAAAAATAGTTCTTCGATCGATTTTTTTTGTCCTTTCTTCGACGACAGTTGTAATTTTTCTGGTGAACTTGTTAATATCAATCACTTGTAAAAAATATTTAATTATATAGGAATGGGATTTTATATGAACACCGATTTTCATTTCAACCACTTGCCCATCAAACTATTCCTATATTCCTATTAAAAATTACTTCCAAGCTTTGCTGTGCGAGGAGAGGCCGGGGCCTGCAATGGACAACGGGCCCTTGAAATTTGCAAAGGACAGGGACGCCTGGAGGCGACCTGTCGAAGCGATTTTTTCCCAATGCGAACAGGACAGTGAGAAAAATGAGATTATGTTGATTTTTCTCTTACCAACTACTACATCAATTTTTTTGGAAAATCGCGGGATATTATAATTGTATGGTTGATAGTGATTGCATGTTCTCGAAATCAGACAGCTTGCCAAGTTTTATAACTAAGAAATTTGAACAAAAGAAATACATATTTTTAATGTGGAATTATTAAAGTATTTTTCCAGTTTAAAAAAATATAGCATTTTTAAATTTTTTTTATAGAGAATACCTCACACGAGTCCCAACTGCTCCCGTCTGGAGCCAGTGAGACTGTGGCATCCCCAATTGGGGTATGTGGTGAGGCTGAAGGTAAGTGGTGAAGGGAAGGAGATGGGGAGGAGGAAGGTGGGGAAACCTGGCTATTATCTAGTCACTAAACACGGTTAAAGCCATTATTAAGCAACGTTTCAATTCTAAAAAATTGGTCTTACACCACGGCGATACTGAGAGTATCTTCCACTCTGGAACGTGCCGCAAGTATAGTATATATTATTTTTTTTATTAATTAATCGTTAAATAACACAAATTAATCAAATAAAATTTATTTGCGCACGCCGGGTTCGCCACGACCTTCCGATTGGGAGTCGAGAGTTTTACCACTCGACCACGTCTTCTTCTATTCTTGACACAATCAGTTCCAATATTTTAAAATGACATTTCTTTACGTTAACTTTACACAGAAGGCTTTATGGAAAATAATTTTCCTCAGGGCCTATGTCATCTTTGGAGATGCCGTATTGAGGGTATTTTTGTAAAAGAACGGAGTGAACCTGGGTCTTGAAGAGACCCATGTTGTAGGAAGGAGGAAACACAGAGACCGGCAAATCATTAAAATCACTACTTGTACCTGGTAGGTAGGTAGTACCTACCTATGAAAGCACAAGTTCTTTTCCAGAATACACTATCGGAGTAGTTACCTACCTGCACGTAGATACTTCTTTGGTCTTTTTCTCAACCGCTTCTTCGAGGAACTTCAGTAATGCATTCATAACTAACTAACCATCACGCCGTTTCCCCGCAGGGGTAGGCAGAGAGGACGGACCGCCAAACAACTCGGTCTTGGCATACACTCCTCGCCTCATTCACATTCATACATCTTATCATACATACTCTTCTATTATTCTGACTCTTGACATGGCCCGACTCAAGTATCTGATTTACTTGATCGTGCCACGTCTTCCTTGGGCGGCCTCGGCCTCTTCTACCGTTCACATTCGCGTCATAAATTCTCTTTACACTCCTTTCTTCATTCATTCGCTCAACATGCCCAAACCATCTAAGCGTCCCTTTCTTAATCTTACTTACTACGCTCACATCAGCCTTGCATTCTTTTCGGATCTCTACATTTCTTACACGATCATACATGGTAATGCATGGATCATCAAAATAATCAATGAAAAATTCATAAACATGAAAAAAGGCGTTTAAAAGTTATTTTCAAAGTAAGACGCAATTTTATTCAGTTATCTGGTTGGTAGTCGGTAGCCGCTGGGTCTCGGTTGGTAGGGCTGTCATAACGGGTTATGGTAAAGCGTTCTCATTTATTTATTTATTTTTTAATTTTTGCCTACTAAAATAGTATCATAGGTAGTTATTTTTTTTTTAAAGTTTATTTAGGAAACATACATTTGTACATAAAATCATTGAACATAAAATACTGAATATAATATAAACCAGTTACGTTCCATTTATTTTTCCGTTTATTATATGTTTTGTTGATTAAGAGTTATAATAGGACATACTGAGAAAATTATATACAATACGGAAATAATTGTTTTGATTTAAGTACATTGTAAGGTTAATTTGACTTAAAACGATTTAAGGGTACAGCGGAAAATGTTAACATAATGAATTTGAAATTATTATTGAAGAAGAAGATAACAATAATAATCTAAATTAAAATATAAAAATGTACAAGACACATGAAAATAATAAAACATAATGGTCGCAACTGGGACTCGAACCCAGATCTCGCGTCTTACCGGCAGTGGCGGTTTTCTCTAAAGTGCGGTTGTGCGGTGAACCCCCATTAAAAATATGATAAAATAAAACAATCTTGTTGTATAGTAATATAAGCTCATCAAGGATAGCTCGACATTAAAATTCCGTCTTTAAAACTCGCGCCACCGAAAAATACGGTACCTATCTATTCCCATTTTGTGCGCGTTGCGATCCGCACACATTTGTCCATACGAAAAATCATAGCCGATACTAATCGCTGTGACGGAAGAATGGACAAAACTACGCAGCTTGGTGCGCTGCTCACGAGTCAAGATGTCACGTGACCTCCGAACTTTGACGAGTCTCGCCGAAACGACGCCCGAGATTGTCGCAGGATGACCGGCTGACGGTCGACTTTTGCACCGACGGATGCAAGTTAAATGTTATATATTATGGTATTTAACTTTGTAGTCATTTTTGTACATGTTTTATTTTCTTGTTTCTGCATTTCTCCAACCGTTTACTAATGGCATTTGTAAATCTACTATTGAAGTGGACCGATTTTGACTTCTGTTTTCGTATTTTTTTTATAGATATGTCGTTATATCCCTTAGTTACGAGTACATTTACTAAAGTTTCGGCAAACAACGTCGCTAGTTATGCAATTTTGTGTTGAGCTTTCCTAGTATTGTATCGGCTTTCAAATTGAAAGTGGTTGCGTTTATCGGTTGTCGCGAATATTCTGTCCTAATTTTTTCACACAATGACGGAATACAGTGTTATATACAAAAAATAACGCTAATGCTTATGAAAAAAGTTTGGAAATTAAATATTATTATTTTTTGTATACGTGTATAATGGATTTTTAGTGTAAGTGAAAAAAGCTAATTTTATTTCGTGGCCACCTTTATTTGTGTTTCTTGTTTTTTTTTTTGTTTTAAAATATCAATTATATTATATTCTACATTCTACGCAATTATTCTTATTGAAAAAAAAAACAATAATAGTTAGCAACGTGCATTGAGTGTTGTAAAAACCATTAAACAATTTAAATCCTCTAAAACCATTTTGGTTGTTTAATAATTGTGTCGAGGAGTATCAAGTTATTTAAAAACAATATTACCTATTTAGGTACCCCCCCCCCCCCCCCCCCCACTAACTTTATTTAATTTGTGTGACAAGAGTAAATTTTGATTAGACAATATATCATTCTTCTCTTGAATTTCTGAACCCCCCGTTAAAAAGACCACGAACCGCCACTGCTTACCGGGACGGCGCTGTACCAATTCCGCCATTGCGTCCGATAATAAAAAACGATTTTTATAATTTTTAATTTTTTTGAACTCGGTAGCTGCCGATAATATGGAAAAATAAAAAAAACATTAGTCGAAGATAATACTGTTAATTCTGAAATTTAAAATATGACTGACAATTACGGCGGTTTTATAATCCGACGCAATGGCTGAATTGGTAGAGCGTCGTCCCGGTAAGACATGTGATCTGGGTTCGAGTCCCAGTTGCGACCATTATGTTTTTTTAATTTTTCTGTGTCCTTTTCCATGTCATATTTTTTTTAGAATATTATTGTTATCTTATTCTTAGATTATATATTATATTGATGGAATAAATCTTAAAAAGTGTTAAAAATAGAGTTTTTCTTACAAAAAAAAAACTATCAGTTTATCGAACAGAAAATGTTTTTAGATCCGTATTTGAAATGTATTTCTGTTGTTTAAATTTCTTAAAAATAATCTTGACAACGAAAGTCAGATTTCGTAATTTTTCAAAGATGTGCACTTTTTTAGCTAACCTACATTTAAAACCGTATAATTAAAATATCCCATGATTTTTCACGGGTCTGCACTAGTGTTATAATGCAAAAAAATCTATTTTTATGCTAAATATTTCATAAATGGGCAGCGCAGCCTTTTTCATACAAAACTTAAATTTGTCTAAATACTAATGCGCTGAAAATTTTTTAATTCTAAAATACGAACATTTTATTCGTAAAAACGGTTAAAAACGGGACTGAAGTTCTTACGAACAAATTAATAGGGTTTCAGTGTTTATTCTTACATTTTCCCGCCAATAAACATTTAAACACTTTTAATTTGGATACGTTTTAATTTGTTCGTAAGAACTTCAGTCCCGTTTTTAACCGTTTTTACGAATAAAATGACCGTATTTTAGAATAACATTTTTCTTCGTGTGGGCATACTAAATGGGGCACATTTCGAAAGCTATAAATCTACAAGCAAACAGTAAACCTAATAAAATGTTTATTTAATTTTATGGACGGGGTTCATGCAAGACAGTGCTTAATCGTGATTTGGAGATTTATAAGCCTTTAAAAGTAAAAATAAAAAATTGATTCATAACACGGCTATTATTATTTCAAATTGTGGTATAAAAAATATTTTGTATTTGGAAAGGTCAAATAATAATTAAATATTTGCATATTTTTGTTTAGCTAATTATTTGCCTACAGAGATATAAACTTGCGAAAACCGCAACCTAGTTTCAGTTCTCATATAATCTCGGAGCCTGTGGGACAATAGTATTCCCAACTGGATTAGGTAAGCGACGAGAGTAAAGGGAGTGGAAAATTCGTTATACTCGTAACCTTCATAAAGGAACGGAAAAGGGCTGCATCTTGCTTTGCGACATCTTCCATTACATAATCAATTGGGTAATCTAATACAATAAATGCAGTTAATACAATCGAGGAAGATCGTTTAAATACAGCCATTTTTGTACTAAACACGACTAACGGCATTTATGCCTTGTTCTGACCTGACAAGTAGTAAGTCGAGTGGCGAGTAACTCGCTACTTGACTCACCAAAAAGTGTTCGCACTGCTGTCAAGTAGAGTTCATTAGTAAGCAACGCGTCGCGACATGACGGGCTGCAACACAATTAAGTAAATACGTTAATTAAGACGATAGACTTCGCTTTTCGGCCCATACAAAAAAGACGCCCGGGAAAAAACACTTTTCTACATCGAAAATTGCATAAAATGAATATATATTTTTTTATACTGCCTTCTAGAGGGTGAAAACTATGTCGGTATGTTTTCGAATTTTCGATGCGTTTCGTATTAACGTAAACATTCACTGTCAAACATGTACGATTTATCAAAAAATATTATTTAAGGAAAAAGTGCTGCTAACTCAACTCTCATAAAGAATTATAAAATTATAAAAAGCTACCGACGTAGCTTCTTCTTTCTAAATAATATATATTTTTTAAAATTTCAATTTCGTGAAAGTTTCGGTGTAGAAAAGTGTATTCTCCATAAACCCCTTTTCGAGCGATTTCTGTAGGTAAATTAGAGCGTTGTCTCATTCGCACATTTCGCATTCGCATGTATTGTAAGTGTGCGTGAGCTTATTGTGAGCGGGACAGAATGACAGACGCGGGTGTTCCGCGTGTCGTTTAAAGTCTAGCCTCTTAAACTGATTGTAATGCTCATTTTAGAAGAGGTGGAAAATAAATCAGTGAGATGAAAATAAATAAACTATGGTCACGAAAATAGATTAATAGCCTCAAAAATAATGAATTTGAGAGTAGCTTTTTCGCTCCAATGGAAGAAATTGCGCGTGTCTTCGACTACGAATGAATTTTTGTGTAGATTACTAACAACCTCAAAAGAATTTCGGTTTTACTGTCGGTTCGGTTTTTCGGACGTATACCATTATATCTTCAAGAATCATATTTGTGAATTAGTATGTAGGTACATGCGTCTATATTATACGAAGTAAAAAAATTATGTGATACAGTTGTATCCTATAGCAAAAACTATACGACTGTATTTAACTTAATATTCCTTCATCAGTTTCCCGGAGGCACATCTGTACTGAACCATGTGACTTCCAATGCAGTCGACTGGCTGAATTACTTTGACTTCCACCAAATCCCAGTACCATGTGAAGAAGAATAAGGTAGATACAATTGGCACATACAACATACACACATAATCAAGGACATAAGGAGATTCTAGTTAAAAAATTGCCTATTTACAATAGTACCTATGTGTGAACTGCCGTCGGTAGAAGTACGTTGTCTAATATTGGATTTAATGACGGCAACAATATCACCTTTGGACAAAATAATAACAGCGTCCGGAACCAATCAAGGTGACATTCATTCATTCAACACCATTTTGATGACAAGACGTGCCGCTTGCATTCCTATTATATTATTTATTCTGCGAACGGAAAACGTTACGTTCAAATGGGTGATTTGCCGTATTTAATGATAGTACAGTAATCGGGGCGCCTCGATAGGAACCGCCTCCCGTGTGCAAAACAGGTAAAAGGCAGCCACTTTAAATTGGTAAGTTAATTAAATAACGTGTAACCTTATCTGAATAGCCTGGTATTAATATTTAACCCCAGGATTCCTCTTCAATATTCCTCACAACATACCCCAATTGGGGATGCCATAGTCTCGCTGGCTCCAAACGGCAGCATTTCGCACTTCTTCTTCTCGTGCCCTGTCCGTTCAACGGACGTTGGCTATCATGTTGGCTATGCGGACTTTGTTTACTGCGGCCCGGAACAGCTCTACAGTAGACTGGCCAAACCACTGTCTCAAGTTTTTCAGCCACGATGTCCTCCTTCTTCCAGGGCCCCGTATTCCGGCAATCTTTCCCTGCATTATGAGTTGCAAGATCTCGTACTTCTCCGGATGTCTCATCACGTGTCCTAGATATTGAAGTTTTCGGATTTTTATTGTTTTAATAACTTCTTTTTCTTTATTCATCCGAACCATAACATCTTCATTCGTAACTCTGTCCATCCAGCTTATTTTTGCGGTAAATAGTAGCAGTTCGCACTCTTGTGCGGTATTCATATAAACAGAAAATGTGCAAAATTGTTAATGGTGAGAAGCGAAGGAGATGGGTAACAGGGAAATTGGTATAATTGATATTGCAATGGAAAGTCGATTGAAGATGTCGCCACATCGTCGGTACAAGTGCAGTCCGAGGGCAGTCCAAATACAAAAGAGTGTAAAGAGTACAGAGCACGAAAGCACTCCTGTTGAATAATAAAACAGAAATAAATGTAATTAAAATATTATTAATTGCTAAAATATAGCTGAAACTAAAAAAGACAAATTGAAACCCAAAGAAACACCTAAGGAAGACTACGATAATGCAGAGAACTTTCTCTGGAATAAACTGATTTTGTTTAACCTTCTAAGTATCTACTACTTTTGAAAGGCTGATTTCAGCATTCTTCAAACACAGAACACTATTTAACAATGTTTGAACAGCTCGTGATACTCGTACTACACCCAAAAAGCATAATCACTTAGTTTTTTTCCTTTCGCTAAAATACTATTTGGCCAAAGAAATTTTAGATACCTACTTTGCAATTTGCAACAAAGCCAAATAATGCATTCCCACTGGCCATTAGACAGAACGCAAATTTAATTACGATAAATGTAAATTTAACACCAAGTTTTGGATCACCAGCCAAGGCCAGATTAAAAATGAACGACATTTAAAAAACCTCCTTATATTATTATGGTTAATTGTATTTTATTTTGATTGCAATATTGTGTTTATACTACGACGTTGATTGACTCTCTGTTTTGATTGTAATATTGCGTTGTAAACTGTAGTTGTATCTGGTAATATCGTGTAAACCTCACCTGCTCTAAATATAAGAATTCCTAGCGAGACAAGCACAGTACGTACTTCCATCATCACCCATATAGCAATGTATTAAATAACGAATAAATGAATAAAATATTATTTACATTATGCACTTCACAAAAATTATTAGGTAGGTAATTGGTAAATATTATTAAAAAATTTGAAATTTACGAAGTTACTCATCGGTTCTGGGAACCCATAAATTTGCTTTTTTTGCTTTAAAAATATGTAGGTACCTACATTATATTCGCCAGATGATGACAAGATGAACCGCCAATTAATGTCAATATTATTTGGATTTATCAAAGTCAAAACCAACAAATGGGCTTTTCTAGACTTGTTTAATTCGGATGCACGTCATAATGCTGCTCTAAATTGAGTAGATACCTACCTACTTTTAAATTAATAAATTGAATATCTAAGCCAACCACATTGTGCGTGAAATAAAACGTACTTACCTAATAATTAACTAGAGCTATAAAGCTTTACAAAGCAGAAACACCCTCCGATGCCTGAGGCGGCGAAAACTGTCATGCAATCAACAAAGATTTTTTTGTCTGCAAATTCTAGGAATTTCAGCTAAAGACAACATTACCAATATGATCTGTGGTTATTGATATATCAATTTAACTGCTAAAAAATCGCACATCGCTCGTTTCGTATTTTTAAATTGTTCAATTAAGAAAAAAAGATTTCGAGAAATGAGTGCTGAAATGAAGAGATTTGGATATATTAGAATTTTAAATGGCACAATGGAGTCATCTTGAAACTTGGTATGACTTTGCTGCTCGCCTTTTTACTCATAGATAAAGCAATAACAAATTTTTTTTTTCGTCAATGGCTATGTTCAGACCCTCTACACTCTACACCCCACAATGCACACGAGACTTTCCCAACAAGCTAGTAAGTAAATAAATTCTTGAACATCGATGGGAAACCACGAATACTTTACCATAACATTAAGAGGCTAGACTTTGAACCACACGCGGAACACCCTCGATTGTCATTCTGTTCCGCTCACAATAAGCTCACGCACACTTACAATACATGCGAATGCGAAATGTGCGAATAAGACAACGTTCAAATTTACCTACAGAAATCGCTCGAAAAGGGGTTTATGGAGAATACACTTTTCTACACCGAAACTTTCACGAAATTGAAATTTTAAAAAATATATATTTTTTAGAAAGAAGAAGCTACGTCGGTAGCTTTTTATATTTTTATAATTCTTTATGAGAGTTGAGTTAGCAGCACTTTTTCCTTAAATAATATATTTTTTTAAATCGTACATGTTTGACAGTGAATGTTTACGTTAATACAAAACGCATCGAAAATTCGAAAACATACCGACATAGTTTTCACCCTCTAAAATGCAGTATAAAAAAAATATATTCATTTTGGCGTCCTTTTTGTATGGGCCGAAAAGCGAAGTCTATCATCTTAAGATATTATGAAGCACTTGTTCGCAGCATCCTGGAAATAGCTCCATTATTTGGGCTTTTTTGAACAAAAGCATATCCCAGAAATAAATACAAAAGAGGTTTATGAGTTGCCTGTATATGAGAGAGTATACATTATATCCATTCTTGTATCCATCATTGTTCTTAACATGAATTTGCAACATTTCCACAAATTTTCAATATTTAAACACCTTAGAAGCCCGCCGAAAAATATTTTTAGGTAAACATTTTTTAAAGATAATCTCTGGAACTATACTCCTGTTAAATTATATTTCCATAACAAATAGTCTTGGGATATCCCATGCAATCTTTGATGCTCCGAAAGCGAGGAGTTCTGCCTATCAGAAAGCGACAATAAATAGAGCGACTGATTCTGCTTTGACCATCGACATTTTCACCTCACTTACAGACAATTCAGCAACTATCTTTTGACGCTTGTCACAAAATAGTAAAACTGCCCCCATACCTTTTAATACTTACATGTACCTCAAATGTGTGATCTTCTCCGTGATAATAATATATCGGTGTAAAACCGTTTAACGAAGAACAGGAACAATAAATCATTATTTTTAATTGATAAACTAATCTTTAAGACAAGATTTTTATGCATATCACAAAGGGAAACAATTATTATACGCATTAATTATCAGCCTGAAACACTAGGTAGTTGTTAAATGAAACACTAGTATATATTGAATCATTTGGCGGGTAAGAGGTAACCCGCCGTAGCTTAGCGGATCAGAGCACCTGACCAGACATCAGAAGGACACGGGTTCTAGTCCCGTCGGCGGCATGTATCTTTTCTCGGAAGAGTTTTCAATGTGGACAGCGCCGGTTCTACAAAATCTGGCGCCCTGTGCAGGAAGTACGGATGGCGCCCCCCCCCCCAACATTTTTTTAAAAATTAGATAAAAAAAATTATATACATATATAGATATGCATATCTATAAAAAAAATATAATCATTTTATGCAATACGTTCAAAATAAATTAATATCCCGCCAACAAGAATCAAGAGTAACTTTTCCAAGTGACCAGGCGATATCTATGACACTGGACAAAATAAGAACATCATAACAAAATATAATATAAAACAGGAGGCAGTTTAAGTTCATAAATAATAATATTCCGATCAGTTTGTTTAATTGGATTCCTTTTTATCTTTAAATGCATGAATATAAATCGAATTATAACCTAAAATTCTTACCTAGACTTGACAGAGCTGTATGGTGCCAAATCGCGCGCGAACATAAAATAACGCGGCGAACGCCAACGAACAACGAAGGCATAAATTGTAACGAAGGGTATCCTTCGCGAGCAGCGATCAATGAACCAATCACAATGTTTGTTGAATTTCGAACGATACAATGGTCGTAAGAGATAAGAAGGAAAAATAGGTCTTACGTTCGTATGAAATATATCGTATTTGGAAAAAAATTCCTTGACGTAAGTCAAATCCGTATTTCGTTAAATTTTAACCATCGATGCGCGCGCATTAGGTTCACGCATATGGAAAGTGAGTGTTGCTAGCGCATACTAATAATTCCGTATTACGAGTAATTTTTAAACGATTCGAGGAATATTTTAATTAAATTTTAAAACAATAATTATTTTATCACGGCGCCCCTTCGGAGTTGGCGCCAGGTTTTTTGCACGTTTTTGAACGTATGACAGATCCGGCGCTGAATGTGGATGAGTGTTTCAGGCTGATAAATATTGCTTATAATAATTGATAATAAAATAGTCACAATTCACACTCTGCTGGCTTGTCTCACGTGCGATGTGTAGATTATATGTAGGAAGCTTATAAAGATAGCGAAGAATTCAAGTAGCGGACACAAACTAAAGCTAGTACCTAACTACCTGTGCAGAATAATGCATCATAAGGGTGTGACCATGATCACTCCCCTGACCTTTCAGTTATTGATCGTGCATGGTCTGCATCCACTCAACCTACTTCCGCATCCCATCTCCCTGCACCCCCACACCCACCCACCACCCCCCAAGGGAGGAGCCTAGGGCATCACACACACCCCCAATCAACAGATAGTCCTGATATCATATCCTAATATTCACCTTCATAATATTCCTGAAAAATGGCTTCACAGAAACCAAAGTAGACCTTAAAAAAAATCGTGTCATAATATTATCTGATATCTGTAGACGTTTTGAGAGTTTTCCTTTGTGAAACAGCTTCGTTCTAGAATGAAAATTTAGTTAATGGAACCTTCTGGTTGGGGGTGTATGTTCGATTGATGGTTGCCATGACGACGGGGGTTGGTTGGCTGGCTGCGGGGGTGGCTGTATGGGAGGTCCACAGGGTCTAGGTCACGCCCAGTACCAGCGCGGATCTGACGCATGCGCCGGAAGTGCTTTTTCCGGGCAGAAGCTCATTTCCTTCGAAGCCTCCAACTCGTGAAGTCAGATTACGGAAATTAGTTCCTTCCGGAAGTGATCTTGGTCTATTTAACTGCCATTTTATGTGCATTAAGTGCTGTGTATCATAGTGGAGAGTGAATGCAATAATTAACTATAATAATTATTAGCGGAGGTGCAGTGTGTGTTGTTGCAAGTGCATTTAAACATATGCACGTCTAAGAAAAGAGAGGTGGAAGAAGAGTACAAGGTAATTATTTTTTAATTAATAATTGCACAAATTTATTTGTTATACCAATTTTCAAAAATAAAAATTTATTATTTACATATTCTTATACTGTACCAACGTTTGTCTGTCTATCTGTTTATTAAATTTACTTTTTCATAATTAAACTAATTAGCAACCCGCCATTCAATTGGATCAATCGAGCGATATGATTTTCACATTCTGCTTCCAACTTCTAGGTCAACGTACCTACACGGAGAAAAATATTATTCGAAAAAACGATCATTTTTTATTTTTATTTTTTTTTTTTTTTTTAAGAAAGACAAACATTCCCGGGTTACGAATAACCCAACAACATTTGAAAATCTCCTACTACCACCACACTAAGCGGAAGATGTTGCTTGTGTTGTGATGGAGGACTTAGCCAGCCGAGGAATCGAACACGGAACGCCTGGGTGGGACCCAAGCGCGATGACCACTCAACCACTGACCGTTAATAGTAAAAACCGTTAAAAACGGGACTGAAGTTCTTACGAACAAATTAACAGTGTTTCAATGTTTATTGCCGGGAAAATGTAAGAATAATTTATTGGTATACGTACGAAATTACGTATGCCAACAAATTATTCTTACATGTTCCCGCCAATAAACATTGAAACCCTGTTAATTTATTCGTAAAAACTTCAGTCCCGTTTTTAACCGTTTTTACTTTTAAAATGATCGTTTTTTCGAATAACATTTTTCTCCGTGTATTTTTAATAGAATATGTCACTTCCGTTCCGATTTATGGTTGTTCGAAGATTCTTTTGGAAACGACAGCTTCTAGAGTCAGAGTATGACCTGGTCATATAGTAAAGAATACTATAAAACTAGGGGAAAAACTGGCAAATCTTGGTTCGAAGGCTTTGCTAAGAATGCCGACGGAAAAGTCACAAATTACACAAAGATATTATTTCACGTCTCTATTTTATATATTTATGAGTTATCTGGTGCTACGAGTCCTCATATAGGTCTGTCCGATGAGCAAATATTACTAAAATCTGCAATAGAAGGAAACACAAACTACCTGTATTTAGTAATTTTTAAAATTTATTTGGTCTGTAATTCAACTACCTGTCCCTGTGCAGTCATAATTGCAGCAGTCTGCACCGTGTGCCGACATTCCAAGGAGCCAAGGCGCTGATAATAGCTAACACCAATACAGCGCCCTCGAGGTTTTTACTAGCTCCAAGCGCTGTTTGGCTCAGGGCCGTCCCTGTACAGACAAATAGGTAAAGGTCCAGACAAAATGCATTACATGGTCCTGACAATAATCTACAAGTCTCTAGGTCTAGGAACTCCAGAAGGAAATCTGAACAACCGAATTTGTCATGTCAGATGTCAGCTTGCAACTTCCCTACTTTTATTTTATCTCTACTTTGCTTTTATTTCCTTGCTACGCTCCACCCGATGTTGTAACTTGTTACCAGGACAGCTAAACACCTACTTTAATCGTTTTAGTTTATGAAAGTAATACTTAAAGTTATTTAAAAGCAATTATCAGTTTTCTCGGTATACAAGTACCCGACCATAATAAGCAGTTGGTTGTATATTGCTACAGATATTGATGTTATAAGGCTACTCGTAATTAATAAATAATGATCACGCTTCCTATAATTCTTACATCCTGTTTAAAAATTAAATTCCAACGCGTCCCAGCACTCAATAATAATATTCGTTGAATACACAATTAAAAGGACGCCATACTAAATATGATATCAGCATCCTGTTGAAGAACGAATAGCGAGCTCGTTTGATTTTATTGATCGTTGGGTACTCACTACTCTACTGCTAACTGTTATGGTGATCATGATCACTATAAACTGCATTGGTTTTATTGCAATATTCCTCCAACAGATATGCAAACAATGACAGCATTCATCGGATTAACCACATTACCTCTGGCGAAATGACTGGAAGTGGTTTGGCCTAACCTCATTAATAATATTTGGCCTGTCTTTATCTACAATTGCAAGGATGTAAACATGTACTGCTCTTTAAATAATCATTGTTATGAAATGTTATTGTCTCTTTGTGTTCTTATCGGTATGATTATTTCTTCTGAATTATGAATTTAATATGAAATAAATTTCATTTTCAATTGTGGTTAGTAAGCGGCCTGTATTGCTTTAGCTCAGAGAACCCATAAAACAGTGCAAGTGATGTGGGAGATGTGATCACATCAACAATGGATTGCTTGATTCTTTCTCCGTCAAATCATCGGGAGCGGGTTTGATCATCGCTGTGCTGAGGCAGTCAGACTCTAAACATGGCTTAAAAAGCACTCCTGAAAATTGGCTGCTTAGATAACCTTTCGGAATATCGGAATAAAAGCGACCACGACCAAATAATTGGCCAAAAGCTGACAGAATGCCCCACTAGTAGCCGTTCTTTCTGGTCGCTCGCTGGGTCAATCGGGAGGAATTTATGCGGAACTATTTCCCACCTTTGACAATGCCCGTTGGTCGGTTGGCTAACTCGGCAAGCCGAAATGCCAAAAATGCTTCAACTCTTCAAGATATGAACTTCATATCTTCAGATAACTCCCCTATCGATTCGGTCCTGTGGATTCCAAATGAAGGAACCAAAGATGTGGAATAAGTAGGTTTTCCGGATCTTGAATGAGTTGAAAGTCAACAAAGCCATCGGGCCAGATCAATACCTGCCCTGATCCTTAATAGGTATCCTGCAGGATTAACTCCAGTGCTCACAAAATAATTAAGACCCTCTCGCTGAAGTGAAAATGTTCCAAATCTTTGTAAAAAAGTGATCATCAACCCAATCCCTAAGAAGGGGGAAGATCCTACCAACTACCGCCTCATAACCAATAACGTCTTAACTCTCAAAAGTATTGGAAAGGGTGGTTAATAACAAATCGCTCACATACTTCAGATGGCTATATATCTATCACAGCATTTATAATTCTATGGTTTAGTGTCTAGTTTGTGTTAAGTCGAGAAAAAATTACATGCACTCAAACTCAACATAGGAGATCGTCAGAGCTGTGGCAGCACATTTTGAAATCAGGGATTTTCTGATTTCTAAGATCATTCTCTTTCACAATGTCGAATTTCCCAGAAAATGTCAAATCGTCGTATCCATTCATAATAAATAAAGACCATGACAGAACGACAGGAAGGTGTTTTGAGTGTCCTGTGACTATTAATGAGGTTGGTCCGGAGTTGTACGCCTGATATATTGCACGTAGGTCGATAATCCATTGGAATATTGCACTTGCAGTTACATTGGGCTGTCGGTTTGTCGGCTGATGCCGAGTTAGATAGGATAGCCGATGACGTCGCACCTGTGCATTTCAATTAATCACTCTTAGGAAAGCTGGAAATTGTAGGTAGAGTCAAGCGAATATTCATCATATGAGAGATAATGCTGCCTGGAATGATGTATACGATAATTTAAAAAACGTAACGTTCGGAGGATTGTCAAATGAGAATGCTTACCTGGCAAAAAATAATTTTATAATTAAATGTCTACTAACTGCGGGTTAATCCTCCATAACCTTATTTTAAATAGGAAACTAACTTAAGCTAACGGTATAACACACACAAACTTCAATTCCCAGCAGTCAACCTTTAGGTCAGCATCCGAAAGTTGAAGGAACCAAAACGAACACCAGATACTAAGATCGGTAGGTGTGCTTTCTGAGTGTCAGGACCTAAAGCCTGGAATGCCACATGATTCAAGAACGATTATAGACGTGACAGAATTTAGAGCTAAACTCAAAACTCACCTTCTCAGACAGTCTTACCCATAAAAATTCTCCATTCCTAAAGAGTCCTAAATTCTCCAGTCTTTCAAAATAAATATCTATTCTACTTTTGCCACCAATCTTCTCAGAAATGTAATATCAACAGTAATGGAAGGTAGAAAATGTAAAATCATCCAATTTCCAGTGTTTTTTATATAGTATCCTCTGAGTGCAAGTCGTATTTTCTCCAAGCATAAACTTTCTAATAAAAGTGTGTTTATCACAAGTGACCTGCCAGGTAAGTATGTTTTCTGTATCTGTTTGTAAATAATAATGTCAGATAGATCCTAAGAACTACCAATAAATTTTAGAATTCCCCCTGAATAATATCTAATAATAATAACGTAACATTTTTATAGCGCAGTTTTGTGTTATTTTACTTCAAGTGTGCTTGACTATCATAAACATAAAAATAATCCCATACGAGCTCCTTAAGGCGCTCCGCCCACTCAGGCAACTGAAAACTCTCAACTGCCAACTGTCTTTGTATGACAATGTGATAGCCCGCACACTACACAATCACACAAAACCCCGTTGTAAATGGTAACGCAAGCGGTGACTTGCGACCATCTTGCGACTGTCACTGCTCATTGCCCTGGGCGGCCATTTCTAGTTGCTAGCTGTCAGCTGTCTCGTAGTTCGTCTATGGTTAAACAAGCTTTTTGACCAATCAAGACAGAGAAAAAGCCGGTTTTAGTTGGTTTTCAGTTGCCTCAGTGGGCGGAGCGCCTAAGAGTCCATTACAAAATATTGACAAAATAAATGAAACTATTTTAATATATATAAATAACTATTTAACAATTAAAATATTTTACTGTCTGTATCGTCCAGGAGCTGGCGCATTGCCGTCCACGGCAATAAGCACGGCGACTTGCGAGTCACTGCTTGCGTTGCCATTGACAACGGGTTTTTGAGAAATTATGTAGTATACTGACATACACAGGATAGCGAGTTTCGATTCAAACTTGTTTTTTTTTCAGTTGCCGCGTCAGCGGTCGCACTAAGTAATGGTTATTAGTAATTCCTTTTCGGTGTGGTTAATTAATTGGCGAAAGGGGTTTGAAAAAATGTTATTTTTATTAATGATCTCATTATTCTGAAGAAGAAACCGTCGGTTTCGACACATGTCGATAATTGTGATTACATAAGTAGTGTACACCAAGTTAATGGTAGATTCAGACTGGGTCGACGTACGTATGCATCGCTACGCCTAACAATATCTGGGCTACTTAGCAACCATAGATTTTCAATGAAAATTTATGTTTTAGAATCGTATTGGCCACACGCATCGCGACGCGCGATGTCTGTGGCCATTTTCGTAGAAAATGTATGGGTTGCTAAGCATTGTTTGGCGTAGCGATGCGTAAGTACGTCGTCCAGTCTGAATCTACCTTTATTGTTGCATTTCATTATTATGTACCTACTAATACAATATTTATCAGCGGCTGAGGCCAATTTAAATGTTTAGAACCAACTGTGGGTACCTACCTATTAATTAATTAATTAATATAAGTTTATTTCTACTACATTTATATTCAATTATTAATTTTTATTTTTCATTCTTGTAGATTCTAAGTCAGTTATAGTAAACAGTTATTATCTACTTCAAACATTATAATTTCTTAACTTTTTTTATTTAAAGGCTTTACTCCCCCACTCAAACACGAGAAATGTTTTCTCCGTTGAGTTGAGTACCTAGTTCGTTAAAAAAAATCTATTTGTAAATTGCTTTTAAGAACCAACTGTATTTATTTTCTAAATCTTATGTATATGTATTTTAAATAATTAAAAAAAAAGTATGAAATTAATGTGGGGATGACGTCTAAGGAGTATAAAAGAAAAATAAATTATTATCAAGAGATTGACGGACACGGGATGAGAAAAGAAAAACGAATTAGACTGCTAACATGAAAAAAATCAAAACCACGAGAAATCTCTTATGTACCTACCTGAGCGTCAATCTATACTTTTAAAAAATAAATTACGAACCAAATTTTAAAAATGTTTAATTAGCTGAAATTCATGGGATGGGAAAATGGGCCGGGGTAGTTTTTAGAAATCTCATGCAGACGGTGTGCCAAATTTCATCAATCTTGGAATAAAACTGGCGATTTGTGCAAAAAAAAAAACCCACAGATTTCTTCTTTACATTATATAGATAAAGATAGAGTTTTAAAAATTATAAAAAAATATGTCTTCCACAATTATTAATTTAAAATTTGTATTTGAATATACTTAAAAATTAAAATATTGAAAAACATGTATTTCTAATATCTTTTAATATATGTTTATAAATTATAGCACACACGATCAAATAAAATAATTCAAAATAATAATTTCGTTCGAATGTCTCTGTATCTGTGTGTAACTGGGGTTAAATGAATTCTCGAACGATTTGCTTTGATTTTCAAAATTGCAATTGATTTTGGGAAGATTCAGATAAGTGATTAGGTAAGTACCAAAATGATGTTGTTTTAAATAACTATTCAAAATTGAAGAAGAATATAACACTAATAATCTAAATTAAAATATGAAATGAACAAGACACAGAAAAATAATAAAAGATAACGGTCGCAACTGGGACTCGAACTCAGAAACTCTCGTCTTACCGGGAAGGCGCTTTATCCAATTCGGCCATTGCCACCGATATATTATCTTTATTTCGACCGTTATATTTTATTATTTTTCTGTGTCTTGTTCATTTTATTTTTTTATTTTTTATATCCTGAATACCTCACAAGAGTCCCAACTGCTCCCGTCTGGAGCCAGTGAGACTATGGCATCCCCAATTGGGGTATGTTATGAGGCTGAAGGTAAGTGGGTAAGGGAAGGAGACGAGGAAGAGGAAGGTGGGGAAGTACCTGGCTATTCAGATCTAGTCACTAAACACGGCTAAAGCCATTTCAAGCGTTATCTTTTTCTTCAATGATATATTGGAATAACCTTCAAAAAGTTGTGAAAAGAGAGTAGAACTAATTTATAGTTCTTTTTTTGAAATGTATAATTCTTTTGTTTAATTTTTCTACGAATGTCGTAATTTTTAAATTTACTAACGGTATTCGTTCGGTGGGTAAATTTCTGAATATTTTTTATATGAATGCTTTCAGATTCACAAATACGACGATTATAATATTCCGTGATTTTTCCTCGGATCTGCGCTAGTAAATTGATAATAAAGGGCGCGTCGGCGTGCCCCTGGTAGGATATTATTGCTTAGTTATGCTTAAAAAATATTACGTATGACGACATCATAATAATCACGGATTTTCTTTGTTCTTAATGCTCACAATATACAATTATTATCTTCAATAGTGGGCAAGCATCCACTGTCACTGCCACAAGCCATACTCTATAGAGTCTATAGTCTATAATGCTTGGTGTTTACATAAGGAGTGCATCGTGAGTGCACCGCGAATATATTCCGATCACGTCTCTATTGTGATATGCATGTGGCATTCGTCTCCTTTAACATTGAACACCACTTTATCCAACATTAGAGGTACCCACGACTATCGTACACCTTGACAACTGATGATGATGATACTGGTGGTTGTTATGTGAATATTGGTTGGTGTTTATCGCCATGTATCATCGCCGAATTTACACTACGCAACTAGTTGCATGCATGCTTCAAATAATTGCCCTACAACAAAAAAATTGTGTAAATTAGTGTCGTGCAACCTTCAGTGTAACAGCAACCATGGCACTATCAACATCAAAGTTTTTTTTTGCAATGCACAATGGTGTAATTGCGGAACTTTAGTATCGTGCAATCTTCAGTATCACAGCAACCATGGCACCATCAATATCAAAGCTTTTTTTGCAATGCGCAATGGTGTAATTGCGCAAATTTAGTGTCGTGCAACCTTCAGTATCACAGCAACCATCGCAACATCAACCTCAAAGCTTTTTTTGCAATATGCAATGGTGTAATTGCGCAAATTTTGTGTCGTGCAACCTTCAGCAACCATCGCAACATCAACCTCAAAGCTTTTTTTTGCAATATGCAATGGTGTAATTGCGCAAATTTAGTGTCGTGCAACCTTCAGTATCACAGCAACCATCGCAACATCAACCTCAAAGTTTTTTTTTGCAATGTGCAATGGTGTAATTGCGCAAATTTAGTGTCGTGCAACCTTCAGTATCACAGCAACCATCGCAACATCAACCTCAAAGCTTTTTTTGCAATATGCAATGGTGTAATTGCGCAAATTTAGTGTCGTGCAACCTTCAGTATCACAGCAACCATCGCAACATCAACCTCAAAGCTTTTTTTTGCAATGTGCAATGGTGTAATTGCGCAAATTTAGTGTCGTGCAACCTTCAGTATCAGAGCAACCATCGCAACATCAACCTCAAAGTTTTTTTTTGCAATATGCAATGGTGTAATTGCGCAAATTTAGTGTCGTGCAACCTTCAGCAACCATCGCAACATCAACCTCAAAGCTTTTTTTTGCAATGTGCAATGGTGTAATTGCGCAAATTTAGTGTCGTGCAACCTTCAGTATCACAGCAACCATCGCAACATCAACCTCAAAGCTTTTTTTGCAATATGCAATGGTGTAATTGCGCAAATTTTGTATCGTGCAACCTTCAGTATCACGGCAACCATCGCAACATCAACCTCAAAGCTTTTTTTTTTGCAATGTGCAATGGTGTAATTGCGCAAATTTAGTGTCGTGCAACCTTCAGTATCACAGCAACCATCGCAACATCAACCTCAAAGCTTTTTTTTGCAATGTGCAATGGTGTAATTGCGCAAATTTAGTGTCGTGCAACCTTCAGTATCACAGCAACCATCGCAACATCAACCTCAAAGCTTTTTTTTACAATATGCAAAGGTGTAATTGCGCAAATTTTGTGTATTGCAACCTTCAGTATCACAGCAACCATCGCAACATCAACCTCAAAGTTTTTTTTTTGCAATGCGCAATGGTTTAATTGCGCAAATTTAGTGTCGTGCAACCTTCAGTGTCACAGCAACCATGGCACTATCATGGCACATCAAAGCTTTTTTTTGCAACGCACAATGGTGTAATTGCGGAACTTTAGTATGGTGCAATCTTCAGTATCACAGCAACCATCGCAACATCAACATCAAAGCTTTTTTTTGCAATGCACAAAGGTGTAATTGCGGAAATTTAGTGTCGTAAAACCTTCAACCAACAAAACCAGCAACCATGGCACCATCAACATCAAAGCTTTTTTTTGCAATGCACAATGATGTTGTAATGAAATGCTAACATGGTTTCGCGACACTAGTTGCATGATAATTATACAATACGCAGTTAGTTGCATAGCACTAGTGGTGCCGTAATTTCACACTAGCGTATTGTAATTTTCTGGCATCAGGCCAATTAACCAGCGACCGAGAATTCAAATTTCACACTTGCGATCGTACCCTTGCAACTGTACAAGACGGTTCCGATGAGAAAGATTGATTATTCTCCGTACCCAAAAGTTTAACTAATAACTCAATATCGACTTTACTTCATTCAAAATTTGCTACATTTAAGTAAGTAATAAAAATGCTCAAACGCGTGATAATACATTTTTTAATATCGTGTACTTCTTGTAAGTATTTTTGGATCATAAGTATTTATGATTTTTCAATAATGTCTAAGCAAAATAAGTGTGTGAAAAAATTTGAAATATTTTAGTTTGTAAGACCTTAAATCGATAGACAAACAATATTTTATAATATTTTAGTCACAAAACACGTTCTTGGATTTATTTTTTAATGATTTTAATTGAACTAAAATTAAAATTCTGAAAATTAAAAAACTAGATTATGTATGATTTATATGATTTGAAATTTGTGATGTATAATACAATTTTTCGTTTGAAAATTTAACAAATCTGCCAACGACCAGCGGTATAACCTTAGTATATTAAAAATAAACTTAGTTTCTCAAAATTTAAAAAATGACTTTACCAGATAAAATAACAATCTTTCGTAACCAATTCATGTTTTTTTGTAAAAAAAGGCTAATACCTCAAGAATTTAATTAAAAAAGGACTAATTTCTGGTATTCTCTGGGTATACCCTCTTAAAGTTAATCATCTAGTAAAAGTTAGGCTTGCTTGAACAATAAATTGTATGCAGCAGATTTTTGAAAACGCGATTAAGTCAACTATCTAGTCAAAGTAGGCTTGCTTGATTAATGAAGAGTACGTCACAGATTGTCGATTCCTGAAACCGAAAAGTAGAAACAAATTTATGGACAGATGAAATGCCAACAGTCGAGTTAAAACAGGACATCGCTACGTTTAATTAATAACGTGCAATGCGCACCTATCTACTACTGATGATTTGTCACAAACCAATATGTGTAAATTTGAATAAAATTAGTACATTGTGGTCACTATTGTATAATGAAATGGAGGACTTTTTAACGATTTAATAATCAAGCACCGCTGATTTTTGAAATATCTTTATTTTGGAGGCGGGTATGGGTACCGCCGCCCCGGAAACCATTTATTGGCTAACCAACACCCCTTCCATAGATCACCCCAACAACGTTTTGTGACTCAGCAGGGGTTCATGGGGTGAGGCTTGTCTAGGTCTTGGCGGCGATTGCGTGTGTCCACCCACTGTACGTAGAGGGCCGCATCGGGAGAGACTGGTTAAGGGAGACCTAACCATGACCTCTTCAGCCAGACTCTCTCGACCCATCGCACTGCACCGCAATGTAAGGGATGGATTCATACTTCCTTCAATCCTGGACACAGTGATCTCCAGATTCCTACCAACCCCCTCAGATTTTTTCCTTCCCAGAACTTCTTCCCCTTCCTTTTTATAAAAAGACCATCCCCGTCCTCCAGCATCCTCTAAGGCCCTGAAGCAAATAATTTTCCTCTGTGTCTCCTGTGTGGAGGTAATGTAAAAAAATAATTAAAAATATGGCTAATGCTGTTATAGTTTATTGATATTGTATTTTTAGAACTATTGACTTTGTAAAGGTATGCAAGTAAATCTCTTTTTGGAAGTCACTAATTACTATCGAGTAAAATTTAAATCTTTACTATCCAGCCATTATTTCCACAATGTTTCAATTAGATAGAATCCACATGCGTAATAATGTGTTGATACATTAGGTATGTATTATCGTGCGGATGCTAAGTGAGTTATATTGCTGCGTCAAAGTGTAAATCAACCCAAATGGATTATAAACGATGGTGGGTGTACTGATTTATTAAATAAACATTAAAAATGCGATGACCTTTTAAATTCCAAGAGCAAAAGATAATTCTAGCTTAAACAGATATAGAAATGGGTGATTTTAGCCCACGTAATATCTGCGGTAATTTATGGAACCGTTTATTTTTATCTTGTTTAAAATAAAGGGTGATATTTTACTTAATACTATTTTACATTTATTATTATAATACTATTTCTATGTTCTCCCTAAAACGGTTATACACCAATATATCATGGAAAAGATTACACATTAAAAAGTGGATGGAGGCAGTTTTACTATTTTGTGACATGAGTCAAGAGATAGTTGCTAAATGACATTGAAAATGAAGATGGTCAATGCAGAATCGTTAAGCAGTTGAGTTTGGCGCGTTTTGATAGACAGAAGTCCTAGCTTTCGGAGCATAAAAAGTGCATGGGATCTCCCACGAGTATACTTGTTAGGGACAGATAAGTTAACTTCTTTCAACATAGGCGGATTGAGTATAGTCCCAGAGATTAGCTTATGTTTTCTTACATTATGTGCCTACGTTGTTAAACATATTAAGAGCGATTCACCAGCGGCTGAGAATATAAGTTTAAAAATGCTTGCATCTGTGCAGGAAGGTTCCAATAAGAAATATCGATTATTCCCTGTATCAAATTTTTAAAAATTTTAAATTTAAAATAGATTTATTTCATTAAAAACTTGCTTTAATATATTCTTATCCTACATTCATGTAAGCAATAAAAATGCTCAAAACGCACGATAATAAATTATTAAATATCGTGTACTTCTTGTAAGTATTTATGATTTTTTAATAATGTCTGAACAAAATAAGTGTGTAAATTTTTTTTTAATATATTTGTTTTTTAAGACCTTAAATAAATAGAAAAACTGAGGTATTTTTGTCACAAAACACGTACTCGGATTTATTTTTTAATGATTTTATTTTAACTAAAATTTTAATTTTAAAAACTGTGTTTACTAGATTATGTATTGATTTATTTTGTTGTATGATTATATGATTTGAAATTTGTGTTGTTTAATAGAATCTATCGTTTGAAAATTGAACAAATCTAACCTTAGTATATTAAAAATAAACTTAGTTTTTAAAAAAAATCAACACTGCCTGTACCAGATAAAATAACAATCTTTCAAAATCAATTTCTGTTTTTTTCTAAAAAAGAGTTAATACGTCTAGAATTTGATTTGAAAAGGACTAATTTCCGGTATTCTCTGGTAATACCCTCTAAACGTCGGTGTTGTGCAGTCCTGTGTGAAATCTGATTTAATGAGCTCAAATTTGCTTAAAAGTTGAGTGCCATTTTTAAAATTGTAACTGATTGTTGGAAGAATTCCGACGTTATCCTACTTATAGCATTGTGTTTTTTTACAAGAACGTTATTTTGATTTTCTCTTCGATATTTGAATTGCGTCAGAGTTAATCTTGAAGTCAGTTTTCGCGATTTTTCAAGGGTCTGGGTTTTTTTTTTCGAGATTCCATATTTATTTGTTAACTAAGGTGTTGCATCCAAAACTGCTTACGAATTACAACTTCATATTCACTTGAAAGTTCACTGTTAATACTAAAAACGAAACGATACGAAATGGTGTTTGCTGAAATTGGGTGATAGTATGTGTAGGAAAAAACAAGGTATGTAAGGGAAAAGGAAATACCAATCACAGCCCATCTGTATCTCTGTGAAAGAGCAGACACATACATAGCTTTCATAGCATTCACAATACAGTTATATAATTCCACCGCGATACCTTGATGTAATTATTGCCACAACAAAACGAATGAGTATAAAACGATATTATGTAGGTACTTCCGATATGGTCAAATTTCTTCTTTCTAATTAAAACGAGATTGTGTTCACGAAAAACACCAACTGGAGGTAGTTCCAAATCTTCCTCTATTTTTCAAAACAAATGCACTCGAACTTTTACTATTTTTCTTGCCATTATTCCAAATTTCAAATATTTTTCCAGCAAGGTGACGGTTAAGTAGAGGTAGGAACTGGATAAATGACATCCCTGTAGAAACTAAGAATATTATTACTAGGTAACTAAAGATATTTACCACAGTTCTCTCTAAAACGACGATAAATATTATATTCAAACAGTATTTGATTTTCAATTCCATGGATCCTGAGGCAAATGTTTTATAAATTTCAGCTTTATAAATCTTACAATAATTCAATTAAATAACCCGTGATTTTTCACGGGTCTGTGCTAATAATATTACCTTAATTGTAATACGAAAGCCACATTCAGATGCGAGTGAAGAGGTCCGTAGTTTATGCAAGCTCACTAAAACCTTCTACCGCAGTCTTTTGAAGCAGTTTTTTTTTTGTCACACAATTATAAATTTTTATACTACCGTGGAATACCAAAGTTTTCATATTACTTCCAAGTTTATAAACAAGGTACCCTTAAAAGGAAACCGGGCGGCGTGTTGTTTATGCGAACATATTCCCCAATTTCCTCTCTGGATTTCGACACAATCGCAAATATTTTTTAATATAATATACTTGTATCGTATCGGAACGTTTGCTTTTTTGATAAATTACTTCTTATAGTTGTTATAACCCTCCAAAAATCTTTTAAATTGCCTGGTTTGAACACCATCAACAGGCGTTCAGTATACAAACTAGACAATGTATTTTATAAAAAAAACAAAACGTAAAGACAGGTTGTATTTTTTTCTTATACAGTTAGTAAAAAAATCTTAAAAATCGGTCTGGTTTTGGAGGAGAAACACGGGGAAAACAAAACCTCGATATTGATGAAATTATTGTCAGCCTAAGGCGCCAGTTATCCCTTTTGGGAGTAAGAGCGACAGTGACAACAACAGTTTGCTAAAATACCTACAGTTTAAATTTCCTCTTAAGATGATAGACTTCGCTTTTCGGCCCATACAAAAAGGACGCCCGGGAAAAAACACTTTTCTACATCGAAAATTGCACAAAATGAATATATTTTTTTTATGTTGCCTTCTAGAGGGTGAAAACTGTGTCGGTATGTTTTCGAATTTTCGATGCGTTTCGTATTAACGTAAACATTCACTGTCAAACATGTACAATTTATCAAAAAATATTATTTAAGGAAAAAGTGCTGCTAACTCGACTCTCATAAAGAATTATAAAATTATAAAAAGCTACCGACGTAGCTTCTTCTTTCTAAAAAATATATATATATTTTAAAATTTCAATTTCCTGAATGTTTCGGTGTAGAAATGTGTATTCTCCATAAACCCCTTTTCGAGCGATTTCTGTAGGTAAATTTGAGCGTTGTCTCATTCGCACATTTCGCATTCGCATGTATTGTAAGTGTGCGTGAGCTTATTGTGAGCGGGACAGAATGACACTCGCGGGTGTTCCGCGTGTGGTTCAAAGTCTAGCCTCTTAAGATGAAACCCGGTGGTGGAGAAATTTGACTAAATTTGTTGCTGTCATGGTTGCTCTTACTCCACCGGATATTGAGCGAAAGGGACAATGCACCTCGGGCTACTAATACCTAACTAAAATCGAGGTTTTGTATTCCCCACTTTTCTCCTCCAAAAGTGGACTGATTTTCATTTTTTTTTACCAACTACATAAGAAAAAACTATTCTATGTCTGTACGTTTAGCTTTTAAAAAAAAAACATTGTCTAGATTGTATACTGAACGTCTTTTAACGGCGTTTAAACCAGTTAATTTTATTGATTTTTGGAAGGTCATAACTTCCATAAAAAGTAACTTATCAAAAAAAAAAACAAAAAGTACCGACACGCTAGTAGTTGATATCTATTTTATGTAAAAACAATATTTTCTCTAGGGTTAAAATCCAGAGAGATAAATACGGAATACGTTTGTATGGAAAAATCACCGCCGGGTATCCCCTTAATGGCTGCATTTACAATAGAAAAGCTGCTATCTGCTTTGTAGCTTTCTAGTGCATCGATAGCCACTCGCGGATTTTTTTAAACATCAGCTTCACACATTACTTAAAATTATGAGGCGGGTATTAGTACCGCCGCCATGGGAACCATTTATTGGATAACCAACACCTCTTCCATCGGATCGGGAGAGGCGACCTTTTGACCTCTACGGCCAGACTCTCTTGACCCAGAGCCTTGCGCCGCAGTTGGGAGGTAGATTCATTCATTCGTCACTCCTGAACACATTGACCCGCAGATTCCTACACAACTCTCACATATTTTTCCTTCCCAAAACTTTCACTTCTTTCTTTACCCAAAAAAATCAACCACACAGCATCCCCAAAGATGACATAGGCTCTCTAGAGATTTTTTTCATCAATTTTATGTCATCTTTGGGAATACTGTATTGAACGGCCTTTTTGAGGAAAGGATCAGAGGAAGTTCAGGGAAGGAAAATGATTTATGTGGGTGATTAGGAATCTGGACATCAGATGTATAAAGCCATCCCTCTTACTGCGGTACAATGGGTCTAGACTCTAGAGAGTCTGACCAGAGAGTTCTTAGGGTCTCCCTCAATCGGCCTCTCCCGACCCTGCCCGCCAGGCAGTTACTAGGCAGACGCCTCAATTCCTATACATAATATTAAATGTTTTGCTAATTTGTTAAAAAAAATGCTTAATGAAAAGTCCATTACAAGAACATTTAATAAAAATAAATGCCTAGATATATGTGTATATATGAACTTTGTAAAACCCTTCAAATAAATATTATTTTTTTATCGAAAGACTAAAATCGTTAGAACTTTTAATAAACAACCACAAAGTATAAACTGCTTATGATGAATCAACAAAGGTGTTTTATACAAAGAAATTAAAAAGAGTGAAAAAAAGAAAAAAAAAAAATTTAACATAAAGTTAACAGATGTATACTTATTAAAATAATAATAATAATAAAATAATAGGTAAATTAACGCCAAAGTATTTATCAGTATATTTTTCGGTAAACCTGACTTTTCCGAATTTCTGCAAGAATGTTCTTAACCATAGATCAAATGACAAGTGCTAATATTAAAAAAATATTGACATTAAGTAGTAGGTACTTAATAATTTTAAATAAAACAATAACTTAGTAAACACCACTTTTGTTTTAACCCGTTTAATCACAGGAGACCATATTTGTCCCAGGTCACATTGCTCTCACAGGAATCGTTGTTTTTCCCTTACTACCATGGTCAGAAATGTGATCTAAACGGTATTGGAAAGAGAATACAACAAACTATATATTCAAATCTAAAAGAAAACCTCAAAAAAAGTAAAATTTACCCTTCTGAAACCAAAGTTTCCGATAGCAATTACAAAAAAAATTATGCAACTTTGTGAATTTTTTAAGAATTTTTTTTACATGAAACGAAAAAAAAGGAGGTGACAGTAAGGTTTATAATTCATTTACCTAATGAAATAAGTATGTGTTTTATTTTTTTTTCATTATCAGTAATTTTAGTTAGAAAAAAAAAGTAAAGTGAGCCATTTTTAAAACTTTTTAAAGTTTTCGCAAAAAAAATTTATATTTAATAAAATACATAGTAATTTTTAATATAGAAATTTGAAAGCCTATTTCATCACCTTTCGAAAACAGTTTTTAGTTTTCGAATACGTTAACAAATGTTCCATTATTTGGATTTTATTGTAAAGCGGGAATATTTTTAGCCTCTGACAAAATACGCCAATTTTTTTAGGGGTTAATGCTTTATGCCGACCGGGTTTTGCTACCACCGTCTTCTTAAGGGCAGTAAAATCTCTACTCTAATTATAATTTCACATCACAAAGTATCTGCTTCATATGAACAAACTTAATAATTTGTTTAAATTATACAATAAATTAATATTCAAGCAGTTTTCGAATTTGGAGCCAAAACCGTTTGTTTACCTTAAAATATGTTTACCTTTGGTAGACACGCACGTGTCACATTTTCCCACGCTGTCGGAGGCGGAACTACCCCAACTCAACTGGGCGTCGCCCTCCGGAGCCGCCTATGGCGGGCCACTGCGTGGGCTCAACCAACATCTCCTATCGATTTCATCCCAAACAACACCCGCCACCCCACACACCCTACAGTTTGGAAATGTCAAAGATGCAAGTTTGCCATAAAGACAGTTTGGGAAATATCTAGATAACACTTCTCTGCAGATAATAGCTAATGATAATGATAATAGTGTCATCTCAAGTGCTAAAGATAAATAAAGTTTGTTCTCATTCATGTCCTCTGCGTACAAACTGTACCTAAATTTCTCTAATAAACAATAAACAGTCATTTATTGTTTCTGTGTTTAATTCGTAGAACTCTATTTATTATTTTTTTAAATTATCAAATTTAATTTTATTAAATTTTTTTTTTTTTTTTAAACAATAACAGTGTTAATCTCAAGAGACCTCCCAGGTAAGTAGGTATGATTCAGAATATTTTCTGACTGAACAGGATATAATTAGCGTTATTCAAATCATCCAAATTTTTATTTATTGTTATTAAGTTTATTTTGTAGAACTCCATTTTATTTTTTTATTTCTTTTATATATTCAATAATATTATTATTCAATGTATAAAAACAGTTTATTATTAACAAGTTATGCTTCGTAATTATTATTATGTGTTACAGCTGTTTCGCCCTCTGAAGGCATTGTCAAACTGGTCAATGCCTTCCAATGTTAAGTTAAATTTTTGTATTGGAGTTCTAATAAGAGTTTTGGCTTTAATTTGAATTCCGATTTACATTTTAATATTTTTTTATTTTATTATATATTTTTTTAAATTATATTGTGTGTGTTGAATTAAAGATTTTATTTAATTTTTTATAACTTAATTTAATTGTATTTTAATTTAATTTTGATTTTTTTCTATTTTATATGGAGTTACTGTTGAAAACCAGCTGCATTTTAGGAGAAATACTGAATTGTAGCCGAGCACTGAGTGACCTTTTCGTCAATACAATCAATAACATGTGTAATATTGTAAGAAATCTATTGATGAATAAACGTTTTTTTATTATTATTATTATTACATTATCAGACATCAGTATATTTATTCGTCATGAGACCGAAGATTAACCATTTGTTTGATAATCACAAACTACTGTCACAGATCCGTAAACCGTAAATTGTAAATGCTTAGGTACTCAATGTAGACAATACTAGCGACTCTCAAACGTAAATTTGGAACAGAAAAATGAAAAAAAGATACGGTCGCATCTAGGAATTGATAGTGGGTTCCTTTTACTTACCTTTTAAAAAATATTTTATACATTTTTATATTTTACATGTACCTATGCAATTTTTTTAATGCATGAACTTATTATGTTGAAAATAACAATGCGAAATAATAAAGAACTAACTAAATTAAAGAAATTACAGAGATAAGTGTTTTTTTAGCATCTCTGCCGCGCGTCAAAATAGCGTCATGGTTTATTACATAAGTTAGTTAAAGAAAATCACATCAGGTCTGTGATTGTTTGAGTTCCTCTTGGTTCCACCTTGGCACTGGTCAGCAGAGACCAGTTAGCAGTGAACAGCTCAGGAGTCAGCTCTAGGAGTGTTGTTTTCCCACATAATATGGAACGGAGTAAGTTCGCTGCCAACTTTACTCCAGAAATAGCGCCCGTTTCCGTTCGGTGTCCGAAAGTTGACGACACCGGATTTATATAGATTTGTAAATGGCAACAAATCGTGTCAATGAATAGTCGACTTTATATGTGTTGTTATTTTTCCGTTTTCAAATAAAAAAATTAAAGTGTTAAAACAAAAATTTGATCTGCCTTCCTGTTTTTGAAGATAATTTTTTGTCTAACTTTAACTGCTACTAATCTTAAATTTATGCATACGATACTTTTTCTTGACAATATTAAGAAAGATACTGTGTTTTTACTTATGTCGACAGAGTAGCACTTAATCCAAAACATGCTAACACCTCACCTCAGGTTCTTCCAGTGAGGTGTTTACAAAATTCTACTATATATTAACCTTTTTACATCCAGTTACTACAAATAGTGCGTGTTATACAAGTTGTTTAAATGGGTACAAAAAATACAGATTAGGAACTTATCTCTTTACTTTTTATCTTCGAAAATATTAACGACAATATTATATTTAAAAAAATTGTATTAATTTCACATTTAAATTCATTTGCATTACCACGGCCACCAAACCATACTACTGCCCAAATCATGGCAGTCGTATATAGGCTAGAGGAATATAATATAATATAATACAATGCAATATACTAAATTTTACATAATGCTTTATAATTTTCTCTAGGGATATTTTAACATCCCTAGAAGAAACAGGTACTTACTTAAAATACTCATACATACTCTTTGAACAGGAAAAGGTCAAATTCTTTTCAAAAATTAAATGTTTCGAAACTGCTTAAAAAATAAAATAAAAATAAAAGTAAATATATAAATGAACTAAGGATATATAAATCCAGAAACAAGAATAATAACTATTTTTAAATTCATATTTTTTTATTTATAACCAAGAACTCAATGCTACTACTGTACAGTGAGCAGAACAATGAAGAGCTCCCAAGAAATTGTGACCAACACAAAATAAGAGTAAAATGTATAAATTTTTTTTAAAAATAATATTATATTTGAAGGGTCGATTTCAACTCATGCAATATTTTATAAAAGCTCCCCCTTTCAAAAAGCCATTTTTGTAAAATAATTATTTAATAAATCTCCGATAAGATATTTCAATGTTTATTTAAACAGCTCATATAAGTTAGGTTCATCATTTTCTTAAATCTAAAATTAATCTTGTTTACACAATTTCGTAATTGGATAAGTCAAGTCGATTTGTTATGTACAGATAATCCTATTGTGTTAATTGAATATATTATTTTTTTGTCTTGACATAACAGTGGAAAAAAAATTGGAGGTCAGATTTTCAGTTGCGATTTTAAAATTTTTCATTTTTTAACTTGTAGATATTTTCAACATATTCTACGAGCTCGCGCCTATTTTCCGAGTTTATCAGTACTTCAGTACCTATGTAAAATGTTTAAATTTGTCTAATCCGTAACAGCACTATATAAGAAAACATAACATGGAATTTCTGCAGAATTCATTCATACAATATAACGTTAGGTCACTCTGATAGTGGAGAGATTATAACGTATGACATGTGTAGAGTACTGCGTACTGTGCAGTGTATATTTGATGTATTCGCTCTCAGTTTAGCGCGTCTTGCAACGATCGTAACGGGTGATTTTCCTCGAGAAGTTGGCAGTTGGCAGTGGTACCTACGGAGAGTGGCACTCGGAGGCAGGGAGCATTTCCTTTCACGCTGGCAACACTTTGCAGCGTTTCCTTTTAGGCAAACTCATTCATGAGAAAAAAACACACACGGGTCGCGTTTGTTTGAATTCCGCTATGGGTCGCGGGTCGCGGGTCGCGGGGCTCGCTCGGCTGGCGATGAATGGCGGCGGGCGGAGTGGGGCGGTGGTGGGCGGCGAGGGGGCGGGCGGAGTGGGGGGAGGCGCGCATGCGCGGGGCGGCCGCCGCCACACGGCCCCGGCCCGCAGCCCAGGTCGCACGCCGCACGCTCCGACAAGCCCCGGCACCTCGCCCCCCCACCCGCCCCCTGTGAAGTGAAGTGCCCCCAGTGCCAGTGAGTCGCAGTGTCAGTGTTGTCAGTGTGGAATAGCCAGATATTTGGAGCGGCGGCGGAATCCGTCTCGCCGCCTGTGCTTATTTCTGTGTGGGTGAACCGAGCGGCAGTGAATGAGGAAGCGACAACAGCGCCGCCCCCGCCCCCGCCCTCGCCCTCGCCCCGGGCCCCCTTCGCCCCTGGCCCCCCCGCTCATAGCTGACGGTAAGCCCACCCCCCGCGGCCCCCCCCCATCCGCCCCGCGCGGCTATTTCTACTTTTCCACGAAACTTGTAAACCAAACAACATGTGTTCCCGCACCTAACCGCTGCCAGCATCCAGCGAGCACCTAGCACCTGACACCTAGCAGCCAGCACCCAGCACCCAGCAGCCAGCAGCCAGCAGCTAGCCTAGGAACATAAAACATAAAAGTAAACACGAACCCAGCCGCGGTTAGGATTACGAGTACAGGGTTATCAGCCCCCAGCTTCCACATAAAGCTACCAACTTACACACAATCCTCAACTCTACTACATTCAGTTCCATGCCCTGACTACTGTTCTCTCCTGCTATCCTTGCATCATCTAGACACCTTCTCCCAGTCGATTCCTGAACCTGAACAAATATCTAACATTCAAATTGTCCAGCTTTTAACTGATCCACTGAAACAATTTGTTGAAACAGTTTTCAAAGCGTGACCAAATATATGCTACAATTAAAAAGTTTCATGATTAATTACCTGCAAATTATTCACAAGCCCCATACTATCTAAACCTGTATGAATAACGAACGTCCTGTATTTGCGTTCGTTGTATTATTATTTCATTGACAACGTTGAGAACTAATCGACTGGCTGCGTGGTGTCCTAACCATCGAGTCGTTTGTACTTATTAATGAACTGCTACAGCCAATAGGATTAACCCAACCGTCAAAGATTGTAGCAAATATTTATTGCCATTACTGCATTGGGACATTGGGTCAATCGTCCTCATTGCCTCAGCTTTGAGGTGAACAACCGGAGAGTCATTATTTTAAAAGATTGATTCGATTGAGCCATTCGTTCCGTATTCATTTTTAAAAAAGTGTCCAGAAAAGCCAGTACAATACTGATGGAATAACAAATAATACATTTAAAAATAAATGCATTTTCTTCTACAATCCTTCAACAGGTACAATAACTGCTCGAAATGAAAATATAAAACCTACATTTAAGGTTGTTGTAAGTATCAAAATTACTGAAAAAATTGTACTCTAATTAAATGTATCTACCTTTATTGATTATATGCCTAATTGTATGTACAATGATTCTATTTTTTGTTTTTCTACTTCATGCTCCAATAGGATCCACAACAATATCTGCAAAATTCATTCAGAGTAAAAAATCTGATAGTGCTTGAAACCCAACAAAAAATCAATAGTACCTACCTATCATAGTAAAACAATGTATGTTTGTCAACAATCTGCTCGATCCTGCTCATAGCTGAGAAATGAGTATCAGAGGGTGTACGAGTAGATAAGCCATCGTGATATAATAACAATAATAAGAAATCTCACGTTACAAACTTAACCTTTGCTTCGGTTCTTGACTCTCCTACACTTGACTCGACTCATATCAGAGCGTTCAATATGTAGTAGGCAATAAGTACCAACGCCACGTGCTTTTCCTTTGCCTGCTCATAACCCCGTTATTCAGTCTCTACATAATAGTCTAATAAATCTAATCTAAAATATACCTGCTATCGTAGTTCCTACCTGACGACTGTTCCGCCGTCAGTCTAAGATTTCAAATTTGTTGCTTGTGATGATTATTGTTTTCATCCCATTTAAAATCTTTCTCCTCGTCTGCCATCTGTCGCAGCTACAGAATCCCACAACTTCTCTTCAACATCTGCTCACACTTTGGACCCATTAAATCTTTAATTGATTCCCAATTTATCTGATCTTTTGCCTCTCGAGAGCTGTGTAGGCTGTATGTGGTCAGATTCCTTGAATAAAGAAGGTTTGATCGATTGTCCGTTGACTCGTGTGTCCGCCTCGGCTTAATGAAATCATTTAGTAGGAGTTATAACATTAATAGTCGTAAAGAAAAGCGGATTAACATTTTGAGCTGATTTAGAATAGAGTTAATTCAGTATCTATATCTGCAAAAAGTAGACCAACCACAAACTACTTTGTAATTACCTCACGGTAGGTTGAGTCATCTTAGTGAAATCCGGAATCTGTAGTAAAATTATACTATTCACAAAGATAAAATTTTAACCGTCAGTTTGTCTTTCGTCTCCTGTTTGCCAAATTCAAAACATTACATATTCTGAGTTAACAGTAACATCTAGATCCTTTTCAATGTCGGTCGTTGAACTTGGAAATATCTTTATGTGGGTACTTCTCACTTTGCTGTAAGTAGATTCAGTTGAGCTACATACTTTTATTATTAGACTGCTTGATTTCTGTACACAACAAAGTATGAGTCTGTTAGTATCGCCTAGTGCCTGGTGTTCAATGGGCCACGGAGCCCACGGTAATGTATGCACGAGTGTGTCGTTAATCGTGGTGTGGAGGTGTTTGTTCGTACGGCGCGGGCGTATAGGTTGGGAGAACCACATTCAACTTTCGATAATACTCAGGCATTATTCAACTAGTAAATAGAACCTTCGAGAAAGTCCTGGAAAATTTAGCGCACTGTCGTCAAATCGGGCTTACGATACCTTGCCACTTTCCTGACGCCTACCAAGTACAAGAATTAAACTCCTACCAAGTACCCAAATGATTCCTAATGTTGGAATCCACGATTGGTTTTGAATGACTTCTTCACCATCATTACGGCGCTATAATATCTATTATACAAGTGCTTTTTATTATCCTGTATAAATTTTGTAATATTATATCGGAAATTGAGTAATTTTGTGAAAAATTGCTTAACTCCAAAAGTTAAAAGTGCAAGATTCCCTTCTGTTTTTTTAGTGACAATTGACTTCGGTTACACCTACTATGTATATAAAACCAATCCATCTCGAGATGTAAGATTCGGAATAGGGCGAAATCACGTATCCTTACTCAGATGCCGATACGTTTTTGATGAAAATTGCTTTATTTTATTTTGCAAAATTCAAGCACAAATATTAAAATGTTTTCCGATCATAATCTAAAGAACTTAATTTGCCACATTATACAATGAAACCATATCCGAAAAGTGGTTCAGTGAGAATTCTAAGCCATCAAATTTTCAAACCAAAAACTCACGACTTTTCATTACTTCGCATTACATTTCTGCTATCTAAAAGTCAGCACACAAAGCACACGTGTCCGCCATGCTTGTACTGAAATGTCATACCGGGAGTTAGATATTCTCCCAAACAAATAGTAGTATCTCGGCGATAGATGGAATACTCCACAGTCGAGACACTCGGCACAGTAAATAGTAAACGAGTAAAATCAAAGTCCAGCAATATTCCCCACATGGTTTCATGACAACTCAACAAAGTGGCATTTTAACACCCCTTTGAAGGTCACTTCCCCACATGCAGTTTGTTGCCTGTTTCAAACATAATAATAATAATAATTGGATGACTTGTATAGCGCCGTTTTTGTGAAAAATCACCTCAAGGGCGCTGTACAAATTTCAATAATTTCTACAATCTTACTTCTAACTACACACTAGAAAATATAAAAAACCTATGGCTAAAACAATGGATGCAAATCCACCGGTTCTTTGATCAGCGATACAAAACTATATGTACAATGCATCTGAACAACGAGCGCGGTGCAGCCCAAAAATGTAAATGCTCGACAATTCGTAAGTTTTTGCACAAGCGCAAGTAAATATGTATACAAACAGATTTGAAATGTTTGAATCCAACAAGCAAACGGTATACTCAAAATTAACATGAAAATAAATGTTCTCTTCCAGTAATAATATTGTCTAAATGATTATTAATTTATAAGGTCAACGACTGATTTTACACCGTGGTGATATTCAGTCCCAATATACGTGAACTTCACTTTTCTAAATATGTAAGAAGTTATCAAAATAGTTTTAGTCTCTGGCGATAATTTTTTAAAACCTGTGTGTATAATCATTTTATCACTTTTCATACTTTGACATTAATGCTTGTGCGATGATAATAAAAGTCATACATGTATTTCCATTGGCTGAAATAATATTTCCTACTAATTTTTTGCGAGCTGTAATAAGTATCGTGATTTCCATGTAATCTCCATTACTTGGCACAATGAGCCGCTCATTGTTTTTAAAATGATAATTATTTTCATATTGTTCGATCAACAAACCAGTTTGCAATTCTCAATGAGACGCAAGAAACGTGTTTAATTAATTCCCCTATTGTAAACGGTTTTCTAATATTATTGTAGAAAGCAATCACTTTGTGGTATGCTTAGGTATATAATAAAAATATAACACGAGTTTTTATTAATTTATTTTACCGACCGTTTTCGCTTTGCTCGAGCATCATCAGGATACAAATTGATACTAATCAATAAATACAAAATGTTCGCTTATATATAAATACAGAGGGAGACAACACGATAAAATTATAACAAACAGTGAGTATACATTTACATTAATACAAATAAAACGGGAAAATAACCGACAGGTAAATGCAGATAATAGTTATCGAAAGAGACAAAGGGAAACTTTTAATAGTTTAATGGAGACAGACCTAATATTGGGATACTAGATACCTATAAGTACACGATATTTGGTTTTTACTGCTTTTTAAATTTCTGGTGCTTACAAATTATTTAGACGGTTACTTTTATGGGGGATTTTAGCAGGTTTTCTAATAATTTCCCTCATTTTAGTGTGGTGATTTATCCGACGTTTCGAGCATTGAATTTCTTGCGAGAATTGTTACGATTCTTCAGTCATGGCCACGTTTCTCTAAGTCTTAGTTGTGGTTGGGTGTGTATCTTTTGTCTGTTCCGGTGTCTCCTAAAAAGAAACACGAGTAGGTGTGTTGTACTGGGAGGGAGGGGGGGAACAAACATTAACCGAAAAGGATCCTTTATGAACTACCGGCCACATGTCGCGTACCCTTTTAGCTGTACTGCCCACACGTGTGGTGAATCTCTCTACGATCTTACGTTTGCTTGCTTATTCGGTAGTAATAATAATACTTGGATAATTTGTAGAGCGCCGTTTTAGTGAGAAATCACCTCAAGGACGCTGTAAAATTTATCATGAATTCTTAGGCTGTTTATTATTTACAAATTGGTGCAGAAACATACTTACCTGGCAGATCACTTCTGATACACACTTTAATTAGAAAGTTTATGCTTGGAAAAGAAACAATTTTGCACGCGGAGGACATTATATTTATAATACTGGAAATTGCATGATTTTACATTTGCAACCCCCATCACTGTTCATGTGTTGATATACAAAAAGTATATAAGAAGATTAATGCCAAAGTTGAGTTAATATTTATCTTTAGCCACTGGCACTGGAGCGACAGAGCAATTAAAATATTTTTTCTCGGATTGCCAATGGAAATCATACCTCCGAATTTGAATATGGAGACATACAAACTGATTATAGTTCTATGTAGCCAATGAATTCCCCTATCTTTTGTCTGTTATCACATATTTGTAGGATTTATAAAAAAACACATTTTGGCAACAAAGCAATCCTAGGTTTTGGAAATAGTGCCATAATGTGGCAAAAAGCGCTCGAGTGGTTATACACTTGTGAATTTAGGACTCTTCAGGATTGGAGAATTGTCATGAAGTATCCAACCTTTACAAAAGCTTACAAATAAGAATTTGCTTATATTTGTACACAATTAGTAATTTACAATGTCGCGGACTGTGAAATTAAAAGGTTTTTAACTTTATGGATTTATAGTTTTTGACTGTCTGAAAAGGTGAGTTTTAAGTTTAACTCTAAATTCTGCCGAGTATGTGATCATTCTTAACTCATGGGGCTGTGTTGGCAATAATAATAATAATTTAAAATAAAACAATAAATTGTAATTATTTTTTATACTTTATGCCGACCGGGTTTCGCTACAACCGTAGCTTCTTCAGGGTAGTATAATCTCTACTAATAAAGTACTCTACAGTAGAAATTATACTGCTCTGAAGAAACTACGGTTGTAGCGAAACCCGGTCGGCATAAAGTATAAAAATAAAAGTGGTGTTTACAAAGTTATTGTTTTATTTTAAAATTATAATGTCACATCATAAAGCAACTGCTTCATATGAACAAATAATAATAATAGGTTAATTTGTAAAAATCATCTCAAGAGCGTTGTGGTATTATAAACTTCAGTACGGACGTTAATAACGGATAGATGGATAAATGAGTGTCAGGAGAACCTAAGCCCGACTTGTTTGTCCAATAAAATAAACAAGATTCAAAGAATTATTTCTGTTTTTTTCATTACTTACTAGAATCTCCGCCTAGTAAAAACTAAAACTTGATTACGCATGCTGTGAATATTTTTAATTGGAGTGTTAATATCTGTGCACATTCTTACGGCAACATCACTCTAAATGTTTCAAACAATAAATAAAATAAAAGCTGAAAAAAACACATGCAAAAAAATATATCGACTGTAATCGTAAGTGGTCTAACCACAATTTTATAATGCATTCATAAGGCGAAACAGCTGTCACAGACAATATTATCAACAATATCACAGTGTAGCTTGTTTAATAATAAACTGTTTTTATAAATTGAATAATAATATTATTGAATTTATAAACTAAAATAAAATGGAGTTCTACGATTTAAACATCATCATTATTTTCATCGTTTCCATAAAATAAATGTGCACGAATATATTACATATATTATAGAGATTAAAAATGTAGATCACATAAATGAGTAATGGTGAAATACATATATATTAAAAATCAGGATTAAACAACCAACCACTCATACCATTTTCCTTCCCAGAACATCCCCTCTTTTCTTTTCTAGAAAGACCCTAACAGCGTCCCCAAAGATGATATTGACCCTGAGTGGAATTATTTCCTCACGGCCTCCTGTGTGGAGCTAATGTTAAAAAAGGTAGTAGTAATAAACAAGTAAAGCACAGAAAACCATCTTAAAAGTAATACTGAAAAAACATAGAAGTACTGACACAGACCAAATTTTCAACATGTTTGACGTACTAGATATACACCAATTACATTAAAACACTACTAAACTATATTTTTGACCAAAAAAACGAACTCCAACAAACACAAACTAACAATAATAGTAGACCAGTTAGACAAACGTACAAAAACAACATAAAAACTTTGATAGTAAAATCAAAGTTTGGACAAAGACACCATAAATACCAGGCAATAAAAGCATTCAACAATCTCACACTGGTATAAAAAATGAAGCAAACAAAAAACATTTCAGATGCAAAATGAATCAATGGATTAAAGAAAAAAAAGGATAATATATAAACTAACACAAAAATTTTTGTATTTTTAATTTTAATTTAATTACACTTTGAATAATTATTGTCTTGAAAATGGGGGCCTCAGAACGGGTGGAGTGCCCAGTGGGATTCGCATTGATAAAAATACAGTGTAAAAAAATCTTGGTGTCATGATAATAAAAAAATAAAAAAGCAAATGCATAGATAAGTAAGAAGTAAGTACCTACTACAATACTAAAGGTAACTATATAAATTAAGTATGCAAGAGGTGACATTGTTGTGTTATGTTTTGTTGGTACAACTAGAAAATATTTATAGGAATTAGAACAAGAAAGACGTATAAAAAGGTCATGCAGGGCAGTTTTACTATTTTGTGACACATGTCAAAAAATATATACTAAACCGTCAGTAAGTAAGACGCCCCAAGGTTCGAATCCCGGCCTGCGCAGGTAAATTTTTTTGTAACTTGATTAACAATTTAATCATTTTAAATAAGATGGCATAGTTCCTGAGGGAAATTACTTTCCTCAGGGTCTCCTGTAGCAAATGTAAAAAAAAATTGCGGCACGTTCTTGAGTGGAAGACACTCTGGTGTAAGACCACCATATAGAATTGAAACGACCAAGACCGTAGAATTGAATTGACCAGATCTGAATATCCAAGTACTTCCCCATCCCTTTCCCCTTCCCCACTACCTTCACCCTCATAACATAATCCAACTGAGGATGCCATAATCTCGCTAGCTCTAGGCGGTTGACAGCAGTTGGGACTCTTGTGCTGTATTCACATTAAAGGGGTGACGTTGAAAATATCATTGATCAATGCAACATCGTGCAGATGAGTCGCTCTGCTCTCGCTTTCGGAGCACATAAAAAGTGCATGGGATCTCCCACGAGTATTCTCATAAGACAGTAAAATGTCTCTTTCTCCGTTTTTAATCCATCCAGAAACTGTGAGGTATATATTTTCAGCGTCAAATGAAAATGTTGTCGTAATTTCCCAACGAATAAAAAAATCTAATTGAACTATTGGATTTAGTCAATTTCTCTTGAATTCTCAGCCCATTGTCCATTTCAGCAGGGAAACTCCGTCCCGGGAAACCGCGCCTCTTTTCTCGTTTTCCTCATTTTCCTAGCCTCGTGTTATCAGTTTATTCACAGCGAAGACATTGAATGCGAATATTTATTATGAATGAATGTTTCCACAGCTTCACGTAAAGCCCGTTTCGTTCAACAAACGCGGCTTGGGATATTCAACATTCAAGCCAGCCACTGACCACTAGTTTCCTAGTTTGTTGCTGATCTAGTATTTATTATACCTGACCGCTGTCGATGATCGCTTTGATTTTATATCAAACTAGTAGAGAGTCCAACCATATCGCTGTACATTGTACTTGATGAAGTGATTCTCTCTTTGACAATCACGATTACGATTATTGAATCAAAAAATAAACAGAAGGCAACAATCATTTTAATTTCAATTTTTAACTTTTTAACTTAATGAGTTAAACCTTAAGTTATAATATTTTATTTAATGAAGATAATATTAGCGAAACTCAATCGAAAATCTGAAACAGAAAAATCAGAAAAATATACGGATACATCTGGGACTCGAACCTAGCCATCTGGGTCTTGGTCCGGAAAGACGAAGGTTCGGGTTCGAGTCTCAGATGTATCCGTATCTTTTTCTGTTTCAGATTTTCGCTAATACTATCTTCATAAATTAAAATATATTTTCAGTTGTAAAGTATTTTTTGCATTAGTTCCACACTTTGGCCTTGAGGAAAAACAATTCCCTCGGGGCCTATATATTTGGGGATGCTTTATGGGTGGCCTTTTAGGGAAAGGAAGGAGAGGAAATTCTACAAGGAAAAAGGTATGAGGGTTGGTATGGATTTAGGGGTCAATGTGTTCAGGAGTAACGGAGTATGAATACATCTCTCCAACTCCGGTGCCAAGCGATGGATCGATGAAGAGTCCGGGTAAGAAGTCTTAGGTGTAATGGTCAGCATATATTGCCTTCCAAGCACTTGATTGGAGCTTGATTCTCGGCCTTGGCAATCTCATTTATTGTTACATTTCAATTTAAAAATTCATATATTTTTTTAATTTTCCTGCGATTTTTCACGGGTCTGTGCTAGTAAAAGATAAATTAAAAAATATATTCATAGAATCTTTGAGAAAAACTTCGAAGGCACTGTAAAAAGCTAGAAAATAAAGCTGTAAACGTTTAACTATTAAAGTAGATTGACTGGAGGAAAACTGTTTTTACATATTTACGAATAATAATAATAAAATTGGTTAACTTTAATAGCTCCTTTTTATGAAAAATCACCTCAAGGGCAATTTTTTTAGAAAGAAATGAAAATAGATATGAAAAAGAAAACAGAAAAAAATAAGACGAGATGAAAGGAGAAGATAGTAATGGGATATTATCTAATATTATATTTACTAAGCATAATAATTGAGATATACTATTGAAAAAGTATTTTAATTAAGCTTTTGAATTTTGTATAATTTGTTTACATGTTATCTTATTGGTTACTATTTCACTTCAACATATTTGTTAAATTGTTGCGCTGTGGTGGTACTACATCTCGGGATAGTTATAGAGCCAAGAATACTTGGTCTATTGGTGTTCGAAAAAGGCGTTACGCTTTCATTGTTGAAAAGACTGTGAATTTGTAAAAAATATTTTTATATGATTTTATATTCTGTAGCAACGATGCACCCGAATAGTAAGCGTTGCATATCTACACTATTCCAACAAAAAAAACGTATCGCATTACATATTGATTTACATTACATTACATTACAGAAGTATTGGTGTGATTTTAGGTCTCATTGAACACATTCAAGCAATGACGACTATCTGAATGAATGTTTACGGTGTTTTTACTTTTTAAAATATTGTTACCTCTGCAGTACATCCTAAGTGGGCTATTATTATTGTTATTTACTGGTAGTACTGTAAACAGTAAACCTCGTGTCCAAAAAACAAGTTTCTACGTTTCTATTATTTAATAAATTAACAATTTAAACGTCTATGAACAAAACCAAATTTTCCTAGAAATCATATTCTTTGTAACTAGTATCTACTTAATTATGAACCATATGATTTTAAAAATAGTTTTTTTATAGTTCTAACAAGGAATTACACAATTTGTCCAATGAAACGTAATTGGACCAACTCAATGACAATTCTTTCTTCGAACTTTCGTCAGGAAGGTAGGTTGGAAAAATGCTAATAAGAAAGTCTAAAATAAACGCGACAATTTCACATTTAAAAAAGAATCTTTACTGAACCACTAAAACGGCCAAAATCTTGAATCGGAAACAGAACCTACAAACAAATTTATTGACAGGTGAAATGCAAAACGGATTAGTTAATATTATTATAGCGAAAAATCTACGAACTTGGAAGACTAGACCAGTCTACGCTACCCTTGACTATGAAAATATGATAAAAAATAAAGTTAGTGACCAATTTTAACCGACTTGAATCTAATCATAACAAATCGTATCTTACGAATTGTACGGCATTCCACAATGGCATAAAATATAAATAGATTTCCCTCCAATCCGCTGTCGCAAGTGAGACTTGTCTAACGTGCATTTCTGCCCGTGCGCTTTACACAGTTCACTTTTAGTACGCAAAGTCGAAATTTATCTACTTACTGTTTTTGGTATAGGTATCAGTCTATCTGTACATATGCTATTATCATTAGAATCGTGACAATCATCCATTTTTTTTTTAAATATATATAGTACTTATCTAGTTTGTAATATCACAATTGTCCTCTCCAGAGACATTCATTATTTGTAAATATTAGAGCCAGTATTCTCCAGTACTACAGGATGCTTATTGAAAGACATTATTTAAATCACAGGACTGTTTATTGACGTATCGTAATTTATTATTATACTTCAGAGGACAAACGTCCTTTCCTGTCTGAAAGCTAGGTTTTGTTTGTTGAACTTCTGAATTAATGGCAACACTAAAAGATGGTTGTTTTTCACTAATTTGTAGCTCAAAAGAAAGGCATTTAAAAAATTGTGCTGGGAATTCGTCGAATAAAATCTACTAGAAATTGAAATAACATAATCAAGTTACGTGGTAAAACTACTGAACCATTTACCTAATTTCCTTTTTGTCTATTTGTGAAGAGGTTTGGCTTCCACAGATCACGTGAAATGGATCCCGCAGTCAGAGCGTGAGAGTAAAGAGTGTGGCAAGAAATTAAGACTTATTTTGAGAACTACAAAGCCCACGCTTGCGAATGTGTTTGGTCGTAGCTCCCAGCAGTCATTCCATTAAACTACCGACCTGTGTCATTGTCGCCTGAAATTTGGCAGTATAATGGATCACGGGTCCGCCCATTTCAATAAAAAAGAGCCATATTGTTGTCACCTGTCTGACTTCATATTTTGAATGGCCCAATGTTGCCAAGTCCCCCGCGAACGCGGTGTTATGTTGCTTGTTATTGAGATCTGCTTACTGAGATCTGCGGACTGAGATCTGCGGACTGAGATCTGCGGACTGAGATCTGCGGACTGAGATCTGCGGACTGAGATCTGCGGACAGAGATCTTCGGACTGAGATCTGCGAACAGAGATCTGCGGATGGAGATCTGCAGACAGCGATCTTCGGACTGAGATCTTCGGACTGGTATCTTCGGACTGAGATCTGCGGACTGAGATCTGCGGTTAGAGATCTGCAGACAGAGATCTGCGCAAAGAGATCATCGTACTGAGATCTGCGGACTGAGATCTACGGTCTGCGAAATGCGGATTGCAGACTGACAATAACTAATTCACCATCTTTACTTCACTAACATTCATAATTCGTCGCTATCAATGCAAATAAGCGTATCTCATAAATGGAACATTTTTAGGAGATCCAGAAAATTTTAATATTTTTGTTGTATTCTCTTTTTAAATTCACCCCACACATGATGCCTTCAAGAAAATAATTTCCCTCGGGGCCTATATCATCTTTGCAGATACTGTTTGGGGGGCTTTTTAAGGAAAGGAAGGAGAGGGAGTTCTAGGAAGGAAAAAGATATGAGAGGTGGGTATGATGTGTGTCCAGGAGTAACTGACGTTTGAATCCATCCTTCTCGCTGCGGTGAAATACGATGGGTCGAGAGAAATCAGCTGGATAGGTTAAAGGGTCTCTCTAAGCCGACCTTTCCGAATCCAGCTCGCCGCGCAGCTGGTGGGCAGGATGATTTGCCGCCAAGTCCTGGACACACCTCTCACCTGATTAAGTAACCAAAATGAAACTAACCACTTGAGGTGACCTTTGACCCATTCTTACACATTTTATTAAATGTTTCGCTTGTCGGGAAAAAAAAAAGTTATTAAAACCGCATTAGCGAAACATGTAATAAAATGCATGAGAATCCGAACAAAATCATTTTTTTCTCTCCTTAAAATTTTACCAAATATGGATAAGGTATGCCTGTTTGCTATGCATTGAATGACTTTACCAACGGAGTTGTATATAATATCTGCAGAGTTCAACATAAACATGGTGTTCGTAATATTTTTGTGGCGATGTCTGATATCTTAAGATTGTTTTATTTTATAAATCAGATATTTTCAATTATCAGTCTCCTTTTCGTTTTCTCTCTCTAGCAGGAAACATTCCTCCGCTGCATCTCATATCACATTCATAAAAGCACCTTATTAATTTCTCGTATTTGTAGTGTTGAAACACGTGCATCTGTTGTTGAATATATTTAAATGTTATTGCTGGACGCGTTCAAGACTTTCAATGACACGCTCACACAAATAAGTTTACGGCTATGAGATTCTTTCCAGCGAGGAGAGTACCTCAATAATAAAGTGTGTATTGGCTTTTAAAAATTTATCGAAATCTCATTTTAAATTCATGCTATTCCCCGCTGCCATGTACCAACCAACCAAACAACCATACACTATTGAACTATTGGGTATTTATTATTCTGCGTCGCGTGTCGCGTCGTCTTCAAGCGCTAAAGATCGAACCTTCAAATGGATTCTTAGCGTGCATTTATATTTGATTTTAAAACTTTCATGGTTTCTTGTTTCCAGAAGTTTATTTACTTTTTCAATTCAAGTAAGAATTCAAAACATTTTCTGCGATGTTCCTGTTGATTTTGTTTAGTTAGTCAGGCATCGAAATTGTCTGCCAAATACAAATTTCTGTATTTTAGACCCTTGCAATACCTTTCAATTTGGGAGACTGGTATGCGTACCATCCATTCATTGGTTAAGCAAAACCTCTGCCATAGGTCACCCCAAGTGATTCGGTACGTTTGGAGTCTTAGCATGGGTGCCCGGGTTCATTGGATGAGGATTAGATACAGAACAGTCATTTGGTACGAAAAAGGGGGTCACCTGGAAAGTTTTCCGGAAGTTTTGAAAATTGGTAATATAATAGATTTCGATGTGCTCTTTCCGAATTTTAATTTTGCCACTCTTTGTCGCTCGCATTTTTCCAAAATGGCGCCTAATAGCAGTCTTTTGTCAATATCTCCTTTCCGACTCATTTTACAATAAAAACATGTACATATGTACAAAGTATTTATTGTTTTTGTGTTTAATTCGTAGAACTAAATTTATTTATTTTTAATGTAATTTAAATTACAGAACTTAATAATAAACATTATTAAATTTAATTTAAATTATATTCAAAAAAATTAAATGAACTATATATTTTTTTACAAAATAAACAACAACAAAAAATATAACATTTAAGTACTAACAATTGTTTTGTAAAATCAATAGTTTTGGCGAACGAGCGCCGCAAAGTATACTTCAATGTGCGATTTGGCAAAAAAAACTCATTTCCACGCCACCTTGAGGCAGAGTAAGCGGCTCGTTTTTTTTATCGTGGTGTCTGTCCCCTGTGTGCCTAATCCACATGTTATGCACAATTCCGAAATTTAGCTCAATATTTTTCGTTTTGCTGTTCCTGATGGACCAGGCGTTGCAAGTTCGTCTTTGGTATCGATCGAGACGCCACAGATCGAAATTTCATCCGCATCATATGCGATGGGATTATCAGACTCATCACAATCCTCTTCGTTTTTGATTCCATCATATCCCATCGTGTCACATCAAGTAAGAGGCCCGAAGAGTGAAGAATTAGTTTCCCTGCCTCGCCTCTCGCATCTACCTTTCATAATAATAATGTTGAGGCGCCGCCGAGTAAAAATACTACGCATTTCTGGTTTTGAGATTGTGTCCGTGCATATATATTTTTTTATTTATCTGGTGTTCCGTTTCACACAAGGCCAGATGGAACATTGAAGTTTTACATAAATATATTCCAATTGAAAACACACGACTGTCTCCATTCCTAACACTGACTCATCGAGCGGGATTAGGAACACCACACATTGGTAATGGTAAGGTGCAACTGTATTCACACCAAGGGCGAACTTTGTTGAACGTCTCCAGCACTTGTCGAATTTTCAAATCTTCAATAAGTTTTCCCCTCCGTCTGAACATAATGTGTTCTTAATCTCTTCAGTGATTTCTCACTGAATTAAAGCATGTAAGCATTAGGCACACGAGGTGATAAAAAAAAACTAGGCCAAGATCAACTGCAAAAAAGAAGGCGTGAAATAAACAGTGCGAACAAACACTCTATCTGAGATTATTATTTACTCCTTGTTTTCAAAAAAGCGTACGATAATACATATACACATAGATTTGCATAGATATGACTATGATTTCATTACTATAGTACGAAGGTTGAATGATATTATCTAATCTATTAGCAGAATGTCTTTAGATTTTTGCCTATCAAACAGAAATCATAATATCAATCGCTAACAAAAAACAATAACACGTGTTTGAAAATGAATTTATAATTATGCATGGATCTATTTTTATATCACTTTCTAGATTTAAACATTTAATCCTGATTCAAGATCATTTCTTGGACTTACGTAAGCTATTATTATCAGCGGTTGCAAATTTTAGCGCCACCAACTGAATGCGGTCAAGGGCATGCAATATAAACAATACTGGTAACATGTTATATCCGACTTGTATGATTAATAAACATGACCATTATACATTGTCCTTATCAATACCATTCGCGCTCATGAATTGTTAGTAATCTCATTAATTTCGGGACTTGAAGTTTGCAAGTTTCTTTTATACTTGTCTTTTTTCAAATTTTGGAAACTAACAGTTTCAAGAAACATAAAATATAATTGGTAGTTAGATAGTCTTATTAGTCAAATTACTTTTGATGGCCATGCAGCTCTTGTTGATGCACACTTCTTTAATAATGCCATTCATCCTCTCAGCAGTCCTTCTCTCCCAGCCTCTCCAGATTATCCATGATGCACTGTCTTGGTCTGCCAAAACGTCTTGTACCAGATGGTTTGGCTTCATTCACCATCTTATAGGTTTTTCTCCTACCGTATCGGTGGTAGTTGCCTGTCACTCACGCTGCTGATGATAAAGGGTCTATTGTCCAAATAATAACGCATTCCTTTCTAGGACTAATCTGAGGACTATGACTGATGCATCTTCAGCCAAAAGTAAGAAATTCTACTGAACAATTGCAGACAACAAAAGGACAGTCACCAAAGATCTTTGTAATTAATTCACAATAATAAAAATCGAGTGGTATAAAAATGGCACGAAGTCATGCCTTTTTCCTAATCGTTTTAAGATTGAAACACACAGGAAGGGATCAATTAAAACTCAAACGTCTGTCTCGAGAGTGACCGCAGTTTGTCATTTGACTCATTCGTAATAATTATTTTGAGTATTTTTTGCTCGACACCCCGAAAAGTGACCCGTGAGTACATTTGTTAAATGGTCGGTCGCTAAAAGTAGATCCAGATTACAGAATTTTGATCGTTCATCAGTTTAATCGGTTCCTTAGTCACCATTCGAAATTAAAAGTTTGATGGGCTGCCCGATTCCCTATCAAATTAAAAGTCTGCCAACTTTGATATAGCGTCCAGTTGCCGTACAATTGACTATGACTGTACAATTGCCGATGCTTTCAGTTCAAAGAGCAAATTTGTTGGTTATTTATCATTTATCAGAACGAACTGTACAAATAACCAATCTTATCTTACTAATATTATAAACGCGAAAGTTTGTATGGATGTATGTGTGTTTGTTACTCTTTCACGCAAAATTTACCGAATGGATTTTAATGAAACTTTACAATAATATAGCTCATACATCAGAATAACATATAGGCTATAATTTATAAGGCTAGCTATTAATTTTCAATATATTGAAAATAATAATTTGTCAAAATTTGAGAATGACATTTTGCAAAACAATGATTGTTAAGACAAAATTCTATTTTTGAAAATTTTTAAATTAGTGAATTTATTTGAAGTACTCGCACAATACTTTGAATCGAATGAAGAATTATAGATATTTTAATAAATAGGTTAAGAATTTTGCTATAAACGTAGATGGGACCTAGATAAAGAAAAAAGATTACTCGAAGTACTAAGTCGCGGGCAGAAGCTATTATATTATAATTAATTTTAGAATCATTGTTTCTTGTTTTGTGTTGTATTTATAGAATCTAGTTTACTGTTTATTGTGTTTATAAACTACATGATATATATAGACATTTACGTAGACTCACCAAGCTGGGTGGCTGCCTGTTTCATGGTTCAGTGATCATTTTTCAGAACAAACTGTACAAATAACAAATACACCAAAATTAATTTTATAATCATTGTTTCTTGTTTTGTGTTGTATTTATAGTATCTAGTTTACTGTTTATTGTTTTTATAAACTATGTCATATATAGACATTTACGTAGATTCACCATACTAGGTGGCTGCCTGTTTCATGGTTACCAATGGAATATAGTTATAGCTTTGTCTGTATAAGTCTAGTGTAAACAAACACACTGAATAAACCTGCTGAAAATTGTCAAAGTTATAATGTGAAGAAGAAAATAGAAAAAGTCGTGCAAAAGATTAGATTATTACAAACAAATTTATCATTTTTTAGATTTTTCTGATACAATATACATACACACTCACTGTCCTTCATAAATAACCGAACCACGCTTACAATATTCTTGACTGATTGAATTGAAGTTTATAATACTCATTCGTTTTATAATAAAAACAATGATAACAGTTTTCGGTAACATTTCTTTGTCGCTAAGTACTAAATTACTGTTAGTTACTGAGTAGGTACTAACTACTAAATACTGTATACACGATTGATTGTAAGCGTTTCTGCCGGTGCCAGTACTGTCAGTGGTGCAACAGTTCAATCAAAAACATCTTATACCTGTATAGCAATCGGCCGATTATCGGGCAGTGTTCGCATCCACCACCATGCAAAAAGTTTTATTTGCGAACTGTGTGAGGAAACAGCCCGATAAAATTGAACTATCTTTTGTCTGTTTTCTGTGCCTTACTTGACTGCTAAAAAAGTCTTTTGAAAGAAAAAAGTATTTTTTCTTTAAAGCGACATTTACTTTGAATTAGACGACCATATTATTTTTAACTTATTCGATTCGTTTCATGATTTATAACTTGTTTACATCTGAACTCGAGAGTGTTTAGTTTTGGACTGTTACGTTGCAAGGCACAAATAAAACAACGGCGGTGAAATAATATGCAAGCCCTGATCAAGCAACCAACCGGCCAACCTCCCAACAGCTGTTCAAACAAGAACGGGCCTTTGTTTTTCCCTTTGATTGGAAATTCCTGAAAAACTTTTTTTTTTGATAACACACACACACTTTTGAAAAAAATAAGATGATTTATTAAAAGCTAACTGCAAATTCATTTAGATCAGCAAAATGTTACTTTTTTTTGGGGTTATTCTTTGATTAGACTACTTCAGATCAACCATCAATATATTTTCTATTCGAGATCTTTTTCCCTGTTGATCACTTTTATTGAGGTACCATCTGAAAATCCTTAACCGTCAAAACTACCCGTGCAATCAACAGTTACGTACATACTGCAACGGTGTTATCAGTTATAACAATAGTTAGGTCTTCCTCACACACTATACAAGACAAAAAAATATCAGACGAAAATAAAATGAACAAAACAAAAACGCAGAATCGTTTACTGTTTATAGAAATCCATATAAATCCTTGTAATCCATATCCTTGATCCCAATGAAATTAATAATCTTCCGAGATTAAGCAAATTTAAAAAAAACTGCACCAAGTTTATATCAGACCACACGAGTGGATCTTTTTTAAGTGTTTCTCGTATTACACTAATATAAATAAATAATATTTAATAAATACATTCTTCTAAGTAATGTTGACAACCCGCAGCGCAGTGGCTGTGTAGGTATCTAATATATAGGTAAATAGTTAGTAGGTACAGTGCAAAAGATATTGGGAATTGCCGATAATGCAGTACTGCAGTACTGGCTGGTATATAACAATGATGACAGGTGATTTGCCTTATCGCTCGGAACTTGCGGCTGGCGGTTGGTCCATTCATTTGTATGATACTCGCCTAGAATGTCGAAGGTCGCGCATGTGCTTCTCCTCTCTCTGCAACGGAATTTCGCAAAAAAACCTAAGAAATCGTTTGTTAAATTTTTTTGTGAAAATGTTAGCTATTGATTGTCTTCCTCAGTGACAAGAACCAACTGCCTCGGCCGAAACACTAAAAATTTGATGGTATGTAATGTATGCATAAATGCATGTTGTACCGTGTAGGGACAGTCGGGGGCTTTTATAATCATTTAATAGTAGCTTCGTTTCAAAAACCAATTAGAGTCTTGGCGTGAGAACCGATAGAGGGATCCATCTTGTCCTTAAAACGGTTGGTAAAAGTGGCGTGTGCCCTCGACTGTCTTCCTCGGTGGACTCATTTTTATCACACCTTACGTCTTCAGAGCATTTTGTTTTGATATTTACCACCCTTCACAAATTTCTCTTCATATATTAGTCTGAAATAATTCCCTCTGAAGTTATGCACTGTGCACTACACAAGCAGTTCCAACTGGCCAGATCCAGACTGATGGAGGGAGCTGTCCTATTCTGAACAAGGAGACAGCTACCACCGTACTTACGAATGTTGTGTTTTCTTGCACAAACTGCTATAATAGCCGTCGCGTTAAATGGGGAACGCCGTGTTCTGAATGCGTAGTGCAGCAGGAATCCATAGCTTGCTGTCATATCTGTGGGCACGGGGATTGGGCAGCCGATACAGTGCGAGTTTGCTCCGTGTGCCTGCCGCCATGCGCCGCGCGCCGCCCCGCGTTCCGAAATTGTGCCGACGTTTAATTTTGACTTATGAAATGTTTACGGCACCAGAATAGCGCGGCAGGCCGACGAACCCACAGGAAGCGGCCGGCAGGAAGTGCCCTCCCCCCCTACCGCTACTCCCTCCGCCCAGCACTACCGTCCAGCTACCAGCTACCACGCTGAGATCAGTCAACAGTCAACTACTACACAGCTTCTACCAATGAGTACACAACGCACAGCAGTCACCGAAAAAACAAGAACCACACAATACAAGTCTTCTGCTTCCATTCGATTGTCAGGAAACTTGACTCAAACCAAAACAGCTCTTTTGCTGCGGATCATGATAATAATAAGTTCAGTAATAAATAAGCCTCGCACATAGACGTGGAATGCCCGTTGCCGTCCGTCGCTCTGTTTGTTGACCTTGAGACTTGAGCCAGAACAGTGAGCAGTGAGCACGCTGCTATAGGTATTCTTCAGATTGCCTTTGTCTACATTTTTCTTCCACCCTCATGGCTTAGAATTGATAATACACGACGAATAAATTTTATAGTATATTACTAACTTGTCGGAATATCTTGAAACATTATTTTTGTTGTTGTTTATTATTAGATTTTTGTTTCTGTGCTTTATAATATTGTTGCGAACCTGATTTAAAGTTCCGTATTTAATGATTATTCATAATACCGTATTCATTGTATAGGAACCGCTTACGTAATATCTGTTGAACTCGACATTACGAGGGGTCATCTCCGGGAAGTCGCAAGCTTAGATCCTCCTTCTCGGGAGTCTAAGCTGAATTATGTTTTTTATTCTTTCAGTTGTAAAATAATTCAAATTCCAATAATGTATCCAATGCCCCAGTAAGTTGAGCTTTGCCGTTGTTCGTAGTCCGTTACTTGTGATGTTCATCTATCTGGTTTCCAGCGAAAGTAAGGTGGCACTCGCTCGAAAGCCTGCATCTGTAACTCTGTACAGCCTGATGGGGAGGTGTTGTTGAACTCTTGCTCCTCGGTGGCTCTGTTTTAAATTGAATGCTCGAGATTCCCGCGTGTAGCAGTTTGGGCCTCACTTCCGTGTAGGGACCCACTTCTCAGTGAATAATTGGTTTCTCCAGCCTTCGTCCGCTCTGTGTTATGTCAATAAAAACACACTTCGGAGTTATCATAATCGAGGTCGTGGGCTGTAAGAGAGTACAAACTGTCGAAAAGTAACGGTACCACTGACCGCTGGAAGCCCAGCGAAAGTTACTTCGGATTTAACAGATTGATGGAGATAATGTTCTGCGAGCTACCTTGCCACGCCTGAGTGGGATTCCAGGACCAGAGGCCAGATCACCTGGAATAACAATAGTGAAGCTGCTGTGTACGTGTACTCAATAACTCAATGAGTCTGACTCTTGTGCCTATTCGAGTAATAGTTCCGCGGATCCCCTAACCTCGTGAACTGCTAGTGTTGTAAGCTCCAAGGTGGGCTTGGTATTGGTGTGTTCACCGCTGAAGAAGAAGAAGATTGACTATGGCGTGTCTACGTCTACAGTCTACGTATACAGTATACACACTAACCAATGCATTAAGTATTAACGCACACGCAGGCCGGGAAATAATGCTGTTGTACTTGCATACTTAAGGACACTCCTGTTTGCGTGTTTAATATTTTTAATGAAACAACTACACTCTTATACCAAAACGATTCATCACGCTTCGCTAAATGGTGTCCACATTTTTCATCAATAATTTTCTCAGTGACGATTTTAATTTGTTTTATTTATTTTATTTAGAATATTATGATCACGTGTCGCATTTTACATGTACATGTGTATGTACGAATATACAGGGTGTAAAGCATCTTACTTGACTTACTTTAACCAGTGATTCCTGGAATTATTTTAAGTAAAAAATGTAAATAAATTTTTTGTCTCCGGTGACATTTTTTTTTCTACAAAAACATAAAAATCAGTAGGTATTGGGAAATTAGGGGCGAGGTGAGGGGTTGGTTGGTTACTTGGCTTAAAGACCAGCGACGACATGTGGAAGAATTATTTTTTTCTTTGGTTTTGAAGAAAAAGTTTTTGAAAAAAAAAAAAATCTCACCAAAAAAGTCACCGGAGACCAAAATTTCATTTACAATTTTTGCTCCAAATAATGTCAGGAATCACTGGTTAAAGTAACTCAAGTACGATGCTTAACACCCTGTATATTTTTATACATATAACTAAAGGACATATTAGTTCTTTTTTTTCCAATTGTCCATTTTCGTATACACCTTTTATCTTTTTTAATGTTTGAATTATTACCCGTCTCAGAACAGACATCGCCTAGTGAGGCGGGTAATTTACTTGTTTATAAAATATTATATTACCTTAATAAACGCCCGGGTTGCCGGCAATGAATGAAATAATTAATTAATAATTTTAATCTGTATTTTTTTTGCCTTTTTAAATTTTTTATTTATTTATTAAGTGAAAGGAAATATATCTACATATTTCGCTTTATTAACTTAAGTATATACATTGATACAAAAAATATTAATAATGATGGTTTACTACCTAACACCGAGTAGATAATATCATCCACCTTTGAAGGCGCAACGTATCGCGTGATGTCCATTATACGTTGATGGCCATAAAATATAACATTCAATGTATCTTCTGATTTAAATTGTGTATCAAATCTCCAACATTTTTCATTAATGAATATCTCGCGTGTTGGGGAATATGTAATACTATGTATGATGGGGATAAAAATATATAAATCTCGATTGTTCGGTCCAATCCAGGCTCCTAACGGACAATCAACCTATGTCATTCCTTCTGTCAAACCCTGGCTTAAATTTAAACTTTCGTATTACGAGAATGGGTTAGTAATAATAATTTGACCCGGGGCAGAATTAGATTCTGAGAATCTGAATAATAATTTATTTAGATTTTTTATACCCTGTCAAAAATTCTACTGGTTTATGTATCTTTTATTTGAATACACGTGTTAGGCTTTCTGAGATGAAGAATAAAAACAATTTTATTATAATGTGTGCTTTATGGTGGATAGACGATATGCTTTAAACCTATATCAAATAGTTGGAGGAACATGTTGGAGTGTGATTATCATCTTAATTCACGCCTCCATGTGAACCCATCATGAGGCCTGATGGGTTTACATGGAGTCTTATTATATATTACCTGTGGTCTATTGTGTTACCAAGTCACGGGAAACAAACCACTTTTTTACACTGTACTCCCTCTGTTCTCCTGGAAGATTCAACAGTAAAATGGTGTAAATATTAGACAATGCATATGTCTCAGTTACTTCATTAATATTATCTAGGATTTGTAACTTAAGACGATAGACTTCGCTTTTCGGCCCATACAAAAAGGACGCCCGGGAAAAAACACTTTTCTACATGGAAAATTGCACAAAATGAATATATTTTTTTATATTGCCTTCTAGAGGGTGAAAACTATGTCGGTATGTTTTCGAATTTTCGATGCGTTTCGTATTAACGTAAACATTCACTGTCAAACATGTACGATTTATCAAAAAATGTTATTTAAGGAAAAAGTGCTGCTAGCTCAACTCTCATAAAGAATTATAAAATTATAAAAAGCTACCGACGTAGCTTCTTCTTTCTAAAAAATATATTTTTTTTAAATTTCAATTTCGTGAAAGTTTCGGTGTAGAAAAGTGTATTCTCCATAAACCCCTTTTCGAGCGATTTCTGTAGGTAAATTTGAGCGTTGTCTCATTCGCACATTTCGCATTCGCATGTATTGTAAGTGTGCGTGAGCTTATTGTGAGCGGGACAGAATGACAGACGCGGGTGTTCCGCGTGTCGTTCAAAGTCTAGCCTCTTAAATCCTCAGGCCTCGAGCATATTAGTCAGAAGGTCAGAATATTTTCGCTCTGCAATAAAATCCAAAATAAATGGATTATTTCCGAACGTTTCCGAAAACAAAACAAAAACTGTTTTTGAATCATATAACTTTTGAAAAATAAAATTTTTCAATGCTAACTTAAAAGTTTTTAAAAATGGCTCACCTTACGTTTTTTTTAAATTAACGATAACGAAAAAACCTAAAAATGCATACATGTTTTATTGGACAAATATATTATAAACGTTACATTTTTTGTTGTTTCATTAATATTTTTTTTGAATTCCGATTCAAAACTATGTTTTTATAAACATATACATTTTACTTATATTGTGTTTAACCATTATATTTTAATATAAAGCGTGGTGTTTTCTTTTTCCGATACCGTTTATATCATATTTCTCAGTATGATAGTAAGGGAGACATAACGATGAGACCTATATGAGTTTTTCCAAAAGTGAACAAATCAGCTAACAGATACATTTTTAGATTCTCACGGCCAAAAGCATTTTCGTTGTTTGTTTTTGGGGTGTTATGCCGTGTTGTGCTACCTCCTTCTTTAGCCGACGTTTCGGACAGCGTTGCAGTGTCCATCATCAGGGCAGATCCGGCAGATCCGTCGATGTGAATTTGTTGTGTCAAGTGTGTGCTTATTTACTTGGAAGCGATACCGTGTCGTCAGCTTCAATCCACTACGAGCCGGTAGGTATTTCAAAAGGTAGTAGGTAGGTATGGTAGGTACTTCTGAAATACCTACCAGCTCGTAGTGGATTGAAGCTGACGACACGGTATCGCTTCCAAGTAAATAAGCACACACTTGACACAACAAATTCACATCGACGGATCTGCCGGATCTGCCCTGATGATGGACACTGCAACGCTGTCCGCAACGTCGGCTAAAGAAGGAGGTAGCACAACACGGCATAACACCCCAAAAACAAACAACGAAAATCAGCTAACATTTTAATGAAATTAATCATGAGATATTTGTGCAAAGTTCCAGCCATATTATTACGTTTTTATATATATAGATTTGTTTTTAATGTCCAAATTAATTCGCTTGCTATAATTATAACGTTATGTTGTAAAACCAGGACAGAATAATGTAGGTACTATCCAACTTACATAATGTAGGCACTTACACTATTTACTCTTTTCTGTGTGAGTTCACGATATCACACACAAACATTAATGCATGCACATAAGTAGGTATAGGGAATGTATCTTAATGAATATAATAGCTCGGTACTGTGCATGGTTAGGTATAGCCACAAACAAAACACCACACCGAACACCACACCAACCACCAAACACCACACCACGACCACACCATACCACACACAAGTCCACTGTTGCCATACCGGCACCTAATGAATGGCTCCATTCATCGAAGTCTGTTAACTGTCATACTTCATAAGATGTTTTAAGAAAACATTATCGAGAAATAATGTAACAGTAATCCCATATATTATATTCGAAACACAGATTATAATATTTACTCAAATTGTAACCAGAATTTAGAATTTCCATTAGAAAAAACCAACCCACATCACGATCATAAACGTACGTAATTAAAAAAAAATGGTAGTTGAATTCTTCCTTGAATTTTACCATAAATAAAATAAAATATAATTTTATCTTAAGAGGATACCCGGCGGTGATTTTTCCATACAAACGTATTCCCTATTTATCTCTCTGGATTTTAACCCGAGAGAAAATATTGTTTTTGCATAAAATAGATATCAACTACTAGCATGTCGGTACTTTTTGTTTTTTTTTTTGATAAGTTCCTTTTTATAGAAGTTATGACCTTCCAAAAATCAATAAAATTGACTGGTTTAAACGCCGTCAAAAGATGTTCAGTATACAAACCAGACAATGTTTTTTTAAAAAAAGCAAAACGTACAGACATAGAATAGTTTTTTCTTATGTAGTTGGTCAAAAAAAATTTGAAAATCAGTCCACTTTTGGAGGAGAAAAGTGGGGAATACAAAACCTCCATTTTAGTTAGGTGTCAGTGCATTGTCCCTTTCGCTCAATATCCGGTGGAGTAAGAGCAACAGTGACAGCAATATTTTAGTAAAATCTATTTCTGCACCACCGGGTATCATCTTAAGTGTCCATCCATACAATCTATACACATTCATTTCATAACGCCAGAGCTCACCATTATATATAGGAACCGACGCGGGTGTGCGCACAACAAGGTATAGAAAATAATAAGGGATATTATGAAATGAATTTTTGAATTGAAATTGAAAAGTTTCTTATTTCCTATATTATTTATCCGATTGCGATTAAACTGTGGTGATTTGTTTTGCGCACGCCTGCGAAGATTCCTATAAACTCGGGCGCGAAATTTGTACCAAAAAATTACAAAAGGTGGCGCGTGAGTTGTTTGAAAAATGTGTGTATTTCGTAGAGTTATTACGAGGAGGCATTTCAACACATGTCGGGTAATCGCTAGTATATAATATTAATAGCATCTCATCTCATATATTGTCAAGTTGTTATTGACCTATTTACAAATGATTTATTTTTTTATTTTTAACTTTTTTGAATTTCCAAAATTTCCCTTTGTACGTTTTCAAGTTTCAATTAAGATTATTTATATAAATTTATTTATTTCTTACTTCAAATGATATAATTTCTATACCTTATACTGTAGAGGCACTAGGTACTCCTCAATTCAAACACAGAGAAATGTTTCCTCCATTGATTTAGGTAGTTTAATGTTTTTTTTCTTTTTTAAATCTATCACAGATATATGTATTTTAAATAATAATAATAAAAAACATTTCTTTTTCAGTCATAAGTCGCCTTAAAATGAACGCAAGTACCTATCTATCACTGCTCTTTAAATATCAGAAAATCTTTAATTAAATGCAACCAAAATCACGGTCATTATTTTGACAGAATATGTTTTCCTGGCGGGAAATATGGCGTCTCTAGCTCACTCGGGGTTGCCATGATGAGAATTTTCCAATGAAAAACATTATGTCAGTATCTACTTACCTACCATTTTAATGTGTAACGTTTTTTTTCTGTGCGTGAAGCGGTTGGTGAAGTATTTCGTAGTGGCCTTATCAGCGGTTTATTATATTATTATAATGTATTTATAATATTAAATTGTGAATACGACTGGTTTGAATGTTGAATACAATGTACGTATTATCTGGGCGTTATCACCCGGTCGCCATAATAAGTGATGATATTTGAGGGATGTTGGTTACGATAACCTCTCTTATAGAGTTGACGTTATTAAATTATAATTTTTGTTTTTTTACCATCCAATCGTCTTCCTGATATCGATTCCCGATGATATTGTCAACACACGTGATAAAAATATGCTCATACAAATATTACACTCTGTTTTGATTTATTAAAATATACGTTTAATTGAATGCCTAAATTAGGTAAATACTTACAAAAAAAAAATTACAATTCAAATTTGTTGTTTGCTGGAAATACGTACATCCTGTACGTCATTTAATTTTTTAAACCTAATAACATCAATAATTCGAGATTTGTTCATGCATATGGTATTATAATAATATACATGGGTGTAAATATGTACATTACACCCACGATATCGACGTCCTTGCGAAAAGTCACTGAGAAACAGTTTTTTTAGCCTTTCTTACTCCTACATATTTTGTTAACGGAAAAAAGAAGGAAATCGTGTGTGCGATGATCGATTTTAAAATTCGTTTTTTTTTATTAAAACAACTTTCAGAAAGTTTTTGCACTGTATTAGAACAGGTTGTTTCAAAGTTAATTTTCAAGTTCTGTAATAGTTCTATTTCAGTTCTGTTATTGTAATATTATTGACAAGTTATTTCACATATCGGATAATAGTTATACATTTCATTCATTAGTTGGAAAAAACTGAAACAATCAAAGATTTTCTTTTTTAAATTTACTGGAATTTTCTCTTCTGAAGTCACATAACAAGACTTACACAATACAGCATGTTTCATTTGTATAATAACATGTAGTATACAAGCAGTACATCTGTGCGAGTACCCTGTTCGATTCAATATTCGCGTTCATAAAAAAATAATAAATACAACTTTGTTTTCAAATAATAAGATTCTTAATAACTCAGGTACGGGACATACGTCATTCCTATGTCTACCTACGTTAAATTATCGTGAAAAAAAGATGTGTCCAAGCGGTTAAAGGATAACGATTATTATGTACGCATATTGCATAGTTTTTTCAAGAAAATTTGGTCTAGATCTAAAATAAATTGGTGAACAATTCTTTTTAGATGTTTTATCTATTTTATTGACCCACTTGACTCCTTTCAACTGATGGCCTACATTTTGTGGCAATACTTTTGACAGCTTCATCACACGATTATTACAAACAACTTTTTTGGGAAACCATAAAAACAGAATTGCGAGACAATAACAGATGGTTGAAAACATGCACCATCAAAAACTGAGCTTTATTATTTTGCTGTTGGACTTCCGTTGAAATGATAGTATTTTGTCTGTATGCGATTCATCATTGGATGCATAATTAAATGTCCATTTAAAATGTTAATGCAAAACTATAAATCATCGCCAGTCACGGCTGCATTCTTATTTTTTTTTTTATTTTATTAATAAATTCAGTGAAATCATAGGCGAAAGTTTGTTTCCATTAGTAACGATTTGTAAATTTAATTGATTGTTTTGCTACCTAGTTAGCGATCATTAAAACGCAGTAAAACGCTGCAATGCTTGAAATTATCATTCTCACGGTTTGAGCTGAAGCGTATCACGCTGAATAAAGATTTCAGTATCTATTTTGATTTAATATTTTCATCTGAATTCGTCAGCTCGAGTTCTTCAACCACAGAAGATTTTTTTTTATTGTTGCTCAATTCCTTGTCTCTCTTAGTTGTTCTTTCACAGAATTTTAACAATTCACCAAATATCAATGTTTTATGTTATTCTTTCATCATGGGCCCGTTACTTCACAGGATCTTTGAAATTTGATGAATTGTTAAAATTTTGTGTATCATTATTATTTATCATTTGACTTCTTAACTGTTTGTAGGCAGATCCCTATCATTTGAATCATAAAACACTATTTTTGCAATAGAACATTGCTTCAATACACTGTAATGTTCCTTACACAAAGTCCAGGCCCCAGGGATATTTTATGAAATCCATTATTTTCTATCTTTCTCTCTTGATGTTTATACTGATGGTACTTTTTTTATGATTGCCTTTAAAATAACAGAAGTCAATTGTAAATTGTTGTTAATTTTTGTGAAATGTCTACAATACCAAAAAAATGTGTATTTAACAGAGGCAAAATCAAATTTAAAAACACCTGTCAAAACGGCTTTTTTTAAACCAATGTTCAATGATTTGGCATGATACTTATTTTACGTCCTGCAAAAGTGTTTATTAGTCCAGTTCCTGAGGCAGGTTTTATTGTGTAAACCAGCCTTAGCCGTTGAATTGACATGAAGATAGTGTCGGGACGTTTCCTCAGAAGTTGGCTATGTATTCATATGATGAGCTGCGGCGGTACTTTGAAGTGAGCGTCTTCCACGCGTTTGTGGCACAGTGTGTGGAGTTAAATGCCGCTATCGACAAAGTTTACGTATTATAATGCAGAAAACATTCGAAAAGATGCTCTCCGGATGTTTTCACCCGCGTGTTTATAATGAAAAGATTCATTGATGTATGCGCCGTCATTCTTTGCCCCTTGCCCTCAATAAGTATACATAATATCTATCTTCAACCCATTTTCTTCTACTTGTTTATTTTTTCTGATTTGGGATGGTTTTTTAATTCTCTTACAATTTTTTTCTGTTATTAAGTGTACGCAGGTATTCAATTTATTCAGTATTGTATTGTATTTTAATTTGAAAGGCGGTTTATTGGATAATCATTTATTAGATAAGTTTTTATCGGATATCCATTTATTGGACAACCATTTATCGGATAACTATTTATTGGATAACCATGTATCGGATAACCATTTATTCCTACACACCCCTCACACCTTTTCATTCCCAGAATATTCCTCTAAAGACAATTTGCTTTTATTGTGGCGTAAAAAATGTGAAATTATGCATACAAAAAGAAAGAATTCTGTCAAGATTTTAAGTGAACCATTCTGTGTTTTTTTTCTTTGTGAATGTTGTGAACTTTTATATTTTATCGATATTATGTTCGTTATACTTGTTCGTACAGTAAAATGAATTTTGTCTTCACTCGGTTGATTGGTTGGATTAAAATAAAAGTCCGTGAGCCATCTCGAACCCGGAGCACGTGTCCAACAATGGTTCGTATTATTTGTTGCGGGAAATACAAGATGGTTGTAACTTCAACTAGGTAGATACTCCGACTCTAGCGTCTGCGTCTGCCGGAGGAGATATCGAGGCGATAAGAATACTGAACTCAACTGACGCAGGTTTGACAACAGAAGCAACTACTGTGTATACTATTGACCAACGAATATAGATTAATAATAAAACATCGTTAAAACACTGATATTTTTTCTATGGCAATTATTTATATTACAAAAAGAGTTTTTCTAAACATATTCACATAATAAACAATATTCATTATAGAGCATGGCCACTATACACACAGGCTCAAAAGATTTAAAAATATTACACAGCCGTTAAACAAAATTTTACCATACAAAAATTGTTGTATATCAGTTGTGTAAAATTTAAAACATGTTATTTAGTTAGGCTCATAAAACATGTTTTAAATTTAACACAACTGATATACAACATATGTATAGTTAACGGTTGTTTAAAAGTTGTGTAACAGTTGTTTAAACGTTGTGTAAAAATTAAACATATTTTATTAGTAAGCCTATGTATATGTAGTGGCCATGCTCTACAATGAATATTGTAAATTTTTTTATTGAAGTAGAGATACGGGATGTCGTTAAAAATATTACATAATATTGTCGTTTTTTATAACCATTATTATTTTTAACGCTCCCGAAGAATGAGAAAAAGCAACTTCCGTTAATTTAAAAAAATAAATAATTTTAGTATTCCGTTTAGCTTTTTCGACTTACGGGGTTATTTTCAAACTGTGATTAGACGTTAATGATTTATTTATGGATTAGACCACTTTCGGACGACTTATTTATATGATTCTATTTACCTCGCCCAATTTCAATTTTTAATGTGCCTAAAATGATGCTAATATGATGACCCGTTAAAGCGATTTACTGAGAAAATAATTGTGACAATAGATTCTCTATTTTGTGGGGTACTCTGAAATCTGTTTTCCCCACATTAAATGTGTGTTCTTAATTGTTCAATAATACCGTGACTGCTATTGACTTATTTAAATTTGATTAAAAATTAAATAAATAAAAAACATACACAAAAACAATAAATAAAACAATTTAATAATATGAAAAAAAAATATTTTTGACTTGTACTATTTTTCTGGTTCCATCTTTCCAAATGGATTTGAGTGGAAACCAATGATTTTAGTCAGCCTTGAGATGATCAAGGTCGAAAGAATTATCTTATTGCGAAATAGTGGAGTGTTTTGCTAATTTTAATAACATCGTTCGCATTCAAACCATACCGCTAAATTGGATATATTTCTCAATAATTCCGAAAAGTTTAAGTTTTTTTCCCCCAGGGCCTATTTTATCTTTGGAGATAATATGTGGATGGTCTTTCTGTGGAACGAAAGGAGTAAAACTGGGTCTTGAAGAGACCCATGATGTAGGAGGGAGGAAACACGGACGGCAAATCATTCCACAGTTGAACTCAAGAACAAGTCGTAGAAACGAAACGTTCTCATGTGACAAATGTCAACTTTGTACGAATGTTGTGCGCGTGTTTGGAGTGTTTCCCAAGTATGCACCGGTGCCAAAGGAATCAATGACGCTAGTTCCTCGCTGCATCTTCCTTTAAATTACCGGTAGAGAAAAGGCAGCATTCCCACTCGACGCCTGTGCTCTAAATATTAAAATTCTCTGTTATTTGTCTTCTGATAGGAGAATCTATCAGCATAGTAACGGGTTTTTCAGATATTTTGGGACTCCAGACCAGAGGAGACTGCCAAATTTAACCGTGAGATGCACTTGCAATTTGTACAGGGTTAACAGTTGTGCATTATTAAATTATCTTCGGGCCCTGTACAGAATCTGCGATTTCATAACATTCCCTTTTATATTTAGAGCAAAATGTTATCTAATCTAGCTTGTATGCGCTTTGTAAATATGCAATGCATTCACATTTTCGTAATACATTCTTACGACGAAACATGGATACATTATTTATAGATAGAGTTTATACCTAATGATTTAATAACTATAAAGGAAATGTTGAAGATCTCATTTACTTGGCCCGAGTGCATTGAGTTAGTTGATATCCTGCGTGTCCGTTCCGAAGCAAACAGACCAGTATTCGCTGGTCTTTAAATGCAATGATCGGTCAAAGACACTCCTGGGGACACATATGAGCCCGAGGCCTCAGAGCGACAACCACCGGTTAACAAGCAATAAAAACAGAGAGGTATCTTCTCCGCTGGGCACTTCCGCTGGACCGGAGTGAGGCTGAGAACTGAGAACACCACACCACCACAGATAATAGCTCTCCACTGGTCTGGTCTATCAGCATTCTGCAATATTTTTTTATATGTTTTAATCTTGGTTAGGTTGGCAGCACAGCCTCGTAAAACACTTGTTGATGTCCTCAAAATGAATCAAAATAGTAATATTGTTCATTAATATGTTTTTCTCATCCATTCAACTTTCGAAATTCGGTGGTGTTAAGTTAAATAATTCACATAACAAAGTGTTTTTCTCAACCCACACAATTCATTCCGCGGATCCACCAATTTATATCTTCTATCGAATGTGCTTTGCAGCTTGTAAATCAATAATCACAACCACAAAAACCGCTCAAAGAAAACTCATATTTCAAGAAAATCATAAAAACAAATTGTATTTATAACTGGCAATCCCATAAATCTGCCTCTGCCGTCACAGGTGTTTGGCGGAAACGCAAATGTTTTCTGCCAGTGGAGAGCCGCGTCTTTTCGCGCCAAATCTTGGTGACGTAATCTGAATTAAAACACCTTGTTCTTTACGTAAGTGTTGTGTACGAGATCTGCGATTTTTCAAATTATAGCGCCAATTTGATTAGTACACAATATATTCTGTCGGTCTTCTAACCATCAAATTAATTCTACCTAGGTTCTAGAATTTCATAGTTTCCTTGATTGTACTTCATTGCTTATCTACTCGTATTTGATTATTTTGCTGATTAAAGTGACAACGAGTGGATTAGTCATCTGATAGTACGAACTGTCTTTGAATTTTGGGTGCAATTGGCTATGCCTTGTCTTGTACTCTCTCAGACCCAGTGTCCACGATATGGCAGCGGAGAGTGAAGCTTGTGGTAGTGACGCAAGCGATTCTGGGAACGGTCCGCGGACAGTCCAGATATTTCGATACGCTATAAATCTTACATAAGACAGCCATCCAGGATGTGTTTAGTTTTTACATGTGTTGTCTGATGAAAGGAAATCTTTTGATATACAAAAATAAAGACTTCACCTCTGGTTGCCTCGGAGAGTTTAGTGTGTTTTACTTTTCTTTCGATGGTTTATTTTAAGTCCTATAATCCTAACAATGAATCAATAAATTTCATAGGATAAAACAGGTATTCAATCTTTCCTAAGAATACATAATATTACATGTTGAATGAAAACTAATAAATTCATATAAGTACTTCTTCTTCTTCGATGGCGCTACAGCCCATATCGTGCTTTGGCCTCCCGCAACATTCGCCTCCACCTCCTCCTGTCCTCAGCGGCTGACTTCCAGTTTGTTATCTGGAGAAGCTGTGCTGCATCCCCTCTTACTTCGTCTTCCCACGTCAGTCTGGGTCTTCACACTTTTCTCTTTCCACCTTGGTGTCCAGCCATAATTCTTTTTGGGACGCGTGTGTCCTGCATTCTCTGTACATGTCCAGCCCATCTCAACCTGAGGGGTCTCATATGGGCTGAGATATTGGGGGCCTGATATATATCATACAGTTCTTTGTTGTGCCGGATTCGACACTGTTCCCCCTCTTTCACGGGAAGAATATGTGGACCCATATAAGTACATAATTTACTATTATTGGCTTATTGCTGTCCTACCAGATGAACGTAAAATTAAAAAGGTACATAAACGAACTTTAATTTATTTGCCGCATAGCGTTTTATAGTCATGGGAATTGACAATATTACCCATTACACCGTTAGCTTGATTGGCCCCGGGTATCAAACCTAAAGCTATGTCAGTATCATGTTTCCTTAATGAGTTCTCATTGGTATCAGAAACAGAGACGATCAAAATAGTCCTACCAGTTTAATGCGCAAAAGCTTTAGAGTTCAATATATGGTTAGGATAACTAACGGCTCCTGCTATAAAGCAGACATTAAACATGACTTGTTTCTATTCTCTAAATGTCAAAATCGACCACACATTTTAGTCACAAATTGAATTCATTACATTAGTTCCTAGCGTTCCATTGTCACGACACTGGAAAGTTGATAGCCGAGTGACATAGGAGACATTAATTAATAGTCATAGACATGTGATTCAGAACTACCGCTGAACTTTACTGTTAGGAGTATAACGAACCAATTCAGCAACTGAAGCTAATTCACACGATAAACCTCAATGAGATTCTTTTTTTAATTTCATACAATATCTTTTTTTGTGGACCTAACTGGGTGCTGGCCCCTTTCTCACTTTTATAAACTAACAAAAAATAAAATGATGAAGGCGGTATTGACAATTAGGCATTATAGGTATATTACGAGATACAATTGTGTATTATGTACAAGTTTTGTATAATAATAATAATAATATTTGGATGATTTGTATAGCGCCGTTTTTGTGAAAAATCACCTCAAGGGCGCTGTACAAATTTCAATACATTTCTACAATCTTACTTCTAACTACACACTAGACAAACATAAAAAACCTATGGCTAATACATTGCATCATACGTACAATGCATCTGACCAATTAACGCGATGCTGCCTAAAAATGTACATCAATTTATAATATAAATATGATTTACATTGATGCAGAATAATACATTTTATCGAGTAGTTCGATGAGTTACTTCAAAGTTGATTATGTGCAGGTGTGAATAGCGTTTTTCTTCTATTTTCTTACGAATAGATATTTCTAGTTAGTACATGTTAGAATCTACGTTTTTATAAAACAATAACTTTGTAACCACTTTTATTATTTATATACTTTGTGCCGACTGGGTTTCGCTACAAGCGTAGCTTCTTCAATTCTTAGTCTACCCTACTCAAATTACTTCCTGCAATGGCCGAGCCCATCCCATGTTTTTTCCAATTCACTGTGAAAACAAAGTATTATAACATAACACATGTCACTAAAATGTTAGATATTAGTAGAGTTTATACTGCCCTGAAGAAGCTACCTTCAGGAAGCGAAACCCAGTAGGCACAAAGTATGTCTATAAATAATAAAAGTGGTGTTTACATAGTAATTGTTTTATTTAAATTAAAATGTCACATCACAAAGTAACTACTTCATATGAACAACTACTGTTCAATACTGTTGCATTACCGTGCAACTATCGACTACTATTATTTGCCCTGTTGTTCTTGGTCTGCTGCTCAATGACTATTATTTGATAATCTTTGTGGATTTGCATTTTTGGTAGATTCTATTTAATTGTGAAACTTTAAATTACTCGAATAGTTGTCTGATGGTGTTTTAGTATTGTTTTAATGAGTCTTCTTTGGACTATTTCATTACTAACATGATCTCACATAAGAAGCTCTGATAAATATTTTAGTTTGCAATATTGCAGACATCCGAAGATATCATTCTGTCATGCAATTAATTTGCATTGTATTAAGGATTGATCGCTTTATATTCAGCTCAACCCGTGGCATTGATTCTGGTTGCCTAGTACAGATTTGCCTCCTTTCATGGACTTGGTTTAAAAAGAATTTTGGCATGTCCTACAGCGCGCTCTTGCATACGAATGTTCCTATTTTATTCAGCCATTCTGATTAACGATATCAAAGCGTGATCTCTAGTCTAAGAAGGTCTCTCGTACAATACGAGAATTTTAACTAACGTTATTCTTCCGTCATTCATTTTGGATCTCACGATCGATGTGTCTGTAAATGGCTTCTACTGATTTCAGCACGACTTTTGAATTAAAATAATCGCCTGCATTTGGTACCCACCTTTTAACTCAATAGTCACAACAGCGGTCATAATAATTATTATTGTTGTTGATATCAACTTATTACAGTGCTTGTGTAGTGTGTTGTGTAGTACCTAGACAGTATGCCATTAACGTCTTCTGGCGGTCGGAATACGGTAAGAAATATTCCATTGAATAATATCGTGAATAACCTTGATTGTTCATCAGAACTCTTTTATGTAAATCGTGCAACATTCGCTACCACGGACGAAGTAGCTGTAAAACATTATGAGTATGGCTTATTATAAGTTGGTAGTTGGCAGTTGGCAGCCAAACATACGCCAGTCTGAATAAAATGCATTTCCAGTCAAATTGCACCAGTAACATTCGCAGTTTGTAAACGTTCAACTTTTTATAGACTACATTGTTTGTTTAAAATGGCAAACATGAATGAATTGCTAATAAGCGTAAATTGTTTCAGCGATATGTCGCCATTGATATCTGTAGTCATCAGCATGCTGCTCGAAGCCGCACCGTTCAATATTCACTAAACCACAACTGACAGAAAATCTTTCCATCGTGTTTATTTGCTTCTGAAGTGATTTGTTGTAGATTTTATTTGTTTTGCTTATAGCTGTTAGTATGCATTATTTCTTATTCTGACAGCATATATGTATCATCATTCAACAGCTTTATCTTCGATACCTGTTAAAGTTTGTCAATTCTCAAGGGTTCAATCCACCAATGAAGTGCAATTCAACGACATTGTAGGTTTGGCAAAACTATATTGAAGTTTCCCACAATTTGAGGTGAAACTAATGTTTGTTTGTAAGTATGCTGGGAAGTTGGATACTGCAAGCTGGAGGTTGGAGGTTGGGCGTGTGCGTGCTGTCTTTGTCCACCGTGCGTAGGGAGGGAGAAGGACTGTCGAGAAGAGAAGAGAGTGTAAAACGGACACGTAACGTTTATGACCGAAGCGCGTAGTTTATCTGCGTTTCTAATGTGGAATGATACAGCAAGCAGCTAACAGCTACCACAACCAATCACCTCAGCGTACAGTAATATGCCACACAACACAAATCACTTCATTCAAGGTAAATTTCTAATACATTCGCAATTTTAATGACTGCCATTCGGTTAGCTAGTAGTGTTATTATTGGCCGACTTTTTTTCGTCCCAGTCCGTATGTGTGTGTGTGTTTGTGAGTTTGTGTGCGGTTACTGGTGGTGGTGTGTCAGTGACAGTAGTTCGTGTTCACGGTGCTGTGACGTCACGAGACCCATTCATAGTTTTGTATTGGCGGTGCTGTCAGACAATCCAACAATCCGCGAATACTTGGCACACCTTGGCGAAACCGCTTGTCGCTTATCCGCAGTATCCAACCAACAAAATACCAAACAACTGAACATCAGTGAAACTTGGTTTATATTCCCGTGACTTTGTGTTCTTCAAACTGGCAGTTTGCTGAAGGAGCTTCACATAGTTCATGAGAAAGAGGGAAAGGTTAAGACGCGACGGATCTAAAATCGATGTCTTTGGTTGCCCAGTACTGAAGAAGTGGTCAACATATTGCTAGGAATTCTCTTAGGATACCTTTTGCTTAGCGTACCTTACTGATTCCCGGCCCAATAAACTCGATTGCGTCACTTTAAATATTACATTACCTAATGTAAATACTAATTATCTAATCTCTAGAGTCTAGGTCATAGTTACACATAAGTCGTGTAAAATAACAACATAGTAATTATTTAATCGACCAACAAGTGATAAAATATCAATGCGTAAATATTTGGGGTTCGTATTGATTTTGATAGGCAATGTTATTTTTTATGCTTATTTAACAGATATAAACATGACGAACATCAATCAAACATCGATTGAAAAGGAATACATGACATTTGTGTGTACTCCTACACATGGATCTACATCGTGAAGAATGTAAATTGAGTGTAAAATTGTTAAAATATGATATACATTCATTGTAAAAAATGTTCAAAGAAGATTTAACTTTTTTTACATTGCTCTACACAGGAGGTCCTGAGGAAAATAATTTACCATCTTTTCATTTATGTCATCTTTTGGGATATTGTGTGGAGGGTCTTTTTAAGAGAAGTGAGAAATGAAAATCCTGCGAAGGGCAATAGGGGTGCCTATTCCAAAGTTTATTGCATGAAGTGAATAAATCTTGAGCATATAAATTTGCCCTATAACAAACAACTACACACTAATTTTTCTTATGGAATTTTACCTCAAGGACTTACTACAAAGCTAGAAAACAGTGTTAAGTTATCAATTATGTATATAAAAAATAAACGACAGAAGAAACACAATTTTTCACAATCGTGCAAAAAGAATATAGTGACATTTTGATACTGCTGGCAAAAAAACTGGCTAGTTCTGCAAAAAGTTTTCAATTCTATTATCTATTTATGGACATGACTACTTATCAGTACCTATTATCACCATCAGCGGATGAAACTTTTTTCTCGTTTCCCAATATTTTCGTTCGGCCAATGTTATTTTCTTGTCCTTGTTATTTAGTATCATTAACACCCGCCCAACTAAAGCCTTTGCACACGCATAATATAATCGTTAACTTTTTGTGTTTAATTTATTGGTTTCCGTACCCGCACAATCGTATCTTTCGTGTTATTTCACAGATTGTAGAATTGTGGTTGAAAAACGAGGAAGGTCGTTTGACTTGCCTCGTGCGAAATTTGCTAATACTAATATTCCACATTCCGCGTATTCTCTACCAACGCATTTCAATATCGCTTTGGCTGTGTGACGTCTCTACATCTTTACTGTTTATGGGATTGTATTTATATTATTATTTTTCACTATGGCTGGATAAGGCATTAATAGTATGCGCAAGTATTGTTAAATTTAAAATATATGTAATTTGATTATTTTTCAGATTTTTTCTACTTGTCCTTGGTTTTGAACATCTTCTTGTACTAAGAGAAAAGCTAATTATCTGTCATTGTATTAAGTTGTGGTAAATGCGACAAGATGAAAATTTGGGAAATAACCAACACCTTTGCCATAGGTCACCCCAAGTGTTTCGCTACGTTTGGTGATTTTCGGTGAGACTGGTTCAGGGAGACCTATTGACCTCTCCAGCAGGAATCTCTTGGAATATCGGCTTGAACCGCAATAGGAGGGATGAGAACTATTTTCCTAAGAGCTATATGCATCCTTTTTTACTTTAACTCCAAAACAATTTACCTCAAGGCCATTGTCATCTTTGGGGATGCTGTATGGGAGTCTATATAGGAAAGGACGAAGAGGAAGTTTTGGTAAGAAAAAAGGTACGAGGGTTTGTAGGAATCTTGGGATCAGTGTGTCCAGGAGTGACGGACGTACAAATCCATCTCTTCCACTGCGATGCAAGTCACCAAACCTAGCAAACCACTTAAGGTAACCTATGGCAAAGGTGTCGGTTATCCAATAAATGGTTTCCGGGGCGGTGGTACCCGTACCCGCCTCAAAATTGTGCTGTACTTATTATTTAATGCAATATTTTATTTGGTTTGGGTTTCATGTAGAAGTCAATCCTCAGGCGGCGTTCTGGCCATTAGGTGGGTTTTGCACATTTCGGATGACATTAATTCATTCAAATCCGGCATTTTGACGTTGGCGGCCCAATGGCGTGCGGCGTGCGACGTGCGACGGGTATAGTAGGTGTTTGGCGCCTGTCGATAAAAAAGCTGAATATTTTCCCGCTTTGATAATAAATTAAGGTTCATTTGATGACCATCCATCATTCGGTGGTTCTATTAAGTCGATATAAGTATTGTGTGTTCTTTCTATGCCACAGACAAGATTATCAAGTCTTGTTTATGGCACTTTTATTAAATTTGTCGATCTCTATATTGTGTGTATATTACTGTTTCTATCGGAGTTCTTTTTCTTTTGAAATTATGGAACAAGTAATTTTGCGTTTTGTCTTATTAACTTATTACCTATTTTTTTTACAGTGGAGATTTCAAAGCTTAAATTTAGTGGATCTAATTTCATTTAGTGAAGTTTTCAAAACTTCATAGCTCATGACGGAAATGACGTAGCTGATGTAAACTGAAAATAGCTGCATCAATTAAGTAATTCTGGACATGCAAAATTAACTACACCAGGGCCCCTAGCACACTCGATCGATAACGATTGATAGGATAACATTCGATAACTTCTTATCGTTCCCTAGCAGACCGCCAACGAATAAGTGACAGTTCACAATGACTATATATTCGATATATTAATATATTCGTCCTTAATATATTCGATATCAATTGTTGATGGTACATTAGCGATTTTCAGTTGTCCTAGGGAATGATGAGTAGTTACCGAAAGTTATCGATACAATCCTTATCAATCGAATGTGCTAGGGGGCCAGAGCTCATCTTGGTTAGAATTTTTTTGCTTTTTGTTTAATTTGGATAGTTTTTTTACACACAGGCATAGGCCCTGAGGAAAATAATTTATCTGAAGGCATATGCCATCTTTGGGGTTGCTGTGTTGAGGATCTTTTTAAGGAAAGGAAGGAGAAGAGGTACTGGAAAAGAAAAAAGTGTGTAGGAATTTAGGGGTCAGTGTGTTCAGGAGTGACAGACATATAAATCCATCATATGAGTCGAGAGAGACCAGCTGGAGAGATCTAAGGGTCAAAGGGTGAACATACCTCAGGTAATGAACCCGGACACAACTGCTAAGTCACCAAGCGTATGTGACCCATGGCAGAGGTGTTGGTTATCCAATAAATGCCTCTCAAATTGAATTATTAAAAAACAATTCAAAAATATTTATCTAACGACATAAAGATTCGATTATAAAAATTAGAACTTTACACTACCCCTTCACTTTGTAAAAATCTGTGACTTTTTAGAATTATTATTACTTCGAATTTAGATTTAAAAAATAATTCGAAACCCAATACAACCGTCTTGTATGGTCGTGTGCCCTCCCCCATTCCCCCCAACTCCCCCCGTCCAAACCGGCTAGTGGTCTGGCAAGTTACGGTCTCGACTGGTCAAGCAAAGTGACCGGCCACTGGAAAATCGACGACACTGAGTATAAAGGACGCAATTAACACAAGGTCATTTAAAATACACACATAGTATTAAAATGCATTTTTTACTGATGTGTAAAACACTGTGAAAAAATTTTATGCGTCTAGTCAAGGCTTAATAACGATCCTTAAATGTATGAATGCACGGATAAGTGAAATGAATCATTGGTAAAAAGAGTGTGATACTTTTAAGGTGTAGTAATGTTGATGAGGTGTATTGTTTTTGCCCTTTTTGTTCGGTGTGTCCGTTTGGGTAGCTAGTTGCGCGTGTGTCCGGTGTTGCCAGCACTGGGTCTTTATTGCTTTTCGGAAAATGGCCGCCAACCGTGTTACGCCGCGTCTCTTGTTGCTTTATTTTCCCTCCCACAAAAGGATACTCGCGTGCCTTATTTTGGGACCAATAAATTCATAATAACCCGCGGATTCCGTGCGTCGTCGCAGGGCCGCCATTATTACTATATTAATTAGTAAATAGTTTATAAATAAAATGCACTTGAACCATTTTGGCGGTAAACTTTTTATAACTGGTATGGCGACCGTTACGAGTCGAACACACTAGCTACTCACGATAATTAATTATTTGAATACTTCATGTTTCAAACTACAGAAAAGTAAACTCCAGTAAAAATAACGTGCATTTTTATTGACAAAAAGCACACACTGAAAGACAATTGTTGTTACTTACCTTTCCCACTAAAACACTTAACAGACGTTCACATAACATATGGCTGTTTCTCAGTGACGTTTCGCAACGATATCAAAGTCAGAAGTGAATAGGTTCCTACTTAAACACCAATACTATTTATTCTAATGGGCATTTTATATTATGCTTTTTCTCATATCGATACTGAAATGGAAACAATTTTTCCTTTAGACGTCATTATTATTATTATTTTTTAATTAAGTTAAAAGAAATATACATATTTCGCTTTGTTAACTTCATACATTGATACAAATAATGATGGTTTACTACCTAACACAAAAGTAACACATTTTTTTAAGTGAGAAAATTTTGGTTTTGCTCATTAATTTTGAGAGCAAACAGTTTTTTTTAAATATATTTATTTTATTTTCGGTTGTCAGGCTATCAGGAAGGAGATAATATATGATTATATCCTCATAGCCTATGTTTCTTTTGCCACACTCTGTCTTTGTTGAATTTGTGTATAATTTATTACGTTGTCTTTTGTGGTGTTCATGTATTTTCATCCCCACTATTTCATAAATAGTGGTTATTAGAGAAGAAATAGTATGTTGGGACGGTTTTAAGTCGTAAAAAACAATAGCAACACATTGGACATAGAACCATAGATTGTTGTCAACAAATCATCAAAAGTACAGGCGGAATTTACAATAAGCAATAGTAATAAATGTTCACAATCAATAATAAACACATAGTATTGTTATTATAAGCAATAATTATTAGCTTGAAACACTCATCCATATTGAAAAAACCCCCCGATAAAAGATACATGCCGCCGACGGGACTCGAACCCATGCCCCTCTGATTGCCGGTCAGGAGCAATAATTGTTATCTAACCTTTGTGCTATGCCTAAAATCTTGTCATAAACATTAGTTTATCAATTAAAAATAATCAACATATTATATATTAATATTTTAAATTAAAAACGAAACTTGCAACATTTTCACATAATACATAGTTTCGTAAAAAGACAAAAATTTTCTAAATTTGTCATTTAATGTCAAATAACGTCCGCCATCATTAAACGTCGAAAATATCCATTCGTAGATTTCATCAGAACACACAAACCAACAAAATTTACAGACAGACGATATGCAAAATGGTCGAGTAAATACAGGACTTCGCTACGCCATTATCAATAAAACCATACCAGATTATTGATATCTTGTTTAAAAATATAAAAATGAACATATTTTTGTGCGTCGAATGAAAACAACTTTTTATTTTATTTTAATTAAATTCAATAATGTTAAATTGTTTGAAAATGGCCCTGTAAGCTGAAACAGCTGTCACAATAATAAAAAACGAAAACACTTGCAGAACTTAATAATAACATTATTAAATTTAATTTAAATTTAATAAAAAAAAAATGGAGTTCTACGAATTAAACACACAAACAATAAATGAAAACATCTCTGTATAAGTTAATTGAAATCTTTTAAATAATAATATTATTACTTTAAATCTTGTTTGTGAATGAGTGGTGTGAATTTAATAACATCACGTTCAATAATGCTAGATCAAGAAAAAATGCACATCCCTCCACAATTTGGGAGGCGGGTACCGCCGTCCCGGGAACCATTTACTAGATAACCAACACCCCTGCCACAGATCACTCCAAGTGGTTCGCTACGTTTGGTGACTTAGTAGGGGTGCCCTGGTTCATGTGGTGAGGTTTTTGTGTAGATCTTTTTGATGGACGATTTTGTCCATATACTGAGTGGCGGGCCGGTTCGAGGGAGACTGGTTGAGGGAGACATTTTGACCTCTTCAGCCGGACTCTCTCGACTTATCACGAATTCATACGTTTGTCACTCCTGAACACATTGACCCACCCCTCATACCTTTTTCCTTCACCCTCCTAAAGACCCTCCATACAGCATCCCCAAAGATGACTTAAAATATTTTTGTGTGGTTTTTGTAAGCAACACTGCCTTAAAATATTTTGATGCGGTTTTTGTAAGCAACAAACTACACTGCCTTAAAATAAAATTGTGTGGTTTTTGTAAGCAACAAACTACACTGCCTTAAAATAAAATTGTGTGGTTTTTGTAAGCAACAAACTACACTGCCTTTAAAAAATTGTGTGGTTTTTGTAAGCAACAAATTACACTGCCTTAAAAAAAATGTGGTTTTTGTAAGCAACAAATTACACTGCCTTAAAATAAAATTGTGTGGTTTTTGTAAGCAACAAATTGCACTGCTTTAATATATTTTGGTGTGGATTTTGTAAGCTACAAATTACGCGGCTGTTAGAACAACATAATAAAAAAAGTAGTGCCAGTTCATTTATTTTCCTTGCTGTTCCATTTGAACTTGTTCGACATTTAAACACTGATTTAAATATTCATTCTTAATTTGAATTTGATGAATAAATTAATCCAAACAAAAAAAACACTCAACGTAATCCCAGAAGCTCTTTAATAGAAAAATCAAAGCAAATATTGTGACATTTTATTAATTCACATTTTTTTCTAATTAACGCTTTAAGTGCATAAAAAATATTTGATTGATTCAATTCAAGTATTTACCTGCTAATTATTAGGAGAATGCCGTTATTATTTACTTTGGTTTGGTTTATTTTCGTATCTACTACATACATATTTGTTTTATTTTTATTTCATCTATAAACACGTCCTGGAATTTTATCGGTTATTAAAAAGCAAAGTCATGCTTTCTATATTTCACAAATATGTCAGAAAAAAACACAATTTTAGCATAGTAATTCAAACCCCGTAACATGACGAGAATTTAAAAAAAAAATTGTAAGATCCGCGATAATAATATTTGATTTTTATAGTAAATAAAGTCTTTGTAAAATCGTGATGCATTTTTTTTCTCCAAGGCTCGATCCTAAAAAACTTTACTTATAAGTCTTGTAACTTATAATATTGGTAACTAATATTTAAATCACTATTTTTTTCTTTATTCGTGTAAATGTTTTTGTACTGACTGAGTTTTGTTTTGTTTTGACTGAGTTTTGACATGATTTTCGTCTACGAAACTAAACACAAGCTCGTATTCTATTAGTCGAAATTTGATGTACCATATATTATGTATATGGTACATCATATAATACATCGTATAAGTAAATAAATAATACTAAAGGATAACCAATGACTTACAACTAAGATTTGTAACTGGTGATTTACAACTAATACAAACAACTAACTACTGAGGCTTATATGTATATAGTTACTTACATCTAAAACGTACAGCTAGTGATTTATACTATGAACGGGTTGTTTAATAGAAATTTTAACAAATCATCAAATTTCAAAGTTAATATTCAAGTTCTGTAAAAGTCCTACACCCTACTCAACTTCTGTAATTATCCAACTTCTGTGAAACAACCGGTCCATATTAAATAATAACAGAACATTCACGGAACTTAAATTTTAATTTTGAAATTTGATGAATTGTTCAAATTCTCTGGCACAACCCGTCATTATATTTATAACTTGTGATATCATAATTTTAATAGGCGGATTGCTATAAAATTATTGTGAAACAAAAATATTTCAATTCTCTAATATCTAGGTAGGAGTATTATGTTGTGTTAATCTTAAAATTAGTAATCTCCAAAGCTGATTGTATATTCAAGACTCATATTTAATACTAAGGTCCTCGGATTAGTTCCTTACAGTTTCATTTTCAAATAGGATTAAGCATAGGTAGGTCTTCAGAATAATCCGCCAATTAAACCTCATTCGCATCTATTTGAGGCTGCGACATTTTTTGTTAAAGTCAATCAAAATTCACTAAAAAGGTCGCCATTGTTTTTACACCTACTGCTATTTGCTCCTAAGCAAAAATAGCTCACGTTTGAAGATAAATTTACATTTTAGATCTCATTTAGAAAATACTTTGCAATTTGCGACAATCTTCTTCTCAATTTCCCATCTTAATTATAAGAAAAACCTTTTTATTGAATTTGTTGATTTGTATTCTCTATAAATTTAATCTCCTCTCATAGAATTTATAAGTAGATATATATTTTAATTCAATAATATCTTTTGCTTTCTTCGAAAAATATCTTCTTTATAACAGTAGAATAAGTATTTAAAAAAAATACAAACATGTCAATGATTTACAAAATTGTTTTCAAATATTGCAAATTCTTGTGGCATCAAGGCAACACAAAATTTTGCACCCACTGTTTGGAAGTGTTGCCAAATCATTACAGCACTGCAGTGTGTAACATTCGATTTGTATTTCTGGTATCTTTGCTGATTATTAACCATTCATTTGAACGCAGGAACATAATATAAATGAAAACAAAAATATTGCATTGGCAGATAGTCGGTAGCTACATCACCGTTACATCGTTGCTCCACTATAGTTAAAGATACTTGAATTACGATACACGATCTTTTTAGAACATGGCTTGATGTAACACGCAGGCACTAGATAGATAATACGGAAGGACTTATCCGAGAGTCTCTAAGGGGAGGATACAGTACACCTGTCTGTCTCTTGAAGATTCCAACGTTGTAGGGGAAACAGCACTAGGCAGACCATTTCAGAGCCGAGCAATTGATTATATATCAATAGGATTGATTACGCGAATTCGTCAGACCATTTGAATACCGGTTTAATAAGCACAGCATTCCTTCTGTTATCCACATTTAAATTGTGGATAAACTGTCGTTGTTCTATTGTCCGTTAATATTAGCGACTTGAGTTTATGATTCATGAGGTAAAAGAAAAGATGATTGCTTCACTTAAAATGTGCTTACATTTAAAAAATATTGAATTCTGTACAATTCTAGAATGAAAATTATAGCGACGAGTTCATATACATACAATGCATCGTTGATGTTATTCACATTAATTGAAATCCTACCACACCTTTGCCAGTTATTGACTTGGACCCAATGCAAAATTTGTTCAACGTTTTTAAGTCGAGGTTTTCCATTGTCGCCCACGTTTTCTTATCCTATCTTCCACAATTATTAGAGTTTGTTAATCCTCACTCATCCATACGTCATTGCTACCAAGTTCTGCCTATATTCTAAATGAATTGGCTGGCTATTTACTTTTCCAGTGAATTGGCGTTGACTAGATAACTGCCTAATCCTGAGTCAGAGCCCGCCCAATTCGTAAATGGGTCACGCAATTTTCACCGAGTTCATTCCACTAATTGCGATAATTAATGACGGGTAATAGTTCCACAAGTTGTTCATTGTTAAAAATGGCAGACTCAGAGTCAAGTGAGGTGAATTGGCGGGATTCAGAGGAATTACAGCCGGGGTCAAATGGTTTTACTTATTACTTCATTGTGTTTGCATTCTTTGACCCATTGATCTATCAAATTTTAAGCACCGTTCATTAAGAAGTTTACCCGTTGATCCTGAGAAAATAACCTCACGCCATGATGGTGTGAGCTTTGCTGATGAGACAATAATTCTTGGTACATTTATGGCGTATTGCAAAAATCCTGAAATTTTTTAAATAGCCACTCTCTTTGGCGTGCGTTCTTTTAAAATGAAAATTATCTCGGCATTATGGGCAAGCAAAACGTATTCATTACAATATCTGCCTATCTATAGGTTTTACTTAATATTTCTTCCCCATTTTTAGAGTTTGTGTAAATGATTTAAAATCTTTTAAAAACATTGAAAAATAAGAAGAAAAAAAGGCTCAGGATTCCTTGGACAGCCAGAGGCAGAAATGTGTCCATTATGGAAGAGCTACGTATCCACAATAGGCTCTCAACTATCTGCCTACGGCAAATATTTTAAGATACTTTGGAGTCTTTGGAGACGTTGCTCGCCAAACTAAGGACTCCAAGAAATTCATAGTGACTCCAACTTAGAGTAACTCGGAGTGATCAAGTATCACTGGTGTCCGGTGCTAGGGTGTCCTTGGATATCCAAGCAACGCAGAACCGCGAGGAGATGGAGGAGCCTTGTCCACTATGAAATTGGAGTAGGGATCACGATCCTCAGTAATGAGGAACCGACTTAAAAAGAAGGGTACATTGCATTAGTTTAATTAGAACCTCGTGTAGAAAAATTTGAACAATTTCATGAAATTCCATTTTAAACATGTAAGCGGAAAAAAGCAGTATCATGTTTTTTGTTATTTTATTAGGAATGCACGCGTCAATTAACTTGCATTTTAAATAATCTATTATTGAAGGAATAATCAATATTTTCATTCATGCCAAGACTGCTGATAACATTACACAATATTACGTCAACATTATTTATGAAAATAAAATATAATTGTATATACTTTAATTCAGATAAATTATTACACAATTCGTTACAGAGGAGTTCCATTCACAACTCCTAATCATTATTTCAAACAACATATTATTATTTAGATTTTGCATGTTGATGGCAAATGATATCGCATTTTATGATTGTTGTATCCTTGAGATGGGAGTGGATGTTTATGAAGAATTTGGCAGAATTTTATTTGTTTTTCTTTTACTAAGGCGTGGTTATCTGTGTCTACTTATTACTTTACCTATAATATCTTTTGACAACGATAATCAATTTAAAACTGCATTCCTGCTTTTTTAAATTTAATATACTGTTACTGAGGCAAATTATACAATACACTCTAACATCAAGTAGTTAGGTTTTTTTAATAAAATTAATATTTCGGGTATTGGTTTTATAGTGGTGGTACAAACGACCATCCTTGCTGTATTCCTGATTATTCCCGCCTCGCGGGGTCCAGATATCCGGGACAATGTTCCAGTGTTCTCCGATAAGTGGAGAAGTCTGTCTGTCTGTGTGTTGGCTGAGCACTGAGCCCTGAGCACTGAGAAGTAAGCACCATTATTGAGCACATGCTCACCCCACGTTATGCGCACCAACTGTTTGCTCTTTGCGATTGTATTGTTTACTTTGGCGATGCCTTCGTGTCTACTTGGACTTGGATATTATTTACATACAGAGTTCCGGAACCTTTTGCGGTCTTCAATTCTAACATAATTGCGGGATTTATCAAATGATTCTTTTCTTTCAATAGTTTATGAGAGACGATTGTGCACTTGTTTTAAACCTGATCCACTAGACTCATCCAACGGGAGTAAGATGGCTTTCTTTTGCAGGATTATTATTTATTTATATGCAATTATTGATTTATTTTGTGGCCCCAGCGAGAAACCCGTCCTTACGGTAGTCTTGTACCTATTAGATTTTTTGTTCGTAGATGATCTACTATTTTTCCCAGCATGGGGTATAAGAGGTGGTTTTTTCAACAGATATAATTTTAGGTGGGACTTAGGTAGCAGCACTTTCGGCAAGCAGGCTATCATCGTGATGGATAAGTTAATTGGGAATGTTGAGATGGTTTTATTCACGTTAATTAGTTATATTAATATTATCCATTGAGATAACAGTTCTGCATTAAACATTTTTTATTGCAGTACTATAGTTGAAGAGTTTAATATTTGCGTTCTAATATACTGATGTTGGAAGGTTTAAACTGTTGCCGAGACATTATGTATTCGTGTCTCACGTAAGTGTTATCACGAGGGAATGTCATCGGTTGGTTTTCCAACGTGTAAGAGGTCTGTGTGTGTTTAAGTATCAAAGTTGCTATTTTAGCATTTATCGCTAGGTAAACATTAAAAACAACACATCTTGTTTACAGCACCAGAAAATCGAAAATGAATATTTTTGCTTTGATGTCGTGTAACGTTTCGTCTCTCGGGCGCTATTTAGGTACTTAATTATTGTAAGAATTGTATATCAATGTAAATATTTGCATGCCAAGCCTCTATCTCTATAATCCTCTTTTGGAATTGGTCTTTCTTGGAAGGAATTTACTACTTCAAAGCTTAGTAGTAAGTAATAGCAATATTTCTCCACTCAAAGCATATAGATTCATTTCATTAAAGATCTTATTGATTGCATATTTCAAATGTTTAAGACATGCTACTAATTATTTTTGATAACCTCTATAAGCTACAATGACTGCTTACTGTTTGTTGCAAAGATTTAATACTTTTTTTTCTTGTATTTGTTTAACTAGTTCGAGATAAGTATCTTCTATCTTCCTATTAATCATTGAGTAAGCAATTTGTTTGCCTTCACCTTTTTTCATTTTACAAAACACACGAACCCAAGTTGTTTGTCAACCATGTAGTATTTGCCTTCCATGGATTACTCGGTAGTTTTTTTTTAAATTTATTTATTTCGATGAACAAATTGTTAACTTTTAGTGTGCTATTTGGCGCCACCTTTCTATGAAAGATTACATTGATTGCCTACTTAACCTTTAACGACACAATTGAAATCATCGTTTTTGATATTTATATTTGGATACATTTTTAGTTAAATCTTTCTATGTAAAAATAACTATGACTACAATTATTATGCTTTGTTAGAATAGATCATACTAGTACATCTACATACTAAGCACATTTGGCAAAATGTTATGGAAATTGCTTGCCACTATCTAATTACATGTTTGCATTTTTTAAGTTTATAAAACGTCATGTTCTCCGAGGCTGTTTTAAAAAAGGAAAATTAGATAAAAATATATATTAGATAAATAATAAGCATCTAATTATTGACGACAATATTTACGACTCTCAAACGAACATTTTAAACAGAAAAGATACGGTCGCCTTTAGGAAAGACTACATACTGCCGTATCTTTTTTCTGGTTTTTTTGTTTCAAATTTTCATTTGAGAGTCGCTAATTTTTGTCTTCAATGCTTAGATAAACATTTATGCCTCCATTGGTTATGTTATCAAGTTTACTATCATCGGCGGAGAATCTTTTAGAAAGTACCAAGATAGCAGAAAAGACTTACCAGTTTGTTGTAGTCTTGTCTTATCTATTACAAATGCATATTATATTTATTACATGCACTTATCCTCTCCTGGTACTATTGGCTACCTTATGATTTACGGCCCCAGAGTTCCACTTCTTTCTACAGACATTCCTCTACTAAAATGCCATATTAAAAATACCAGTTTCTTGATCCCATCAACTGAATACATCGCCCTATCTCACAAGGCAACTGTACGTCTGTAGGACTTAGGACTGCAGAACTATAACACTGTGAACTAACAAGCATCTGACCTTCATAGTCATAGCTCCTGTCTTAGCAAGATTATGCATTAATCTGGCTTAGCTAATATTCTTGATCTCTAAAAGAATCCCTACTATTTATTTTATAGTTTTTCTAGCGGTTTGGATAATTTATTTGGTTAGATACATTATTGATTGAAAAATTTTCCGAATAAATCCGGAATCCTGGTACATGAATCTTGCCTCGGAATATGGCAAGATATAAGACCGGTCAGTGCGTTTCTGTTAGATTTTTTGTCAGGTCAAGTTGTTTGTGTATTTGGACATCTTGATAAACATTTCTTAGTTATTTCGGCTGGTTAAAATGTCAACTCTCGGCTACATGGTTTTGGCGCCACGATTGTTGATCGGGTCACTTTTTATATTTCACCATTCGGCAATTAGCATATGAATCTGTGCTGCCGGCTCTAAACTTTATTTTATTTTGGAATTTATTACAAAATTCCGATACGAACGCTTGTCACTCACGGTGCCAAAATACATTCAGTTTGATGTGAACTACATAATCATTTAACTTTTTCCTATAATAGACCATTTCATGAACACGACAAATTTATTTGACGTGTTAAACTCCTTTTCTGTATTCTTCCTTACGTGCGACATTAATTATATGTTAGAAAATACTATTAGAGTTATGATCGTTATGTACCTTTGCATCATTTGTCGTTTATGGCGCTATATTTAGTGTTTGGTAGCCATTGTTATTAGTAATTTTTTATGACCGTTTTAAATACTTGTGATGATTACTTGTTTTTAATTGATGTTTTTAACGTACGTTTTTCTTTGTTTTCAGGAATATTAGGTAGTTCAAATGGAAGAAGAACTCCCAGGATAGAGTATCAACTCAACCATAGACCCCGCCTCCTCCGATCCTGGCCTTAGCACCATCGATAACATGTAAGAAAATCATCACTTTTAGTTATTAAGACCCTACATTTTTTTCTAAAACTAAGAATGAATCTATGATTACATTGCTTACTTGAACACAATTAGAATTGTAATGTTTTAACCTTGAATTTAAAATAAAATAAATGGACGTGTCTGGACAACTGACCATTGCAACTTATAAACACCGAGTATAACCGAAAGGTAAAAGGTTGTATCTGGATAACAGATATTTTACCTTTGCACATTGTGATGATATATTGAGATCCTTAAATTTTAACCTAACTTAAACGTTGTCATAGGGCAGCCGTCCTTATACGTCTGTGTATACAGTGTGTTAAGGTACGTACTTGAGTTACTTTAACCAGTGATTCCTGACATTATTTGGAGTAAAAAATGTTAATAAAATTTTGATCTCCGGTGACTTTTTTTTTTTTTTTTTTCTACAAAAACATAAAAATGAGTAGGTGTTAGGTAGTTGGGGGAGGGGTAAGTGGTGGGGAGGAAACTCGGCTGCGTGACCAATACGGTCATGTGAAATAAAAAAAAAAATTGCTTCATTTTGAAGAAAAAAAATTTTGATAAAAATAAAAATTCTCATAAAAAAAGTCACCAGAGACAAAAATTTCATTTACATTTTTTACTCCAAATAATGTCAGGAATCACTGGTTTAAGTAACTCAAGTACGTACCTTAACATCCTGTATAGAACTGAACCAACTAAAAATGCCTTATTCATACCTTATTTTCGCAAAAATGGTTACAATCGACTTTTGACTTCTGACATACAGAGTAAAATTTGGAATAAACCTTGAAGGGGTGTGTCTGAATGTCGCAATACTTTTAACATTTTTAATTTTAAGTTCTTAAATATTCAGATGCCGAATTGAAAAATAATTGGCTATATGAAATTCCCCAGATAGAAAACTCTATTTTAAATGTGTGATGTTTTATTAAACATTAAATATTATCACGATAATGATTATAAGGTTGTTTTTTAATATTAGCGCGCTCCCTCTATCATTAATGTTTACATATATCCCTTTCTAAGTATCTTTAGTTATCTTCTTTTTTATTTTTGAACGCTTAGATATAACGGAGTCTTAATACCTGCATTATGTTAGTTAAAAAAACGTTATTCGTGGATTGCGTAGGTACCAGTAATCCTTTAAAATCTGAACGTAACCGAAAGAAGAATAGTGGTCCGACGAAATCCCGCGGCGCCAAGAGACCGGGCCGGCAGCCTCCGCCCGATAGTGAAACGGATACGTCCGAGAAAGTCTTCGTCAAGTCAGGTAGCCGTCGCCAGGTGTGTGTTGCTCGCAGCCCTGACGTCGGGGCGGAGCGGGGACGGGGGCCGGGGGGCGCGTAACTCGGGAGCCGGGCCCGCGGCCCCCCTGCCCCCTTGCCCCCCGCGCCACAGCCCCAGAGACCGGTAACCTCCCCCCCGACCAGCGGCAGGCAGCGGCCGCCCACCAAATCCGGTATACCGAGATACTGTGCTCCGTGCTCCGTGCGTTGTGCGGCCACAGTGCGCGAGCCGCGAGGTCGCCGGGCGAATGAAGACAAAATTCAACTATTTAGCGTATTTTTGATGAGATAATCTGGTCTAGGTATTTTTCTGACAATCCAGATAATAACCATTTCGCATAGATACTGGCACTGAATACATAATATACCCTAGAAATGCTTTCTATGTAGATTTGAAAACCAATATCGCCACTGACTGTAGAGTAACTTTGGTTCTAGCCATTATATCCCATTGCTCACGCTCTATGTCTAGTACACTTGTCTGACATCGTATATCTTCGTCCCATATGAAATTTTTGACGGATGCAAAAGATGGTCAGACTTTTGATTAAAAAGCACGCACACATCGCATTTCTTCTATGTTTACTACCCATCAATTAGTTCATTAATTTTCGTAGGTACCTTTGCTTTTGCCTCGAATTCTGCCCCAATTTGGTTAATCAAATCATGACGTATGAGAGCGAAATGCATCTGATATTCTGTCTAGTCAGTTAATTCAACTGTTTGTTTAACTGTAAGTGCCCTTCCCGTGTCCTGTGCCATTTCCTAGTGGTAATGCCAGAAGCGATGTAGAAAGGACATACTAAAACTTAGACCTTCCCATGTAATCAACAAACATATCCTGAAACCCCCGCAAGGATTCTTCTGAGTTTACTCTAACAAACTGGAGAGTTGCAGAGTCAATAATCCGAATCCGGGTCGGATTTAGGGCAGTTTCACCTTCTGTTAGGCAGTTTCTTCTTTTAATGGTTCCGATTTTGTGTCGTGTGTCCAAAAAATGCTTTTTGGATTTAAGTAATACAGACTTTTGATTGTTCCTGTTTTATTTATTGTTTTTTAGTTCTTCACAACAAGTCAGTCAACTGAGTTCAGCACAATCAGTTCTCACTTGATATCAAACATCGAATATTCGAGACAAAATTGCCAATCTTTCATTACAACTTATTTTGAGAACTTTTAAATTTTATCAGAAATTCTTCATAAATTCTTCATCATTCATCACTAAAAACGACCTGTCACTGATCTGCCAGCTCGAGTTCTAACCTCTCTCAGACCAAAATGGCACGATTTGAATTGACAGCACCGAAAAAGGGTCATCTTTTTTTTCACTTTTGAACTTCGCGAAATCGTTTGCTTGAATAAATCTCGAAGTTTGTGGTTGTCGGAGGTTTGCTTTAAAAACCGAAACTGTGATACTATTTTAAACTTCATCAAAAGTATACAGAATAAACACATATACTGAGCTAATTTCATACTTCAATAAAACATTTTTGCAACACTGAACAACCAACACAGATAAGCAGATTTTAGCAGATACATTGGTTGATACAGAAGTAGTTTTCCAACGTTGGAGAATTGACGATAACATTAGATCGTTGATAGTTTTTTTAATCTGACGTATCTTCGAATACGGATTCTAAAAATGTCGACAGAACGCGATTCCAACATCAAAGTAGGTGTATGGCGTATAGTATACCCAAAGGACTGCCATTAGGTCTCCCCTCTGATCTCTGCTCGGACGACTTCCTCTTGGGTCATTTAAATTATGCACAATATTCAATCAACTTATCTTCGGCAGACAACAGTATTGCTCTGTTGTCTGACTGGAGACTGGAAACTTCAACCATTTTTACATGTAATTGGCGTGGCTCCGACGATTCTCCCTCCAATAAATCTGGAAAATTTAATAACGATAAATATATAAAGTTTTCACATGTAGCAAATACTTTGTGATAATGACAATAAACTAACTTTGCTTTAATTTCACTTTATTATATATCTTTAACCAACCGGTTCGGTTCGACCTGAACCTTCATCAGAGGTTAATAAAATATATTAAAAATAATACAGAGTTACAGAGTATTTAAATGAAAAGTAAAAGAGTGAGAGAGAACATCAACTTAGGTGCGAGGCGTGGGGGAGGTAGACAAAAGGGAGTGGGTAAAATTAGGCGTGAGGAAAAGAAATATGTTAAAAATTGGGTTATTTGACAAATTTAACTGTTTATTTAATAAATTGGTTATGAAAGTTTTTGGTGAAGGTTCAGGTCGAAATGAAACCGGTTGGCTAAAGATATACAATAGAGCGGAATTAAAACAAAGTTATTTTACTGTCATTATTATAATATGTAAAATGTTTTAAAAGCGAGACATTTTTTGTCCAAATTACTGCGCAAAATACTCATTTGCAAATAATTTATGAAAAACGTATTTCAACCGATGAAATGTAAAACTTTGTCATCGTAAAAGTTCATCGTGGAATCGTTACATCAATAACTTACCGAGAGTTTATATCCGGTTTCGCCTGAGTTTTAAAACTTGGATTTGAGCACACTGAGATTGAAAAGCTCCATAGTTCGTATTGGATATATCGTTACATAATGAAAATTCACGAAGATGAGTATAGCGGGATGGTGCATAAACAGATCAACCAATTTTATTTAATTGTTTACACCATTTATTATTTTTTAGCCTCTCGCCAGAAGTAAAATCGCTATGGATCGCCTCATTAATTTCAGTTTCACAGGAAACTCAATGTCGTTGGATATTTTATTAGAAATAACGTTTGGCAAAGCTGTATTGTATTTAAATAATAGAACACCTGCCTTGAGAAATGTGAATTCCGATGAGAATAACCTATTTATGCTAATGAGAATGTAATAATTAATTCCAATGTTTCCCATTAAAAATGAGTAAAAACGCGCCTCTTCGCTCCAGCGTTTTTGCAAATTAACGATCCTCCCATTTCACAGATAATTGCTAGACGAAATTCCACATTAATGTTATTTAACCCATCAAGCTTCGATCATATTTTGTCAGAGGGTCGAAATATTACAGCTTTCCAGTAAAATAAAAATAAATAAAAATATTTCTGAACGTATCCGAAAACTAAAAACTGATTTTGAAAGGTCATCAAATACGCGTTCAAATTTTGTATTTCAAAATAAACATATAATTCTTTAAATATATATTTTTTTAATGCAACTTTTTTTTCTAACTAAATTTTCTGGAAACGAAAAAAAAAAAAACATACGCATATTTTATTAGACAGATGTATTATAAACGTTTCTTTCACCTCAATTTTTGGTCGTTACATGTATATTTTTTTTTTTAAATTGCGATTTGAAACTTTGGTTTTAAAAATGTGTATTTTACTTCTTTTGCGGTAAACTTTTAGATTTGATCATATAGTGTGGTGCTTTCTCTTTCTAACACCGTTTATATCATATATGAAATAATGATAAATAAATAATTTTATATATTTTCGTTGTTTGTTTTTGGGGTGTTGTGCCGTGTTTTTCGTGACGTTTCGGACAGCGTTGCAGTGTCCATCATCAGGGCAGATCCGGCAGATCCGACGACCCCACCCTAAAAACAAACAACGAAAATGCTTTTGGCCGTGAAAATCAAAAAACGTATCTAATTTTATATACACACATGAGACGGGGAAAAGAAACGAATTGAGACTCCCCTTCAGGAAAAAAACTCAGAGTTAAAACTCGTTGATGTACGGAGCGTTGAAGATATTTAGAGAATTACCAGAAGAAATAAAATTAGAAGAAAATATAAAAACATTTAAAATTAAATTACGTAAATATGTGATTGATTTTTTGTAAATGTATTACTTTAATTATGTGTATATATATAAGGATTGTATTAGGACATAGATAACTATGTACCTACTTAAAATGCCTCAATAAACAATAAATAAACAATATTTCTCACTGGGATAGTACAGCTATTTCTATGGGACCTGTGTGAGTTGTTCCCGAAAGGGGACAATTTAGTCTGAGGGGTTAATTCCACTTTTATATTACGTGTTTTTCATAGCACAATCCTAAATAAAGATATTTCTAAAGAGTGCTTTTTTTTCTTTTTAATTATACGAAACTTAATTAAATTTTCTCTTAGGCTGTTTGTTTGTCGTTGATTATCTTATTAAATTATACGGGAAGATTCTTTTGATTTTAATTAGATACTATCTCAGCTAATGTCGGTTAGTTATTATAATCTGAGATACAGATTGCCGTAGTTATTGCGATAGGTTCAATAATAATTAATGTTATTTTTTCCTTCGTTAAAAGCGCAAATCATTCGCCCGTGAAACTATTAGTTTTTTTTACGTTTGGCAGCTCAGACACGGGACAATAATAAATATAATGTATGTATAATACTCGCCACATATTATTATATATTTCTAAACGTAATGGCGTCTATTATGACTACAATAATCTTGATTGATTTTCACTCACACATTCTAATGGCTTCTGGTGTTGAATTCCATGTACTAAGCTTACCGCTGATAGCTCCGTTGCAACGCCTTCCTTTTGTTTTTGCAACGACTAATGAAACAGATAGGTTAAAACCAATGGGTTTGATGACCTCCTTAGTCTATGGATAAGGCTCTCAACTAGCATATATACGAAAGTCGCGGGTTCGGGTCCCGGCATGCGAAAGTAAATTTTATTTGATTGATTTGAGTTATTTCACAATTTTTTCATTAAAAATGATTCATATGCGGCGCATTTCAGAGTTGAAGATACTCTCAGTATCGTCGTGCAGGACAAGAGTGGAAGATACTGTCAGTATCGCCCTGGTGTAAGACCACCATTCAGAATTGAGACGTTGCTTAATAATGGCTTTAGCCGTGTTTAGTGACTAGATCTGAATAGCCAGGTACTTTCCTACCTTCCTCTTCCCCATCTCCTTCCCTTCCCCACTTTCCTTCAGCCTCACAACATACCCCAATTGGGGATGCCATAGTCTCACTGGCTCCAGACGGGAGCAGTTGGGACTCTTGTGAGGTATTCTCTATAAAAAAAAAAAAAAAAAAACTATTCAGAATCAAAACTTTGCTTGAAATGACTTTAGCCATATTAAATTACTAGATCTGAATAGCCATTTACTTCTCCATCATCCTTTTCTCGTCTCCTTCCTCTCCCTTTTACGTTAGCCTCAAAACACACTCCAATTGGGGATGCAATAGTCTCACTGGCCCCAGACGGGAGCAGTTGTGACTCTTGTTAGGTATTCATATAAAAAGGGTTAAAACTGATCTCTCATCAGCAGGATTTTACATAATATATCCCTTTTTTAGATTTGGGCTCAAAGAAACAGGTGGATGGTGGAGGATTTTTCAATTTTTTAATTGAAAAATCTATTAAAAAATGGTATTATTTACCTTCCGAAAGTTTAATCTCTAAAAAATCATTTTTTAGTAGTAAAAATGCGAACAAAAAACATCGTAGTTGTTGAAAATCTGTAGAAAAGTCACGCCAGGTCACCTGTTAAAGGCAGCGACAATGCGCGCCAATGTAAATACTACAAAAAGTTAAAAAAAAACAGCGTCGATTGTAAAATGTTTGTCATTCACTAAAAATGAGATGGTTTTTTTGCAAAGCTCCCGTTATATTCAGTTGGCCTCTGATGCAGCACTCTTTGGGATCACTCAACAGTCCATGCGTGTGCTCATACAGACTATACCTAGGTGTGTATATATTACGTCTGTATCTACGTGGGTTTGTAGCTTGTACATGTGTGTGTACATACTCACGTACTAAAATAACGTATGCATTATACGGTAATGTGTATGTGTTATGAAATTGCATGGTTGGATGTGTTGCGCGTTGCGCCTATGTTCTGTAGGAGAACTGCGTGGGCACACCCGACAGGCCCTTTTCTGAAAACAGACAACCAGTAACTCTAAAGTAATCTACAAACCAACACACTTCCCATTAACCATGTCTTTAAAATACTGCTTGATACGAACTCGATGATTGTTTTCTCAATTGAAGCGATAAATTTTAAAGATCTTAACAAAAACCATTGAGGTGTACATGGTGTTGAGGGGCGTACATGACTGATTCCTGACATTATTTAAAGTAAAATAATGTAAATTAAATTTTGGTCTCCGGTGACTATTTTAATTAGACTTAAATCATAAAAAATCTGTATGTATTCGAGAGTTAGGGTCGGGGTAAGGGGTTGCGCGGTTACTCGGCTGAGTAACCAGTGTGATATGTGGAGAATTTTTTTTATTGGTTTGAGAAGAAAAATATTTGAAAATCAAACCTAGAAAATTGTCACCGAAGACTTGCTCCAAAAGATGTCAGGAATCGCTGGTTAAAGTGTGTCAAGTACGTACCTTAACGTCCTGTATAATAAAACAACACAAAATACTTCATGGAAACATTATTCTTTCTGCAAGTTAATAATTTTTGTTTGTATTAGCACATTACTTAGGCATAGAGGTTCAATAAAAATTTCACCTATTATGAGGCTTTTTTTAATAATTTCAACTTTACGTAATAGATTCGTTAAAAATTCCATTGATTGCTGCCTTCGTAATTTTACGTATTTGACGATCTTGCTGCTACTCTTTAGTGAGATGCTCATTATTCATTATAAACAGACGGCAGGAATCAAATTTGATTATTCGTTATTCGGTTGGTTAAAAAGCTAATAATTTTTGAACTTAAATTCGTTTACAAAACTTTTAAAGTTAATGATGTCATGCTTTCAAAACCCGTAGTAATTTAAGTATTGTTTGAAACATTTACAGAGTGTTAACAATTATTAAATTAGTGAAATTGCCTTTGGGACGTAGACAGATATTCACTCTTCAATTAAAAATGTTCACAGCATGTGTAAATCAAGATATAGCTGCCACTGGGTGGAGATGCTACTAATGAAATAACAGAAGTAAATATAAGTAAAATAAAATATTAAAGGTAGTAGAAGAGAAGAGAAAGATAAAATACAAAGAAAGAAAAGACATAATAGCAATTACACAGTCCAAATATTAGCTTATAGCTAATAAAATTAGCACATGTTTTTTAAATTATACGAGGCTGTTTTTAAAGATGTCAATATCGTCATATTCTATGGCAATACTAGATATACTATATACACCTAGACTATAATGGATTTTTATATATGTTTTAATGTACGGGGCTTAATGTTTACAATTTCAAATGCCATAAAACAAAACATTTACAAACTACGTGGTTTATCTTAGGAATAGTGCACACATAATTTACTACATAAAGATGTAATGAATAACCCCTCCTTGTCAATAAGTCTGTCATAGCGCGACGGTAAACTCGAGATATCCAAGATAAGTCCATTCCAGCAGGTTCAGGGTATGCCAAAACCGCGTCCCTGCGACGTGCCATTATGGATTATTACGGGGGATGGACTACGGAGAGGGCCCTATTAACCCCAAGCTCATTAGCCAAAGGGCTTTTAGTTTAGGCGGTTACGTTTATCATTGCTGTTAGTTTACCTAAATAATTTACATGTATATACAATTCTGTTCTACATTTATCATTATTGGTTTGTTTAGATAGTTGTGTAGAAAACGGATATCAAAGACCATAGACCGTCTAGAGAGGGTCAGGGGGTATAGATCACCAAGCAGACCAGGTCTGGGGTTTGTGAAGAGGCCAGGGGAAAAATGTTGCTTTTGCAATATGGAGAATTTGTCTAGAAGAGGATTGAACTTGCGATGCCTGGGTGTGAATCCAACGCATTTTAAACTCAGTTACTAGCTGATTAAAGGTTTCCGTTTTAAACAATCTTTAAATTGTCGAGGTACTGCTTAGTTTTCGCCTGCCGCGGTTTTGCGTGGCTTTGTGAATGTCATGGTTCATATTCCACTCCATTTCCATACCACATAGGTACCCCGATTAGGGATTTCATGATTTTTTTTCTAGTTTAGACATTTGTATGAGATATCATATTGATGGGGGGCGGGCTGTTGGCAAGCTAGCTTAGGGCGGCTGGAACCCTTGATCGGGCCCTGGTTATGGAGTGAGGGGTATGGAATATCGGGAATGGAGATTGGCATGTCAGGCATGGCGCCTATAGCCCAGAGACTTTATATTGGCGCGACCAGGAAACAGTTATAGTGAATTGTGTTTTAAACCTAATTCATTATGTGTGAGGTTAAGATATTGCTTGCTCTCTACTCGCATAACCCAAAACATAACAACTATGCCGAAAATATACGTTAATTTCAGAATCCGTAGGTAATCCATAACTATTTTTAAGACCTGTTGATTGGCCGTTACTCGGCCTATTGATTGGCCTGTTGGTTCCCCTGTTAATTGGTTTGTTGGTTGACAATTGCTTTTATGACTGTTTTGTTTTTGTTGACTGTTTTTTAGACTATTGATTGGCCTGTTGGTTCCCCTGTTAATTGGTTTGTTGGTTGACAATTGCTTTTATGACTATTTTGTTTTTGTTGACTGTTTTATAGACTATTGGTTGGCCTGTTGGTTCCCTTGTTAATCGGTTTGTTGGTTGACAATTGCTTTTATGACTGTTTTGTTTTTGTTGACTGTTTTGTTTTTGTTGACTGTTTTTTAGACTATTGATTGGCCTGTTAATTGGTTTGTTGGTTGACAGTTGCTTTTATGACTATTTTGTTTTTGTTGACTGTTTCATAGACTATTGGTTGGCCTGTTGGTTCCCTTGTTAATTGGTTTGTTGGATGACAGTTGCTTTTACGGTATATTATTTATACAGCTGTTTTATAGACTATTGTTCGACATGTTGGTTCCCTTGTTAATTGGCTTATTGGTTGACCTGTTGTATGGTCTGTTGTATAGCCTCTAGGTTGTCCTGTTGATCAACCTAATGACTAATCTATTAGTTGGCTCCTCCATTGGTTGTATGGTATATTGCATAGCTTATTCTTTGACCATTTGTATATTCTTTTGGTCGGCCTGTTATTAGGCCTGTTGTTTGGCCTGCTGTATGGGGTATTGTCTGGCCTGTTGGCCGGCCTATTGGTCGTCTGTAGAAACACGGCCATAAATAAACAGCAAAACGCGTGCTAGCCGTCACACAATCGGAATGGCACCCATTACTTTAAGCGAGATGCCCGAAAAGCCTCGGGTTTTATTTCTGCGTGAATTATGCAAATGATCGCTTATTACCGTCGTCTATGGAATGGACTTTACACGAATCCGGTTGGACGAGTCCGGTGGTGTCTTTTTTCCGAGCCGGAATGATTCATTTGCTTTTTGATGACCCCAAAATGGGCGTCAAACATTTACTGTATTGTCTTTCCAGCAGCGAAAGCTCATTTTTATTTTTAGCTTATTGTTATTTTATTTTAATATTTAACATTTTAATGGAACTATGTCCATGGTGCTTGAAAACGATTATTACAGTGTTTATCATTTGGGCTCCATCCATCATAATCGAAGCCATATTTGATAATCGAGCCCATAGTTCATCAAGCCAATTCTATATAATTTTGTTTTGCGTTAATTGGTAGTAGTTACAAGATAAGTTTGTTTTTCTTCTGTTAAGTTTATCCCACAGTCCGTAATATTACATTGATTGTTTATTTTATAAGGGTACTTAGGTCACACTTAGCATTGCTATTGTTTTTCTAGCTTTGCAAAGCGCGTTTGAAAAACATATTACAAACATGACGTTTAACAAAAAGCCGAGTATTATTTTTAGCAAATCCCTTCATTCTGTCGACACGGAGAAACTAAATAACAAAGTGGCAATAGACTCTTCTCTATCGCAAGGCGGTCGCGTTTTTTCCTTCTGTTTTTGTGGGCAGTTGAAACTGTGGATAATGGGCAGCAGAAGCGAGAGGAAATCCGTTACATTTACGTGATGAATCGCAGCAGCATTATTAGTCGCCGGCTCCCGGTGTTGCGTGTTGTGGGCTGCGGGTCGCGGGTTGGCGGCCTGCACTGGAGTAGATACCGAGCCGGCACCGTGACTACCGTGTACAGTGTGTTCTCCGGCAGTTAGTAGCGGTAGCGGGTAGCATCACGGGGTGTGGGGACGGGAGCGAGGGAGGCCAGGTGATGTGCGGTGGCTGTACACTACGCTGTACGAATGTACAACTGTAAGGTCTGCGGTCGCCATGCGCCATGCGCCATGCGCCAGGGCGATGACAGCAAAGAGGACCACGGCGGCTATCGAGTTGGATGTCCCTTGGCTCTGTAAACAAATCAACCTGTCAATTGTCCATTCCGTTCAGCTCTCGGCTCTCGGCAGCACCAAGGCACTGCGCGGAAATTCAATTATTGATAGTCTTTGATTCGAATTATTCTGGACACTGGACAAGCCGTATACATTCTGAATATTTGGTACATAGATACAAGTTGAACGATTGCTGCAATTATTCTCGGTATTAGACATCGGATGATAATCTCTATAAAATGCTAAATTGTGCGTGCTTTGATTGCTATGCAAAAAATACCAACATGTATACAAGAAAAAAAAATGTGCCAAAATTTTTAATAATAGTTTAAACACTCCAATAATTTCAAATTCTATTTGTGGCGTCATTTTAAATGCGTGAAGATTAAACACTTTTTCATAACGCTGTTTGATCAAATATATCCAAATGTTTCGAAATCGATGGATTCTTCGTTCTTTATCCAGACGAAGAAACCATTGATATCTAAAATATCGATTGTTTTGATTAAATTATTATTTGGGTATTTAAAGTTGAAACTAGGATTTTGATATTTAAACTACTGTTTGGGTATTTAAAGTAGATACTATTATTTCGATATTTAAACTATTATTGGAGAATTTAAACTAATTTAACTATACTATTATACAGGTTATATGAAAATAAAACACCTTGGCACCCATATTTACCCATATGCACCAAAATATGGGTGCCAAGGTGTTTTATTTTCATATAACCTGTATAATAGTATAGTTAAATTAGTTTAAATTCTCCAATAATAGTTTAAATATCGAAATAATAGTATCTTCTTTAAACACCCAAATAAACTTTATCAAAATACTAGTAACAACTTTAAATTCCCAAATAATAGTTTAAATATCAAAATAATAATATCTACTTTAAATACCCAAATAATAGTATAAATATCAAAATAATAGTATCTTCTTTAAATACCCAAATAATATTTGAAATATCAAAATAATAGTTATCTACTTTAAATACCCAAGTAATAGTTTAAATGTCAAAATAATATTATCTACTTTAAATACCCAAATAATAGACATGTATTACCAAAATATGCACATTCCACAAATTGGAATGCCATTGTCCCTCAGAATTTGTAAGGTACCACATAACAATAAAATGCGTTATATTAAAATATGATTAACTAACTAACAATCACTCCGTTTTCTGCAAGTGTAAGCAGAGAGGATGGATCGTTAAAAACGCGGCTTGACACACTTGCTTCATTCAAATTCACACATCGTCTCATATCTACCCATCTGGTTTTCTGACTCTTGACATGACCCGAATCATCAAATATTTGGTTAACTTGTTCGTACCATATCTTCCTCGAGTATCCCTGACCCGATATGAATGTGTTTCCTGTGAAACTGTGACTTTTTTTTTTTTAATTATCTTCAAAATTAAAATTAATCAACAAAAATATCTTTTCACATATCATCACTGGTCAGTCAGCCATATAACCGCCCAACCTTTCACCTGCTCTTCAGGTGGGAGGTTGGGCCCACTGATTTTTTAGGTAGGTATATAAAATTCATTAACATTTTTTACTCCAAATAATGTCAGGAATCACTACTTAAAGTAAGTGAAGTACGTCACTTAACACTCTGTATACAAATGCACATTATCTAATATCCATATAACATTAGGTGGTGATGCATTTAGATCTTGTACTTACACAAAACTAGGAATTAATGCAAGTACCAACCTACAATCTACAATAATATTTTTTATCTAATTAAACAGCAATATTATACAGGAAACCACATTATTATTTGTTGATCATTATCAACTAAATACCACATTTATTATTTATGGTGGTTTTACATATTGCTTTTTGTCTTTTCCTCAATAAGCTCGACTTACCTTATTTTTCAACACTTATCGCGACCGGAAATTCTTAGTGGTTTAATAGCACATTTTGAGGGATTAAATATAAATCTGTTTACAAGAAATAATGACAAGCATTATTATTGTTGATGTCGTAAATTTAAATTAAGATATTATAATTATTTGCCTTTTATCTACGATAGTATAAAGCGTCCCATTCACGATCCCTCGATCATTTGATAACATTGTATTTGAATATGAAACTCGTCCCATTTTGATGAATTGCTTCCTGTCTTGATATTTTTGTATTTTAATTAATATTCATTGAGAAATTATTTACTGATAAGAGTCGAAGTTATCACCATTAGCATTCAAACTTGGTATATTTATATACGTACCTATGTATTGAAATTCGGTATTTGGATACTTATAAACATAGAAAAAGAGGACAAAAATGAGATGTAGGCATGTTTCGTGATCTTAAAGTCAGACGGGACTCGAATCCGCGCCCCTCTGATTGCCGGTCAGGAGCTCTATCCACTAATCTAGGGCGGCTTATCTCTTACCCGCCAAATGATTCAATATATACTAGTGTTTCATTCAACAATTACCGCTTATTACATTCTTTCTCCTGCAAGCAGCCAACATTATTTTTATATGAGAAAGGCATTGCACAATGCCCTTCTCATATATTAAATCTATATATATTAAATCATTTGGCGGGTAAGAGATAATCCGCCGTAGCTCAGTGGATAGAGCTCCTGAACGGCAATCAGAGGGGCGCGGGTTCGAGTCCCGTCGGCGGCATGTATCTTTTCTCGGGAGGTTTTTTTCAATATGGATGAGTGTTTCAGACTAATAATTATTACTTATAATAAAAACATCTATGATAAGATATAATAAAATTATTATAATATGTGCTTAAGAATTTATAATTATAAAAAAATATATTTAATCATTTATTTATTCTCTTTGATGCACGTAATCTTATACCATATGTTGGCCAAAATACAACAAAATCGTTAAAATATATAAATATTCTTTAATTTCAAATAATTATTATGTATATTTGTTGATTTCATTGAAATCTTATGGGCTAGTTCTAGCTTGAGATTAAACCGGTTCAAAACGCTATCTCATAGTTTTATTATTATTAAAAAAATACTATATACATATACATAATAAAAATGTATATAAAATCTGGTGATTTGGTCAACTTTTGGCGTTGAGGACTGTTATCAACATCCGAAATTACGAAAACAAGAAAACTGATTTTTAATCATAACATTACGCTTTTATATCACATAACAACATTGTGTGATTTTCATGAAATTATTTTAAATAAAAAAGTTATTTATTTATTTATTTTATTTTCGGGAAATCAACAGTTTATAATGTGGTTAATTTATACATGTGTAATTTACCTAACTGAGAAACCAATTGTATATTTCCTCAATATACTATAGAATTATGTATCTAAAAATTTAATCACTATACTTACAACTAAAAAAATTACATTATTTTAACAAGAGGGAGATTAACATTACAGGAAATACTACATAATATATGTCATTACATTTTAAGCAGTTTGGTACACTTTTAATACATTTTTAATACAGTTTTTATATTTATTTTGATTACAATTGAAAATATCTACATCAGACTGAATATAGTACGTAGGATTTTTAGTACGTGTAAATTTCATTAAAAAATATATTATCTTAAAAAATGGTACATTGTGAAATTCAAACTCGATCCATTCTCCTGTTATTCGAGAAGAACCTATTATAATTTAACCCAACATTCGACAGCCTAAGTGGTCGAGGGGTAAGACACTCGACTCGCAATCCGAAGATCACGGGTTCGAACCCAGAATTTTATTTGGCTAATGTGTTTATGTGACAATTAATTAATAAAAAATAATACATAGTATATTTGCGGCACGTTCCAGAGTGGAAGATACTCTCAGTTTCGCCCTGGTGTAAGACAACCGTTCAGAATTGAAACGATGCTTGATATGGCTTTAGCCGTATTTAGTGACCAGATCTGAATAACCAGATACTTCCCCACTTTCCTTTACCCCATCTCCTTCCCCTCCCTACTACCTTCAGCCTAACAACACATCCCATTTGGAGATGCCATAGTCTCACAGGCTCCAGACGGGAGCAGTTGGGACTCTTGTGCGGTATTCATATAAAGCTAACGACAACTATGAAATATTTAATGAATAAAATAGATTCAGGTAAAATACATTGATAAACTTACGTCTTTAGAATGTTGAAAGTGCCGATAAAAAGGAATAATTTAGAAAAGTCTTGAAAAAACTTGATCAAATGGTCAATTAATATTCGATTGTTGTTGTATTTATACTGTTTATGTTCCATTTTTTCCAGCTTTTAATGGATTGAAGGGTCTCCCACATTCATATTTTCCCTTATTTCACACTACGGTAGATTTCCTCAAGAGTTTTTCTTACTGAAAACAGTCTCCCACATTGTTATTTTTTCCTCATTCTAGACATCAGTAGATTTCCTCGCGAGTTTTTCTTACTAAAAACAGAAGAATTTTCAGTCCAGTTGGATGTTAGTGCGCGAGTTTTGTGACAATTTGAACTTACGGGTTATCGTCTGGTCACGACTCCCCCCTCCTCCCTTCCCCACCCCTCGCAGCCTCCTCCGTCAGATTGTGTTTGACCTCCAATTAGTGTGAGTACTATCTCTGTAGAATGTTGACACACAAACAATTGGGATTGTCGACTCGCCTCGTGGACAGACTGTTTCTCAACATAACACAACATAACATGACTCTACGCTAGGTACTTTAATCTGTGCATCTCTCTACCGAACAAGGATTATAATATAGAAGAATAATAAATAGGAGTAAAGGAAAAGTACAAATGCGTTCATTGGAGGGGACCCCACCACTTTCCTAAAGGCGTTATAAGGAAACATGGTTTCTTCCTTCACCGCACACGTCAAGACTCAATTTTTTTTTGAACGAAGCTACATTTATTTTGAACGACTCTAGATCCTCCAATGTCCATGCATACGGGGATAACATTCATAAACAATTCATACAAATACGTTCATAATCAATTCTAACAAATAACTCATAAAATTCAGCTTGCTGCACAGTGCACACATGTGGCCTTGTCAAAAAATATGAATGCAGTTATTGTTAGCCATGCGTTTTTGACGTTGATTACTAACCTAAACATAAACACTTTTCTTTACTGGTTCTGTTTAGGCTTTTGACCTCCGTATATTGCTTAGGTCCCATATCATATTTGGAGTTGATATGTGGAGGATCTTTTTAAGGTGATGAAGGAATGATCCTTATTTTTTAATAGACCCGTGTTATAGAAAGTAAGATGCAATGGAAGGGACCCCACCACTTTCCCAACGGCACAAAAAGGAAATATAGTGTTTCCTATTTTACGTCCAGACTCAATTTTTTTTTGGAACGAAGCTACATATAATTTGAACGACCCTAGATCCTCCAATGTGAATGCATTCGGGGTTAGTAAGCAGTATGCAAGTTCTTACATAAACATAATACGAAAGATAAATAAATGTAGCTGATCGTGGAAGAATCATTCCGAAATAGATAGTTTTAAAAATAGGAATAAAAGTGTTATTAAAAGGAAAAATAAATAAGAGCTTTAACAAATAAGAGAAAAAACATTAAAAAAAATATTAAAAGAAATAATAAACAATGATACAAATGCAGGTGAACACAACCCGTTGAAAATGTAAAATCTCTAATTTGTTTAAATGTTCTGTTCCTATAGAATGTATAAGATAGGGGCCATCACCAAGTCAAGAGTTTTTTTTAGTCAGGGTAAGCAATTGTGCACATTGCTATGCATGTTGTATTTATGAACATTTATGTAATTATTTGAAGAGAATATAAACTGTTATTTTGATGCTATATTTCCGGAATTAATGTAATGTGTTTAATGTGAGCGTCGGGATTGTGTCAGGACGAGCGTCATTGACCATAAACGACGCTATTCTACAATCACTACAATCCTGAAATTGAAAGAAATAACCTTTTAGCGGAAGCAATTTGAGTGAGCTCTCGCCTCGTGTGTTTTATTGGTAGTCGGTAGTGTGCTCTATGTTCCTAGAATGTGCTGGTAAATAGTTAAATTAATTATACAATGAATACATCTTCTATTAACGCAGTGCTGGACCAAGGCTACTTGACACAGCACAGCGGTCAATGTCATACTCGTATTTGTTTGTTGGACTTTTATTTCACCGCAAGGGTAGCAGGATGGAACGGCACAAAACTCTGTTTTAGCGTACTCTCTTTGCTCATCTATATAAATACAATATCCTTCTGTTATTTCGTCTTGGTCTTGACGTGTCCAAATTAACCTCAATCAAGTATTTGAAACACTTGATTTGCCATTTATCTTGTATTTTGTTCAGCGTTTTAGTACGTTTGTGTACGATAGTTAACAAAACATAGATTTATTTCTCATTCAATCAAATCAAAACTAAGTATTTTCTACATAGTTTAGCAGGCCGATATTGAAATTAAAACATTTATAAATTTTTTATTGCAACATTCAATCAAGGGAAATTATAACTAAACTTGTCTGGTTGATGCGTTTTTAGATTTTCACGGCCAAAAGCATTTTCGTTGTTTGTTTTTGGGGTGTTATACCTTCTTTAGCCGACGTTTCGGACAGCGTTGCAGTGTCCATCATCAGGACAGATCCGGCAGATCCGACGATGTGAAATGAACACAACAATTTCACATCGTCGGATCTGCCCTGATGATGGACACTGCAACGCTGTCCGAAACGTCGGCTAAAGAAGGAGGTAGCACAACACGGCATAACACCCCAAAAACAAACAACGAAAATTGTCTGGTTGATGCTCAATTTTTTGAAAGTTTGAAAGATGATCAGTTATTATCCATTTTTACGGAGAACTCTTAGAATTATTTAAATACATACTGAATAGTCCTTCCATCTGAACAGCAATTTCAGAATATTCAGTCCGAATTTAAATTATCTGACAAACGAGAAAGCACTCAGTCGGTTTTAACTCTGGGGTTTATGGCGTCACTCAGGTGACTGCTGAGTGTGACGGGTGACAACCAATCAGTGATCAGCGCCGGTCCTGTGCGGCGGAATCTTGGCACCATCACCAACAAGAAAGTGTTAATTTTCACTAAATGGTGTGTATTTTCGCCGGAGTTCGCTAGCCTGTTGATTTTCTGCTCAAATATTGTCCAAACTACACATTGACCATCAATAGCCGCGCGTTCATGCTTTGACTTAAAACCATCAATAGTTAGTCTGTTCTCTACAAAACTACATATTCGTGGCCTATTTAATTCAATTACTCATTATTTATCAATCTAGTTAGTTGGTTTTCTAAAGATCTTTCCTTTTTTATAAGTAAATAAAAAAACCACTAAATTTAATGAGGTGAATATGTTAAAGAACTTAATTGTGGTATTTTAGTGCTTATCAGTCAATTGCCATTACATAATTGAAAACCGGTGTGTATTAATGTTTTATTCGTAGGAACGGTAAGGCAAAAATAAAACTCATAGCTTACGAGAGTGTATTGAGAACCCATAAACTCAGTGCGTCTATCTCTCGCTGTTCCCTTGGTAGCTTATTCTTCGAGGAACTAGACGATGGCACGAAAAACTAACATTAAATGATATATTGACAGCCGATTGATAATAACGTTCATGATTGCTTATCTATCTCGTCTTGAACCATAAAATTAACCAAGTCGAGGTAATAATCCCTAGCACTGTAGCAATTATTGTGGTGAATCATCTCATTAACCTCTTTAGTATCGATGTTAAATATCTCTACAATTGCATTGCATTATTTTTTGTGCTGTTATTTTTTATTTTGCATGTTTTTCAAGTCCTTGCGGTGTGATAGCCATTTTTGGAACATGGCTTTTTATAATATGTTTGTTTATTATTTTTATATGAACCGTTAATCTTGATTAGATGTTTTATCGGGTCTTGGATTAATTTATTCGTAAGTAAAGTAGGTACCTACCAACCTGTTTATCTATATAGTGTAAACACATATTTATAATAATACAAAAATTATTTAAATGCAGGTTGGATTAATATCCACTTTTAATTTTATCGTTCTACAAAACGTTTTTTTTTAAATATTTTGTTGGTGTCAGTGCAGATATATTAGGATTTCTGGTACTTGTTTACATGTTTTCTTCTTACATTCCACTTTTCTGCACAAAAATAATATAGCTTAACACTTTTTATGTTTTCCTATAAAATAATATTTTAAAAGCATTTGTAATTTAGTAAAATAGTGCATTCCTTTTTAATGTTTGTAGCCTAATTTTTCTCTACATTGTAATTTTGTCGGCTTTGTAATTTAAGTAAATAAAATAGAAGAGCCATTTTAATGACCATATTTTTATATTATTAGAAAAATTAGCACTTATTTCTTGTTACGCATAAAATATTTTTTTATTGATCAGCTAAAACTAATAGAAAATCTCATAATTATACGAAAAAAAATCAAGAATTTTTTTGAATTTATTGTATGTTTTACGCTCTGAACTGTAACGCAAGACCAAGATGATTATTATTACTATGTATTTTTTTATTTGGTATTGCGTCTAATCTTAGTGGAATTTTTATAAGTGCCTTATATTATTTATCCACCTTATCTGGGGTACGTAAATTTCTATTTGTGAAATAAATATTTAACACATAAGGCAGAAATATAGTCGGTAATAATTGTCGGTATTTGCTTAATATAAATTCGTTGACGAAGAATATGGGTTATCTCGCGATTCTTAGACAGACGTAACTTTTAAATAAGAGTTGAACTTAATATAATTCCTTCCTATTTCAAATTTAAGTATTAAAATTTCCGTTAAAATAGATTTCCATGAAATGGACCTAAATTAAATTCTTGAAATGACGCCCTAAGCCCTAAAGGCTTGCACAGCTATAAAACGAAAAAATAAAGACTACCTACAGATAGTTCCCTTCAAAATACTATGTTAGGTACTCAATTGAAGGTAACAGCAAATTAATTAGAAATATCCGATTGTCGGAGCGCCTTCCGACAAACTCGTGAAATATAATGTCACCCAATGAATGGATAACAAATCATCAAAAATGAGCACAAATCATTTTTACCTCATCTGTAATGATTTTCTCAATTTGTGTAAACAGCTTCGACAAACCGAAACGCCAATCTTTACACATTTCCATAAAGTGCTTCTTCAAAAAAGTGACAAAATAACATCTCATGTTACACAATTGACTCGGCTGAATTGTGTCGCTTATCGAATCGTTGGCTTCGCTATCGATTTATCTGTCAAAAAGTCGATTGTGGCCGTCGTGGGTCGGGGTTATCTCCGCTCGATACGTGAGGAATGGATTTATCAATCAAATGTTTGTTTAAAAATGCTAATAATAGTGCAAATTCTACAAGTAGTCTAAAACATATGAAAGAGTGGTCGTAAGTTGTAAAAAAGATGACGTGTAAAAAAACGTCATTTTCGGTCACAATTTTTACACAACTGTGACAGCTAACGGACTAACGAATGACACACGTGACTCAAGCATCATCAGTTGCGTCTTTGGTTGACGAAGAAACGAGACTGGAGAGTTGAGACCCGCAAATTAGATGTGCTGACCAGAGAGCTAGCATTGGTATAACTGGGGATTTTTTTGATAAAGCCTATGATCCAAGCTAGACGACAGAATGCTGATGAAGAATTCAATGTTTTTGATGAAAGTTCAAATTAAATAAAAAGATATACTTTGTGTCATTATTTGTTTCAGCGATATGAAAAATAACTGCTCTACACCGAAGTGTCTAATTGCGAACATTGCCGACTAACTTATCGCCGTTTTGTAATACAACTTACAACATTGTAAAAACACGAGAAATAAGAGGGAAACAAAAACGTCACAAACATGTGAGCACATACTTCTGAAGGTAGAGCGAAAAATTCTTCACAATTTATTTTTATTTTAATGAATACATTTTAGTTTATTATTATCGGCCCTCAGTTAGTCTGATCTAAGTAGTATTACTAATTATGAATAATTTCAAAGCCCACTAGTTTGAAAGAAAAAAATAAAATTATTTTATTTCATCTATCTTCCTAAAAATAAGTCATAAAATAGAAGTGGGCCGAACTTGAAACCTTTTGGCACGCCGGCAACGCTATATTTCTTCAGGAATATAGATTAAATTATTTGTGTAATAATAATAGTAATAACTTATTTGACAATACCATGCCTGAAATTCCTATCTTTGTAAACATTTGACGTGTTTCCTTTACGATATTTTACTCATATTCCAAATTAACAATTTTTGACATAATATGTACACAATTCTGTACTCCAATACGCCCATATGATTGTTGGTCTCAAGGCTTTCTTAGAAAAATTGTAGTGTTTTTCCACTATTCATTGGCATTTTATCGTAGCGATTAGAATTGCAAAGGACGTCAGCCGATACTGAACTTTTGTTTTCACACATAACTTAGTGACGTGATGAAATATCGCCATCAATATCAAGTTACGTGATTATTCACATGTCATGTCTAGTGTCCAGTGTCCAGTGTCCACTGTGCGACCGTGTCATCTTTACCTAGTACAGCTACTCTACGTACTATCTATTTGCTTTTCCGAACTGAAAAATGACCACTTGCAAGTAGTAATGAGTGTTCATTAGTCAAGATTTATTTATTTGATTTCTTCGTCTTAGCTGAGGTGTTTGCTTTTCAAATATTGAAGCGACTTCCTCAGAAGATAATTATTATCTAGCATAAGATTAGATATACAGGATGTACCGAAAATATATATTTGTATATCGACGGTCCCGTAGAATAATGTCTGATGTGCCATTTTAGCTCTTTAAAGTTTTATTTCTGCATTTTTATTGCTTATCAAGATCGTGAAATATAGTGTTGTTTTAAAATTTGTCATTTCAATTAAAATTCCGAAAATACACACTTTAAATCAACAAAATAAGCCAACAAAACGATTTTCAATTTTTAACAGATCCGACATTGTTCTTCGGGAATGTCGATTTTTGAATTTCATGCCCCTGGACTTTTACCTGTCCAGAACATTTAAATAAGCATAACAGCACAAACACAAAATACTCCACCATGCAAGATGGAAAAAATAGTAGATTGGGAATAGTAAAATAAATAAATTAAATAAGTTGAAGCAGAGCTAGGCAATTTGTTAAATTAGATTTGTTGTTCTGCTTTCCGATATACATTCTACTTACTACCTGTTTATATGTAGTGGTCGATACGTTAAATATGTCAAAAGCATCCTTATAATCATTGGCCAAATTCTGTGTATACGGTGAACGGGAGTATACAATAGTGATTCCGTGTTGGATTGTCACAAAAACGGTCGATATTGCCTCGATTTTCGTTTGCGTGATATATGGAAAGAAATGAAGTATGTAGTTAAAAGTTAGTTAAGTCATTAACATTCCTACGTTCGGATAATATGTTATATTAATTATCCATATATTTACCAGAGTGATTGGGGGGACCTGATATGGTACACGAATTTATTTTTTAATGATTTTAATTAAACTAAAATTAAAATTCTGAAAAATGTGTTTACTAGATTCTGTATTGATTTATTTTGTTATAGGATTATATGATTTGAAATTTGTGTTGTATAATACAATATGTCGTTTGAAAACTGAACAAATCTGCCAACGACCAACAGTATAACCTTAGTATATTAAAAATAAACTGAGTTTTTCAAAATTTAAAAAGTGCGTTTACCAGATAAAATAACAATACTTCAAAATCAATTTATGTTATTTTGTAAAAAACAGACAATGCGTCTAGAATTTGATTTAAAAAGGACTAATTTCCGGTATTCTCTGGTAATACCATCTTAAATACCAATGTCATTGCTTTTTATACCTTCCATTATTTGCCACCCTGTATTTCAAAAATCAATCATAATTTTTGTAAATATTAATGATTAAAATAATAATTATTTTCATTATTTGCATTAAAACCCCGCCTGAACCCAGAAACAGCCATCGTGAGTCATTATTCATATTTTGATGTTGCGGATTCATTTTCCGCCTAAGAGTATAATATCGTTTATTAGCATTGATTACTTCTGCCCATAAATTATATTGAGAATTCCGCCAGCGAGATGTTTAATATTATGTTCATTGTTAAGAATGTGACCTTCACAAATAAATGTCGTATTTTAATTTGAACAAAATGTGATAAATAAATAACAAATATGGCTAATAGCGCCCATTTTATTTACAATGTCGGTTTGGGTATATCGACTTTTATAGAAATACAATCAAACAAGTCCAAAAAGAGAGGTACAAAACCCGTCGAAATGAAAAATAAATAAAAATATATTTTTGAAGTAAGTACTTCTTCACGCACGCTTAACTTGAGGGGTAAACTGGCGAATGCGTTACGGCAATTACAGCGTTACGAGAGGCGTAATATCGGGCGTTACGGAGGCGAATGATAATAAATTAAAATTAATTTTGAGGTTCATTCCTCACAATCTAATCGTTACAACAGTGCTCAAATCCATAGTAATGGCGTTTGGATTGGTTGCTGGCATTTATGCTGACAATAGCTGTGTTGTTGTTTCTCACATTCTAAACGTTAAAATCTAACTAATAACTAGCACTTTTTCGATCGGAATAAATGTCGCTCTCTAACTCGAATCCGCATAAAAAAAAATATTTTATACTTTGAAAGTATTAAATCAAATTAAATTAAACCTACGTACCTTGGAGCTTCCAAACTGGAGAGATCTAGTACAAAACAGAGATGAGTGGAGGAAGACTCTTGAGGAGGCCAAGACCCACCACGGGTTGTAGAGCCAATTGTGATGATGATGAAAAATTAAATCAACAATCCCATTCTAAGTGTAATTCCCATAATAAAATTAATCAAATTTTCGTTTAGAGTGTGCGAACTCAGTGTATTTAAACGACTGATTTGTCACGATGATTGGTAACAATCCAAACGAATCTTCAATATAGATTCTTATACACTGATGATTGGAATGGTTTTATTCGATGCCAGAAAGGAAATTAAATTAGATTACTAAATAAGTATTTACTTCAATCGTGTGGTCTAAAGCACACTCGTTTTTTTTTATCAGAATAACTTTTCAATGATATTCTCATCAATATATCATTGACGAAGAAGGTAATAGTAATAAATCCAAACGATAGTATCCGGAACCGATTAGTAACGACCGTTAGTTTTTTTTTTGTGTCTTGTTCTTTTTCATTTTTTTCCTCAGATTTATTAGTAGGTAGATACTATCTTTTTCTTCAATGACCAAAAATATACATATATCACGGAGAATACATTTATATACATCATTGAAATAAATTTTTAATATTTCGTGTTCTATTTGCTAATTGTCAGAAATATAACCAGACGTTTTAGGTTTTAGTGCATGATTTTCGTGTCGTAATTTTTATTCTGTAAACATAAATATGGATTTCGTGTACCTTTTCTTAAAAATATTTGAATAATTTCTTCCACTAACCGTCTTTAGCCAACGAGACTGTGGCATCCCCAGTTGAGGAAATAGGTTGTGAGGCTGAAAGCAGTGGGGAGGGGGCGCAGGTATAGGAAGATGGGGAAAAACCTGGCTATTTAGATCTTATCTCTAAACATTTCTAATCGTTTCAATTCTGAATGGTGGTCTTTCACCAAGGCGATACTGAGACAATCTTCCACTTGAGAATGTACCCCAAATACTAATTTTGAAACACAACAAATTAATGAAATAAAATGAGATATTCGATAGCCTCATCTCTAAACCACTGAGGACGTCATAAATATAAATCCGGATATAAATAATAAATGTGAAGTTATTTTCCAATGTTTGCTTAAGCAGTCTAACATGTAAGATTCAATCAGCAAACAATTTAATATTTTTAAAGTTAGTCATTAGATCAACTCCAACTAGCAACTAGAGACCAGAGATTCCACGTGGGAGTATAAGCTAAGCTTGAGCTGCCCACGTGCCATGAATTCCTCAGCGGCACACCTAAACATATTTCATATTATAACATTAATAATGTTGGCTGATTATATATTTTTTTTTACATACAATGTTTAGAGGATCAGCGCCATTATAAAATGGTCAGATTATAATTTATCCACAGGTATGTTATATAATATTATTATTTGTATTTATTCGTTAGTGATTTTTTTTATCCATTTGGTATTATTATTATTTTTTGTACGTACGTTTAGAATTAATTAAGTATCAACCCACGTTTTCAATGTTGCCATGGGTGAAAATGAATTCAATTTGTTTTGTGACACGGTTATGGTTAGAAAACTCTTTTGAGCTAATTATGCCTGTTTTGAATAATATGATAATTTATAAATTATTTGATGGGAACTTTTATACACATTTTAAATTTTTTATAATTTTTTATTTTTTGTATTGTAACATTTTTTTCGTTTATGCTATGCCCTTCGTAATTAATAAAGCACAACTTTTTCTACATTAATGGTTAAACATTACATTGCACAAATTACTCTTTAAAATTGAGATGTTGATATGGGTACCGCCGCCCCGGGAACCATTAGTAACCGACAACACAAAAAGCAATAATAAAAATAATCCTGAAAGTACCCATAAGAACTCTATCAAAAGAAATTAAAAAAAAAAATTATGTGTTCAGCATTATAAAACTTTACTCAAAAAGTGCACTACTCAAATTTAAAGAAAAATATGCATACCTTGCTGACTAACACACCTATACTACAAGGACGAAATCTTCAAATCTACTAAACATTCCAAAATTAAATACAGCTTTCGGCCAGAAAAACCATTATTTCCATGCGACAAAATTATATAATGCTCTTCCGATTGAAATAAAAAATACCATGGATATACAAAAGTTTAAAAAGGACATCAAATTATGGCTAACTAAACATGAAGATGTGGAACTAATTAAAATTATTAAGTAACCCCAACGCAACCTACAGATAATAAACATAAACACTTTTGCTTTATTTATTTATATTTCGTGGAAACCAACAAAAACCAACAACAATGATGAGGAAATCATGATCAACACCGTACAACAACCTCGGAACAGGAATACCTAGTGAGGATGACTGAGGATAAAGTACTTCACAACGTAACAGTATATATATATTAACTGATTTAACTAACTTCGAAACCACTGGTATCAAATTTACTGTCGAGGATAAATAAAAATATATTCGTAAATTGACATATTTGTCTAAACTATGAAATGATCAAAAACGAATGAAATTATAAAATATACCGTTCACAGATCTTAATTATTGCAGTAAGTAAAAAAGTTTTAGACCTTCAAACATTTTGTTCACAAACACAAAAATGGATTTCCTGAACAAAAGTCAAAAGTGGACTCCCGTGGTTTATTCTCTAAGACAGACAGTACAGACATTAGTCACGAGATGTTGATATTTTTCCAATTGTTATTCAATATTTACACTGAATAATTATTTTGTAATCCATTTTTATGTAAAAAAAGATTTATTCTGTATTAAAAAGTAATTGTAACGTAAAAAAAAATATTAAAAGAGGTTAATCTTAAAAATAAAAAAACTTCTCGACTTCCATACAAAATACGGGTGCTGTTTAAAAAAAAGTGGGCTTTTTGAGACCGGTGCCACAGACAGCAACAGATTTGGTGCGATTATTTCCCGAAAAGTTAAAACTTTGAAATTTATCATAACTATTAAGATGATAGACTTCGCTTTTCGGCCCATACAAAAAGGACGCCCGGGAAAAAACACTTTTCTACATTGAAAATTGCACAAAATGAATACATTTTTTTATACTGCCTTCTAGAGGATGAAAACTATGTCGGTATGTTTTCGAATTTTCGATGCGTTTCGTATTAACGTAAACATTCACTGTCAAACATGTACGATTTATCAAAAAAATATTATTTAAGGAAAAAGTGCTGCTAACTCAACTCTCATAAAGAATTATAAAATTATAAAAAGTTACCGACGTAGCTTCTTCTTTCTAAAAACTATATATTTTTTAAAATTTCAATTCCGTGAAAGTTTTTGTGTAGAAAAGTGTATTCTCCATAAACCCCTTTTCGAGCGATTTATGTAGGTAAATTTGAGCGTTGTCTCATTCGCACATTTCGCATTCGCATGTATTGTAAGTGTGCGTGAGCTTATTGTGAGCGGGATAGAATGACAGTTGCGGGTGTTCCGCGTGTGGTTCAAAGTCTAGCCTCTTAACTATAACAATAAAAAAATACGTACTGGTATTTAAGTTAAAAGGTCGTTATTAATTAACAAAAATTAAAAAGGGACTGGAATTCCTCATTCTTATCATTTCCTATATATTGTTATCATGTCCTATAATAGGTACCTATGATATTTGCAAGGCAGCTTTTTACCACTTAAATTCATTCAACATTTAAAAATTAGCAGGATTTGCAAGCCAGTTTTTTGCTGCATAAATTCATTCCATATTTTAAAATGCACTTGGCAATTTACACGCCAGGTGGTTGGTTAAAGTGTAGGTCGTTTGTGTTTGGGTCGCCTTCATTCGATTTTTGAATGGTAATAATTTTTGAATAGCGCGCGCTCGGACGGCCTTACGGAAGGTCGGCTTGTACCTGTACCCCCTCCCCCTCCTTCACCTTCCCCACTCCACTTGCAGCCCCCCTCCCCAAGTATTATTTTTTCCTCCCGCGCACTCCTTCATTTGTACAGTCGGTCGTCAACCGGAGATGGTGTTGACAACTGTTGGATTTAGAACAGAAAAATAAAAATTGTGATGCCTGAAAATTGTGATGACTTGAAGTAATTAATATAATGTAAACATATTAATATATGGTGACCCGACAGTTAGCCTCCAATAATAATTATTTTAAAATTGTGTCTTTCATTCAATTTTTACCAATTTCAAACCTAAAATCGTCTTAAAAAATATACTCTTACTAATAAAGTAATATGGATATCAGACTAATTTATTTACGTTGTCGATTTTTTGTTACATGCTGGTTACATTTGAATTATAATATTTTTTATACTTTTCTTATTCAGCGATACATCCTCTATGCACATCCTTTCGGGACACTTAGTTATTTTTTGTGTAATTTTTCCTAATTATATTGTATATCTAATATGCCGGGGGGTTTACTGTTGGACGTCCAACTGTCATGGAACCTTATATATGTATATATATATAAACGTTTAAGAGCAGTTTAATTTTTTTTACTTATTTTTATAATTTTATTTATTTTTTATTTTATTAGGAAAATTTACAGATAAATAACATTACATGCATTAAATAAATCAATAGATTATAATAATTAGGTTACAACCCAATAACAAATGTTCACATCATGCCCAAATAATAAATAAAAAAGTCAATAATTATAAACTATTTTTTTTTTAGCACTTAGTAAAATAAAAGTTAAATGATAGTAGTTATTAAATCGTTCACAATAGCTACCCGTTAAAGAAGTTGCATTTGGATGGTGCTGATTGGTTTTAAAAACATATTCAATTTAATCCCAAAATTTATTTTTCCCCCTTTCGACCCTTGAAAAATTACGAAGTCTGATTTTACTTGTCAAGATTAACAAATGAAATACACATTTCAAATATAGAATTAAAACAACTTTCTGGTAAAAAAATATTAGTACGTATCTACTTTATCGCTTGTCTGAATTCTTACACAATCAGTTCCAATTTCCAAAATGAGATTAGAATTCAAAACAAACCAGAGTTCATTGAGATACAATCACTGATAGACCCACAACCGAAATTAGTATGTTTGATAATTCTATAATAATATTTTTTATTGTCCAATTAAATTTAAGCGATTACGCTAATAATGTCTTTTTAACGGTTTGTGCAAAGGAAGTTGAGCGTCTTAAACAAATATCTTACCTACATCCTTCCAATTGTAATAAAAACTCAATCAACAACAAAATGACACATTTTTCAACAAACCTGGACATGACGTAAAATGTAAACTTTATTCTGTTCAGTCTATAATTTAGGATTTTTTGTTCGGCTTTTATAGTGCTAAAGTTACTCTTAGATTATTATTTGTTCGTAGACCGGGGGTTTGTATCCCTGAAGTGGCGTGCGGGAATGCGCCGGTACACATTACATAACAAGGTTGAACTTTTCGTCATTTTATATGAAAACTATCACAGAGTTAGCAAACGGACGTGTGAAAGCTTACATACCAAACAATATATTAATTCTACCAATCCAACCAAATCTAGACATGTATTTCAATGTTTATTCTTACATGTTCCCGCCAATAAACATTGAAACCCTGTTAATTTATTCGTAAGAACTTCAGTCCAGTTTTTACGAATAAAATGATCGTATTAAATAATAACATTTTTCTCCGTGTTTCAAAATAATAGTAATATTTGGAAGTTTTATATTGCGCCGTTTTTGTGGATAATCACCTCAAGGTCGATGTACAAATTTATAATATATTATTTCCTCCAACTACAGACTAAACAAACAATTATAACAGCTTACAGCTAACATATTGCATTCACCGGTATGTCGATCACTAATACAATATGTAATACACTAATGCATGTTATATACTCGTACAATTCAGTTGACAAATGAGCGTGATGCTGCGTTAAAATTAACATATTATATTGTTTTATTTATGTTCTGTAAAGGCAGAAAATGTCAAGTGGCATCAAACCCTTTACGGCCGGCCACAAAAAACAATATTTTTGTATTTTCCGAAAATTCTATTTGAAAAAAAAACATGAAATTTCGTTGTGGGAAACGACCTCTTTTCAATATGTTGTAACACTCAAGGTTGTGGGAAAGAGACAGAGCTGTTCAACAGGAAGGTTGGGAAGTACCTGGCTATTCAGATGCAATCACTAAGCGCGGTTAAAGCCATTTCAAGCAATCTGTAGTTTCCGAATGGTGGTCTTTCACGCGATACTGAGATTATCTAGAACTCTAAAAATTATTTGTTAATGTAACACATTTGATTAAATAAATAAAAATTGCGCACATCGGGATATGCACCGGTGACCTCTGTATTCATAGCCGAGGATCGTAACCGAATGGCTATGGAGGTCGTTTATATATTAATTACCAATTACAGATCATAAAATTAATGGCCTATAACTTTTTATCAGAGTTTTGTTCTTATCTGTAGATATAACATCACTCCTTACGTTTATTATTTCTTCTCAGGAATGCCTATAATATAACCATTCAAGTTCGCCTACGCAGCTTTTGTTGTCAATAAAATTGATAAAATAAAATCTTATCGTTCTAGTAACTGCTAAGCAATAAACGTAATCAACATAGTAAAAACATAATGCTGTATTATTTCACTATTTCCAAGCAAATGTTTTAAGACCTTTCTAGGCTCTGATACCCTTAAATTAAATATATCTAACTGAGCGAATCATTCTTGTTTTTCCTATAATACCTATGTCTTAATCACATTTTTCTTATTAGATTAACATTATACGAAGCCTTACACGCCAATCTATGACGAATCACATCTAGGAAGATAACTATAATATATACTTAATGGTTCCATGTCAACTCAGAATCAACTGAACTCAACAACTCTTTAAAAAATGATTAAAAGCTACGAAAAAAAATAATTAAAATAACCCTTACCCTAATCTAACTTAACCTATTTAACCATTTTTTTAAAATATTTTTTTCATAACTTTTAATGGCTTTTCAGAGGAGATGTTGAGTTGAATTCATTCTGAGTTATCCGGTCACCATTCTAAACAAATCCTTGTACCTACTATTGTACCGTCCATCATAAAATTTTGCTTTTCCCAAACACGTTCATCAGAGAACTAACTAAACTAACTAACCATCACGCTGTTTACCGCAGGGTAGGCAGAGAAGACGGATCGCCAAACAACTCAGTCTTAGTATACATTTATACATCTTCTCATACATGCTCTTCTATTATTCCGACTCCTGACATGGCCCGACTCAAGTATCTGGTTCAACTGTGGACTGCTAGCTTCGCTTCTTTGGGCAGCTTTTTATTGGCGCCAGTCCACCATTAATGGGATTACCTGCATTTTTCCTTCATTCAATATCCCTATCAGCCTTCCCATCTCTTGTAAACATACTTCCCAAATACACAAACTCCAATATCTTCCATCTATTCATGCTCTATGAATAACCACCTGCTCCTAGTATTCATCATTCACAACTATATTGCACACTGTTTTCGTACTCTTTCTTTCAAACACCATGACTTTAGAATTACTTACGTTTATCATTAACTCATTCTTCATACATAGGTTCGTTCATCCTAGTTCATCCTAGACACTAGAGACTTTCTTCGTTCATCCTAGACACTAGAGACTGTACGTGTACATAGATCTTCCATAGTGATAGAAATCTGCACCGCATCATCAGCATACAACAGGAACATACTTTCAGATTACTCAATTTCGCGCCCATTCCCAACTCTTTCAATTCTCATCAGAGAACATATTATATATTATTATTAAAATAAATACCGATTTTAAATAATGGCTTACCAATAACATGTGTTCCCAATTATGTCATTTGCGTACAAACTGTATATAAATTTCTCCAAATAAACCGTGTTAATCTCGAGTGACCTACCAGAGGCCCTAGCACGCTTGCTCTATAACGATCGATAGGATAACTATCGGTAACTTATCATGGTTCCCTACGACAACTGCAGATCGCAAACGAATAGGTGACAGTTCACAATGACTAAGTGTCCTTAATATATTCGATATCAACTGTTGTTTGTACGTTAGCGATGTGCAGTTGTCCTAGGGAACGATGAGAAGTTACCGATAGCTATCCTATCGATCGTTATAGAGCAAGCGTGCTAGGGCCTCAGGTAAGTATTTATATCGTGTATATACTTTCTGCCTTTAAAGAGTATCAAAAAATAAAAAAAATACATCATCTACTATTTTACGCAGCATCGCGTTCATTAGTCAAATGCATTGTACATATTATAGTTTTGTATCACTGATCGAAGTACCATTTAGCCATGTTATAATATTTTTGTAGTTAGAAATATATTACAAATTTAAACAGCGCCCTTTAAGATGAAGCTACACGCCAAATCATTATTTAGATTTATCTTTACTACGAATCGGTTTACATTATGAATATGAAAAATATGTTATGGATACATTGAAGCTTTTCCTACCTTTTCAATTTGATGGAATTAAAATAAAATTATTAATTACAAAAAATATAAGCGCAAAGTACTAAATAATTTAATTTTTCATTGGATAAATATGAAGTGTATTAATGATAAATGAGAATGATGTATGAATGTGAATGAGGCAAGGAGTGTGTGCCAAGACCGAGTTGTTTGGCGGTCCAACCTCTCTGCCTACCCCTGCGGGGAAACGGCGTGATGGTTAGTTAGTTAGTTAAATATGAAGTTATATAAGAAACAACCATTTAAAAATGTCCCTTTGTAGCTAAGATTGTTTTTGACTCGATTGATTGGCTAACTTTTTTTCGTTCTTGTAAAATTATTCATAAATAAAATAAAACAACTTTGGCGCTACTTTCCTCGCGCAGATAATACCAAAAATATCCGGAGTTCTAAAGGGGTAAGAATTCAAATATTTCTGGCGTTTAAGTGATTTTTCAGAAAAACGGCGCTATAGAAATCATCCATTATTATTATTATTATCTTAGGATAAACAAAATACTAAGAAAGGCTGGTAATAATTAAATAATAATACGTATAATGGTTAGGAGGCTGAATAACATCTTGCAATAGTATTAGGGTATAAGGATCTTAGGTACCTTTTTCGCGGAATTCCCTTTTGTGTGTGCATCTCCATTCATCAACCGTTTTCCATTATGATTTTATGTTTTGCTTGGATGAAGGCTCATTAGTATGAAAGTATTGCCATAAATGTAAATGACTTAAGACGATAGACTTCGCTTTTCGGCCCATACAAAAAGGACGCCCGGGAAAAAACACTTTTCTACATCGAAAATTGCACAAAATGAATATAGTTTTTTATAGTGCCCTTTAAAGGGTGAAAACTATGTCGGTATGTTTTCGAATTTTCGATGCGTTTCGTATTAACGTAAAAATTCACTGTCAAACATGTACGATTTATCAAAAAATATTATTTAAGGAAAAAGTGCTGCTAACTCAACTCTCATAAAGAATTATAAAATTATAAAAAGCTACCGACGTAGCTTCTTCTTTCTAAAAAATATATATTTTTTAAAATTTCAATTTCGTGAAAGTTTCGGTGTAGAAAAGTGTATTCTCCATAAACCCCTTTTCGAGCGATTTCTGTATGTAAATTTGAGCGTTGTCTCATTCGCACATTTCGCATTCGCATGTATTGTAAGTGTGCGTGAGCTTATTGTGAGCGGGATAGAATTACAGACGCGGGTGTTCCGCGTGTCGTTCAAAGTCTAGCCTCTTAAAACCCTAAAACATTATTAGCACAACGAGTACCTATTTAGGAAACCGCTTTTGAATTATTATTTTTTTTACAACACAAGTGATGATTGCAAAAATTATTTTTACATAAGTAGATCGATGTTTAGAAAACAATGACAGTATAAAATGACACGTTATATTCATACAAATCGAACTAAAATGTAGCACCGCTTATTAAAAGGATAACCATAATAATAATAAAAAAAATTAAATTTAAATTTAAAAAAATAAAATACATTTTTGGGCAGCATTGCGTTAATTGGTCAGATGCATTGTACATATAGTTTTGTATCTCTGATCGAAGAACCTGAACCCTGCAATGTTTTAGCCATAAGTTTTTATAGTGTTTGTCTAGTCTGTAGTTAGAAGTAAGGATTGTAGAAATTTGAACAGTGCCCTTGAGGTAATTTTTCACCAAAACGGCGCTACACAAATCATCCAAATTTTTTAAATTTATTATTATTATTATACGTGAGTATGAACGGCCTGTTTTTATTTGAAGTAAAAAATGTAAATTAAAGTTTGTTCGTCTGTGACATTTTTGATGTTTTTCAACTAAAAACATAAAAAAATCCGTAGGTAATGGACAGTTAGGGGCGGAAAGAGGGTTTCGTCGGTTACTCGGCTGAGTGACCAGTGACGACATATGGATGTTTTTTTTTATTTTAACGAAAAAGAAATTTTAATAAGACATCTAAAAATCATCGGAGACCAAAATTTTATTTACATGTTTTACTTCAAATAATGTCAAGAAACACCGGTTAAAATAAGCCAAGTACTCTGTATAATTTAACATAATATATGAACCAAAAAAATTCTGTGGTGTAAATAAATAATAAAACTGAATTTTCTTAGTCCTCCTCTTCAATTTAATTTCAATTAAGTTGGTTCGTCTTCTATGTCGTTCTTGGTTCTATTTTGACAGATTGAATTCATCTATGTCGGTATATAAACATTTTGGCTTAAATAAACCATTGTTGAGCCAGCGCCCTTGAGGTGATTTTCTCACAAAAACGGCGCTATATAAATTATCCGAACATTATTATTATTATTGTTATCGTGCTATGAAGGTACAGATTCCACGACAATTGATCCCCCGACAGTTGGTCCCGGGCATTCTTATATACAATATGCGGTCGGTTTAGGAAAAATATGGTAAAGTGTCCCCGAAGGTGTGTGCAGAGAGGATTTATCGCCGAATAATAAAAGTAAAAAACATATGTTCATTCAAAAGCACAAGGATAAAACTGCTTGTCTATATATAGTGTACCTATATACCAGCGTATAAGTATATAAAAAACCATACCAATTTATTATTGAAAGTTTGAAATTGCTGAATAATGCATAAAAGATTATAATTTTTAAATATTTATAATTTTGGGGGTCAATTGTCGCGGGATCAACCGTCGGGTCACCGAAAGTACATGCCCTTAATTTTTTAAAATGAATAAAATAAGTACCTTGTAGAAACAATTTTCAACGAAAATGAAATTCATCATTTTTTAAATAATTCTATTTTTTGATACTGATAATAAATTTGATGGAATTCCATTGATTGATTTATTTAAAAAAAAAACTTATGTCAACTGTTTTAAAGGATAAAAGTTAAATCGTTTTAATAAATCGTGAAATTCATCGTTTGATAATTTCGTTCGTATTTATATACAAGCCCTTATTGGCTTGACACTGACAGAAGGTACGTACCTAGGCTGTTCCGCGCCAATCCATTTCTACTGTTTTCCGTGGAACCCGATGACTCCGCTGATTCAATATGAGAATAATCCCATCTCGTTCTAAAGAAGTTTAGTTTGAAGCGGACGCTGTTACCTTCCTCTCCACTTCTCCTTGCCCCTCTCCCCTCGCCCTGCCCACTCCAACCTTATTCCCCCCCACCTCGTGCCCCCCCACAGCCAACTTACGGTTACATTTCCTGTCGAGCCAACGCTGCTGTATTATACTGGACCAACCAACCTATCCAGCCAGAGTCAACAGATTAATCCAGTTTCTTTCCACTTTGGAAAAAGCGGCTATCCTGTCATTTGCAAGCCTTCCTCATAACACTATAAACTCGTGTTGTTTGTTACTTGGTGCCTCAGTTTTGTTGATCATCTTGTTCTGATCATGATTAAACCCTTTTGTGCCTCTTTTTTCTTCCACGTTCTCTTCAACTTTACTTTCCTCAGTATTCACATCAATGATTGTGTTCGCTGGTTCTGTTCCTTGCGACAGCTAGAACGCCATTATTGTAAGATCCATGACAGAACTTAAACTGGTAGCATTCATTTATAAATAATATTGGATGAAGTCTATATAGGAAGTCATATTTGTACAATTCCCTTGAGGTAATTTAAAAAAAACGGCGCTATACAAATTGTCCAATTATTATTGAAATCCGCTCCACTACAGAATTAGTAAGATTATAAATACTTTTTTTGCAGTACTTCTAACTAAATTCTATTTACAGGCCACCTAGCACACTCGATCGATAAGGATTGATAGAATAACTTTCGGTAACTTCTCATCGTTCCCTATAGGACAACAGCAGATCGCAAACGTACAAACAACAGTTGATGTCGAATATATTAAGAACACTTAGTCATTGTGTACTGTCACTTATTCGTTAACGATCTGCAGTCATGCTAGGGAACGATGAGAAGTTACCGAAAGTTATCCTATCAATCTTTATCGATCAAGTGTGCTAGGGGTCCTGGAGCACGTAGAACACTGCAAAAGTTGTGGGAATTTAAGTTCCATTTGCAAAATTGGAACTGATCATGTTAGGAATTCAGACGACCGATAAAGTACCTACATATAATATAATTTTTGAATTAGATAATTATGATAATAATTGTCATTTTTTAAATTAGAACTGATTTGTCAAGAAATCCAACTATCCCGTGAATTTTCATCGGTCTGCGCTAGTCTACAACTAATTTATAATAAGTAACCATTAATTACAAATAAATAATTATAAGCAAGCAGCAAATTACCAAAAAACATAACAAATAAGTTATTTCTTATCAGTCCACCTTCTCTTCTTACTCGTGCATGCGTTAAAAATAATTACTATCCTCCTTGTCATGATTTTTTTTGGGGTATTATTAATGTGACCAGACGTCCCGTTTTCACCGGAACAGTCCTGTTTTCAGTCCGCGTGTCCCGGTGTCCCGAACACAGCTTCGGGACGCCAAAATGTCCCGTTTTCGAAAAGAAAGAAACTCGCAGCAGAATTTTAAAACATATAAAAAATCGTGCAACGTTATCCAGTATTTCGTTATGTCAAAAACGAGAATGGCCCAACGCCATTCTGACCTTGTTCTTCATACAATTTCTTTATACAAAAGGGACAAAATCGCTTTAAAAAAAATATTTTTGATGGCCACCGGTGGGCAAACGGCCATTTAGAGGAATATTGTGTATTTTCTTTCTTTCTTCTCTTCCTTACCATTTATATTTTATTTTGCTTATTATTATTTCTCTTATTTCACTAGTAGCATCCCACCTAGTTTTTACGCGTGCTGTGAACATTTTTAATTGTAGTGTTAATATCTATGCACAATGCACATCCCAGTGGCAATTGCAATAATTATTAACAATCTGTAAATGATTGAAATAATAAAAAAATAAATTCACAGTTCTCAGAACTCGTAACCGAGTAGAAATTGCTTCGCGACCTTGTACAAGTATACCATTGAATGTTGTTTATTTTCCTCTAATTTAATTATAAAACCAAAATCGTTCCCCAATTAGTTATTAATCTGTATGATAACCTCTAACTTCTCGGATTTCATATCGATATGAACTCTTATTGGATTAGTTGCACAATTAAAAAAACTGCATAATAAAATGTGACTTCATAATAAAATTATATATATTTTTCAACCAAACGTGTTTATTATATCATTTCAATATTATTTAACGCCAATCAAAACGGTTTATCTTTTACGGTATAAATCAAATAATCTCACACAAATTTGTCATTTTTATGAATTAAAATATTGCCTTAATTTTTTTTTTAAACTTAACTAACTAACACCATATTCGAGAAGTCAAAAAATATAATGCATTCTTAATTATAAATATTTTGATGATATTTTTTTATCTATTTATTATCGTTTCCATTAGTATACCTATATACAAGTGAAATGAAAATTTTCCATCGCATTGCGTACGTACACCTACGTCATCGCTAATAATGATGGATGACTTCCAAAATCCAAATCAAGTAGAGTAGGATTAATAATTATTAGAAATGTTATTTTTTGTTGTTAAGATGAAACCCGGTGGTGGAGAAATTTGAAAAATAGATTTTATTAAATTGTTGCTGTCACTGTTGCTTTTACCCCACCGGATATTGAGCGAAAGGGACAATGCACCTCGGGTTACTAATTCTTCTTCTTTATCTTCGATGGCGCTACAGCCCATATCGAGCTTTGCTTCAGCCCATATCCCGCAACATTCGCCTCCAACTCCTCCTGTCCTCAGTGGCTGACTTCCAGTTTGTTACCTGGAGAAGCTGTGCCGCATCCCTCTTACCTCGTCTTCCCACCTCAGTCTGGGTCTTCCCACTTTTCTCTTTCCACCTGGGTGTCCAGCCATAATTCTTTTTGGGACTCGTGTGTCCGGCATTCTCTGTACATGCCCAGCCCATCCCAACCTGAGGAGTCTCATATGGGCTGAGATGTTGGGGGCCTGATATATATAATAATACCTAACTAAAATCCAGTTTTTGTATTCCCCACTTTTCTCCTCCAAAAGTGAACTGATTTTCAATTTTGTTTTACCAACTACATAAAAAAAAACTATTCTATGTCTGTACGTTTTGCTTTTTTTAAAAAAACATTGTCTAGTTTGTATACTGCACGTCTTTTGACGACGTTTATTGATTTTTGGAAGGTCATAACTTCCATAAAAAGTAACTTATCAAAAAAAAAAAAAAGTACCGACAAGCTAGTAGTTGATATCTATTTTATGTAAAAACAATATTTTCTCTAGGGTTAAAATCCAGAGAGATAAATAGGGAATACGTTTGTATGGAAAAATCACCGCCGGGTATCTCCTTAACTCCATCGTCATCTTTATAACTTTTACTTTAAATTTAAGTGATATTTTCAAAAAAAAAGTATTTGTTTGGAGAGTTTAGACAAGTCATACTTTACTTGTCTATAATGTAATATTTTTAACAGAAAATAATTATTGACATTTTTAAAATTAGAACTGTTTTGTCGAGTGTTTTGTCGAGAATTCAGACTGTCCCACAGGTCTCGGTTTCTTGGATATGCGCAAGGTGTGATAAACGTCAACACGTGACCCTGTCGACAGGAATAAAATACCAGGCCCCCTAGCACACTCGATCGATGAGGATTGTATCGATAACTTTCCGTAACTTCTCATCGTTCCCTAGGACAACCGATGATCGCTAACGTACAAACAACAGTTGATATCGAATATATTAAGGACACTTAGTCATTTTAAACTGTCACTTATTCGTTGGCGATCTGCAGTCATGCTGGGAATGATGAGAAGTTACCGAAAGTTATCCTATCAACCCTTATCGATCGAGTGTGCTAGTGGCCTAGGAGCACAGAAAAGTCACAGGGTATTTTTTAGTGGTGATGTCCCAATAATTATACATTCTAAATAATAATCAACGTCCAAATCGTGACCCGACAAGAACAAAATACCAGGAGCACAGAAGTATGATTGCGTTTTCCATTTCGATAAAAGATATTATAAACATTTTTGCTCAGTGACAGTAGTTGTTAAAAAAAAAAAAAAATATTTAACCATTTATATTAAAAAAATAGATTATATAAATTTCCGGAGACTTTTTACGAGTCTACGCTGGAAAATTAAAACAGTTTTTTTTTTCGCAAATAATTAGAATACTTTTTTTTTCTTATTCAGAATATTATTTATTTAAATCTTGCATTTAAATCTGAAGCTGTAATAATGAGTGGAATATATCTTGAAAGGTTAATAAAATGCATTAAAGATCAGCGCAGAATTCTTGGTCGATGCAATCTTTCAGTTATGTGCGCAATCTTCAACATCGGTTGACAGGTGAGAATCTTCTTATAATAAAATAAACCATTCTGACTTTATTAAACAAGGAGGGACGAGTCAGCGTGCCATTTCAAACTCACCCTTACAGCCTGCTCCTTAGGGACCACTCCACGTCACCTTGACGGAGGTCAGAACCTTTGGATCATGGCAGAGTAGTTAGCGCTCGTGACCGAAGCTGCAACAATATAAGAACAAGAATAAACGCAACAAGAAAGGCGTGTTTATTTTTAAACGATTTCAATTTGATAGATCGTAAAGCGTTTTAGCTGACAACAAAGGAGGAAATTTGAAATTTGACATACGACGAGTGGAATATTTCCACGGAATTAACATCGCCTACATCATCAGACGGAGCCCGGGGTGCTCCAGGAAGCCACTGACCTTCCATAATGATCGCTTATTCATTCATCAGCACCCACACCACCACCATACACTATACACCGCATAGCATACAGCTAGAATGCGCCATAGGCCTGGAGACCAGTCTGAAATGATTATTACGTCAATTTCCAACAACAGAACAAACCTCTGAAATTATTTGTCTTCTGTGATACCTATGCCCCTTGTTTTCCAAACAATAATCAAAACAAGTAGTAAAAAACTGCCCAACCTATTATTTTGACGTAATGCATGGTTTTCGTGGAAATTATGATTTTTCTCCATCTCTCTATCTAATAAATCTAAGCAAAACATAAAACAGTTAAATAAAAAGGTAATGGTCGCAACAGGGAATCGAATCAAGGAACTAAGAGATCCTAGGTTCGATTCCCAGCTGCGACCGTTACCTTTTTATGTCCCGTGTCTTATTAGTCGGTTTCATGTTTAGTTTAGATTTATTAGTATTCTTTTCTTCTTCAGTGATTTATTACATTGATAGGTAGAACAAAAGTTATTCCAATAAAATGTAATCTTAAACTAACCCATTTCCAAAAAACTGGAGTTTAACGGTTTATTACCATCTAACTGACATTATTTGCCCTCCCCTAAATGTGGTTTATGAACTCCGGCAATCTTTATCTTATGTGCCGGTTTGTAATGGTATTGTTTTACTAAATATTAGTTCCTCTAGAGATAATGTAATATGAATATGATGTAGTTTGATGTCAACACTTCCTAGCAACATAACTAGCAATGAGCAACCTCCGTCGCCTGATCGCTATCTGCATCACTATCCATTATCTAGCGCACACATCCGCCTTTGTCTTCCCGTCTCGAGTCTCGGTGTAAATGATTATTTGAGATTGTGATAACGATGTTTAATTGTCTCCATTCATAAACTCGACCGGAGTTGCTTCTCTTGGCTACAGATTAGTGAGTTGTCTATTTATCTCTGGGCTACATACTAGAAACTACACACTGTACTTTGCGACAAACTTCCTTCTTTAAAACTCGATTATTTTCTCTTCTAACTCCAAACAGGAGACATTAAGGGTTCCCTCAAGGTTTCCATTTAGGGCCTAAGTCATTTTGGAGATGCTGTGTAATGATTTAATCATTGAAGACAATATATACTACTACCATGCGAAAATTTTAAACAGAAAGATTCGGGCTCTTTGCCCCTGCAAGGCTAAAGTCCTGGGCTGAACTTCTGGATGCGATCGAATTTTTCTCTGATTTTTCTGTTCCAAATTTTCGTTTGAGAGTCGCTAATTTGGTATTCAATAATGAAATATTACAATTTGAAGTTTTAATCATTAAGGGATTTAAAAAGCGTTTAAAAAATATTTGACTCATCTCTCGTTAAATTAACAGTCATTTTCTCATAAAGACCCTGCACATACACGGAGAAAATGTTATTCTAAAATCCGATCATTTTATTCGTAAAAACGGGACTGAAGTTCTTACGAACAAATTAATAGTGTTTCAATGTTTATTGGCGGGAAAATGTAAGAATAATTTGTTGGTATGCGTACGAAATTACGTATAACATGTTCCCGCCAACAAACATTGAAACCCTTTTAATTTGTTCGTAAGAACTTCAGTCCCGTTTTTAACCGTTTTTACGAATAAAATGATCGTATTTTAGAATAACATTTTTCTCCGTGTAGCATCCCCAACGATATGCATCCTCCTGTATGAAGTCAATATAAGAACAATTCTTACGTGAAGACAGGTAAACATATCAAATTGTAAATTTTTGAAAAGAGTGTAGGTTTCCTACTTTCACATAGGAGACACGATCCTTCAAAGAACGTACAACGCATGAGCTCAAAACTTGAATTTTTTAAAATCCATTCCCAGTTCCCGAATCTGACTTTCTTGCCTACGAAACTTATTAAATTACATGGCCGATTGGACGCGGTTTTAACCCATTCGTTCATAAGGTAGTTTTGACGGCAGTGGCCAGACAGTGAAGGTATGTCTTGTTTTTTTAAATATACTTTTGATTCGGGGGAATCAAGAAATTCAATGTTCCGCCTGGACGCAATAGAAAGCCTGTCACGCGTGCTAGATCGACTATGCGCAGTGCGTAGGCAAGGCAAAGATTGGAAAAAGCAACAATAAAATTAAGACCATACCCCGATGAATTCCTATCATCTATAGCTATAAGAAAGGTTGCCCTCTTTATAGTACCAACAACTGTAATCATACTGGATTCATATAAATATATCATCCCAACGTACCAAACCCGTGATAATTAGTAATATTGTAATAATACTCCCGATTCGTAAGTTGCGGGTTCGAACTAGGCGTGCGCAAAATATTTTATTTGATTAATTTGTGTGATTTCACAGTTAATTAATTAAGAATAATATTTTGTATTTCTTGGGCATTAACTATGTAACAATTTCTAGACATTTTGTTTTGAAGAGTTTTAATTTTCAATGTACTATCCTTACTTAAATTTTTATTTTTCTGCTACCGGTTTCGACACATCCGTGCCATTCACTAGCAAACTTAAAACTAAACTTAAAATTTACAGAAATGAATTAGATGTTATTAGGTGGGGGTAGTGGGAGGGGTGATTTTGTGGGAGGGGGAGAACAGTGGGCGGGGTCAATATCACATGGGAACATAATCAAAAGGGGAGATTTGCAGGGTGCTATTATTTTGTTGACTAAATTAATTTTTGATTTAATTTTTTTGTTTATTTCTAAAGTTGTTTTTTTAAGTTTAAGTAACGATAGTACATTGAAAATTAAAACTCTTCAAAACAAAATAAAAATAATATACAGAATAATATAATAATATACCCTATATTATATTTGCGGCACGTTCCAGAGGTTCCAGAGACAATTTGTAAGAGGTGCAAATAGTTGATACTATGTTTTTCAGAAGCTTTAATAATTATATAACAAACTGGGTATTGATTGCACTTTTCACTTAAGAGAGTTATTGCCAGAGAATAACGGAAATCAGTCCTTTTTAAATCAAATTCTCGACGTTTAGACTATTTTTTTACAAAAAAACATTAATTGATTTTGAAAGATTGTTATTTTATCTGGTACACGGAGTTTTAAAATTTTGAAAAACTAAGTGTATTTTTAATATACTAAGGTTGTACCGTTAGTCATTGGCAGGTTTGTTCAATTTTCAAACGATATATTCTTTTAAATAAAACAAATTTCAAATCAACAAGAAAATAAATCAATACATAATATAGTCAACACAGTTTTCAGAATTTTAATTTTAGTTAAATTAAAATCATTAAAAAATAAATCCGAGAACGTGTTCTGTGACAAAAATACATCAGTTTTTCTAGTTATTTAAGGTCTTACAAACTAAAATATTTCAAATTTTTTTTACACACTATTTTTTTTAGATATTATTAAAAAATCATAAACACTTATGATCAATAAATACTAACAAGAAGTACACGATATTTAATAATTTATCATCGTGCGTTTTGAGCATTTTTATTGCTTACATACTTAAATGTAGGTATATATTAAAGCAAGTTTTTAATGAAATAAATCGATAATAAATTTTTAATTTAAAAAAATTGATATGCGGAATAATCGATCTTTCTCATTGGAACCTCCCTGTACAGTTGCAAGCATTTTAAAACATTTATTCTCAGCCGCTGGTCAATCGCTCTTAATCCTACTGGAATACAAACTTTATAAAGAGAGTGTACTCTACCGGTTATTGTTAAGTTTTAGTACTTAGTGGTCGTTCCTTCCCTTCGCCTGTAATCATAATTGCGCATCATGATGTTGTTGGCCAGCTCCTAAATTGCCGTCGCCAGACTCCTAAATTGTTTCGTACATTTCACACAACGCAGCAAGCAGCATATCGCATCACGGAGTAATTAGACGTGTGGTTGTTTTGCCGCGGGGCGAATCGTCATAATTCCCTCGAATTACCCCGCGTTAACAACTGACGTATATAATGTGCTAGGTGGGTACTGGGTACTGGACACTGGCTCGGGGTATAGCCAGAACTGCACACAGATTATTCATGGCGATATGGAGAGGTGACTTGACGTTGACAGACTTATTAATGGTTTAATAATTAATGTTACTGAGGTCATTTCAATTTCAGAGTGCAGGGGAAAGGAGGAATTGTCACAATTCGTTAAATATGCAGTAGAACATTTAAAGTCTTGGAATGAAACTTTAATATGTGATTTTTACACATTAAATTGAATCAAAGTGCTGTCAAGGGGAAAAAAACAGAGGAATGCTACCATTGCTAATACATCTAGACAATACCAATGACCAAGGAATAAATGCAAAAGATTTAAATGAATATCAAATTTTTAATGAATGAATGTATCCAAAATTGCTTGGCAAACGGTATTAGGTATATATATCCAAAGTTTAGTTAAATTTATAAAAACGTGAAAATACCAACTGTTTTACAAAAAGCGCAAGAATATTTTAACTCTTTTTGGCTGGTTAGATCATTTGATCCATTCGCCCTGCCCTTATCTGTGAATACCTTTGTGTAGTTGAAAATGAGTTTGATGGAACAAATTTCTGAACAATTTGGCATTACGACTTTGCTTCGCGAAAACTGCAATCTTATTTCTTTCTTCCATGTCTACTTATCTCATTGTCTACTTATTTCATTAAACGAATAACCCGAAGTGCATTATTTAATTTTGCAATAAAATATTCTTCGAAAGTATTTTCGAAGCTATATCAAATTGTTATATTTGATTGCAGCACTCTCTCATTCTTATTCACAAAATTTCGGATGCCTTCAGAGTGCGAGGCACGAGTATGTTGTTACCAAGAAGGACCATTAATCACTATTATTACCTGTCTTGGATACTTCTCGTGTGAAATATTTAGACGGAAATCCTCCCCACGTCTGAAAATCACAATTATTCAGCCGACTTTCAGATAGCTTTGGGCTGTCCACCGTCTATGTATGCGAAACGCGATCCGAGAGACTACACCGATTCGACATTTTTACTATTACATCCTCGGTCATTCAACGCTCAATACGATCCGCTGTGTAAATAATACATACGTTTTTAAATGACTTAATTCATAGTCCATTGTTTGGAGTTACGTAGCTACATGGTACATCTCACGGCTTGGCTATCCTTTCAACATAATACAGTCATTAATTCATGAAGATTACATTCGTGCATGATTACTTTTGACAATAGTACCTTCTTGTAATATGTGAAAATTCATTTGGAAACAGTAAGAAATACTTCCATCCGTCTTATGATTAGTGTTAAAATTCAAGAGATAATATGGTTTCCTGTACTGATAGCCAATACACTTCAACACCCTGTGCTAAATACACTGGTTTAATCGACTTGAAACTATCGAAGGTAATTATCTCCTGATTAAATAATGTATATTAATTACCGCGATGTTTTTAAACATGTTTTTATTGCTAACACAGCTAGAAAATTCTTTACGCGCAGTCTTGTCAATTCTCCTGTCTAGGTAAATATCGTAGATTATTGTGAAATGGCACATTCACATTTTATTACATTGTGCGTGCACGTACATTTTCTGGCATATCTTTCTTGGAACTTAATAAATTTATGGTCTCACGCAATGTTTGTCTAATAAGCCATTATTATTTTTGCTAAAGCATCCTATATCTTGGAAAGCTGGAATGAACTGACGAAATAATCGCTTTTTTTAATGTTATATCGCTATTCTCCTAAGTACCTGTACCTACTACTGTTTTTGTCTTTTTCTGTATCTCTTGCACCACTATGTTCAGAAGCCATAGTTATTTCTACTAATGTACCTACTTTAATAATTATTGACACTTAGTATTCGCTGGACTGTTGTCAGTTGGTACTCGTCAAAATGATATAAGCTCAATGTCTCTTTCGTGCCATTATTTGGCCTGGTGTTGCCATAAATCAATCCAACGTCAGGAATACCAATATCTCCGGCATGGAGAGTGAACACTGAAGTCTGCTGGTCGCGTCACGTAACTAATTTCTATTTTCCATCCGCTGGATCCATCGTTGGCTGGAGTGTTGGCTGTTGGCCTGGGTTCTGGCGACACCGCCCTCCATTGCATAAAAGATAATTGATACGACACTCGAATACGTTATTGGCCGTTCCAGCCAGAGGAGCGTGTGGTCATACAAAGTAATTGTGCTCTTCAATTGATGCGATGTGCCGCTGCCAACTACTAACTGCCAACTGATCACTCGTCGGTCTGACTGCCATGAGCGAGACCTGAGAGGACTCTTCTCAACTTCTACACTATTCATCACTACACTCTCCAGTGGTTATGTCCTGCTGGGGGGTATTTTTCCTCCTGAAATTGAAATCACGTATTTTATTTCATCAAAGTTCTGCAATTAGATTAATTTTATCAAATCATAAAGAGCGACAAATACAAAAAGAATCAACTGACAGTCCTGGGAGATATTGGTGGAAGACGTAGGGGGACAACTACGCAATCTATGGCTTTTAAACCTGCTTGACTGGTGTTAATGCATTTCGAAAGCTTTTTACGGGTAGCCTGCAGAGTGAAGACTTCACTGATAATAGCCACCAGAAAATAGCACCCAAAGTAAAAGGAGAAAAATTAGTACATGCAGCTACTGAAAATTGTTAGTTAGAAGCGGCAAACATAATGCTAAAATAATGCCGCAAATAATAATAGCCACATCTGAGTTCTGCTCCCCTTTCGTCAGAAAGAGAAGAGCAGCCGAGGTTAGTACAGTCGCTTCCAGTTGATTAATATTTACGATCTGGCAATGATGGTTGGAGGAGGGCAGTCGTGATTGCCTGACCAGTTAACCCCAATACACGAAACAACAGCGCTCAGTGAGCGACGAAACTCCTCAATTCATTCCTGCAAAGGCACCACCATATTTGAAAATGCACAGAGACTTACTTTACCTTATCTAATGGCTGCTTCGAGGAAACTCTGATTTAAGTACGGGTGTACTTTGCGATATCTTCATCTAGTTATCATCAGTAAACATTCGATAGTGGTATTCTCGTAGATAAGAATTTATTTTCCCGAATTCATTTACCGGGAAAACGCATCATATTTCTCAGGAATCGAAACCACTTATGGCAAAACCTACAAATACTTATGAATTCGTATTTAATTCGTGTAATCTATTCGGCTAATTCTTGAAATTCCTGCTGGACTAATATTGATATGATTGACGATGTTAAGACAGAAATTGAAAAAGATCACGGTTGTGCAAATGAAAAACGGTTTCGTGTCCAACCAAAAGCCGATGGAGGGGAAAAGCTTTTGCCTCAACCTGACACCCATCGAGAGAATGGGCACTTGTACCAACAGATCTTAATTGATGCAATTGGCGAATGTCCTCAATCGTATCGGGTCTCCAGCGGCAGTTACACGAGTCACATAAATTAAGTTGACAACTTTACACTCGGGTCGCTCGCAGTCGCTCAGTTAAATAACTGGAACTTATTCTGATTCTAATTCTAGGCAGGATGAAACGCTTTCTCCACAGGTTAATTGTGTTACATACTCGTTAACTGATCAATAGACATCCTGTTCTGTCATTCGGATAATAGAAAGGTTAGATGACTCCAGTCTTCTGAGGTCTCTACACTTAGATTTGAATTCCAGAATCAAAATATATTTTTTTAACATTCTAACCAAACTAGACTATGACCGTTGTGCAATATGCGCAAAGGGACTAATGAAATTAATAATCACTGACGTATTTAGTTACACTTCTCTATAATGCCTCACGATAAAGACAACAGCTGTTGTTTTACTACGTTCAAAATATCCAATCATCATTATCTCATTTATTTGTACCTATCCTCGTTTAATGTGTAAAGTAATTGTACATATCAAGCACCTCTTATCAAATAGATAAAATGGGTAATATTGCACTTTCGTATATTCCTAGAAGCAACGAGTCATATCCTCTATAAGCCATTGAATTAGCATTCGAAATGTTATCTCCTCTTTGAAGAGACGTATCACGTCACATGGTCCACATCTGGCCGCAGCCGGGCAGGGGGCAGCACCTCTGTCTGTCTCTTCTGATGGACAGTGGACAATATGGACAACAAAAGGTTACGACGAATGTCGCAACGTGTCACTGCTTTTTCAGAATCTTCTGTAGAAAAACCCACGAAATTGTTACCAAATACGTCAAAATTTTAATTAGGGACAACAGCCCATATTTACCCCTGGCCTTGTCAAATCAATTCACAGAAGGAACCAACTCCACAAAAAAGCGAAAAAGAGCCCAGAGAATATTATATTACAAACTCGCTATAAAAAGTATAGTAACCTGTGTAAAAATTTAATCAAATCAACTAAAGAAAACTATTTTAAAACAATTATTTACGAAAATAACTATTCACCAAAAAAGCTATGGGAAGCATTTCGTAATATAACTAAAACCAAAATTAATAAATCATCTGAAATTAAATCACTGTACATTGATAATACTAACACGTCAGATCCAAAAAAGATGGTAAACTTTGCAAATAATCATTTCACGTCAGTGGGTATCTCACTGGCAAAAAATATTCTCGATAAAATCAACGCAACTGAAACTGATCTAGCTAAGATACCTGTCTGTAATCTCGGTTATTCAATTGATAACATTCAAACTACATCACAAGAAGTGATGAAAATAATTGACGAGCTAAAATCATCCAATGCGTGCGGACCTGATAAGATCTCATCTAAGCTGTTAAAAATTATTAAACCAGCCATAGCATCACCGATAACGTTCATTTGTAATTTAAGTTTTAACTCTGGAAAATTCCCCAATCATTTAAAACAATCTATTGTTATTCTACTACACAAACACGGAGATAAATCACACATTAACAACTACCGACCGGTTTCTTTGATCAACTCTGTATCTAAAATTATTGAGAAAATTGTTAAGAATCGACTCAACCTATATCTAGAAAACAATAACTTCTTTTCCAATAATCAATTCGGTTTCCGTCCAGGTTTAGGCACTGAAAATGCCATTGCCAACTTAACAAAAATTATCTCTAATAACATCGATAGAGGAACAAAATGCATTGCGCTCTTCCTGGATCTAGCAAAAGCATTCGACACCATATCTCACAAAATTCTGTTGAATAAACTTCAGCGCATTGGTATACAAGGTCAGCTATTCGAATGGTTGTGTAGCTATTTAGAAAACAGAAGCCAAAGAGTGCTTATTAATGACACTATAAGCAACCCAGCTAATATTAAATTCGGTGTTCCCCAAGGAAGTACGCTAGGACCACTTTTATTCAATATATATATAAATGAGCTATGTAACAGTTCCTTTGCCGACCACATAATCACCTTTGCCGACGACACAGTTTTATTATATGAAGACAAAAGCTGGAATGTTGTTCACAGTAAAGCAGAAGTAGGTTTAAACAAGGTCAAACAATGGCTAGATAACAATCTCCTCACTCTCAACTTACATAAAACCAAATTCATCCGTTTCAGTGCAACACAAGCAGGAAAACCAAAAGAAATACACAACATCATTATACACCACTGTAACGACCGAACCACTTGTAAATGTATAACCTTAGAATGTGTCGATAGTATAAAATATCTTGGAGTAATCATAGACAAATCTCTGAGATGGGGTGAACATATAGACTGGACTTCCACAAAGGTCAGAAAACTTACTCATCTATTCATGTCTGTTAGAAATATTATTTGCATAAAAGATCTGAAACAAATGTACCATGCCTTGTGTAACTCATTGCTAGAATATGCATCCTTGGGATGGGGAGGCTGTTCCAAAACATTACTTGATCCTTTAGTAAAAGCACAAAAATCACTTCTAAGGGTCATACTTAAGAAACCATTTAGGTATCCCAGTGATCTATTATTTAAAGAGATACGAGTTCTTGATGTACGGCAACTGTATATAAGAAAAATTATTTTACATACACAAAAACATCGACAGCACTATTCATCCATTGATCATCTCCACAACACCCGTCATGCAAGAAGGAATCCAGTAGTTCCACCCACTACAAACACATCACATGCCCAAAGACAATACTCCTACTTAGGGCCTAAAGTGTTCAACCTCATTCCCGATACATGGAAATTGAAAAGTGCTAGCACTTTGCGTAAATGGATTAGCAATTGGCTTCTGGACATGGGGAGAGTCGAGAGCGAACATATGCTAACATAAAGTCACATACCTAATATGTACTAAATAAGTGTATCTATGTTAATGCAAAAAAAAATAAAAAATTTATCTTTTAGTAATTGTTTAAAAAGTTAGTAAAAAAATTATAGCATTGATAATATTATGTTAATTCTTATTATATTATCTTCCAAAGGGTTATTTACACTTAATAGAGATAAGGATCGAAAAGTTACTTTTTATATCAATTTATATATATAATAATTTATAGAATATGTACTAAAACACAATTTGGCTGTCCTGAAACGGGAATCCTTCCCAGTTGGACAGACAAAGGATCATCATGTATTGTATGTTTGTATTATATAAATAAATAAATAAATAAATAAATAAATAAATAAATAAATAAATTTTATATCGAGAAAAGAAAAAGATAGCCATGTAATTATTGTTCTCAACTATTATTTTGATAGCTGCGGGGATATATGAAAGTTATATTTCATTATAACTTTTTACTGGACGTTGGGCGATCGAATAACCTTAAAAATAATACCTAATAAGGAACTTCAGAGCCTACATATTTATTATTAGAATCACTATTAATCTTCTAACTTACCAGAATATGTATGCAGACTTAAAGATAGTTTTTTTACGTAAAATAAATGTTTAAAGGCTCGTTAAAACGCATCAAATCTATGGCTTGTCGCGTGTGACGTCATGGCGAATGATTTTTTTCCAATTGTTATAAGCAATAATTATTAACCTGAAACACTCATCCACATTGAAAAAATCTCCCGAGAAAAGATACATGACGCCGACGGGACTCGAACCAGAATAATTGTTACCCTTTGTGCTATGCTTAAAAATCTTGTCTTAAACATTAGTTGATCGATTAAAAAATAATACTTAATTGATTTTTTTCCATTTTATAGATACCTACTCATTAGATACTTATATTTTATATGCCGAATTCAAGACTTTTTCAATCTTAAATATAACAACACATTGTAAAATCTCGGCATCTCGTCACTATTGTTATGGAGTATACCAAAGTGTTAAAATTCACCCATTGCCGCAGTCAATTCCATTTTTTGATAGAATGTAAAAAATAAATAAAAAATGATGCTAACTTTATTTGATATCGAAACCAAATCGACACTTATAATTATCCATACAAAACCATTACAAACCCGAATTAATTTTGTAATTTTGTTAATCGTAACGTCAGTAGTCGCCAACCAACAATTGTCAACAAAACAGCAAACATGGTGTTGACCCAACTTATATATTGTTAATCGGCCGTTTGTTGACCTATATGAGTACATTTTTTAACTGCAGTTGCTTATTGCCCCTACTTCTTTCTACACGGAGAAAAATGTTATTTGAAAACACGATCATTTTAATAGTAAAAACGGTTAAAAACGGGACTGAAGTTCTTACGAACAAATTAACAGTGAATCAATGTTTAATGGCGGTAAAATAGTACGAAATTACGTATACCAACAAATTATTCTTACATTCCCGCCAATAAACATTGAAACCCTGTTAATTTGTTCGTAAAAACTTCAGTCTCGTTTTTAACCGTTTTTACTATTAAAATGATCGTTTTTTCTATTAAAATGATCGTTTTTTCCAAATAACATTTTTCTCCGTGTACTTTGAGAAAGTTGAGTTTAGTACAATAACTGACAGTTATGAATATAAAAAGATTAAAAGAACGTGATAAACTGATCTTGTGGTCATTATGCCCATGTTTGTATGAGAGATGGAAACGTGTGGATATTGTATGGTCCATAATTTCAGCAACACCTTTTCTCGGATTGTTCCCGGTCACGAGCGGACGGAACAGTGAACAATGATGAAGATCTTTGTAGTTTTCAGAACAGATGTGTCGATTTGAAGACGGATCCTTTTTTGTGGCGATTAAGGTCACCGGTTTGTTTGTTCGATTTCCGTTTCCTCTGAACGTCTATTGTGTAAACTTCCGCCGGCGAGCTTCCGGTTCAGTCGTTTCCTCAACAAAGACTTCTCTTGCCAGGATGCGATATCTAGGTACCCAGAACCCAGCAGAAGTGCCTATAGTTAATAGCTACGTGTCATATGGCATGTGGCAGTTGGTAGTAGAATGGTCTTATTCTGCTGAAGAGGAGAACGTACGTGTGTTAGGCACTCGCAAGTGGCAATTTGTCACGCGCGAATAAATCAGACGTCCTAACAAACGTCACTTCCGCGAGAGATACTTAGGAACCTCTGCCAAATACTGACTCGGAATATTTCACAGTACCCTCCTCCACATCTCTCTTTCTCTCTACTGCGAGTTCTTTGAGTTTGTAAATATATCTACCAGCCTGCTATGTACTCGCATTAGCAACCAGATTCTCCACCGTGCCGGCCGGATATGGATGTAATTCAACTAACGGTCCAGCATTATTGCGAGTGGCCGTTTTACATGTCTTTGGAAACAAGAAACCACAACTCTCCGTGTTGAAATAAACCTATGTAGGGAGTTACAAAACATTGCGATTGAGACTTCTAAACTGGGTTACCAGCAGACAGCACAGATAAGTCTGTTGTAAAGGAAAATAGGTTTTGGCGGCGGGAGCGTTGGCTTGTTGCTGATCACCGCCATTGAGTATATATAATATTAAAGTACAGAGCTACAGAGTCTCCATCTTCAATACTATGAACGAGAGTTAGCGTGTTTGCAACAGCGCGGACCTAATTAAGTATAAACACATTACGTAACAGTACAGTACAAATAATGAACGAGTGTATTTGCATTTATGCAATAATTCCATTTCACGAATGGAAAAACGACACTGACTTTCTTCCTCGCGGTGAGTTAACTCGACCACGTGACCGGGGCTTTCCTCGTCTCGGCGGGACGGACGGCGGAGGAGGGCGGGGAAGGAGGGGGAGGAAAACCTTCCTCCCCCTCCCCTCCCCAAGGTGATGAAACCTTCCTCTTTCCCGCGAAAACTCACGGCGGAAGAAGTGAGACGGGGCTAGTATGTCGCGCTGCGCGCGCATTTCATTCATTATGGCCGGAGACGGTTCCATTCATAAAAACGCGGCGGGGCGGTGGGGCGCGGGGCAGGGGGACAGGGGGGCGGAAGGGTGCGGGGGCGAGGGGCCCGCTCCCAAGGGGCGCGGGGCCCCGCCACCCGCCAGTGCCGCACTAGACGCCGAGCGGATCGGTCGCGTTCACAGTGCTCGAACATGAGCTTACGGCCGGATCACCCGAGGATATATGTGCCCGAGGAGAGAATACTCTGTACCGAGTGTTACCAAAAAGGAGAATCAGACTTGTGGTTTACGAAGTGAGTGACGCGCCCAAATGGCGTCTTATTTCCTCCTTAATCCCGCGCGTGTTGTGTATTGCGAGTCGAGAGTGCCAGAGCAGCGAGCTGCTACCGACCAACCGACCACGATCTCTCGACTCTACTTATATAAGTGTTAGTTGCCAGTTGATGGTTTTCGGTTGTTAGTTGCTAGTTGCTAGATCGCTCTCCGACTTCGGCAATGATTCCTCGTCGTGTTCCACAGCCGGGAATGTGGAGTGTGTTCCTCTGGCTGGTGGCAGGGCCCGCACTAGGAATATGTCTCCCTACAGTGATACAGTGTTGTGTAGAGTGAGTGGAGTGAGGTGAATGATAGCCAAGTAGAGGTTGAGTGGAGTGCTGTAGAATAGTAGTGTAGGACGAGTAAGTTAGTTAGGAGGATGGATTGTGAAACTGGTGCGCTGTTTCCGCCGCAGCGCTTGGCGGCCGACCGGTTACCCATTCACACAACTGGTGGATCGATAAGGCCCATGCCGGCCTAGTCGACTGTGGCCCGAGTACTTGGTGAAACAGTGCCGCTGAGTAAAAAGCGCCAACTGCCGGTACGCCGGAACGCATCTCGTCTCCGTGTAGATCTCTCCCTCGCTGCGGCGGGCCTCGCTGATTGGCGGGCTGGCTCGGAGGAGCCGGCCAGTTCGGCTTCTAGTTTTGTGCCGGCGGAAACGAATCGATTGTAACAAAAAATGTGGTCGTTTTTGTGTCCCATGGAGACGTGCCACTGTCGCATTCCTGTCACAGTATCTAGCTCCACTCCAACTTCACTAGCTCTAGACTCTATGGTAAACAGATCGGAATGTTTCCATTCAAACTATACTTCTTGTAATTCACGATGACAAGATGCAGTTCGCTTCATTGCTTTTCGTGACCCGCGGTTTCATTATCATGATATTGAAAGCCTGAGAGTACTAGAAGAACTATATTTTTCAAATTTGTCATCTCTTCCTCTTCAAGAAATTCCCCAGAAAAAAATGATTTCAACGCAAATGCTGCAAGTTGCACTCTACAGAAAACTCAGCTCAATCTCATCTACTTAACAATTTTAAACTCGTTTTCAAAATATGCAACGATCAAGAGAACCCAAAAAGATTCGGAAAAGATTTAAAAATAAACCCGGGTGCAGAGGTCAGGCAAAAACCCCGAGTCTGACCCTTGTGCAAATTACTTTTTTTCAACCCTCTCTTTGGGACTGTAAAATTATGATATTTTCTACAGAAATCCTCTAAATTGTTCTATTTACCCGTTAAACATCGCAATAGCTGTCATATTATTAAAATAATAGTTGTCATTTGGCATGGACCATGAGGTATTCCGTATACCTATTCCTTGTAGTGAGTAAACCGTAGTATGGATGCGCGCGCACTCATTGATAGGTTATTCTTGAATGCCGACATATTGATGAATGAAATGGCAGCAAATTACACATTCACTGTTCTGGGAACTATTCGAGGATGTCACTTCAATTACCACCTCTAATGACGTTCGACAAATGATGATATAGAACCTTATTCTGACGCCGTTCCGGTATAACCTGACGATCGTCATTCGATAGGAATTAGAAAGAAAATGATTCCAAGAATGACTTCCGCGAAACCTTTTTTGGCGTCATTTACGTTTTATTTTATCTTCATAATTTTTTGTGCATTCCACTATTAATCACGCCTGTACTTATATCACACACGAATTAAACTGATATATCTTTTTTATAGATTCGTTATCAAATTATCTCTGTTGTCAATTTTCGCAGTCAAAACAGTGAATGTCTTTTCCTTCAGTGAATATTTCCTTTGATTCGTTTTACCCACGTTTCAGTATTCGTCTTGTATTGTATGTTGTTGACGATAGACCGTTACAAATTGTATGTCAATGCTCAAGTAATTATGAAATAGTATACGATAGCGTTATCTGCTCAGGAAAAATATTTATAATAATGTATAAATTTTTAATCTGTCGCTCGTAGCTCGCTCCTCGAATATCTCACAACCGGTTCACGAAAATACTCGAATATGATTTGTGTTAGTATAATAATGTAATTGTTTTTTAGTCAAAACATTTTGCGTGAATTGCCAGCGATTACAGTTGATTTAAACTTGTATTTGAACCTTAAGATGTTCAATATTATTAAATTTTCATTGCATTTAGCATAAGATTTGGTGCATTAGTATCATAGCGCATTGTGGTACAATTAAAACAGTGTTAATTTTTGATGTAGGTATAATATTACTCCCAATAAAAGTGTTTTCTTTACGATAAAAAGTTACAGATTGAAAAGTGTTCTCGAGTGACCAGTGCCAAATACCTACTACTTTTAATGTGTAAAAAACTGTGAAAGTGTTCAATAAGAATTTAACTGAAATGTTTTTTAATACGTACGTGCTCTAAAAAAAACTATTCGAGAGACTTTGAATTAAATAACTCTACGTAAAAGCCTAAGAAATTTATTAGTTTCTTTCGTGTAATGACAATTAATTTTTATTTTCAAAATGTGTTAAAGCCAACACACTTATTCGCAGTAGTACTTAGGAATTGATTCTCCCGGGATGAATTGATTCCTTTTGAATTAATTGAATAATGTTACTATCTTAAAGTGTCTTACTCCTTTAAATAAGCACAATATTATTAATAATATGTACTAACTATTATTAAATTGAATAAATAATATTATTTATTTGGTGCGTGGCTTATTTTCTAAAAAATACGTTTATTTGAATATCTACACACATCCGGAAATACGTCCACGTTTTTCGATAAGAAATGTGACAGACGGATCTGTTGGCTCTTGTGCTTATTTAACATTTCGTGTTTTTTTACAATTTTATCATAAAATATTTGTGATTGTGAAATATTCGAGATAGTGGCTTTTTATCATATTTTTAATACTTCGTATTATTTGTGCGTTGAATTGTTACCCCGAATATGTGATAAAGTGAAGTTTGTGGAATATGTGTGAACAACGAACAAGGATAACTTCCGGATAATTACAGTGAAATTGAACTATGTTTTCTTTACTTTTACCAATTTTATAAAACTATAAATGGGACACCTTATTTCGTATTTTTCACTGAAATCATAATTTTTTTTAAATAACCCAAAATTATCTCTTTTTAAACAATTCGATATTCTAAACCTTACCTGTTATATAATATATATTTTTTGTATTTCAATTCTTTCGTATTTCATGTAATTGTTGATTTACGTTAGTTATAATTGGACGTATTATGTCTGACTTGACTACAAATCAAATTAATTCCCCAAATCGGAATAATTCCTTGGATTAAATCCCCCTAATCGTGGTATTTCTGAAGATATTCCATAACTTACAAATTTCATAGTACCTACCTAACTGATTTAAAAATATAGACAAGTCATTGGAATTCAATAATATATTTCAATTTTAATGAAAAAATTTCTATTCTTAATTACTAGTTATTTTTGTAATATTTTAAATAATATTTGTTTTATTAATTTTTTTTTAAAACGGTTTAATTATCAAAAAATCTGTTAAATAATTATCATTAACGCAGAGTTTTATGACATTTTGATCTTATCGCATTTTTGCTTTTCATCAATCAAATCTAACGACCTTTCTTGTCGAAAAAAGGACGACTATAGGTCACCCGTCCAAAATCATTTTTTTATACCTAAACCCTTGTTGATTTTGTTACATTTACTGACTCCTTGACTTAAATGACAGAGTCTGTCTGTATCAAGTATAAATAATACAGTTATGCATATTTCATATTTACGAACTTACCTACCAAAAATGATAAGGAAAGTGTAGGTAAATACCCACTTACAGATTTGAGATTATCAAACTAAACTTCTGATATGAGATAGGGTGAGATGACAAACTTTTTAATAATGTTCGATTCAACTACTAAAATGGAAACCAAAAACTATTTGTTGCAAATTATATTGTTATTATCCAATGATTTATATTTGGTTTCTAAAACTATAATTGAAATGGAATTTTTTTATTCCTGAATAGACAATAATCACAATAATAGTTGTAAATTATTCATACCTAAATTTTTCATAAAAAAAAAATGTCATCAGTTTGACTAAATAGCACCTAAAAAACTTTAAACACCCATTACTAATTATTAAACTGTTTAAAATTTTATACAGCTAATAAAGAACCATTTACTATACTTTAATAGTTCTTTTATCAGTTGTGTAAAATTTAAAGCACATGTTAAAGCCCTAGCTATTGTTTTTTGATAGCTTTTAAATTCTGTAAAATAACATTCCATTGAATGTCAGTTTCACGTTCAGAATGCCACATTTCTTTAATTCAACCTATAATTTTATACAAATGTCAAATATCAGGTTTCATTCGGAATTCCTGCTTATCTCCAAGTGGCTCTACCATCACCTACTAGCTCTCTGCCTCTGCTTCAGTTTTAACCTTCCACGAAAGACGAACATACATACATAACATGTCATGCGTGTATTATATACTGCTTTTATACCTACTCGTACATACAATTCTCATGCCAAGTTCTCTGCTTGCTATTCCCGTATATGTATTAAATTTATTAAACATACGATTATTCTACGGTCAACGGTTCCTTTGCCTATCTCACCTATCTGACAATATTATAAATTACAGTTCACTGTTTCAGTGTATGCTAAGGACCCTACTTGTGTTTTTTTTATTTTTTTTATTTTTATTACATTAGGAACATTTAACAGAGTGGTAGCAAATGATTCATAATGAGAGAATCAAAATAAAAGTTAAGGTCATCAATCTATTTACAAAATGTTGGGTTCATGTTCATTTATTGAGTAACTATTATATACAAATATAAATAATTATAGGTATTTCACTATAAATACAGTAAAGAGATGATTGATTTACTTGACGGAGTTATGTTGTTTGAAGAAACTAACTAATATCTAAAATCTGGTCTATAGATGCTAAATAATGTACTTATTATCAGATATGCTGCCTCTTACCTCAAATTAGTCAAATGTTTGTAAAAGGTTTAGGTAATTATAATTATATAATGAAAATGAGTACCTAATTACCGATATATATACCGAATAAGAGGCATTTTAGTGACAATGGTGGTATCGAGATCTTCATTTAAATAACTGACTATTGATTTCACATGCGGTACAACTCGTTTATGGATAGCTATTTTCAATTTCTCTTACACTTTAATTTCAGATAAAATCAATTAGTTACATACTTTTCTTCATCAAATTTGAAAAACTAAACCTATTTATAAAAGGATTAGACGTAATTGAAATATATTAAAACAATTGGATTGGGGTTAGAAATTTTTTTGTGAAATTTTCTACAAAAATAATACGTGCTTAATGGTAGATTCAGACTGGGTCGACGTACGTATGCATCGCTACGCCTAACAATATCTGGGCTACTTAGCAACCATAGATTTTAAATGAAAATTTATGATTTAGAATCACATTGGCCACACGCATCGCGACGTGCGATCTCTGTGGAAATTTTCATAGAAAATGTATGGGTTGCTAAGCATTGTTTGGCGTAGCGATGCGTACGTACGTCGTCCAGTCTGAATCTACCTTTAATAAAGGTACCCACCTACCTAAAACGGGCTGTATAATACGAGCGTGCACATAAAATAAGTAATAGTCATCGTGTTGCAGTTTTTTATAAATAATAAAATGATATACCTACATTAATTTGGGTGGTGATACCTCGATTTGTGCAAGACGATTTTTTTTTTAATAAATTAATTCTCAATTTACTTCCCACAAAAAAAACCATATCTAAAGTCAATAGCAGAATGTGTGTCAACCGTAAAAAATGATTTTTCGGATTTCGAGTGTTTATCTTTGGTAAATGTATTTGGAATACGGCTTTATAGGATCTTTATCGGAATGTCGGTTGACCTCTGTGACATAAGCAATAATGGATACATAAACTAATGCAGTGGGATGCACACCTGTTTCAAAGAATGAGCTTCTAATTTGCCTTATAATATGATACATCTGAATAAGAAAAACTACTACTGCCTGTCCATTTTGGCATAATAGCCGTTTGGTCTCATTTGATAGATCATTGAATCAATTCATTTATGACGAAGACGTGAATATTTACCGATTGCACCGCATATTGTCTATATAACAGGATATTATTTTATTTTTTAATTCATATTTCATTTTGTTTACTTTTCATATTCAGCATTTGGGAATACAATCGTTTGAATGTGTTAATAAAATTTATAAGTAGATACAAATTGAAAGGATTACAGCATTGTGTTAAATTTGCCACCTTTCGAGTATAATCGTGTAGTTTGTTCTCACGATGTTCAGGCAGATGTCGAGCGTGATAGATCATTGATGGTTGAAGGCTTTGTCGCTAACGTAGGTTCTTCTAAAGTTGCACCGAATGTTGTTGTGTAGTTGTAGGGTGCCCACTGCCTCCTGTCTCCCGTCTCGGCGTCCTGCGTGGGTTGAACCTTTTTACCGTCCACGGCCACCAGTCGGTCGCCAGGGGAGCGCAATCTTTTCCCTATAAGTTTTTAGAGTAGTTGAGAATAGATATCACTTGTTAGGAGTTTGTTGTTCGGAATGATGTGTATGTGAGTTGGTTCTGGATGACGATTTTTTTTTAGAGAAACTGCTCTTCTTTGATGCTACTCAGAATTGTTTGTGTTATTTAAGATTTATCGCTTTGTAGGTCATCTATTGTTTTGTTTTATCGGTAACTAATGTAGTTGTTTGTTTGTTTACAGAAGTCGGCGATAATGAAGGATCAGGAAGGAACAGGGGTGCTGCCGGGACTCCGTTAGCGGCGTGAGGAGTATGGAGCAGCAGGGCTCGGCGGCGCCACCTCGGCCCGCCAAGCCCGCGCAGGGGGCACAGGGCGGGCCGCCCGCGCGCGTGCATCGCGCCCCGGGCCGCCCGCCGCCCGCCCCTCTGCCCGCGCCGTCGCCCGCCCCCGCCACCCCCGTGTCTCTAGAGCGCCCGCGACCCCCGACGGAGCGCAGGCTCAACACCTACGTGGAGGCGCCCCCGCGCGCCACCCGCCCCCCGGAGCCAGAGAAACGCGGCATCGTCACCTCGCAGCCGGCGCCCGCACCCGCCAAAAGAACGGAGGGCCCCCCGTGCTCGAGACCCCCGGAGTCAATAATCTGCACGCGCTGCGGCCGATGTCGCTGCGCGCAGTGCGCCCGGCCGCGCGCGCTGCCCTCGCGCTGGGTCGGCTCCTTTCTGTGCAGTGCCGAGGCCACCATAGACTACATGTCGTGCATGTGTTGTGTGAAGGCGCTGTTCTACCACTGCTGCAACGAGGGCGACGGAGATGGCGACTCGGGTGGCGAGGCGTGCGCGGACGAGCCGTGCTCGTGCTCGGGCGCCCGCCGCTGCTCGCGCTGGAGTTGCCTGACGGCTCTGTCGGTGGTGCTGCCGTGCCTGCTGTGCTACCTGCCTCTGCGGGGCGCAGCAGCCTTGTGTGCGGGGGCCTACGCGCGAACGAGGCCCGCGGGCTGCCGCTGCCGGCCGCGGGCCCCCGACAAACTGCCGCTCCAGCCGGGCCCGCACTACTGACCTCGACTGACGCTGACCTCGGTGACGAGTGCGAGTGCGAGTGCGAGTGTAGTGCGATCCCATTGTGACTCCGAAGGACGGTTAGCTCCGCCTCCGCTGGAAGGCAGTTGCAGTTAGCAGTGAGTGCTCCAGGACTCGATGAAGTGAGCGCATTAACGATAGATACGCTATAAGTTTATATCAAATTAACGTTTGATAAAAAAGTCACTAATGTTAAACGACGAGCCGCGGTCCGTTGGGCCGTTATATTTATTAATGAATACTAATGTTATTAAGTAATGATCATATTTTGTATAAAGATATCAAACATTTATTTATTTTCGCACCTAAGTACCGCGCAGTGTACAAAATTAGCAAAATCAGTAATACGTGTCCTCGGCTAGCGGGGAGCGGGGCGGGGGCGGCCGCCTCCAGTATTATCTAGTCCCCTCCCCCGGCCCGCTCCGCCCTGGAGCCAGCGCCCGGCGCCACGCGCCAGCGCCACGCGCCCAGCGCCCCACGACCGCCTGTATAATACATATATGTCTGTAAATACCGAACTGTAATATTGTCTAATAATAATAACAAGAGACCAACTTGGAAATTATTTAAGCCTGTGTTTTCTTTACTTCACCGCTTTACTCTGACTGACCGTCACCAGCGATTGGCCACCCCTGTACGTGGCCGCCGTCCCTTTGTATCGGGGAACATTCCAGAAGTCGCAGTTGGCCCGCTGGGAACTGGGAACTTGGAACACGGACCAGGAACCTCCCTCCCTCACAATACACCGATGCTAGAGACAGACATCTGTTGGAGTCGACGAGAGTAAACACACAAATGCATAAATTACTGGCAATGTTCAGATCATAATAGAAACACGTGTCCTGCCTTCCTATTGTTGTTGTGCCAGAACACATTCTCATACATGAATATTCCATTCTGTGACATTCTAGTGACAACTAAATTCCCTTACTAAAATAGCCTCAAAATATTTTATTAAAATTATCACAATCGTATCTAGAGATGAGCAAGTTTATCTAGTTATCCTTGCTAGTTGCTACTTATTTTAGTGGATTTTGGGGGTATTAGTGCAAAACAAAAAACAAAAAAATTAGCTTTCTAATATTTCTAATTTTGAAATCTTTAATTCAGTCATTCATTCGGTCATTTATTCATTCATTGAAACAAATCAGAAGATACCCTAATGGGTCAAACCTTAAGATGATACCCGGTGGTGGAGAAATTTGAAAAATAGATTTTACTGAATTGTTGCTGTCACTGTCGCACTTACTGCACCGGATATTGAGCGAAAGGGACAATGCACCTCGGGCTACTAATACCTAACTAAAATCGAGGTTCTGTATTCCCCACTTTTCTCATCCAAAAGTGAACTGATTTTAAATTTTTTTTTACGAACTACCCAAGAAAAAACTATTCTATATCTGTACTTTAGGCTTTTTAAAAAAAAACATTGTCTATGTAGTTTGTGTACTGAACGTCTTTTGACGGCGTTTAAACCAGTCAATTTTATTGATTTTTGGAAGGTCATAACTTCTATAAAAAGTAACTTGTCAAAAAAACAAAAAGTACCGACACGCTAGTAGTTGATATCTATTTTACGTGAAAACAATATTTTCTCTGGGGTTAAAATCCAGAGAGATAAATAGGGAATACGTTTGTATGGAAAAATCACTTCCGGGTATCACCTTAATAGATAGAACAATAAATAAACAAAAGTAGAACGTTATATAGTGGTTTTAATCTATAAAAAGTCGTATTTTATTATTTGTTCTTTTATTCGATTGTTACAATTTTATCTACCCTGAAAATATGTTCACTTTTAAATTGTTCATTATTATTTCAGAAGCTAGCTTATAGAGAAAAAATCTACAACATGATTGAATCAAGGAAATCTAAATTCAGTCGTGAAACAAACATATTACCCCTTACTCATAATTGCGGTATCCGCCGACTCATCCTTGGTTTTATAAAATTGGTCTTAAACCTGGTTTAAAGCCGTTTTAACATGCATACGCAGTGATAATAAGTCAAGTTTTTCACTGTTACGTCGTAATACGACCCGTATTAGTTATACTACGATTATGAGTAAGAGGGAAAGATTATAAAATAATCCCAGAGTATGTACGTACGTCATCGACGATCGTTTTCTCCTTCTCACAAGTCTTGTATAAAAACGAAGAAGATAGAAAAGAAACTGCGCTGTTTTCACGAAAAATCACCTCAAGGGCGCTGTACAATTTCTTACGAGTTATAAGGCTTTATTTAATTTAATTATTTACAGAAACAGAAAACATACTTACCTTCGGTCACTTACGATAAACACACTTTAATTAGAAAGTTAAAGTTAAGAAAACTATAAAAAAACACTACTCATTGCATGATTTTACATTTTCTACCCTCCATCACTGTTGATATTACATTTATGGGAAGATTAGTTGCAAAAGTACACTTACGATGGGTTGTTTTGCAGAATTTGAACAACTCATCAAATTTCAATGTTAAAATTCATTATTCTGTGAAGTTCTATTCGAGTTCTGTTATTATTTCAGTCTTGTGAATAACTAACCCATAATGATATAATAACAGAACATGTTTAGAACTTGAAAATTTGATGAATTCTTAAAATTCTGTGAAACAACTCACCCTTAACACTTATTTTGAAAGTCTGGAGAATTTAGGACTGAAGAATTCTTATTAATTGACCTTAAAAAGCATACAAGTTAGTATTTGCTTACTAATAATAATGGATAATTTGTAGAGCGCCGTTTTTGTGAGAAATCACCTCAAAGGCGCTGTACATTTTATTATGACTTCTTAGGCTCTACCTAGAACTATTATTTACTAATAGATACAGAAAACATACTTACCTGGCAGGTCACTTCCGATAAACACACTTTAATTAGAAAGTTTATGCTTGGAGGAGATACGACTTTGCACGCGGAGGACACTATATTAAAACACTGGACATTGCATAATTTTACATTTGCTACACCATCACTTTTCATATTACATTTATAAAAAGATTACTGCCAAAAATGGAGTTAATAAAATGAAGTTATTTCGAAAGACTTGAGAATTTAAAACTCATTAGGACTGTAGAATTTGAATGAAATTAGATGTACAAATAACTCACCATTAAGTATTTGTTGACATTTTTATGCAATTAGTTATTTACTATGTCGCGTGTTGAGAAGGTTACATTTTGTATACACAATTAGTTTTTTACAATGTCGCGGGCTGTGAAGGTGAAGGTTAAAGGGTTTTGACTTTATGGATTTAGAATAATAATTGAATAATTTGTTTCTTAGCGAAGGGTTTAACCTAAAATAAATAAACAGAGCGACTCAACTGCTTAACGATTCTGCATTGACCATCGACAGACAGTTCAGCAACTATCTTTTAACACATGTCACAAAATAGTAAAACTGCCCTTGTGTACTTTGTAATTTATAATCTTCTCCACTATATATTGGGCGAAATAACACAATATCTACACTATGTATAAAATTATTTTAATAAATAAATAACAGTTTTACGGAGAACATGAGAAAATAAATAATTATAATAGAGTTGCCATAAAAATTTAGAGTTTGGGAGGCAGGAATGGGTACCGCCACCATTTTTTGGATAACCAACACACTGCCATAGGTCATCCCAAGTGGTTCGCTACGTTTGGTGACTTTGCAGGGGTGCCCGGGTTCATGGGGGTAAGGTTTGTCTAGGTCTTGGCGGCGGATGATCTAGATACACTGAACCCCAGATTCCTACCCAACCCTCATACCTTTTCCTTCCCAGAAATTCCTCACCTTCCTTTCCTTAAAAATACCCTCCACACAGCATCCCCAAAGATGACATAGGCCCTGAGGGAATTTATTTTCCTCAGGGCCTCCTGTGTGGACCTAATGTAAAAAAAAACCTTATCGAAATCAGATTTTACCATATGTTCTATTCTTGAACGTTTCAACCATCTTTATTATATAGTTTCAACATAATTTGCACCAGTAATAAGCCCAAGTCCCTAGAAGATGTAGTTTTATGCGAATGCATTTAGTTTTAAGCGATATGCAATATGCTCATCTTATGGCAGTGACGAGACAAGATGAGTCGTGGCTGGATGGAGATGTGGGGAGCTGCCGACCAGATGTAGCGCTGGAAACACGTTGCGCTTGTAGGAAGAAGAGAGGAACTGTCTCGTCACTATGGACCAAAAAATAAATAACACACAGCACCATATTGTTGCGGACTTTGAGTTGTTAGTACCGATGTTATTTATTAATAATAATAATAGTATTATATATTAATAAAAATTCATTATTAATAAAAATCCATTAGTTTAATGTAGATAGAAATAATTAATTTTATGATTAATGTAGATAGAAATAAAAAAATATACGGTATACACAAAACAAAACAAAAGCAGAGAACAAAATAATTTAACAATAACAATATTTGTGCGGAAAGTCGCAATTTCTATAGAAATCTGACGTTTTCTTTCTTAGTAACATAAAAAAACTACAAATTGGCTTCAGAATTATATTCAATTGTTCCTCTTTTTTTTACATTTACCCTACATAGGAGGCCCCACAACAATTTCCCTCAGGGCCTATGTCATCTATGAAGATGTTGTATGGAGGGTCTTTTAGAGGAGAGGAAGGGGTTAACATGGGTCTTGAAGAGACCCGTGTTGTAGGAGGGTGGATACACAGCGAACTGTTGAACTCAATAACGAGTCGTAGGAACGACCTATTCTCATTTAAAAAATACATATGTCGGGCGCGTGTTTGGCGTGTTCCCTACTGTGCACTGGTGCCGAAAGGATCGATTACGCTAATTCCTCGGAGCAACTTCCATTGCACAGGTTTCTTTTTTGGGTATTTTGGTTCTCCAGACCAGAGGTGGCTGCCAAATTCAACTAGGGGGTGATTTGTACAGGGTTAGCAGTTATGTGCTCTTAATGTACAGCACACCCTCTTGCTTCAACTCTAACAGAATTTTGTGCTTTTGAATACTGCGACAATACTGATAATAATAAACTCTATACGATAAGAATGTAGCCAGGAGAACTCCTGTTCCGGTAAGACCGGTACACTAGGGGGCAAAGATTAGTTAGCGCTTGGATCACGTGCTTTGAGGATGGGAAGAAGGTTGAAGTTTAATCTACAATATGAAAGTTTAAGTAACTTAATAAGCCAATTTGGGAATTTAGGATGGGAAGGAATAAAGGATTATTTTATTTGTTCCTTTCTTTATGTCTTCCTTTATCTTGTCTCTTGGTTCTTCCTATTATAGTTCTTCTTGCTCTTGTATTTCTTTCATCTCTGTTCTTCTTGTTTCTTCGTGTTTCTTCTTCATTCTTCTTGACTATCCTAATCACTTCCTACATCTTCTTGCTTCATCCTACATTCTCTGGTTATAAAAATTGAAAACTCTCCCTTATGCATCGATTAAACTAGTAATAGACATAGACAATCAATCGAATGAGCACGATAAGTATAAGTAATCAAAAAAGTTTTATTTTATACCGGTGGATAGACTGTCGGGCAGATAAACCATTCAATTCATTTGCCAGATATTTCTGTATTTTGAAGGACAGTTAATTTGACAATGTGCTCACCAGTCTGTTGATTGGTGAAGTAATAAAATATTTATCGATTTCCAATACCGATAGTCGTCAACCTCAATGGATGCCAAGTGCCTTAACATACTATTAATATGTTACACTTATGTACGAGTATGTCAGGAAATCAGAGGAACAAATTAATCATGGTGACAGCAGCTTTTTAGAGATATTATTCAATATTCGCTTTGGTTATTTCGTTTAATAAATTGCTAATTGTATTCTCTGAAATTGGGTTGAACATGTATTTACTACGTTGACTTCTAATTATTAAAATGAAAAACACTGTAAAAAAAATGAAATAATAAAAAAATAAAAAAAACTACTATTCTTACTATTGGCATGTACGAGTAAAATCATAAAAAGTTAGAAAAGAGAGAAACTGACGCGCTACATTGGCGTGAAGTTGTGAAGTATCAAATATTAAAACACTAATTAAGTATCGAATGCTTATGTTTAACCTCTTGTGCTTGTGTTTAACCTCTAATGTTTATGTTTGATCTCTTTATTTGGCAACCACCACAACACCAATATTGTTCTAAACATTATAAATTTAGTTTTGTATCATTATTTAATTGGTGAATTTACTTTAAAGAATTGAAATATTTTGATTCTGACCTAATTATACGTTCGTATTTAACAAAAGTATTTCTTTTAATAAATGAAGATAATATTAGCGAAACTCAATCGAAAATCTGAAACAGGAAAATCAGAAAAAGATACGGATACATCTGGTACTCGAATCCAGGACCCTCGGCTTTCCTCTCACCACTAAGCTAATTTCAAATAATCCCTTTCCGATTCGGTCATATTCAACTTTATCATACTTCAACTGAGAACTACCAAGATTATCTTCATTTTCTTAACGCATATTTTATTAGCTGCTATCTTTATGTATGATTGCAAGATTCAACTCGAACTAAATGCTATCTAGATAGTGTATTGGATAAATTATTACATTTTTATTTAACATGCGATATCTATTGATTTTTCTGCAAGTCTATATAGGATGAATATTTTTAATTTAATGAGTTAAACCTCAAATTATAATATTTTAATTAATGAAGAAAACATTAGAGAAACTCAATCGAAAATCTGAAACAGAAAATTCTGAAAAAGATGCGAATCCCAGATTCTTCTGTAACTTTTTCTGATTTTTTTGTTTCAGATTTTCGATTGAGTTTCGCTTACATTGTCTTCATTTATATTACAAATTGAGGCTTAACTCATTAAGTTAAAAATGAAAATAAATACTTTTTATTATCCTAGGAAGAACGAAGTGTTGGTTTTCATAAGAACTGTCAATATAGTAACATTTCATGTTTTTCTAAACCTATCATGATGAAAAATAAGACGGAAGAAACTTAAATCACTGATTTGTCTGTGCAATGAAAAAAAGTTCCTTGAACGACTCGACAACATCCCGCAAGGATATTACCAGAGAATACCGAAAATTAGTCCTTTTTAAATCAAATTCTAGACGTATTGACTCTTTTTTACAAAAAAACAAAAATTGATTTTGAACGATTGTTATTTTATCTGGTACACGCAGTTATAAAATTTTGAAAAACTATGTGTATTTTCAATATACTAAGGTTAATTATACTGTTGGTCGTTAGCAGATTTGTTCAATTTTCAAACGATAGATTCTATTAAACAACACAAATTTCAAATCATATAATCATACAACAAAATAAATCAATACAAAATCTAGTCAAAAAAAATTGTAGTTAAATTAAAATCACTAAAAATAAATCCGAGAACGTGTTTTGTGACAAAAATACCTCAGTTTTACTATTTATTTAAGTAATATATATATATATATATTTTTTTTTTACACACTTATTTTGTTTAGACATTATTAAAAAAATCATAAATACTTATGATCGAAAAATAGTTACAAAAAGTGCACGATATTTAATAATTTATCATCCTGCGTTTTGAGCATTTTCATTGCTTACTTGAATGTAGGTATATATGAATTCAAGTTTTTAATGAAATAAATCGATATTAAATTTTTAATTTAAAAAATTTGATACGGGGAATAATTGATTTTTCTCATTGGAACCTCTGTTTACAGTTACAAGCATTTTTAAACTTTTATTCTCAGCTGCTGGTCAATCGCTCCTATTATCAGAATCTTTTCCAGCATTAGAAGGACTGGGTATTTTTTCAATTCGTGGTATTGTAAAATGTGTCAAAAATACGAACGGACGTTTCATTTGCTTGCAAATTTGACGTATTTTTATTTCCACAGCGACTATTCCTCCTCTGTGACAGGACGCCATGGAACGGTTCTGGTAAGGATGTTTGATGTGGGGTGCCATTGGGCCATGATTTCATGGAACTCCGGTACTTCGGTAGTGGTGGCATTGCAGATATGACTACAGATCCTATTCACACCACAGCACCTATTTTTATTTATTTATTTTTTTTTTTTTTTTTATTGTTTATTCTAGATCTCGGGGAGGGTGGTGCAATCCCACGAGCTCCATATTATACATAGAACATATTATCAAATTAATATTAAAAATATACATATATATTGTGAGATACTGCACACATAGTAAGATAAAACAGAATAAAAATAATACAGAAAAAAAACATGAAAATAAAGTTTTTTTTTTTTTTTAACTCATCAGGAGTTGGCTCCATCGCTTGTAAATAGGACCCTGCAAGAAGTGTAGTGCTGCCATCACAAGACCTTTTTCACTATCAGTCATATAAATAAATATCAGTCACCAAAAACCGAAATTGATTCTCCCTTTTCTTTCACCTGAGAACCGAAGAAATCTGTGCAGATCAGATCTGAATAGTCGGCCAGCTTCTTTCTAAATAGAGCAAAGAAAAATTCTTCATTAATAATAAAGCAAGAAAACGTACCTTCTCTGACATGAAGATTGCTTTAAATAAAATCAAAGGAAATTCTTAACTGTCGTGAAATCGAATACTATAAATGCTTTTTTTAATAATTTCATAGCTTTTCGCCTTCCTTAGATTGTAGCGAAGCCCCTAACGCATGACAGACTGTTACTGGAAATTTTAATGGAATTTGACTTGGTTTAGCTTCATTCCTTCCGTTATTTTCCAATCGACCTCTACCACTTGCATTTAGAATCAGAGGTCCACCTAATAAAATAGGTGACCTAAAAAGCGGTGTACCACAATACCAGCGAGCGGTGGTTCCTGCCTTCAGTCACCTGATTGGGGGGACGTGACGGCGGCAGGAAGGCTCACTTGTGTCATACACATCCTCATCAGGGCCCGGCCAGCTGCCGCAATTACCTCCTCCTCCTCTCTGCTCCTGTCCTCCTGTCCTGATCCTGCCTCCTACCTCCTACCTCCTCCTCCTACCTCCTCACATCCCACTGAACGCTGAACCCAGTGTGTGCGCTGGATTGAGTTGAATGGACAACGGATCGTTTGAGTGATGCCAATTCAAAAGCATCGGCTACATTTTAAACACTCCAGTTACATTTATATTGGTCCTACTGCTGTGAGCTCTGTTTTAACCGCTCTTTCTGTAACACGAAACATTTATGAGAGAGAAAAAATGTTACAATTTAAAGCGAATCATCAGCAGTGGGTTTATCTTTAACTTTATCTTCGTTAGGAGTTACGGTGATCAGAATTGCAGCGTCTTTTCGTGATCCCGATCAGGGGCGGATCTAATGTTCAGCATTTCAGCAAATGCTGACGCGGGGCACGAACCAAGCTCTCTGGCCTGAGGGTATCCCAAAAATTATTCAAGGCCGCCCAGAGGGGGCTTCAGGGAGATAAAAATATCGATTCAGGGGCTCGACAATCGCAGAACTCGCCCAAAGGATCCTTTAGATGATTTTGTGAGATAAACAGTGTTACGAGTAGATATACAAATAATCAAATTATTATTGTTAAGGTACATACATACTCGTACCTATTACAGACACATAAGACGTTTTCACAATAATATTTTTGTCGTGCACGACTGCACACAACAACACTAAAAGATTTCCGTAAGAAAATACTAAGAGCTTTCCATTTAAGAAAATTCTAAAAGATTTCCATCTAATCATTGTTGGGATACTGACTTTCCGAAAAACAAGCATTTATTTGCCATCCGACCTAGAAAATAAATCGCTTGCTGCGCGTTTTCTGTGTCTTTGTGAATGTATCCTTCTCCTGGGGTTACCACGTAAAAAAATCGTCTGGGGCGCTTTTCAGTGTCAGCTATAACAAATTTTCCCTCCCTTCACTCTCGTCACTTACCTAATCCAGTTGGCGATGCCATAGTTCCATGGGTTCCTAGAATATTGGGAACAGGACTGTGGACGATATTTGCAATTTTATAAACCATCTTGTCATATCTTTGTAGGCTATGAGCTACACATTAAAAAATATGTATATATTTTATTTTTAATTGACCATTCCAAATGTACAATATTTTTTCAATTACAATTATGTGTAAGAGCACTGTCTTGAATAAAACCCTTTGATACAAATAAAGACACATTAAATAAAGAACCATTTTCTTGTAGGTTTATTATGGCTTTTGAAATGTGCTCCTAAACTGCCCGTAGGCATTTTGGCCTCAAATGTAAAATTAAAGTTTATGTGATTTTTTTGCATATAAACCACATACAAAATCGACTTTTTGCCCCTTGGTTATGTTTGCTGACTGCCTTTTGAGTCTCAGATCCGCCCCTGTTCTTGATGTTTTGTCCTTAGTTCTTTTTGACCACCGATCTTTCGATTATAGGCAATATATTATGGGGATTCGACACACTGTTATTAATTATTACGAGAATACAGTAGCAGCATTCCGTTACCTGTAATCAAAGGAAATTCACGCAATTCACACAGGCTGTAAAATTATTCACACCGAGAAAGGAAAGAAATAAATTTTGGAAATTTGGAGTAGATGGCGTTGTGTTTCGTTGGCCACAGCAACGCGTGGGTGGGTCAGCTAGTTTAATATAAAAATAATAATAATAAAATATTGACAGAAAAGTAGTGGAAAATAATAGTTGCCTATACGGCTGTGGGCTGTGGACTGTGGACTGAGGCTAGTGGACTGACTGGTGAGTTGTGGGTATGTTCCGGGCAGTTTCAGTGAGTGTTCTCGTAATATCGGTCGGTCCGGCATCCGTCATAACAAGTTTGTTATTTTTTTATTTACAGAAATATCAGCGGTTGGCGGAGGAAGTCGTACTATTCGCTATTCATTCCCATTATCGGCTTCCGCTCCCAATCTGCCGACACAAAAAATTACAGACTTGCGTAAGTCCCGCGTTGGCTTGCTCTCCGTGCGAACTATTATGTTAGTGACCGCAGGGCGGAGATACAGACGTGGCTAGGAGAGCTCTCCAGGTCTACAAGTCAGCAGCGAAATCAATACTTGTACATGAATACTGTACAAGTTGAAAAAATAAATTGTACGTACACTAATACCGTAAAGACTGAATGTGTCTGGTAAGAAAAGCATAGATCTTATAGGATAACATGATTGTTGATCCTCGGGTGACCAGAATGTTCGGTGGAAACTTTAAAGTGTATGAATATTGAGTACAAACTTTTCATCGGATGTTAATTCCTCACATGATAATTCATCATGTCTCAAAGGGTCGAAAACTGATAATTGGGGTTTTTAACCTTAGGTTAGGTTAGGTAAGGTTAGGTTAGGTTAGGTTAATGTGAGTTATGATGTAATGAATTATCATGTGAGGAAGTATCGTGCTATGTATTATGGGAATTCAGATGCTGAGATCTCGTAGTCCGATTAGACATGGAACCGATCCCCAGACAGTTGACTTTCCGGAATACTTAGGTATATACAATATGCAGTCGGCTTAGGAAAAATACGGTATACCTACTTACATAATTGCACAGATATTGATTTTAACCCGCCTAAAGTACCATATAGAACAATTATATCGAGGGAATGGCGTAATTTCAGCTTTAGTGATTTTCTGGAAGAACTACAGACCTCACTATTATGTACACCCATTTTTTGGGAAACAAAGACTCCAACAGAACTTGTCGATACTTATAATACAACACTTACATTTCTGTTAAATAAATATGCTCCGACAACATCAAAAACACGTAAAGTTCGAAAGTCTGACGGCTGGTTTGACGATGAATGTCGAAACCAGAAGAGACTAATGCGGAAATTAGAGAGGACCTATAGAAAAAACTGTACAGTAAATTCAAGGGATGAGTGGATGCTTGCTCAAAAACAGTATATGAGCAAAATAAATTCTGGAATGAAAAGATTGACTCTGAGCGAACCAATCCACAACGTCTCTGGAACTCCATAAAGACTGTTATTTCCGAAGCCACAGTTCCTACTAAAATAGATATTACCCCAGATGCGTTCTCAAAGTTTTTTCGGGAAAAAATTGAATCTATTCGTGCATCCACATCTCACGCCCCTCCGCCAATTTTCACTCTCAATTCCAAAGGAAATTTGTCTTCCTTCAAATCTACAACGCTGGAAGAAGTAAAAAAATTAATAGCAAGTTCGCCAAATAAGCAGTGCAGTCTAGATCCTATACCAACATGGTTATTAAAAAAATGTGCAATTGTCTTAGCTCCGTTCTTAGTTCATGTTTTTAATAAATCTCTCAGCACAGGTCACTTCCCTGAACCTCTAAAGTCAGCCATAGTCACACCCATATTAAAAAAGCCACAACTAGACTCCGATAACTTAGGTAATTATCGACCCGTTTCAAATTTACCTTTCATTTCAAAAATCCTAGAGAAAATTGCTGCAGCACAAATAACCAGTCACTTGAATTCAAATAAATTATTCACAAATCGTCAATCCGCATATAGAAGGTTTCACTCAACAGAAACCGGACTACTTCGTATGCTGTCAGATATAACTCTTGCCATAGAGTCAGGAAAATTAGCACTCATCTCACTCCTTGACATGAGTGCAGCATTTGATACGATTGATCACAACTTCCTCATTAACAGATTAGAGAAAACATTTGGTTTGAATTCCGACATCAAAAATTGGCTGGCATCCTATCTATCTAATCGCTTACAAGCCGTGAAGGTTGGAAATAAACTGTCTAATTTCGCTGCACTTTCTTCAGGGGTACCCCAGGGATCCGTTTTAGGTCCACTTCTCTTCATCCTTTTTACAAATGATGTCGCCAAAATAATCGAGTCATTTGGTCTCTTGTCTCACTGCTACGCTGACGATCAGCAAGTTTATTTTTACTGCACTCCAAACGAAATCAACAGTCTCAAAATCCGTGTAGCTGAATGCCTAGAAGCAATAACTCGTTGGATGTCTTCAAACAAGCTGAAACTGAACCCATCTAAGACCGAGTTTCTCTGGGCGGCCACAAACAAACGGCAACATTTGGTAGACGATTCACCTGTTTCCATTTCTGGCAGCAATATTATTCCAAAGAGAACAGTTAAACTTCTTGGCGTTAATCTAGACTCGGACTTTTCGCTTAAAAGTCAAATAAATAGGACAGTAAGCACCGGATTTTTTCACCTAAGACAACTTAAATCAGTTCGAAGAAACCTTCCAACAGAGGCAATAAAATTACTCATCAACTCATATGTAGTCTCACGTCTCGATTACTGTAACAATATTTATGCTAGCCTTCCGAAATGTCAAATCGACAAACTTCAATCCGTGTTTAATGCAGCGGCACGGCTCATAACCGGGGTCTCTAAATATTCGCACATTTCAGAACACCTTCGCAACCTTCACTGGCTTAAGTGCCCTGAAAGAATCCAGTACAAACTGTGCTGGATGGTGTTTAAATCCATCAATGAAATGGCCCCACATTACATCTCTGAACTATGCGTCCCGGAAAACATTGGTCCAAGGCAGTCAACCCTTAGATCAGCAACATCATCAGCTCTAGGTAGACTGATAGAACCTAAACGAAAGCCAAATACTAAGTTTGGAGATCGTGCATTCGAAGTATCTGGGCCTAAGGCTTGGAACAAACTCCCTCCGGAACTAAGGGGCATAACAAGCCCAACAGAATTTAGGTCAAAACTAAAAACCTACTTATTTAGGCTCTCATACCCTTAAATTTAATAAATCTATTTGTATTATGTATTGCCTATAATTTATCTTAATCTATTTTCTTATTAGATTAACATCATTCGAAGCCTTCACAGCAATCCGTCGCTTAACGAGAGACTGAGACTTCATTTAAGAAAATAAATAAAATTCATGTACTACTCTGTACCGCCCATTAATTAATTTTGCTTTTCCCAAACACGTTCATTAAATAACATAATATATATCAAATAATTACTTTTCCAACAACATGTGTTCGCTATTATGTCCTCTGCGCGCAAACTGTATATAAATAAACATCTTTTAACTTTAATCTCAAGTGACCTACCAGGTAAGTATGGTCCTGTACATTTTCATTGAAAAAAAAAATATATATATAATAAAATAAAAAAATAAAAATAAAATAAAAAAATTAAAATAAAAAAAATACATGTACATTTACATTTTTGGACTGCACCGCGCTGGTTGTTCAGATGCATTGTACATATAGTTTTGTATCGCTGATCAAAGAACCGGTGGATTTGCATCCATTGTTTTAGCCATAGGTTTTTTATATTTTCTAGTGTGTAGTTAGAAGTAAGATTGTAGAAATTATTGAAATTTGTACAGCGCCCTTGAGGTGATTTTTCACAAAAACGGCGCTATACAAGTCATCCAATTATTATTATTATTATTATAAAATATAACTAAGTGTTGACGTAGAGGAGTGCAATGTGTGCAGAGAGGTTGTACCGCCGAATAACAAACGTAGGTATAAAACATATTTTCATTAAAATGCATCAAGGAAAAACTACTTGTCTATATACTGTACATCAGGGGTCAAATCGACCCGTCGATCGCGGTTTTTAGTCCAATCGACCGGACGCACGGGTCCGGCCAAAGACTCGAACCCAATAGAACCCGCACCAAACAAGTGCTTTTTGGTGCGGCCTGCTGAAAGCACCACATTACACTGAGAAAGCGATAGCGGTTTTCTTTCGCGGTGTTTTAGATACATTTTAAGTGATATTTACAAAACTCAGAGATAGTTATAAGTTATAACACAGCTGACAGGTATGCGCTTATGTGCGCACCTATGTTACTAGAAATCAATTAGACACAAATAAATATGTGATCCAACATCTTTTTTAGTTTTATTTAAATTTTTTAATATTGTACGATAGTAAAGTTTATATTTAAAAAAAATATCACTATTGATGACAACTCTATTCAAGGCAATAAAAATTTGATGCGCTTTTAAAAAATCATTCCATTTAAATTATTGTAAATAGTTTAATAAATATGAAATTAGAAAAAAAATATGGCTATCAATAAATTGGATGTAAAATGTAGGAAAAACATCACGTTTTCTGAGTACAATATAATTTTAGCTAGTGGACTTGTCTACCTCATATCACTTGTATTCTTAGTGCAAATTCCAGATGCGGATTCATATGCTGACGCATTTCCAAAAGAAACCATCCATGTGTTCCAAGTGAAAAAATCGGAGAAAAACCATTTTCGTGTTCTGGGTGTAATATCAATTAAAACTGGGGGCCCGCTGCAGGTTCATTCTAAAGTTAAAACCAGTTTCATGTTCTGTATGATCTGTCAAAAATCCAGCGAATTTATGTGCTGACGCATTTCGAAGAAAACCATTCTAATGTTTCGAGTTATAGTTGTTCAAAACTTTGTTTCAAACCCTATGCTGCAAAATTCGTAATTCATAGGAAAACCATAAGCATATTATGAGAAGAATACTAGGACCAGTTGTCTCGGAAAATTTCACGTTTGAATTTCCTTCAAATCGTCATTCACCGAAAAATGGGATTGTTTCAACCTCCGTCAGAAAAAATTTCTACGAAAATTTCATAGAAATATTTAAAAAAATAAAAAAGATTCTCACGTTTTCGTTCATTTCAAATACGAAATGGGTTGTTTCAACTCCAAAATAACGTTCGATAAATTTGAAAATTTCACTCAGTGTTCCCCGCCGAATCACAATTTTGACGTCTGCGCACGCGCCTCCCATTGAATGCTAAACATTTTAAAAATTTCACATCACATTCTATGGTATTTTCGTTGAAATTTCTTCTGACGGAGGTTGAAACAACAAAATTTTTCGATGAATGACGATTTGAAGGAAATTCACACTTGAAATTTTCCGAAACAACTGGTCCTATGAAATTTTCTTTGAAATTTCTCCGGACGGAGGTTGAAACAACCCAATTTTTCGGTGAATGACAGTTTGAAGGAAATTCTGTATGTAACTGATTGCTTCCATTTACTGTGGGTACGAACCGTAAGGAAAATACAGTAATGTGTCGTCAAAATACTACTACGGTTGTCAGTGCGTTCTGCGTAACTCTGGTTCAATGATCTCGAATTTTCCTTGAATGTAAATGTCATTTTCGGAATCGGAACTGATTGTGGAACTGAAGAAGATTTACTAAAGGTAAATTTCTGATCGTCTTTCGGTTATTGTCATTATTATTATAGTATGGTTATTATAACAAAAGTTAAAATTGAGCCCTTGCCCAGAAAAATGTTGTATCCAAAAAATATCAATGTTGATGAGATGTTGATGTAATAGTAATTTAATTGCTTTTCTTTACCACTTTTCTCGTGTAACTCTTAAGAGTTGTATGCTTATTGTATTTCTAATATATAAAATGTAGTAAAACGTAACTGGTTTCGTTTTTTCAACCTTTTTAAAAACGTGTATATTTTCGGATACAACATTATTCGGGGCAAGGGCTCAATTATATTTTTATTATAGGCAATAATTATCATCCTGAAACACTCACCCACATTGAAACAATCTTCCGAGAAAAGATACATGCCGCCGACGGGACATGTATCTTTTCTCGGAAGATTGTTTCAATGTGGATGGAGTGTTTCAGCCTGATATTTATAACCGGTTATAATAATTGTTACCCTTTGTGCTATGCATAAAATCTTGTTTTAAACATTAGTTTATCAATTAAAAATACTCAATTATATGTTTACAAATTCAGAATAAGTAATCTTGTAATTGTGCCCTAAATTTCAAATTTAATTTTAAAACCTTGTTTCATCCATTATACTGGACCTAAAAAAATATTGTATGTTGCTTGTAGCTGCCAGCTGCCACCATTGTGACGTTCACATACAAGGAATTTCCCGGAAGGCCTTTGGGCCTGTCTCCTACCATTCAAACTGCATTTCGTACAATATTAATTATATTCCCTATCTGATTATTGATCCTGATAATGTCACCTCGTCCTGTGACGTTTTCTATTCTTTCAACAATCTAATAGTATGTACTTCGGGGTCGTAATGTGATTATTACGATAATGTCTGCCGTACACACTCGCCCTGCATGCCAATGCCAACAGAAGTAGTGCCATCTATAGTTTTCATAAAATATTACTCTATGTTCGACGTATAAAACGATTTTCCTCTTTAATATTAGGTAGGTATCTGATTTTTTTTTTGATTGAGTACAAAATTGGTATAGGGAAGGACATATGTGGGAGATAAAATCAAATCTTATTCTAAAGAAAAAATGCCAAATTTCAGCGGCCATCTTGAACTTTTCGAGTTCTCATCCGATTTGTTTGAAAATTGATATAGGGGAGGTTAGGTGGTAGATGACCTCTAACCTAAAGTCAAAATGCAAAATTTCGGCGACCATCTTAAAATTCTAGAGTTCTAGACCAATTTGGTTCAAATTTTGTGAAGGGGAGATTATGGAACATGAATTTTATGTTAAAATGCAAATATCCTTAATTTCAAGAATTAATTTGTTAGTAAATAATGTATTATCCATTAATGGTTTTTATTTTGATGGAAAAAAAGTAACAAATAATAGTGACTAATTTACATTTTGTAATTTTCTATACGACAACGGCTTCTTTTGATAATTCTATCCCAATGGCAATGGAATATAATAAATCAAAACGCCATTAATATTTTCGTGCTATCCAATTCTGTCTTTCGTGCTTTTTTTTTACTCGATGATGACGGAACCAAACCATCATTGGCAAACCAGCATCAGTCTCCATAGCCTCAGGAACACTACTTGTGTCTTCTTCTAATGTGTTCAATTAGTTTTACATTCAATTGTGAAAAATCACCTCAAGGGCGCTGTACAATTATTACGGCTCCATCTAATTTTGTTATTTACAAAAAACTTATAAATTTTGCTTAGGTTTAAATGCGAAACTATCAATAGTTAATTAGATTTTTTTACATGATTAGTTATTTACAATGTCACGGATTGTGAAGGTGAGAGGTTTTTGAGTTTATGGATATGACTGACTGAAAGGATGAGTTTTAAGTTTAAATCTAAATTCCGTCGAGTCTGTGATATTCCAGGCTCTAGGTCCTGACACTTCGAAAGCACGCTCGCCGAACAGTTGATTCTCGTGCGGTATTCACATAAAAAAAAAAAAAAAATGTGTAGGTAGGTTCCTCTATTAAAAATCTAGCTTCAATTAATTCGTATGCCATTGTACCAAATAAAATGCAGTTACAAAACCGAACGATCAGAAAACATGAAGGTTTAAATATAAAAATCCTTTCTTTTGTACAATTGGCAAAGCCCTTTTAAAAGAAATCGCAGTAACTATTGAAGTAAACAGAGAAGAAAGAAGTAAGAAACAGTAAATAGGGGAGGAAGCGGCAAATGCATAAATAAACAATAGTTTAAAATCCGCTCACGCCATTGTAGAGCTCCTTACTAGAACTGCTTGTAAATGAATACATAGAGGTAAAGGAAATAATATTTCCTGCGACGCACCGCCGATCTGTGTATTGATTACGGGGATTGTTCCCACACTGATCAGTTGGACAGAGATGAACTAGGAAACTGAAATAGACGATATATTATTTTTTTTAAAGAAAGACAAACATTCCTGGGTTACGAATAGCCCAACAACATTTCAAAATCTCCTACTACCACCACACTATGCGGAATATGTTGCTTGTGTTGTGATGGAGGACTTAGCCAGCCGAAGAATCGAACACGGAACGCCTGGGTGGGACCCAAACTCGATGCCCACTCAACCACTGACCGGTCAAACGATATTTTATTATTATTGGCGACGAGACTGTCTGCAAAACTCTTGCAATTTACTCATCGTGCAATTTACTGACGGCCGGCGTAGTCCAGAGGCAAGATTTTTTTTTATAGAAATACAATCATTCCCGGGTTAAGAACAACCCAACAACATTTGAAAATCTCCTACTACCACCACACGCCACACTAATCGGAAGATGTTGCTTGTTTTGTGATGGAGGACCTAGCCAGCCGAGGAATCGAACACGGAACGCCCGGATGGGACTCAAACGCGATGCCCACTCAACCACTGACCGGTCTTCGTTTAGGACTCCCATTCTGAAGGTCGCCGGTTCGAACCCGGCGTGCGCAAATAAAATTGATTGATTTGTGTTATTTCAACAATTGATTAATTAAAAATAATATATACTATATTTGCGGCACGTTACAGAGTGGAAGATACTCTCGGTATCGCCCTGGTGTTAGACCACCATTCAGAATTGAAACGTTGCTTGAAAAGGCTTTAGCCGTGTTTAATGACTAGATCTGAATAGCCAGGTACATTCACCTTCCTCTTCCTCATCTCCTTCACTTCCCCGATTACCTCACAACATACCCCAATTGCGGATGCCATAGTCTCACTGGCTCCAGACGGGAGCAGTTGGGAGTCTTGTGAGGTGTTCACTATAAACAAAAATCTCCCATGTTACCTTAATATTTTAAACTATTTTTTACAATAGATTCACACAGGAGGCCCGGAGGAAATCAATTCCCACAGCGCCCTTGAGGTGATTTCTCACAAAAACGGCGCTCTACAAATTATTTATTTTATTTATTTATTAAAAGAATTTTATACGTAGTGTAGATATTGTGTTATTTCGCCCGCCATGCTAGGGATGTCCCTGTGTTATGGCGAGTGAAGTATGCAGATTATATAATTTAAGGTATAATTATCCAATTATTATTATTATTATTAAGGCCTGTGTCATCTTTAGGGATGCTGTGTGGAGGATCTGAAAGAAGGAAGTTCTGGGAAGGAAACCGGTTTTTAAGTACCGGAAAATTTTGGAATCTTTTTGTCAAAAATAAGAATAAATTAAATAGTTTTTTGAATGTCTGTAAGTTTTTCTTTGGCATTTATTGTATAACAATTTCTAGATATTTTTAGAAGATTTTTTTTTTTTATGTAAGTACATTATTTGTTATATTTATTGTTTGTTATTTCGTTTTCGATACATCCATTTCATTAACTAGAGAAACCCATTTTCCCAGGGAACCATTTACAAAAGACGTATTCCTGTTTTTATCATATTCTTTAGACATATATTATGGCATTATTAGTGCTGATTTCAGCATTTTAATTGTGCATATAATCCAATGTCTTCTTACTGGCATTACTACTTTATACAAATTAAAAAATATTTCGGTCCTGTAACAGTAGCCAAGACAGGCGGCAAGAATAATCCCCGTCACTTCCCGGATAGCCCCCACCCCCCACACCACTTCCGGCCACCCCTCTGCTTGCCCCGCTCCATTGAGAACTGCGCCGAGACATACCTTCTCCCTCCACCGCACACGCTGAAGGGCTGTTTTCTGGTTACAAACCCTTCACACTTCATCCTGTTAGGGTCTACCTATTAACAGCTATGCGAATATTTCTTGAATAAAACCATTATGTATCTGTAGTTATGAAGGTACCAGTGACAGTTTCATGAATTTTATTTTCTTTGACATTCCAAACATTTTATGAATGGGATTTAACAACCAGAGAATTTTTAGTTGGGAAGGTGAAAATTGTTAAGTTGAGAACTGGCAGCAAATTAATCGATTTATTTAATTAATGGAGACAATATTAGCCATTCTCAATCGAAAATCAGAAAGAGAAAAATATACGGTCCTATTTAGGAATCGAACCCAGAACCTTAGACTTGCCGGTGCTGTGCTCCGCTACTGAGCTAAAGGGACCCTATTCGATTCGGTCATATTACTTCGACTAAAAACTTCTTCTTCTTCAATGTGCGCTACAGCCCATTTCGAGCCTTGGCCTCCTTCGACACGAGCCTCCACCGCCCTCTGTCCTCGGACGTCGTCTTACAATCTGCAACATGGAATAGTCCTCTGGCATCCTTCCTGACATCATCCTCCCATCTCAGCCTAGATCTGCTCTCCTTTCGTTTACCACCCGGTAAAACTAAATGCTACCTAGATAGTGTCTTGGATAAATGTACTCATTTTTATTTAATATGCGACATCTATTGACGTTTCTCCAATTCTAGGATGAATATTTATCCTTCTTCCGATAATATAATCACTAGTTTTTAACTAGTATGTAGTTATTGTCACTTATGTAGTTAAAATCGTAAATCTTAGTTGTAAGCCAGTAATATAAATTTTATTATATAATATTTATCTATACAGCGCCCTTGAGGTAATTTTCTACAAAAATGCGCTATACAAATATTATTATTATTATTAATCTTATTTAGCACGTGACGGTTAAATTAAACTACATACATATAACGAAATTATCACTTTTCATCAGGTCTAAATATCTTTTTACCTACATAACTTTAATTTGTTTTCAGAATGTACCTGCATCAAGATTTTGTTTACAATTTTAGCCATAGTTTTAATAATTTTCTATCTTTATTACCAGAGCCATCGAGCGTACGAGTATTTTACAAAATGGGATTACAAAAAATATCAAATTTATGTAAGCTTCAAATTTCCGTAGAATCCGTACAAATTCACACTACTGTAGTACCTTTACCAGAATGAGACGTTGTCATTCATAATAAAACATAGGTAGTTAGGAATACGCAGCGATGAATGAAAAGTTCCGCTACTTGGCAGTCATTGGTAGCAAATTTTACGACCCCTCTCAGCTCTTGGCCTACATTCTTTTACTACCCGAAGTCACTATTTGGAATCGGTTCATGGGAAAATCATAGTAATATTTTTGTAATATTGTCCAAATATGTCACTATTCAAAATCGGTTCATGAGGAAATCGTATATAGTAATATTTTTGTAGTATTGTCCAATCGAAGTCACCAATCGGTTCATGGGAAAATCATAGTAATATTTTTGTAGTATTGTCCAATCGAAGTCACAAATCGGTTCATGGGAAAATCATAGAAATATTTTTGAAGGTCCAATTGAAGTCACTATTCGGAATCGCTTCTTGGGAAAATCATAGTAATATTTTGTAGTGGGTAGATGCCTTCTTATTGTCCACACTATTCGGAATCGGTTCATGAGAAAATAATAGTAATATTTTTGTAGTATTGCCCAATTGAAGTCACTATTCAGAATCGGTTCATCAGAAAATCATAGTAATATTTTTGTAGTGGGTACCTACTTATTGTCCAATCACACTATTCGGAATAGGTTCATGAGAAAATAATAGTAATATTTTTGTGGTATTTACAAATCTATTATTGAGAATCGGTTTATGGGAAAATAAATAGTAATATTTTTGTTTTCAATTTTAGAGTTTGGTGCAAACGGATAAAAATCCGTTAAAATATTTTTTTCTTTTCTGCCACGGAAAATCACGAAAATGAAATACGTTTACGGTACACCCCTGCAAGGTAAGGATTTACAAGTAATAATTGTTATAATTTTTTTTTATGTGAACACGGCCAAGAGTCCCAACGGCTCCCAACCAACCAGTGAGACTGAGGCATCCACAATTGGGGGATGTTGTGAGTTGTAAGGTTGAAATTATTGGGGAGGAGAAGGGGGTGGAAAAGAGTTTTTTAAATATTTTTTATACTTAATACCTCAATAGGGTCCCAACTGCTCCCGTCTGGAGCCAGTGAGACTATGGCATAACCAGGTGGGGTATGTTGTGAGGCTGAACATAAGTAAGGAAGGAAAGGAGCTGGGGCAGAGGAAGGTGGGGAAGTACCAGGCTATTTAGATCTAGTCACTAAACACGGCTAAAGCTATTTCAAGCAACATTTCAATTCTGAATGGTGGTCTTACACCAGGGCGATACTGATAGTATCTTCCTCTCTGGAACGTGCCGCAAATATACCATATATTATTTTTAATTAATTAATTGTGAAAAAACACAAATTAATAAAATAAAATTTATTTGCGCACGCCGGGTTGAAACGGCGACCTTCTGAATGGGAGTCCAAAGCCTTACCCCTGGACTACGCCGGACGTAGTGGAAAAGAGAGATGGAAAAGTGTGGGACCTGGTTATTCAAATCTGATCGCTTAACACGACCAAAGCCTAAGTTTCTGGGCCTAAGGTTTGTCTAGTCTGTGGTTAGAAATAAGATTGTATAAATGTATTAAAATTTGTACAGCGCCCTTGATGTGATTTTTCACAAAAACGGCGCTATGCAAGTCATCCAAATATTATTACTTATTATTAAAGCCATTTCAAGCAACCTATTAATTCTGAATGGATACTTTTACCTGGAAGATACTCAAACGTACGAAAACTAAGAAACGTACTTGACTTTACTTTTTTGTACCTTAACCAGTGATTCCTGATATTATTTGGGACTGATGGACGGTTAGGGCCGAGGTGCGGGGTTGGTTGGTTACTCGGCTGAGGGTGACCAGTGTTGAAGTTTTTTTTGCGTTTGGTTTTGAAGATTTTTTTTTAAAGTCTTCTAAAAAGTCACCGTAAACCAAAGTTTCAGTTTCATTTTTTTACTCCAAATAATGTTAGGAATCATAAGTGAAAGTAAGTCAAGAAAGTCGGTTAACACCATGTATATTATTTTTAATGAATTAATTAAATAACATTTACTTGGGCAGACTGCGAGTCGAACCCGTAACCTTCGGGTTCATAGTCGAAAATCTTCGACCAAGGAGTTTGTATTTGATGTGATACGGGGCGATTTTGTTGTTAAAAATATAAATTGGTTTTATTAGATATATAGTCTTATCTTACTAATATTATAAACGCGAAAGTTTGTATGGATGTATGTATGTTTGTTACTCTTTTACGCAAAAACTACTCAATGGATTTTAATGAAACTTTACAATAATATAGCTCATACATCAAAATAACATATAGGCTATAATTTATAAAGCTAGGTATTTCTTTTCAATATATTGAAAATAATTATTATTGTTTCATAGAAAATGTCAAAATTTGAGAATGACATTTAGCAAAACAATGTTTCTTAAATCAAAATTCTATTTTAGAAAATATTTAAATTAGTGAATTTATTTGAAGTGCTCGCCTACTACTTTGAATCGAATCAAGAATTACAGATTGGTATTTTAAATAAATAGGTTAAGAATTTTTGTACAAACATAGATGGGACCTAGGAAAAGAAAATAGATTACTCAAAGTACTAATCCTACGCTGACAAAGTCGCGGGCAGAAGCTAGTATTATTATATAGTTATTATTCGAAACAATATACATACCTACTTCGATTTCGCCATACGAGTCTTTGGTTTCGCCTTAAATTGAGTTTATACAATGTAACAATAATACCACAATATTCTTTAATCTGTATAAAAGCTCAGGAATGAGTAGCGATTAGTGTCGAGTCCCAATGGCGGTGGTTGGCGACCGGAAGTTAGGCGGGAAGTGGGCGGAACACCAGTCAAGGCAAAAACCACCGCACAGTCGACATAGCATAGTACCTACCTATACAGTAGGTAGTAGTTCTGCTGGTAGCTGGTACCTGCCTAGCCTGAGAGTGGTAATCCACCACCCACCGGCATTCCACCCAGTCAACAACCACAAACTAACTGCTTTCAAATGCGTTCAAATCAACAAGACCAACGACAAACTTCTAAAAACACCTATTAAGGTAGGTGCTTGCTTATATGAGCGGGCGAGTAAAATCTGAACTAACGAAATAATGAGGAAAAAAATAGTAAGTAAGTACCTACCCACTAACGATTTTTTTCGACCTAAAAAGGAAATAACATTGGAACGATTTCTGCATTTCGTTTTTGTGCATTCGTACCTGAAAAAAAAACAAGTTTACAACTCAATTCTGTATTCTGTGTATTTCAATGTGACGGTCCGCACACTACACAACTTCCCAAAAACCCGTTGTCAACGGCAACGCAACCAGTCACTCGCAACTCCCCGTGCTAGACGCTAGTCGCCGGCGCGTTTCAGTTACCGGGTTTCCTGGTTGCCATGGTTGAGCCTCACGAGCTGTCAATTAGTTTTAGTTTGGTTTCAGTTTCTTCATGAGCGAAGGACTTTTATATCTAAAGCAGCAACTGCGCAAATAAATATTTATTTATTTTGTTTACAGTGTACACAACAGAAAGAGGGTTAACATTAAAAAAATTAAGAATAAATACCAATAACAGTGTACAACAATACGTAAAAATAAAACAATAACAACAAAAAACAAGAGAAAACAATGTTATCCAAGCGAAGTTGCGCGAAAACAGGAGATTTGAGTTCTAGAGACTACCGGTAGGTACACGGAGAAAAATGTTATTCTAAAATACGATCATTTTATTCGTAAAACGGTTAAAAACGGGACTGAAGTTCTTACGAACAAATTATCAGGGATTCAATGTTTATTGGCGAGAAAATGTAAGAATAAATTATTATTATTAATTATTAGAACAAATTTTTTAAGTACACCAACAAACTATTCTTTCATTTTCCCGCCAATAAACATTGAAACCCTGCTTAATTTGTTCGTAAGAACTTCAGTAGCGTTTTTAACCGTTTTTAAAATAAAATGATCGTATTTTAGAATAACATTTTCTCCGTGTACTTATATATTTTCGGAATCTTGTTAGTACAGTGGATTACAACAGTCTTACTAATAAAGTGGTGTAAATTTTATAAATGTAAAAACCTTACTATTAAACTCTTTACTAAGAATTCTAAACTGAGTATGTTCAGTATTTGTCCAATGTGTAACTCAAACATGGTTTAACGCTTGGAAATATTTTTTATTTGTAAGGCTAGATATCTATAAAACATCTAGCGAACTAGCCTTGGCACTTTTGAGATACCTAATATTTAAAAAATGGTCCTATACAAATTATCCAAGTATAATTGTTACTATATAAAAAGAGATGTGACACCCCCGATTACAAATTTGTACACGTGTAAGTTTTTATGTTGTTGTCGTATTCTACTACACTATAATGTTATCTATTCGAAATAAGTTAATTTCTAGGAATGAGAGAAAACCATTGGATCATCTGCGGAGAAAACGTATTTATTGATTTTTTCCCATAATGAAATAACACGTTTATTAGCCCATAAAATTATAGTTGACATACTATTTATCATATTTCATTGATTAAAAATTATACGTACCTAATACACAGTAGTTTACATAAATATATTTACAATACATGAGCAAATGGGCAAGTTCCTAGCTAAGTACATCTATTTTATAAACCAAAAATTACGAACGAATTTATCACATTCAAAGCATGTTAGCAAATAGGTAAGTACCTACATCTCTTTTATACACATAAAATAGCGGAACGAATCGAGCACATTATTCAAAAAATATTGGCAATTAGGTAAGTACCTACCTAAGTTCACCTCTTTTATAAACAAATAATAGCGAACGAATTTATCAAATTCAAAGCAAATTAGCAAATAGGTAAGTACCTACATAAGTACATCTCTTTTATAAACAGAAAATAGCGAACGAACTGATCATATTCAAAGCATATTAGCAAATAAGTAAGTAAGCACCTACCTACATACATCTCTTTTATAAAAACAGAAAAAAATAGCTAACGAATTGATTACATTCAAAGCAAATTGCTACGTTCTAAACAACTTGTAAGTACATACCTAAGCATTTAATTACGCAAAAAAGCCTCTAATAATCTAAAATTGATAGATATAATACGTCGGCGTAGATTCAAGCAAGTTTAATATCGCGCGACGCCGTACGAATTATATCCATATTTCCTGTCAACAACGCAATATACAATGTTCTGCATGGTGTGTTTTATCTTTTACGCAAATTCATTCATGTAATTGAAATGTATTGATGAATTAATGCCACATTCTAATATTATCATGAATCAAGTAGTGGTTTGGAATGGCGCCACGCGGTACCGGACGGAACTAAACCGACCGACCTACTGACAACGGTACAAACGGCAACTGTTTTACCGACATTCGACCGTGCGCGGGAATGATCTGTGGATTTGATCTTTTCGCTACTGCAAACAACATGAACAACATAACCCTACTTTATTGATGTAATAGAGAATCATCACTGGTGAAAATAATATTATGTTTTGAACAGTTGGTTTATTTCGAAAATCAGTTAATAATTATTTACGAATATGTTTTATTGATTGACTTGCTGGAATTAATGCTTGATATAATTACAATGTTTAATTTAATTAATTAATCTCTTTCTTGATCGTTTCTCGATGAAAATTAATTTGTGTTTGTTTTTAGAAATGCATTTTTTCTCCCTGCCTTTTTCATTATTAATCATAAATAAAGGCAAAATATAATAAGCCGCAGAAGATTGCAGAAATAATGTCCCATTCCATTTGGAAAGCGGTATCGAACATTTTCTACCAAAAATAAGAAAATATACAATGAAAAAAATAATGTTGGTAATGTCTAAATTATTTGAATGCGGTAATAATAAACAACATTGCAATGGATTTAACAGTAACAAATTATAGGTGCCTTAACATACTTTTAAAGTTTATTGATATTTTTATGAGTGAATGAATGCATATCGCTGCCCTAGTGCTTGTATGTTCAATAGACCATTTGCAAATTTTACAGGGGACGTTTGTTTTGGTTTTTTACAGGCAAATTCTAAATAATTCCCGACTTTAGTCATTTCGTTTTATACCGTATTCAATAGACATGTATAAAACGAAATGACTAAAGTCGAGAATTAAAAAACAAAAACAAACGTCCCCTGTAAAATTTGCAAATGGTCTATTGAACATACAAGCACCAGGGCAGCGATATCGAATGATCATTCAAAAATACTAATTTCAGTTATGCGTGTGTCCTGCGTAACTCTGGTTCAATGAACGCTGAATCTCGGATTTGCTTTGTATTTAAGTGTAATTTGCAATTAACTAATGTGTGAATAATTCAGACAAGCGATAAAGTACGTACCTTTAATAATATAATATTTTGATTAGAAAACTATCCGGTGAATCTTAATCACTTGTTGTTTTATAAGTTCTGTGAAGCAACTGGCCCGTAATGAAAAAAATAGAACAGAACTTGAATATTAACTTTGATGAAATTTAGATAAAATTTGAGGAAATTTGATGAATTGTTAAAATTATGTGAAAAATCATATAGGTACTAGATAGTCAGGGGCGGTCCGTGAGTTTTCAGTGAGCTATGAGTGCTAAGATTTAAAAAAACGACGTTATTGATGTTGTTGATTAGCTGAAAATGATTTTTTTTTTTTTTCAATATTTCAACTTTTCTAAAAAGATTTTTCAGGTTATGGATGCGGCGCATCCCCAAACTGAAAAAATACTGAAGATCTTCGTACAAAGGGTATAAATATTGAAAAAAAAAACATTTTAGCTACAACAACATCAGTAACGTCGTTTTTTTCAATCTTGGTACTCTAGCTCACTGAAAACTCACAGTTTTCAGTGAGAGTACCTACTAAGAACTAGTGTGCTAAGATTGAAACATACAACGTTATTGATGTTGTTATAGCTGAAAATGAATTTTATGTTGTTGTAGGATTTTCAGGACCTATCTAATTAACCTTATTTGCCAGAATGGAGCCTAAAAGTCGAAATGTATGTAAATTGGGGTCAACGGTTTTATTTCAAACCTGTATACCATTTTTTTCTCGATTTCAGCCTCCAAGGGTCAAGGATTTTCAGTTCATCGGTGGTGAAATAATTACTGACCTAACATTTTTTTTATTTTTTATGTGAATACCTCAAAAGAGTCCCAACTGCTGGGAGAGCCAGTGAGACCATGGCATCCCCAATTGGGGTATGTTGTGAGACTGAAGGTAAGTGGGGAGAGGAAGGAGAATTGGAAGATGAAGGTGGGGGAGTACCTGGCTATTCAGATCTAATCACTAAACACGGCTAAAGCCATTATTAACGTTTCAATTCTGAATGGTGCAGTCTTACACTAGGGCGATACTGAGAGTATCTGCCATGAATTGGTTGAACTATATATTTTTTTTATTAGTCAATCAAATATAATGGGCAACAACGGAACTTGGAAATGGTATTCAGGTCATTAAAAAAAACAATTAAGACAAACCAATAGAAATGGGAAAAAAATAACGGTAAGTTCCCCAGAAAATTGATTCTCTAAGTAAATCGGTCACTTTAAAAATCGTAGAAATAAAAATAGGTTAGGGATAAATAAAATCATATAAACCAAGTCGACCTCTTCTTATTTCGTATGGTGGGGAGTCAGAGGGGGACATCTAGGTCTGCGAGACAGTCTAGGACCTTAGATGTCTCCCTGTGGACCTCATCTATCCCGCCGAGGAATGAATGGAGCGATCGTTCGTTGACCACATGTTCGATGATCAGAATCGCACCGCATTCACACATCACCGACTCTTTAAGGCCCCATCTACGCATCATATTATGGGCACAACGGCTATGGGTGCACCTTATCCTATTGACGGCGGACCAGAGTTTGCGTGTCAATGAGAACCCAGTCTGTCCCTCAGTGGGGTCTTGTACGAGATGGGCATTTTCCAAGTCGACTCAAAGTGGCATTGAAAACCCACCGTTTGACAGTGGCCTTGAACGCCGAAACAGCTGTCATAATAACATTATTTCTAATTTTACTTTAAAAAAATTTAAATAAAAAGTTTCACGGAATACGAACAAATGATCAAAAAATGTCAAAAGTTAATTTTCAAGTTCTGTGAAACAATAGCCCACAAAAGAATAATAACAGAAATTGAATATAACTTTCACAGAGCTTGAAAAAAAACTTTAAATTTTGTTCAATTGTTCAAATTCTGTGAGAAAACTTGCAATTTATTTTTAAAATTGATTGTATTTACAGTCCCGAAGAACAATGTGGAATGTGCGATTTTTGCAGTAGAGCTGTTAAAAGTTTCTTTTCTACATTTTTACTGTTTTTGAGATCAAGAAATATAGTACTGTTTTGAAATTTTGAATTTCCTTTCATTTCATTAAAATTACGAAAATACAAATTTTTAAATTAACAAAATAAGCCATTAACTAAGCCAACGAAACGATTTTCAATTTTTAACGATTGGACATTGTTCTTCGGGACCGTCGGTATGTATAAATGGATACAAATGAATGTTATCCACCCCTGATTTCGATCATTAGAAACGTTTAAATATTTATTAAATGCTCGTTGGTCTGAAGATCGGGTCTGCCCACGCGTCCCGCTATGTGGATTGTAGAGTTGGGTGGAGTGCGGAGGTGGGTTTGGGATGGGATATGGTCCGTGAGAACAGAGATCAGAACTGTTGGATGCTGGGAATGCCACCACAGCGCATGGGTGTGGCACCACAACTATTCTTATTGTTATTATCACCAGGATTTGATATGCATAATTATGTATCATTGGATGAGTTGAACACAATTTATTAATTAAAAATAACACATTGTAGTATACTAGCTTCTGCCCGCGACTTCGTCTGTGTGGGATTAGTACTTCGAGTAATCTATTTTCATTTACGTCCCATCTACGTCTATACCAAAATTCTTAACTTATTTATTTAAAATATCTGTAATTCTTGATTCGATTCAAAGTATTAGGCGAGTACTTCAAATAAATTCACTAATTTAAATATTTTCTAAGATAGAATTTTGATTTAACAATCATTGTTTTGCAAAATTGTATTATTTGTCGTACTATTTATATGTTATGTCAATTATGTTAATGGCACATGTTGTGCCGTATATGTGTAAATAAATAAATAAAATGTCATTCTCAAAATTTGACATTTTATATTATACAATAATTATTATTTTCAATATACTGAAAACGAATAGCTAGCTTTATAAATTGTAGCATATATGTTATATGTTATTCTGATGTATGAGCTATATTATTGTAAAGTTTCATTAAAATCCATTCAGTAAATTTTGCGTGAAAGAGTAACAAGCATACATACATCCATACAAACTTTCGCGTGTATAATATTAGCAAGATTTGCGGCACGTTCCAAAGTGGGAAATACTTTCAGCATATCCCTTATGAAAGATGACCATTTAGTATCGAAACGTTGCCCAAAATTACATTTGCCGTGTTTTGTGACCAGCCGCGATTCAGCCTGACAACATACCTCAATTGGGGATGCTCCTAATCTCTGTGGCTCCAGATTGTTGGGACTCTTGTTCAGTACTCATTTTCAAAGCAATGTTTGCATTGTAGTTGTTTTTCATTTGGTGTGTTTTCTCACCAGGGTGATACTGAGTTATTTGGATTTAATCGTTCGACGAACATGCCACCTCTGAAGCCACGTCGCGCGACGCCAGGGTCGCGATCCGACGCATTTGTCCACTGAGTGTCATGGAGTTCGTAAAAAAAATAGGTATGTACGGGATGTAACAGCATGTACCCGAAGGACTGAGTAGTCGGGTTAAGTAACACGTTTCAGCAGCACGGTAATACACGAAACAGCGCGCTTATCTCATGATTCCGTCGTGACCTGTAGGAGTGTGATTCCGTGGCGACGACTTGTGATTGAAAAATATGTTTTTATTTTTAATGGAAAAAAATTTCGTCGGACTGAAAAATGACGTAAACTTTTTTACTCCAAATATGCTAAAAAATTAAAATCCTTGACTCTTCAAAAGTAGTTTTATGTCATTTAGAGAAGAGTTACCCACATCCAAATGGTTTGCAATTTCGTTTCTGCACCACTCCCATTGTCATGATATGCTTTGCCGGGACTAGGGTTACCATTTAGAAAATTGAAAAGTCCTGTCAAAAAGCCTGACAGTCCAAAAAAGGTCCGGACATTTTAATCACATAATGCAAATATCAGGTACGCACTTCATAACGGTACGGACGTGGTAGCGTACGGTCGTTCGGGTCAATTCATTCATATCCCAGCAAAACGATGCATTTTTTAGTATGATGGTCCATAAAATGTGGGTTACCACTTTTACAAACTTCACAATCGCGAGATTACCCATTTATTTTAAGTATTTGCGAGTTCATTTTTGCAATCCAAGCTCAAAACGCAAGTTTGAGCTTGGATTGCAACATTTTCACCAATGGGAGCACAGTGGACAAAAGAGCGTAATAGATTATCTGTACCCTCGGTCAGATCGTTGTTATTCAAGACAACCTTAAAACTATGAGCTGCGAACATTGACCAAGTATAATCACTTGGTCGAAGGCTGCGAAGAATTCTTTAAGAAAACTTTGAATGAACGGGAGCTGCTTTTCCAACTAAACCAAAAAATCCGGACAAATTAAAGGACCGGATAAAAAGCTAGAAGTCCGGACAAGTCCGGATTAATCCGGACGGATGGTAACCCTAGCCGGGACGTCGCGTCGGTTCTGCGTGTGTACCCTGAACAGGTCATGGTATCGACTGAGACAGTAATAATAAATTTAAATCAGTAGGTAAGTACACAGTTTGAAAAAAGAAAAGTTATTTACCTACCTACCTATTTGAAAACACATAATAACGGCCGTTGTTCCCAACTTTTCGATCGATCAACCTGAGTCTCTGATCAGCTAAGTGATTTGTTTGGTATCCCTTGATTCGCCTGTTGGTCGAAGAGTTGCGTTGGGAAGAGCGTTTTTGTGCATTTACGGAGAGTTAAGCCAAAATTTGGGCTTAACAGTTGACCAGTAGGATTGGGAACAACGACTGTAAGAATTAACAGTCGTTGTTCCCAACTTTTCGATCGATCAACCTGAGTCTCTGATCAGCTAAGTGATTTGTTTGGTATCCCTCGATTCGCCTGTTGGTCGAAGAGTTGCGTTGGGAATAGCATGTACATTTGAGGAGACTTAAGCCAAAATTTGGACTCAATAGTTGACCAGTAGGATTGGGAACAACGACCGTAAGTATTAGATTTCAAGTTGTATCCTGTCAATACTCCACTCAGCATTGTCAAGCTACGTCAAAGGAAGTCTTCAATAAGTGCTGCTCCGTCATTCTGAATATAGAGACGGTCTCGAGAATATTTATTTGAGATAAAGATATTGATTGTACTGGTGCTAGGTGCGAAGAATCAGATCATGTGAATGTAAAACTGGCTCGGGCCTTTGACGTATGGCCCGCATCTAATAATACCCGGCAGATCACAGATGTGGATCTCATCACAAATATCTGATAATATGTAGAATATATTCTTGGCAATTTATATAAACAGCTGGTCTCTCCGTTTACGATAGACGCTTTGCTTTGCATAGTTTATTTTAACATTTGACTCACCCCATTTCCTCCGGATGTTACTCTCTTGCTTCAGTCACTCCTCTTCCTCTCTTCTTCCTCACTTCCTCCCAGACGGACGCGGATTGTATCTGTTATCAGCAGAGATTTATTTATTAGTTCATTCGTTCATTGTGTTGATTAAACATAAGAAGCACACCTCAGTTGATTACCATACTGTTTGAAAAGAATTGTTTCCTCTTCTTAATTTTCATCCCTTCTCCACACTTTTCTTCTTTATAACACACCCCAATAGGGGATGCCAAAGTCCCACTGGCTCCAGACTCCGGACAATTGGAAATAGTAGGGAACTCTCTTATATTTTGAAATGAACACAAAAGAAGATGAAATCAAATAACGCAAAAATAAGTAAGCAACAAAAAAAAGACAAGAACACAATACATGGATCTACTTTTATATGTATATAGGTATTTGGTTTAAAAAAAAAAAAACCTCCATGGTTGAGCTCTCGTAGCTCTGGTAAAGCTCTCGACTAGGAAACCGGAGGTCACGGTTTCAAATCGCTGCGCACGCTTGTAAATGTTCGTAATGTTGCACAATTAATTAATTAAAAAATAACAAGTATAGTATTCAAGTATATAGTAAATAAATATAGTAGACAAATATAGTAGGAACAATCATATTTAGAGTGAAAGATACTCTAAGTATCGCCCTGGTGAAAAAACACCATTCAGAATTGAAACGTTGTGTTATATTGCTTTTGCCTGTTTGGTGGCCAGATCTGACTATATTGGTACTTTCCCACTTTCCTCCGCCCCATCGCCTTTCCCTTCCCACTACCTTCAGCTTCACATCAACATACCCCAATTGGGGATGCCATAGTCTCACTGGCTCCAGACTGGGAGCAGTTGGGACTTAGTTATTCACATTCAAATATATATAAGTATATATTTGAGACGGGTCATGTCAGGAGTGAGAATATACAACAGAAAGGCATGTACGAGATGATGTATGAATGTAAATGAATGTAAATGAACCAAGATTGATAATTATTTAGCCCGACAGTTGATCCCCGAGAGTTGGCCCCCCGAAATTACAACCATTAAAAAATTATTAATTTTTGTTCATTATTTACCAATTTCAAACCTAAAATCGACTTCAAAAATACCGTTATTAAACACTCGAACGCTTTTTACCACATTATGGCACTATTTCCAAAACCTCGGATTGCTTTGTTGCCAAAATGTGGCAAATTTAATAAAAAAAAAATCTTAAAACGACTATGTAACATATTGTACATTCAAAATATAACAAAATAAATATTCTAGATTCTTTAAAAAATTTTAAGGTTAAAGATTTAATTATATATTTTTTATAAATCCTACAAATATGTGATAATAGAAAAAAAGATAGGGAAATCATTGGCTACATAGAACTATAATCAGTTTGTACGTCTTCATATTCAAATTCGGAGGTATGATTTTTTTTAATGTGGGCGGAAAAATTTCCTTTAGCAATCCGAGAAAAAATATTTTAATTGCTCTGTCGCTCCAGTGGATAACAAACGAATTTATTTACAATGTCGATTTCTCAAACTTATTCCCTGGTATATACAGTCTAATATATTATAGACAGGTAGTTTTATCCTTGATGCATTTGAATGAAAATATTTTTTATAATTTTGTTATTCGATAATTATAGTAGGAACATCGTATTTTGTCTAAACCGACTGCATATTGTATGTCCTAAGTCGTAAGTATACCGGGGCACCAACTGTCGGGGAAACAACTTACATGAAATCGTTAGTGAGTAAGTTTAAATAAGATTCATTACATATCAAAAATCTCTTCGATTATTACGACTGTGTTCCAGTTTCCAGTATTGCATGTTTGTCGACCGTGTGTCTAGGCACGTCGTTGTATTTTGACGGAGCATTTAAACATAACTTATATTTGCAAATAGCATCCGTTGCATCACATATAAAATATATATTTATCTCCCTCCGCTCTATTTGAACAAGACCGCCGATAAACGATGTGAAACCTCGGCAACATAAACTAGATTTATCTATCCTGAAGACAACTGAAGTCCCGCTTCTGAACTGGAAATGGTGGTGCTAAATTCAAGCAATTTAACATACAAATATCCGCCAAGACTGCTGGTGTTGCTAGTTGCTAAGCAATATTACCTCCCACAAGCCACAAATAATAAAATAATTACTATTACTGTCCCCCACGAAGACACCGACATTTAATAACCTAAAAAAAATGCGCGTCTTATTCAAGTTTCGGTTGAAAAAGTTAGTAGCCACGTTTGTGTTTTGAAGTAAGCTGAAGTTGGCTAATAATGTTGACTTTTGAAAGACTTCTCTACTTCTAGTTCCTCGAACAAAAGAATTTCGATATTTCAAGATGTTTGAACAATTCCTCCAAGAGTAAGGAGAAAGTTACCTTACTTCGGGCTCACGGATTCTCTTCAGTGGTGGACATATATTATGTACGTGTGGAGGAATCCTAAAACCATGGACACTTCGACCAAGTATAATCTACTTGGTTACATTGGTCTTGGTTATACTTGGTCAATGCCTGGACAGGATAGGGCAAGCAATTTAGACTTAATCTTCTTCGAATGATCAAGACGAAGAAAGTCGAGGGTAAGGCTCTCGATTAGCAATCAAAAAGTATCCCAGGGTTCAAATCCCGTCGTGCGCAAGTAAATTTTATTTTATTATTTTGTGTTGTTTCATAAAATAATCATTTAAAATCATATATGATATTATATTTGCGGCACATTCCAGAATAATAGAAACTTTTAGTAGCGCCCCGGTGAAAGCCACCATTCAGAATCGAAACTGCTTGAAATGACTTTAGTCGCGTTTGGTGACCAGACCCTCTAGCACACTCAATCGATAAGGATTGATAGGATAACTTTCGGTAACTTCTCATAGTTCCCTAGCATGACTGCAGGTCGCAAACGAATAAATAACAGTTCACAATGACTAAGTGTCCTTAATATATTCAACATCAACTGTTGTGTGTGCGTTAGCGTTCCACGGTTGTCCTACCAGTCCTTATCGATCGAGTGTGCTAGGAGGCCAGATCTGAACTTCCCCTTACAGATCTCCCCTCTTCAGTACATTCAACCTCACAACATACCCAATTTGAGGGGATGCCATAGTCTCACGTTTGGGAGCAGTTGGGAAGTTAGAACTCTTGTGGGGTAATCATATTTTGTAAAAAGGTAAACCTCAGGTGCAATATATGGGACTATTATGAAGTGCTTTTTTTTAAATCTATTTTGTATCTAATTTTATGCATTTACATACGCTGCAGTATAATTATTGGATAAATAATTGAAATTTTGTTTAAATAAAACATATTTTAAATCAAATAAGGAAATATGAATTGTTATTTGACAGGATAACGACGCGACATCCTGACTGTCGACGGGGGCACTTCCGTGTAGATATGGTTCTGTCTCCAAACTGCAAACAACATAATTCCCAATCGTTAAGAATATAACACTAATCTCCGAATCCTGAATATTGTGCAGTAATTAATGCCAGTAACAAAACATAGACAAATTATTGGGTTTTCAGATATTTTCTTTAGAACTTTAGACGATTACCAGCTTTAATCATTGGGAATTGTGGTGATTTTTTAGGTTAGTGTTTCATTTCAACATTATCTACTAATCTATTAATATTTTTACGTAATTGTATAGCGTTTGACGTTTCGGAATGTCAATTCATGGAAAACACCTCCACTGTTAATAATAATAATAATATATTTTTATTATTTTCTTACACAATTACAAGTTTTAATTTAATACGTGTAAGAAATAATGTCACATAAATACATTACAAAAAATAGTTTATGAATATGTGTAAAAGAAATTTATAGGAATGTAGCAAATTCAAAGAAAATTGCAGGCAGTGGTGTTGATTTAGTCAATGTGGAGAGACTCTTTCAAGAATAGAAAGAATTTCCCTTTTGAATCTCTTCTCACCGACGTCAAATATATCAATCTCGGAGATTTGGTTCAGGAGCAATATACTCCTTCCTACCGGGAGAACCATTGGCAGGTATGTTCTACAGGCAGGAAGGTAGAATAATCTATGATGACGCTGTCTAAGATAGTCATCTGGAACATAGAGACTCACGCGCTCCAAAATAGCTGAGTTCACAATATCGCCTCGCAGCAGTCTGTATAGGTGGGTGGCGGCATACCCCTCCCTTCTGAGCTGCAGGGAGTGAAGTCCCAGCATGCCCAGAAGAAAGGTAGTCGGGTAGAGCCAAGGATAGTGGCCATACTCCCTCATGTAGAGAAATCTTAGAAACTTTTTTTGAATCCTCTCCAACACGAGGGAGCACCCAACCTCATGAGGATTCCAGCATTGTTGCCAGCGTATATCTAGTTCGGCTGTCAACAGTGAAACCGTGCTCGAGATATCGTCATAAAATCATCGGAAATTACGCCTATCGACCCGTTATTGTAAAGTTATCGATTTCTTTGTGCTAGACCACCATCAGGTTGTCATTTTCAATGGGAACTTTCGGAGCACGTTTTATCGGGTTTGCATTACTCTGTAATACAATCATATTGCTAGAGTGATAGAATTAGATCATTCAAGAGGCGCAGACCATGCTTTTTTACCACTCTGACAGTGTTTTTTATTGTTTTTAGGTTAGATCAGGATAATTACACCATTGCCTCTTTTTTGGTATGATTTTGTTATGATTGTTAACACGGAGGTTAGTATGTAAGAGAAGTACGATGTTATTACGATTGACACTTGAGAAAGAACAACGTTTGGTTTCAAATCACATTGTCATTCAAAAGCGCGGTCCAACGCGCATGCTTTACAGTGTGGCAACTAAATGAAAATTGTCAGTACTTAAAATCAAATTACGAGTAATTCTTATATTCTATTGAGATCCTTTCTAACATTCTAAAAAGCTTTTGAATCCCAATTTCTTCTGAAATGGAATTTGCCAGTATTTAAAATCAAATTACAAGTATTTACTATATTCTATTAACATCCTGTCTAAGAGTCTGAAAAGCTTTTGAATCCCAATTTTTTCTGAAATGGAATTTGCCAGTATTTAAAATCAAATTACAAGTATTTACTACATTCTATTAACATCCTGTCTAACAGTCTGAAAAGCTTTTGAATCCCAATTTTTTCTGAAATGGAATTTGCCAGTATTTAAAATCAAATTACAAGTATTTACTATATTCTATTAACATCCTGTCTAACAGTCTGAAAAGCTTTTGAATCCCAATTTTTTCTGAAATGGAATTTGCCAGTATTTAAAATCAAATTACAAGAGTTTCCTATATTCTATTGACATCCTGTCTAACAGTCTGAAAAGCTTTTAAATCCCAATTTCTTATGCTTCTTATGATATCCTCTTCTGTCTGACATTGATAATAATTTATTTCTTGTTAATCTCTTATCCGACATCGTTAATCATCAGGACTCCTCCTTACATACAACAGTTTCTTAAGATTTCTTAACTTTCTTAAGATTTGCATTGCTTTCGGCAAGAGTCTTTGTTTGAATTTCATATAGCAATAGAATAACGTCGTATTATGTAGATGACCGGAAAATACAGAAGACTTTGAATATTATTGCTAGAGCGAGATGTATAGTATAGTGTCATTAGTGCCAAACTAGACGTTAAGAATGCGAAGGTCAATCTGGTGTATTTCATGTCAATGGCGCACTTTTAATGAATGAGTGGGCACTTGAGCTGATTAGTACAGCTAGCTGAGTAGTGAGTGTAGTATAGTGTAGTAGAGTGAGTAGGGTGTCATTGGTCGTACCGCTTTTGACAATATTACCGATAAAATGCCAACGTTCAGTCAGTCAGTCGGTTCAGTCAGCGTAGTTGGCATTCAACATTCAAAGATTCGACCCACATACCCGATACGTAACGCAGCACATAGCTCGTATCACATAGCACATAGCGTCATGTAATGTTGTCTATCTGAGCTGAGTGTATCTCATGTGACACCGGAAGTGACGATAGCCTGCTCCGGCCACCGGTCACGTGGTGCCGACACTACTTCCTGCCGGTTTCCCGCCCACCAACCGACCTAACACACTCAGACTCACACACTGACATGAATCTATCTATATTATTCTATATCTATAATGATCTTGTATAGACTGTACTGCTGTATATGTACAAGTTGCTCTGATGCTGCTCGGGCTCTGGGGAATTGACCACGAGTCTGGAGAATGTAATGTTAACGCTCGCCTGTGGTTGATAAATTTAATATGAAACAGTAGGAAGCAATATAATGGCGCTACGTGGAACATGCTACCTAATTTTCATCATCAGAATATGAACGAAAAAACGTTTGATCTATTGATACCGAACGAAAATTAATGAGGAAGCGTGGTCTTCGGCTTCAATTTGGGTCCAGCGTTAGACTAAACTTGGGTTTCCCCTTCATTGATTCGTTGCTTCTTATTGTCAACAGCTACTTGGCAACGTATAAAATACAGACATAGTTCTTCTTCGTGGACCTATCCCTTTCTTAGTTCTTCAGATTCGACAAAATAACGGTGATAATTTCTCAAACGCCAACGACTCACAGAAATACTTGAAAACCATTCCTTTCTACGTCTAGAAAAAAACGTCCTACAAAGTAAGTCCTATGAAAGTCATCTGGCCTTTAATTTTTTTTCATTTCATGGCTAATCTTAGTATCTACTGAAGGCACTAAAGGGCCGTTTTTTCAGTATCTACGCGGAGAAAAATGTTATTCTAAAATACGATCATTTTATTCGTAAAAACGGTTAAAAACGGGACTGAAGTTCTTACGAACAAATTAACAGTGTTTCAATGTTGGTATACGTACGAAATTACTTATACCAACAAATTATTCTTACATGTTCCTGCCAATAAAGATTGAAACCCCGTTAATTTGTTCGTAGGAACTTCAGTCCCGTTTTTAACCATTTTTACGAATAAATTGATCGTATTTTAGAATAACATTTTTCGCCGTCTACGAGATACTCAGGATTATTTCATGAAATACCGGTCCTAAATAATTTTAACAAGAAGAGAAAGCTACTAGAAATTATAATAGAATAATAAATAATAAAATTAATATCAAAATAATATAAAAATGTGAAAATCAGTCATTTGAAATACATGTAGGATTACGAAAGATTTTTAAATATTTATATTGAGGGATCTGTAGGATTTATCGGTCAAATTAGGAATTCCACCGAGCCGAACCCTCTGATATGAAAATATCTGGAGTCGGTGAATTATATTCCCATTTAATAGTTTGGTAGATTAACGTGTTGTTCTTGTATTGTTTTGTATTAATTATACTTATATAATCCACTTGCATAACGTGGATTTACTAGATGATCATAATAAATAATAAAACTATCAATAATAAATAATAAAACTAATGCAAAAATCAGGCATTTTAAATGCATGTAGGATTACGAAAGATTTCAAATATTTATATTGAGGGATCTGTAGGATTTATCGGTCAAATTAGGAATTCCACCGAGCCGAACCCTCTGATATGAAAATATCTGGAGTCGGTGAATTATATTCCCATTTAATAGTTTGGTAGATTAACGTGTTGTTCTTGTATTGTTTTGTATTTATTATACTTATATAATACACTTGCATAACGTGGATTTACTAGATGATCATTTAAAGTGTATGAAAGGGTTTCGTTTTTACCCGGACCTGAAAATCTGGTGCGTAAATAATTTAATATATCTAATAGAAATAATTTCTAAAACGCAAATATTTTGGTCACATTAGGTATATATACCCTCTAACTGTCCAAAAAACAAAATGTCGCTGAATGGCAATTTGATGACAATGTTACATTTGAATTTCAGTGAAACAACCGTCCTTATAATTATAAAAATCAACATTAAATTCTGTACCTGTATTTCAATAGTAAATATTGAAGAAAAAACATGTCACATTCCATTTATGACGTTGAAACTTAACGCACGTTCCGTATTTATAAATAATGTGAAATTAATGAAATATACCTATTAATAATTGGCATAATTATTGAGTCCGGAATGACGACCCTAATTTTGGAAATCGTCGCCATGAGCCATGACCCCAACAGGATATCCTATTCAGTAATCGGTGTACTCGTATACGTATGGGGCACACCTGGATGTTAAGTCAGTAATTTTTGTGGACGTTATGGTTTCACATTCGACAATGGACATTGAATCGAATACGCTACTCTGGGAGTGCTCAGGAGCGTCGGTAAGCGTCGGTCTGGTTTGACTTTCATACTCTACATAGAAAAAGGTAAATTGTCTATGGATGGTCTATGGTTCACATCTGACATTTGCGGCAAACAGCCTGCGCTTTTTTTACATCCAAACATAATATATTATTACTACAGCAACAATGGCGGTAAGTTTTATTATTATTTATTACATTCATGTTTGTTTACGTTCGCAAATGTAATTTGTAAGATATCGGAACATTCCCAGAAATAATTAGTATATAAAAGACATTATAACCTGCAATTTGCTTTGAACGATTGTGTTTTTACATGTCAAGATATTACGTTATCTTAAAATTACATGTAAAACGTGACTATTTGTAGATTTCTTTTCAGTTGATGAAACTATTCAATTAGATATTGGGTACTGTAAACGTGACTGTTGTCAGGGTTGGGCAGTATATGAATTACTTGTCAATTATTCCTTCCTAAAAATGTAATTTGTAATTGGTATTTGAAATACCTTATGCGGAGGTATTTTGTAACCAGTATTTCAAATATTTGTGGCTTCAAATTACATTTTCACAAAAACATTAAGTGATCTTAGTTAGATGAAAAGTAAGCTCCTCACATAGACTAAAAACACTAGAATCCAGAGCAATATATATATATATATGTTATTCTTTAGAGTTGACAATACTGCATGTCAAAGCAAGGGACTTGTCAATCGTCATTTAATGGTTTCACAGTATTCATTTATACGTATTATTTCTAATTTGTGATTCTTAATTCCGTTATTTTGCTAACCGCATTTAATGTTGTTTAATGATAACATTTCATGTAGTTATATAATAATAATAATATAATATTATTCTTTTACAGACTAAAAGGGCTACGAGTGAGCAGATGGATTTTCTGGTGTCATTACTCGGAGATAGGCCGGCCAACAAGAGAGAATGGGACGAGTTGGCCCAAAGCCTTAACGCCATCAGGTTTGGGACCCAGAAATCGGGCGACAGATGGCAGCAAGTACGTATTTAATAAAATAAAACTATTGAACCTGAAACAAATACCTTACTCAAAATAATCTTATTTTATGGGTATCTGAATAGTAGTTTGACTATTTATCAATTTTTTCAGTCATGGAGGGACCTGAAAACAAATGCCAAGAAGAAGGCATCAAATATCCAAGTGGAGATGAACCGAACGGGAGGTGGATTGGTGAGATTCCCACCTCTCACCCCACTTGATGAAAAGGTCTTGGCCATCATGGGGCGATTACCCATTGATGGATTACCGGAAGAGTGTACGCTATACGTTGTATGTTTCAGATCATATTCATGCACATTTATATTTTAATATGGATGGTGAAAATCTAATATGCAGTTTATTACTTTCTTGTAGACTGAAATTGAAATCGATGCCCCGACTTGCCAGGTTGTTCCTCAATCGCCTGGCCCGGTGCTTGAGGAAGTTATCTCCACTGGGCCGGTGCTGGCCGAGATACCCGCAACGCCTGGGCCATCCGGCATCAAAAGAAAGGCGTCTAACAAAGGACTGTGTAAGTACTTACGATGAAATGTGCTATGAAAATCTAGTCTCCTTCGTGAAAGCAATCTTTCGAATAGGCCCGCCATTGATATGCTTGGTGTAACTATAAGAGCTAGTACGCATTAGCGGTCAGCCGCTTGAGCGGTTCGGCTAAGCGGCTGGCCGCCTGACGTGGTTCAACCGCGGTAGGCAGAAAACTATGTTGCCTTGTCTCATCATAAATAAAATGGATGCTGTCGAGAGGTCGCTTGTGTCATTTATTTGTACCATCTACGACAGTGACGCAAAACCAAGAAAATAAAATATTTTACTTTACTGCAAACACGTAATGAATAAGGCCAGTTACTACAACTAAACCCCAACCGTCTAGTTCGTATAGTCAAGAAGGCGGTCAACCGCGAAGCCGTCCTCTGACCAACCACTGCGGTTTGAATTTTACAAATTTTTGTACAAATATAAGCGGTTGCATATTAAAATAAAAAAGCAGCCAGCCGCGCGGTTAACCGCCACTAGTGCGTACGAGCTCTAACGGCCGCTGTTCCCAATCCTACTAATCAAATGCTAATTACCACACTGCTCAATTACACAACTACGCTCTTCCAATTACACAAGCTTAAGCACACCTTAATCTAAGGAAGCTGTCCGATTAGGCTTTCGATTGAACCTCAACACCACATTGGCAGTTATAGTCGCATGTGGAGTTCTTCATGCATCAATCGTGGGGAGGAACATCCACAAGGTTGGATCCATGGCGTTGTCGAAGTTCCCAACAATGTGAGACATTATTGCAAATAATATGTATGTATGACTACTACTCGTAGTTGCTTGATGGGTATGTTTTTGACCCTGAGATCTAATATGTGTGTTACTTATTTCTTGTGTTTTCTATTTATGAAAGTAAATTGGTATTATTAGAGTAGACTCGTTTAATGACATGAATTTAATTTAATTTAATGACATGATTGATGAAAATTTAAATAAAAAGATTAAGTAAACAAAACAATTATCAAATTGTAATTTCTTTAAAATGATCTCCTGGACTTTCCTCACAGTTGGATTTCCGATTGGGCCGTCTTTGTGACCCTCTCCTTCATCTCCTCTTTAACTTAACAAACTGATTGCAATCTTTAGAGCACAGGCGTCAGGTGCGAATGCTGTCCTTGTTCTACTAATATTACAATGGAAGATGCTCCGAGGAACTAGCGTCATTGATCCCCTCGGCACCGGTGCACAAGGGAAATTATTTTCCTCAACAACCTCCTGTGTAGAGTTAATGTAAAAAAAAGAGTAAAATCGTATTTAACAAATATATTTATAAAAAAATTACATAAAAATATTTTGCTTTCAGTTGGTAAAAGAGCCATCTCCTTTGACCACAGGTACCTTGTTGCCACTGAGAACACCAATCACGAGAGGGAAAAGCTTCTTCTGGAAAAAGATGAATTAAAATTGGAGGAGAAGAAAGTTGCGAAGATGGAAGAGTTGGGTGCGGCCATGCTGGCCAGCATTGCCGCGGAGAGGCAAGAAGATGCGAAATTCAGAGATGGCATTTTAGCTGAGCTGTTGAAACGGAAGTGTAAGATATAATTTATTTACTATTTTGTAAGCCCGCGGGCTTTCACATTGAGTACATAATGATTTAAAAAAATTATACAAGGGTTTCAAAATAAAATATAAGCACTTAATGCTTTGAAGAACCGTAAGTGGGAGATGCCCGAAGAACCTAAGGAAAAGGCTGTACTATATTAGACATTTACCCGTGTACTTAGTTGTACCATCTCTCCTTTACTGTATGTGTTCTAAATTGTATTTAATGAAACATTTTTTAAAATTTAAAATGAGGAATTATACAATTTGTCCAAAGAGACATCATTCCTAGGTTGTATTAAATCATCAATTTACCTTAGATGTAATTAATAAAGTAACGATACGTTACAGAGAAAAACTTGCTTTTATTTCATTTGATGATTGTTGTTTGTGAATAATGAATGCATTTATTTTTGTACTTTTCTAATTATTTTGTTATTTTGCTTTCACGTTCTCGCTTTATCTCGAGTCTCCTCTGTTGCTGAGAATCGAGACTCCTACTTCAAAAGCCCTGATGAACGAGGATCATTCACTACTCGCGGTTCTTCGTGGCATAGGAAGCTGCTGACTCCAACATCCCAGATGCCGTGATACTTGGCCCCTCCGACATATTGATGTTGTTGTATTATGTACACTGCATTTATGTAAAATATATTGCTTAGGTTTTTAACTCTGAATCTCTTTGCGGAGGATGTTTTTTTCGGTAGTTTTATCAAAAGTTTTCTTTGGGGGATAGAATTAGAATCAATCAACTCAGTGATATTGACGTTTCCCTTCCAAGATGAGAAGCAACAACTTGTACATTTATTTTACTTGTCTTAACGTGTCTACACAGATTTTCAAAGCTTTTCCTAGAGTGTAGAAGCATGGACTGTTTTGTGGAGACTTATGTTTTCTTATAAATATAAAAATATAACACCACATACACAATTTTATTTGTTTTTGTAATTCTTATTGTTCCTCCCTTCAACCTCGACAGAGACGATATGCTATAAAATTAATATTACTGTAATCGTAATAAGTCAGACCGTTTTTCGCATGAATTTCCAAAACCACACTGCACTGTGTTTCATCATCATTATGAAATTCAAGTAAGTGTAAGAAAGACAGAGCAAAGGTAATTGGGTTAGAACCAAAAGACACTAAATCAGTGGTGACTTTAAAATCTACATGGAAGGCATTTGTATAGTCCTCTTCTATTCTATGACTAGTAATTTTTTTTATATTTTTATTTTTAGGAAACAATTTTATAAAAAATCATTGAACATAACACTTGTGCCGCACACAGTGTTAAAAGTGCTAGTGTTATTTGTTTTGGCGTATTTCGTGGGAACGTATGGCGAGCGATATGCTGAAATAGGCCAATAACACCTATTAATGTTAAATGTTTTCATTTCGGTTAATATAAGTTTGGTATTGAGGATTCCAAATCACAGATACAAATTCGAGGTGAGATCTTACGTATGCCATATAAAGTAATTCAAGTGTAAAAGGTTTATTGAATGGTTTTGTGACTCGTAGAATGAAGCTTATTTGTTTTTGGGCTTTTTCTAAGACGTTTTCAATATGATCTCAGTAATTTAGAGTCAAGTAATACTCCAAGGTCTCTTGATTTTTTCTACTCGTTGGAGAGGAACATGGTTTAGACGGTAAGTATGGATGATTTGGTGACATTTACGTGAAAATGTTATCACATTACATTTATCTATGTTTAGGACTAATTGATTTTCTATGCAATATTTATTAATTCTATTAATATCTTGTAATTTGTTACAATCATCTGCTGAGTTTATGTATTATATATTTAAATTGGCCTTAGACTATGCCTGTGTGTTAATATAATATTCATGTTGATTGATGTGTTCATTCCTCGACACAAGGTGATGGAGATATGACATAATGTTACGAGTACATAAAATAATTACACATTAGTCTGTTGTCTGAATATGCCTTAATCAAGATAATTAACAAAATATAATAAATCTGAACATACCCTTGTTTGACAGAATTCCTTTGTTGCTCGGTACTTGGGAATCTGATATGTCGTACCCTGATTTGATTAATAGCCGACACGATCTCATTCATGTGTCGGCTTACTGACTTTTGGGAAAGACTCAAATGAAAGTCATTTCCTACTATTTTTTTATACGACCCTGTCGCAAGGAACGACAGTGTCGTTAGAACCTTAAAAATAAATAATATATTATAAGTATAGCAAATACATCAAAAAATAAGATAGGCAGAAAGAAAACAAGACTATAACTGTTTATTTCACGTTAAAATTTCGATTTTATTTCCGGGAGTCCTGGGGCTCCACCAGGTAAATTATGTATGCATGAAGTCACCGTGTAAATCAAGGGTTAATTGAAATGGATTAAGATATCAATTTATCCATAGAGGAATCACGTGAAGCCAGTTAATAAAAACTATTTATAAAAAAAACACAACAACAAAGCAAAACCTTAGCAAACGCCATCTCTTATGACATTTATACAACAGACGAAGCCTCGAGTAGCACCACTGTGACCTGCTTTTAACATGTTCATATCTCAATTTACCATCCACCATTATTCCAAGGTTGTGCGCAGCGTCAACAAAGGGAACGGTGGCTTCATGTATTTTTACAACATGTCCTCCATTCCTTACACATGATATTTTTTGCTTAGTTCCCATTAATAAAGCAACAGTTTTTTGAGGATTAAGAAGTAACACTCCTGTGCCCAAGTGCAAACTCTACGTAGATCATCCGTTACCATATCCACCGCCAGATGAGCGTTACTTATGTCAAATGATAAATATTATTGTATGTCATTTGCGACATACAGTATTTAATAGATTGCATTATGTCGGCGGCATATATAGCAAAAAAACAATGGCCCCAGTATCAACCCCTGCGGTACCCCTCGCGTTATCTTTACATCAGATGAATGTTTTAGAGCCCTATTGATTTCCCTGTAAACTGTGCGCTGAGTTCTATCTTTGAAGTAACTCTGAAACCATTTTATTGTTTCATCGTTAAAACCAAAGTAACGCAACTTTCAAACAAGCAATGGAATGCTCAATAAGTCAAAAAATTTAGAGAAATCTAGAAGAACTAATACCGAGGCTTTGCCTGCATCATTGGAGGTAAGAATATCGTCTGTAATGCATTGCAGAGCTGTTGTGCTGTGACCTTTACGAAACCCCGATTGATGACGAGGTATAATCCCGCAAGTTTCAGTGTTGACACAACTTTTTCGAGTACTTTGGATAATGCTGGTATTATGCTGCTCGGTCTGAGATCACTAAGACTAGTGAAAAATTAAATAATTTCATATTCACTTTGAGTTCCAAGGGTACTGCGATTGTTCGTCTACGTACAGGGACTATTGGCCGCAACTCCTCACACAAAGCTCTGTATAGGTCCTGGGATAGCCTGTAGTTTGCCACAAATACTGTGACAGGAATAGTCAAAGGGTTTGACAGATCCCTTAACTGCCGTCTTTGGACTGACTCATTTCTCAGCTCTTCGCTGCGCAGAACTCCATTAAAAAAATGTAGACGGAAATAATTGTCCATTGTAGACTGGCTGTGGCTAAAATAATACACATAAATTATTAGCAGACCCGCACCCTTTTGGTACATAATAATATACTAAAGGAAAATATTTCCTTGACTTCCTAAAACCAACAACTATTTTCTAAGGAGAGGTTATGTCACAAAATTCCATCTTTATTCAAGCTAAAATTTTCTTATAAAACGAGTCTTTGCCGGGTTGGTCTAAATACGCACAAAATACTTAAATAACCCAAACTAAGAACTATTTTGTGCATTTAAAAAGTGGTTTCTTATAGTAATTGCTGGAACGAAGTGCAATTACAATATTCTGTGCCTAAAAGTGCGGCGATTTATGTAAAAACATCTACCAACCCGGTTGATATGTCGTTAATTCGAAATAAATCATATTACTTACCTTAAAACCACTTTAAAACTATTAAATTCGTTTTTATTAACTTCAAGAAAAATGTCATTCGGCGATGTGTCAACTCAAAACGTTAGTAAGGATTCCAAGCCGGAGGTCTGTTGAGCTGTTTTGTGAATCAGGAAATGAATATGTCTCAGACTCACACATGGGACGTAGAGATTACCAAATTCAACGAGAACTGTCAAAACACAAGGAGAGACGCCCGGCGTCGGCCGAGAACGAGACGTATAAACGTAGAGACTACCAATGATTGCGAAACTTTGCGAAACTGTAAAAAATATGGGTGTGTGCGTAAAAAAACGTAGTCACGGATGTTTGTGAGAGATACTGACTTCACGTCCTGTACTGTACCTGTGCCTTGTATATTTATTTGGAAAGTGTTGGAATTATTTTGGGTGACGCGCGTGACGCTATCTCCGACTTCCACTTCCTTAAAGGTGCGAAAAATGTGGCCACGCGTTTTACTCATATTCTGAATTATTCATTTAAGTGTTCACAAATAGGTACACCACAATGCAATACATATACATATACTACTTACTTTAGTATCACGTGACCCGGTTGTAAGAAAGGCAAACAGATACTAATAATTATTATTATGTAGGTTGTTTTTTAGGGTGTTGAACTTTTTTTACGTTTCTTTTATCCTTCAGATAGCAGCATTTCGAACATAAAAATAATAATAATAACAAAGCATTTGTATAGCGCAGTTTTGTGATGTTTCACTTCAAGTGCGCTTAACTATAACAAAATTTAAAAATTTAAAAATAAACCTACAGTGCTTACAAATTATTGAAAAGTAATTTCAAATAAAGAATATACAGTATACGAGTATACAAGGCAATAACAAGGGAACAAAATTAACAATAAGAGTGCTGTTATAGCGTAGGACAATATTAGTAAAAAGTAACGCTATTATAGCACAGGACAAAACAAAAACATTAAAACTAAAATACAGTATAAAACAGGCGCAAAAATAAGAATCATTCTGAGTGGATATTAAAAACATTTAAAAAAAAAAAAAAAAAAAAAAACATAAAATACAGTAAGGAGGAAACCGAAACCAAACAATTTCCAGAGACTTAAAACATGTCATTACAATACATTGAAAAGAGATTAAGGAACAATCTTGCTATTCCCATCATCAGAGCAAACGTGGATTAGGACGGATTCTTATATACATATGAAGGCACTAAAGGCCGGTTTTTTTCAGTATCTACGAGATACTCATGATTGTTTCATGAAATACCGGCCCTAAATGATCTTAACAAGAAGAGGAAGCTCCCAGAAATAATAATAGAATAAGATAACTAATAATAGAATTAATTTCAAATATTATTCCCGGAAACCATTTATTCTATAACCAACACCCCTGCCATAGGTCACCCCGGGTGGTTCGCTGCGTTGGTGACTTAGCAGGGGTGACCGGGTTCATGGGATGAGGTTTGTATAGGTCTTATGCCCTTTTATTACCGCACGGAGAAAAATGTTATTCGAAAAAACGATTATTTTAATAGTAAAAACGGTTAAAATCGGGACTGAAGTTCTTACGACCAAATTAACAGGGTTTCAATGTTTACTGGCGGGAGCATGTAAGAATAATTTGTTGGTATACGTAATTTCCCGCCTTTTACATTTTCCCGCCAATAAACATTGAAACACTGTTAATTTGTTCGTAAGAACTTCAGTCCCGTTTTTACTATTAAAATGATCGTTTTTTCGAATAACATTTTTCTCCGTGCGGCCGGATCGGGAGAGTGGTTGAGGAAGACGCAACCTAGACCTCTCCAGCCGGACTCTCTCGACCCATCGCCTTACACCGCAGTTAAGTGAAAGGATTAATATGTCCGTTACTTCTGTTCACATTCACAGATTCTCAGCCTCGTACCTTTATCCTTCCCAGTACTTCCTCTTCTTCCCTTTTCTAAAAAGACCCTTCATGACGTGTGTATAGGGTCATGAGGGGGGAACGATCTATGTGTATTTTATTGACATGAAAACTTCATAATATTCATTGTTCTTTCATAAAAATATTAAGCAAATTTTTTAAACATTTTAATTTTTTAAACATTTTAATTGGTATTTAAAAATTATCAACATTCAATAGTATGTTGATCTTAAATTTACAGATAGAAAAAAGATAGCTCACCGTTCGAGATTTCCAGCATAAGATAAACTGATTTTCAGCTTGACTGCAAACTGTGAATAATTAGTTTAATTCCAAATCTATAATATCTGTCATATCTGATAAGACAGAAATTCTGCAACATCTTGTTCCTCTTTCCATTTTTCCTACCGCTCACTCATCATTTTCATCACATCCTTCCGACGTGATTCCCGCAAATGGAACGCATATGTGGCCTAAAAATAAAAATAGCACTGAAAACGCACTGAAACTCTTCCGAAAAAGATGTTGTGCGAAATACAGTCAAACGAAACGTTTATGTTTATTATAATATCCATACTCCTAAGTACCTACCTTATTATTAAGGTAAGAACTTAGGTTGATTAAGTCCACTCTTCCAAGTCCAAATGGTGCTTTATACCTATACCAACCTTGGTGACCAGAATGTTCAGTGGAAACTTTTTAAGCGTATGAATATTGAGTATAAACTTTTTATTGGATGTTAATTCCTCACATGATAATTCATCATGTCTCGAAGCGTCGAAAACTGATAATTGGAGTTTTTAACCTTGGGTTAGGTTATGTTAGGTTACACGGAGAAAAATGTTATTTGAAAAAACGACCGTTTTAATAGAAAAAACGATCATTTTAATAGTAAAAACTTAACGAACAAATTAACAAGGTTTCAATGTTTATTGGCGGGAACATGTAAGAATAATTTGATGGTATACGTTGGTATATTTCGTACGTATTTTACCGCCAATAAACATTGAAACACTGTCAATTTGTTCGTAAGAACTTCAGTCCGGTTTTTAACCGTTTTTACTATTAAAATGACCGATTTTTTAAATAACATTTTTCTCCGTGTAAGCTCCTACCTTATTATTAAGGTGAAAATTTAGGTTAATTGTCCAGTCTTCCAAGTCGAAATGATGCTTCATACCTAAAACAATCTTGATGGCCAGAATGTTCGGTGGAAACTTTTTAAGTGTATGAATATTGAGTACAAACTTTTCATCGGATGTTAATTCCTCACATGATAATTCATCATGTCTCGAAGCGTCGAAAACTGATAATTGGGGTCTTTAACCTTAGGTTAGGTTAGGTTAATGTGAGTTATGATGTGATGAATTATCATGTGAGGAAGTATCGTGTCTGAATAAATTTACTATGGGAATTCAAACGCTGAGATCTCGTAGTCCGATTAGACATGGAACCATAATATCCATACTCCTAAGTTCCTACCTTATTATTAAGGTAAGAACTTAGGTTGATTGTCCATTCTTCCAAGTCGAAATGGTGCTTTATACCTATATACCGACTTTATTATTCCAATTCAGCATGCCTGTTGCAAAATGTTTGAGAGCATAATTTAGTGGTTTGGAAATTCAAATGATTTCACTTGTGCATGTCAAGTATGAATTTGCATCTGGGCAACTGTCAGTGTGTTGATTTGATAAAAGTGGTTTATTCAAGAATCTGACAGCAAACATTAAATTCATTTGTCCATTCATGAAACAAAGTAACTGTTCAACGCTGAATTATCTAAGTCAGGCCGCCAGTGTCAGAAATGGACAAGAAGGCTTATTTTCAAGAGACCTATTATTAAATAAATAAAAAAAGAAGTAGTAAACTTCTTCAGATTCTTGTTCCCGTCTGATTTATGAATTGATTAGGTACCTAAATGTACCTTTTTTACATTAAATTTCCATCAGGGCCTATGTCAACTTTGGGGATGCTGAGTGATCAAGACCCAGGTTCACTCCTTCGTTTCCAAAAAAAAAACCTCCACACAGCATCCCCAACGATGACATAGGCCCAGGGGGAATTTTAATGTAAAAATGGAACAATTAGGTACCTAATCAATTTCATATTTCCCTCAGGGCCTATGTCATCTTTGTGGATGATGTGTGGAGGGTCTTTTTGTGGAAACGAAGGAGCGAACCTGGGTCTTGAAGAGATCACACAGAGAAAGACGCAGAACCGAAAATCGTTCCACAGCCGAGCTGTTCAACTCAAGAACTAGTTGTACAAATGTTAGGCGCGCGTTTGGCTGTGTATTTCGAGTCTGCACCGGTACCAAAGGAATCAATGAGGCTAGTATCTTCCATCGAAATACCGGTAGAACAAAGACAGCATTCCCAACTGATGACTGTGCTGTAATAAAGATTGCAATCCATTTGTTAAGATAGGATAATCTATCAAAAGAACCACGTGAGGGTTTTTTCTGATATTTTAGAGCTCCAGACCAGAGGTGGCTGCCAAATCCAACCGTGGGGCGCACTAGTGATTTGAACAGGGTTAGCAGGTGTGTACTATTGTACTTACTAATTGATGTTTGAGGTTCAATGTTTTCCTGACTAGGGGAAAGTGTGTTTTTAGATCTTACGAACGTGACGCGTCAGTTGTAAAAATGGGAGATGAACATACAAAAATGAGGCATATGCAATCTATAAAAAATCACTAACAGAAGGATCGTTTCCTCTCAAATGGAAATCAGCCTCATTTTTATAAGATGATATATTTAGTAAAAACTTACGAATTTAGCTACTACATAAAATTCATTGAATTTTTTATTTTTATTTATTTATTTATTTATTTATTATAGATAGATACAAAAGAAAGTACAATTTACATATTATGAAGCTTTGCCTGTCCAACTAGGAAAGTTTCCCGTTCTAGGACAGACAAATTGACAGGTTTAGTTCATATTATTCCTTAAGAAATGTACATAATTACATAACAAAAACTAAAAACCATAAAAAAAAAACTAAAAAAAAATATTTTTCTCTGAAACCAAGTTGTGTAATGAAGAAATATATACATACATTTTTTTGTGACTCTGCTGTAGAAAAAGTAATATGGTAGCATGGATATCATGAGACATCCATTGGGATATGTATAAGCTGTATCTAAGATCTATTAAGAAGGGAAACGAGCATCTGATCAGAATTTGCATTGCATACGTAGACGGCGCGGCGTGGAAACGTAGCATCTCCCACAAGACGTGGGACCAGTGTCCCTGAACCTTTAGACACTATAACTTTTTAAACTTTTAAAATGTATATATATCTATCCCATGAGCACCTGTTGACAAGCCATTTCAATTGGCTTAGCAGGTCTTGTTTGTTGATATGTATTAACTATTCTTTCAATAAAAAATAAAAAAATGCTTTATTGGGATTATAAAAATGGGATTTAAAATATAACTTTTTTTACGAGAAATGATCTATGATACGAACACATTCATTGCAAACAAGTCCTAGTTATTACAAATAATAATTTATTTGAAACCGTTTCCATTTGAAGCAACGGCAGGATGTAAACGCTGGTGACGTCACATCCTCTGGCCTGGCCCCTTGACTCTCGAGTTATCAGCTGAATCTACCTACCTATATATATCCTTTCCGTCTACATATACACACCACACATACATATGCAACACACATCCACCTATCCTCACCAGCCCACCGGCAAACCAAACAGTCAAAGGCATTTAGACAAAAATACCAACGTAAATCTTGATAATAAAAAAACATGTTGAGTGTTTAGTTAGTTCCTCTTGATAAGAACCTTATCATACTCTTCATTTGATTGCGTGGCTTGTTTTAATGGAAGTTTGTAAAAAGTGGGAACGAGTAGTAATCGAATGCGTGTGTTTGCGATGTACACTCACACTCACACAGCTTTGTGTGCTTATTATATAATATGTAGCTGTGTGTATGTAGTTTGTATAATATACGCACTGTCAAATAATTATTTTGTTTGTGCCATCTAAATAAGTGTGTGTAAATATTTATACGCACATTGAGTAATGTTGTAGGTAGCTATAGTATAGAGCTGGGGTCGGAAACATGTATGTGACTTCAAAGCCACGATCGAAGAAAAATAATAGTTACCGCTTATTTTTTTCCTGAAAATCAGCTGTAGGAATCAATAATTTAACCAACTAGATAACTTTGTTATTTTATCCAGTAGTATTTTAAACAATTAGCGAGGCGGGTGTGGGTACCGCCACCCCGGGAATCATTTATTGGATTACCTGCACTGCGAGCCACTCGGGAGAGTTGAGCTAGATCTTTTAATATATCTTACAGGACTCTCTCGATCCATCGCGCATCGCCTTGCACTGCAATGTGAGGGATGGTTTCATACGTCCATCACTCCTGGACCCACTTACTCCCAGATTCCTACCCATTCCTCTTACCTTTTTCCTTCCATGAATTTTCTCTCCTTCCTTTCTTTAAAAAGGCACACAGCGTCCCCAAAGATGGCATATGTGGCGTTCTAAAATATCTGCCTACTATCTGGCATGTCAGATTTTATTTGAATACCGCACAACAGTCCGAACTTCTCCCAACCGCCTGGAGCCTGTCACACTATGGTATCCCCAAACGGGGTTTTTAGTGAGGCTGAAGATAGTGAGGAGGAAAAGGTGATGGGAAGAGGAAGGTGGGAAAGTACCTAGCTATTCAGATCTAGTCACCAAACACGGCTAAAGCCATTTAAAGCAAATGAATGGTGGTCTTACACCAGGGCGATATTGAGAGTATCTTTCACTCTGGAACGTGCCGCAAATATACCTTATACATATTATTTTCAATTGTTAAAATTGTGAAATAACACACATAAACTCGCGACCTCCGGAGCCTTACTCCTCTACCACGGAGGCCGTCAAACATAAATTCATTATTTCATCATTTAAGCCGGAAAACTTAAAAAGTTAATTTATTAAAATAAAAACATTTTAAAATCTCAACAATTCTCGCGTTTTCACAATTCTATACAAGTTCTTAGACTTAAATGACTTCAATGTTTGAAATTTCCTATTCCCTTATATGTTTATCATTAAATTATAACCATCTTCCTTTATTTTTTAACGGCACATAGCACTCTTCTTAGGGTGAATTGCCTTATACAAAAAAAAAACATAAACATACCATTTCATAAACATAAATAAAAAAACATAACTACCAACAGGTTGACGACCACTAACTAGATTAGTTGATCATTTAATTCGTTAATAGCCTTGTTTTAAAGTCATACAAGATGGTCACCAGAAAAATAATATATTAACCCACCCATTGAATAGAAAACAATCATTCTTTATTCTAAGAACACACCTAATCAGTATAAAAAATGCAATGCAAAAAAAGAACTACCGGAAATGAATTGTTTTCCCATAAAGAACCGTTTTAATAGTCTTGCATCGAAATTATTCACACGTTCACGCTATGATCATTATGAAAACTGTATTTTAAGCGTGTCGGTAAGTCGGTAGGCAAATTGGATATGTGTTTGGATTGAATTGACAGATAAAACTGTTTACAAGAAGATTAAATGCAGGTAACTCCATTAATATAGGACCGAACGCCGTTGGAGCTAACAAAAAACTGTCCAAATAAGTGAATACAGCAGTCCACAATGAAGTGCTGGCAGTGAAGCATGGATGGCAAAGAATCGATGAAAGTAGACTAAATGCTGTAGAAATAAGATCCCTGAGGCCTTAGCATGCTCGCTCTATAACGATCGATAGGATAACTGTCGGTAACTTCTCATCGTTCCCTACGACAACTGCAGATTGAAAACGAATAGGTGACAGTTCACAATGACTAAGTGTCCTTAATATATTCGATACCAACTGTCGTTTGTACGTTTGAGATCTGCAGTTGTCCTAGGGAACGATGAGAAGTTACCGCCCATCGGTCGGTAACTTCATATCGAGCGACCGTGCTAGCACACCTGGGGTGCTAGCATAGTCCATCGATAAGGATCGGCAGGATAATTGTCGGTAATTTCTCATCGTTCCCTAGGACAAGTGCAGATCGATCAAAATAAATTAATATCCCGCCAACAAGAATCAAGAGTAACTTTTCCAGGCAATATCTATGACACTGGACAAAATAAGACCATCATAACAAAATATAATATAAAACAGGAGGCAGTTTAAGTTCAGAAATAATAATATTCCGATCTGTTTGTTTAATTGGATTCCTTTTTGTCTTTAAATGCATGAATATAAATCGAATTATAACCTAAAATTCTTACCTTTACTTGACAGAGCTGTATGGTGCCAAAGCCATAAATTGTAACGAAGGATATCCTTCGCGAGCAGCGATCAATGAACCAATCACAATGTTTTTTGAATTTCGAACGATACAATGGTCGTAAGAGACAAGAAGGAAAAATAGGTCTTACGTTCGTATGAAATATATTGTTTTTGGAAAAAAATTCCTTGACGTAAGTCAAATACGTATTTCGTTAAATTTTAACCATCGATGCGCGCGCATTAGGTTCACGCATATGGAAAGTGAGTGTTGCTAGCGCATACTAATAATCTGAAAATTAAAGTTCCAAAATTCTTGCAACTTACAGGGAGGTTCCGATGAGAAAGATCGATTATTCCCCGTATCGAATTTTTTAAACTAAAAATTTAATATCGATTTATTTCATTCAAAACTTGCTTTAATATATACCTATATTCAAGTTAGCAATAAAAATGCTCAAAACGCATGATGATAAATTATTAGATATCGTGTACTTCTTGTAAGTATTTTTTTTATCATAAGTATAGGTGATTTTTCAAAAATGTTTAAACAAAATGAGTGTGTAAAAAAAAATCTGAAATATTTTAATTGAACTGAAATTAAAATTCTGAAAACTGTCTTTACTAGATTATGTATTGGATTTATTTTGCTGTATGATTGATTATATGATTTGAAATTAGTGTTGTATAATGCAATATTTCGTTTGAAAATTTAACAAATCTGCCAACGACCAACGGTATAACCTAAGTATATTAAAAATAAACTTCTTTTTTTTTAATTTTAAAATTGCGTTTACCAAATAAAATTACCTCTTCAGAGGAAACCGGACAACTCCGAAGTCATAAGTCAGAAGTCAAATAACTCAGGTACGGGGCATACTATGTCATTCCTATGTCTACCTACGTTAAATTGACGTGAAAACAAGCTTATGTGCCCAAGCGGTTAAAAGAGATGACAAAATATTAAAAATTGGGTTAAATAGGATAGGTATTTTTTAATAACTTTTAATGATTTTTCAAAGGGGTGTTAAAATGCCACTTTGTTGAGATGTCATGGAACCATATTCAGTGTCAAAGAGCTTATTATCCTTCTGTCACAGATATCATCCGCAGAAGAATGATTAAAACGTATTTATTAGAATTAAGGTAAGTTGATGTTTGAAAAATAATTAATCATAAATGTTTAACAAAATGAGCAAAGTTGTAAAATCATATCCATTCAAAATGGCGGGCGCATAACAATAATGGGAGGAAGTCCTTTCCCGAACAAACCGAAGCGGCGGCGATCACGTCACATCCGTTTCCTGTTATTAGAATTACTTTATTATTCCTCTTTCCGAGAAGTGGGTCTGTGTCTGTACTCTGTTCTACTCTGTAGTGCGCTCTACACTGTACACTGTGCACGGTACTGCAATGTACCGTTACACGGGGAACGGAAACTTGTGGTATACACTGACCGTTTTATCACGCGGAGTTGGAAACCAAAAATATCTTCCTGTGTAGATACGGATGTCCTCTCAAATGCCACTTTCAATGTAAATGACTGTAGTGTTTGCCTTATCCACTGGCATATATTGTATTGGGCTTTGTACAACACTGTTTATTTACAATAATTATGCTTCTGGGTCTTGCGACCGGTTTCTACTGTCTGATTCAGAATCTGCTCAGCAGGCTATATTGCGCAGTTATGCTTAAAACTTAACATTTAAATCTCTAATATAACGCCACTTTCAATGTAAATGACTGTAGTGTTTGCCTTATCCACTGGCATATATTGTATTGGGCTTTGTACAACACTGTTTATTTACAATAATTATGCTTCTGGGTCATGCGACCGGTTTCTACTGTCTGATTCAGAATCTGCTCAGCAGGCTATATTGAGCAGTTATGCTTAAAACTTAACATTTAAATCTCTAATACAACGCCACTTTCAATGCCACTTTCAATGTAAATGACTGTGGTGTTTGCCTTATCCACTGGCATATATTGTATTGGGCTTTGTACAACACTGTTTATTTACAATAATTATGCTTCTGGGTCTTGCGACCGGTTTCTACTGTCTGATTCAGAATCTGCTCAGCAGGCTATATTGAGCAGTTATGCTTAAAACTTAACATTTAAATCTCTAATATAACGAAAAAACTGTACCTACAAAACGTGGGGAGATCAGAAATAGAAATATACTGATAGATTCCAATACCGAAACCATCCAACCGCACTAAAAAACCACATTTTATAAATATTTCGGAAAAAACACTACCTACATGATATTATCGTGATTTATTTTCTCTATTTGTTACAATAAAGGAAGATAATAAAATATCCACTGTTATTATTATTTATTCAAATTCTTGGATTGAAACTTATTCATGATATTGGTTTCTATTCACCCATCAGCATTTAATCACTAGTAATCACCCCTTTCACGGAACCAGTTCTTCTCATTCAGATTATCGCTGGCTAACATCGTTTCCTTATCCCACCCCCACGATAATGAAATTTTCCCGGTTCCGATCGACAAATTCCTTTTTATTATGAAAATTTGTCATATTTTTAGACACACCAGAAGAGGAGAAGAGTATAATATAATGACAAAATTTATATTAAATTTTTTAATATTTAAATGAAGGCAACATTTGGTGTTACGAATTATATCTTCAGATGCAGTTGTAAAGGAATGTAAATACTGAAAACGACACGAGAAGAAATGGTGTTTGCTAGAATTGGATGATAATATCTTTCTTTTTTTTTTACATTAGGTCCACACAGGAGGCCCTGAGGAAAATAATTTCCCTCAGGGCCTATGTCATCTTTGGGGATGCTGTGTGGAGGGTATTTTTAAGGAAAGGAAGGAGAGGAAGTTCTGGGAATGAAAAAGGTATGAGGGTTGGGTAGGAATCTGGGGTTCAGTGTGTCTATATCATCCGCCGCCAAGACCTAGATAAACCTTACCCCATGAACCCGGGCACCCCTGCTAAGTCACCAAACGTAGCGAACCACTTGGGGTGACCTATGGCAGAGGTGTTGGTTATCCAATAAATGGTTCCCGGGGCGGCGGTACCCATTCCCGCCTCCCAAAAAGAAAATAGTATGAATAGTAGAAAATGTAGGAAAAAAGGTGTGCAAGGAAAGGGGATAACCAATCAATTACCACCATCTCTGCGAAACAGCACATAACACAATTACAATAGACTTATATAATATATAAGTATACTATATTATAGTTATATATTTATGTAACTATATTATAGTTCCACCGCGATACCTCGAGTTAAACATTTCCATAACAAAACGAATGTGTACAAAACGATATTATGTACTTCCAAAGTGGTCGAATTCCTTATTTTTCAAACAATTTGCTTTCTAGATAGTTCCAAATCTTCTTCTGTTTTCAAAATAAGTGCTCTCGAATTTTCACCATTTTATTGCAATTGTTCCAAATGTCAAATACTTTTCCAGAAAGTTGATGGCTAGGGAGAAGTAGGAACTGGATAAATGATATCCCGATAGGAACTAAAATAAATTGTATCCCTGTAGAACTAAACATATTCTCATTTCAAAACCAAACATTTGGCTTGTTTGATATCTTGTCCGAGCAGCTTCCGAGCACCGCGTATTTGCTTACTGGTGCTTACAATCCTACCTACGGACAACATCCCATCACGGCTCTCTGTTGGCTGTCTGCTGCCTGCTGCCCATTGCCATTGGCCGCCATCTGTAATTATAATTCATATAATAATCAATTTGTACATAATATTATTATTAACATTACGTTGTTTATGGCCACTGCGATTAGATTAATCTGATGTGAGATGAATTAAACAGCCTACATACAAATAATACTTCTTGTTGGCATTCTAGATTTTATCGCATCGCTGCTTTATTGGTTTTTAAACGACGCTATTCAAACAATACAGTAATAATGAAACATAATACCCTGCTCGCGGAGTGAATGATTATTTTATATGGGTAAGTGATTTTATGCCGAAGGAGAGTCGTGTTCGCTTTGGGCCAACATCCCGAAGGCCAACTTCCCGTAAGCCGATATCCTGAATGACGAACTTACTAACTTCCCGAATGATCAAGCTATAAAAGCCGAAATCCTGAAAGCCATTATGTGCACAGAACATATAGATTATAGAAGAATAAAAAGTACACGGAGAAAAAAGTTATTCTAAAATACGATCATTTTATTCGTAAAAACGGTTTAAAACGGGACTAAAGTTCTTACGAACAAATTAACAGGGTTTCAATGTTTCTTGGCGGGAACATGTAAGAATAATTTGTTGGTATACGTAATTTCGTACGTATACCAATATATATATATATATATATATATATACTCGTATACATATCTACATAACCTAACCAATTTGTGTACATCTGCCGTTATACGTAACTAACTAACCATCACGCCGTTTTCCCGCAGGAGTAGGCAGAGAGGATGGACCGCCAAACAACTCGGTCTTGGCATACACTTCTTGCTTCATTTACATTCATACATCTTCTCATTTATGCTCTTCTATTATTCCGACTCCTGACATGGCCCGACTCAAGTATCTGGTTCACTTGATCGTGCCATGTCTTCCTCGGGCGTCCACAAATTCTTCATCCATTCACATTTGCGTCGTATATTCTTCTCACATATATAAATATTCTCGTCATATATTCAAATTGGTTAGGTTATGTTGTTACGTATAAAAGTTGAGCTTTCTTCGAAATTATAAGAAGCTCAATTTTTATAAATAACTATATAACCTAAAGAATTTGTGTACATCTGTGGTAGTATAGAATGTACACAAATTGGTTAGGTTAGATCATACAAAATTACATAACCTAACCAATTTGTGAACATCTGTGGTAGTATATAATGTACACAAATTGGTTAAGTTATGTTGTAATGTATACAAGTTGAGCTTTCTTAGAAATTATAAAAAAGCTCAATTTTTATACATAACTACATAACCCATCCAATTTGTGTACATCTGTGATAGCATATAATGAATACAAATTGGTTAGGTAATGTTGTAACGTGTAAAAGTTGAGATTTCTTAGATATTATAAGAAAGCTCAATTTTTATAAATAACTATTTAACCTAAACAATTTGTGTATAATTATATATTGTTGTTATAAATTATTATTCTTCTGTAATCTATATGTTCGGTACACCTAATGGATTTTGTGTGGTTTAGTTTATCTATGGAAAGTATTTATTCAAAATTCATTAAAACAATAGTTACAATACAGTAAAATTATAAGCCGTACATCTCTCTAGGGCATTCCTGTGTCAATATGTATCATTCCTGTGTCTGCATAAAGAAAGTATAATATTTTCTCGGGAATAATTATTTAATCGGGTTTATTTACTTTAGCCCATATGTCCTGCCAAAGTGTCCTCCGCGTGCAAAGTCGTATCTCCTCCAAGCATAAACATTCTAATTAAAGTGTGTTTATCCGAAGTGACCTGCCAGGTAAGTATATTTTCTTTATCTATTTGTAAATAATAGAGCCTAAGAAGTCATAATAAAATGTACAGCGCCCTTGAGGTGATTTCTCACAAAAACGGCGCTCTACAAATTATCCTATTATTATGATTATTGATGTTTCAGAAGCTCAAAAAATCCTCATTACGATGTTTCTGGACAATCTTGAGAGATCATTTTTACATAAATGAATTTTCCAGGAAGATTTTCCTTTACGATTTAAACGCGTTCCACTTTTAAACGATGTCTAAACAAAAGTAAAATTTTATGTGTTGTGGTTTTTAGTAATAGATTTTGGGTGGAAAACAGAGATATTAAAAAAGTTTGGCTTGGTTCAAATAAACACCTAATCAAACATACTGATTTCGGTGGTGGATTTGACACTATGTGAATGATAATAACTCTGGTGCAATGATCTCGGGTTTGTTTTGAATTTAAGTGATATTTTCAAAATTGGAACTGATTGTGTGGTAAGAATTCAGACTTATAACCTACACTACAGTATTTTAATAGAAAATTAGTGTCGAATATATATGTATTTGTAACTAACTAACTAACTAACTAACTAACCATCACGCCGTTTCCCCGCAGGGGTAGGCAGAGAGGATGGACCGCCAAACAACTCGGTCTTGGCATACACTCCTCGCCTCATTCACATTCATACATCTTATCATACATGCTCTTCTATTATTCTGACTCTTGACATGGCCCGACTCAAGTATCTGATTCACTTTTTTTTTATTTTTGTATTTGTATGCCCTTAAATAAACAATTATTTTGCCCAACACCATTATATTCACAAAGGAAAGGGTTTTTTTAATAAATAAAAATACAATTACAGAACTCTATCAAAAAATATTTTACATAACCTGCTTTCCCTATTTTTACCTAAAAATCATACTAATAAAGATCAATTTGAAACCCCCATAATAATTTTTTGTTTTTATTTTCACTATTTAGTAAGAAGAAAAAAATAAATAGATACATAAATGTTTGTCTTTCAATTTCATAATCATGATATGATAACGATGTAACCATATGAACTAAACCTACCTATCTATTTTTTTAATAAGCTTAACTCTTATATAAATGTAAACTAATGTGTACTCTTCTTCCATTCACTAGAATAAAAACCGTGCAATGTCAACTTAATATCCTAAGTGTGTGGCAAAGATTAGTTTACAATATGCTGGTATATATTTATAAGTAAAACAATAAAATGTTATCAGATTATATGTTAAATAATGTTAGAATTAATAGCACAGTTCATTACTATCCCACGAGAAACTGCAACGATTTTAGGCTTCCTAAAACAAATTTATCGGGAACACAAAACAATATTTATTACAAAGGTTTTAAAATGTTAAAAAAAGTCTTGCAGTTTTTCGTGGATTATGTCTCATGTTGTGAAGTCCAAATTTTAGTAAGTAGGTACCTAGTAAATAATATTATAATAGTCTTAGAAAAAAATATATTAGATATTAGATATAAAGTGTTAAATTTTATAACTAAATGAAAAATATACTTTTAAAAAAATGCTCTTAATGCAAGAGCAGTAAAAATCGTAAGATACAAAATTGTAAGATGTTTTGTATATTGGAAAAGATTATTTGTCAAGAATTCAGACTATCCCATGATTTTTCGCGATTTGTGGTAGTAATATAATAATAGCAATAATAAATACTTCATTCACCCACAGTTTACCCCATGTATGAAAAATCAATATTAAAAAAAAAATCTATTTCAGCTCAAAACAAATATTATGTGTATTATAAACTGGCTCATGAAAAACAGGATCCGTGTGAACAGAGAAATTGTAATGTAATAATACATAATGTGTGAACAGTTTCTATTTATCGACGTTGAAAACATGTGGTTTCACGATTTTATGTGTTCAATTCTAACTTCCTGTGAAAAATAGAAAACCCAACACGTAGAAGATTTTCCTCAGCCAAATGCTTTTCTCAAACGTCCGGTCCCAACGCAACGGGACCCTTGCATACTGAATAAAAGAATAAATTTTATTTCCATTCTTGAACATACATTTTACAAATGATTAGTGGTGTACAGAGTAGAACAAAATATGTTAATATTTAGTAACTGTTAGGTTAAAAGGTTAGTTAAATGTTGTTATATTATTTTGCAAGGATTGAAGAAATAAAAGGTTAGTAGTAGCATTTTGTCAATACCTCACTAGGAGAACCTGTGCTGAGATGTTCGCATGTTTTGGATTAAGTGTTATTCTGTTGACAAAAGTAAAAACACAGTATCGTCCTTGATATTGTCAAGACGGGCACTGTGGTTCGAACCATGGCGGCATTATTGTATACATATTTTTTTTTTTTTTTAATTTTCTTTATTCATTTTCTTTGTTACAGGTTTATTTTACGTGGCTTTTTGACTACCAAGCTAGGCAAATGCCCGTATTATGGTAGTCGAGATTCATAAGATGTTATATTAAGTATAAAATATTAGGTATAATCATCCATATATGTAGATGAAAGTAAAAACATATAGCATACATATTAGGGAAAATATTTATACTAATATTAGGAATCATATACATGAAATGTGTTAAAGTACTAATATTGATCATATACATGAAAGGTGTTAAAGTGGGTGAATCTTGTAGAAATAAAAATAAAATTAAAATTAAATAGAATAACAAATAAAAATAACAAATTATTAACATTATTAAAGATTAGTAGCTGTTAAAGTTACAAAAATGATTGTCTTCAAAAGCAGGTAAGAATATTTTTCTATGGACCTATAAATAATATTATGGTAATATTTTCTTTCCAGAAATAAAGTATTTTAATTGTTTGGGTTGGGTTATATTTGGTTAGTTGTTACAATGTTTTGATTCAAGTGAATACCTTGTTTTTTTGTATTCTGTCTGTGATATGTTATATCTGTGTATAGTCATTAATTTCGCAAAATGACAATTTCCTCCTTGAGACAGTTAAAGGGTGATTGCATTTCGATCCAGTAATCCACAGAGCAATGCAGTTTGTTGAGAGGTTTGCTAACGGTCTGCAGATGCTGTCCGGTTCGACTCTAGCCTCAAGGTCGTCTGATTCTGGGTCACATCAGTAGCCAACACGCCTCATCTCGTCTTATCTCCCATCACGTCTTCTCTCGCAGCATCCTAGCGGGACAGGGACCGTTGGTTGACTTGAGATTGCATTTCCTATATCGGAATGCAATCTGCTGTTCTCCCATAAACTAGGTGTACCAGGAATTGCTAACATCAACTGCCTGTTAGTATGGCTTTTCTGTGATACGAGTTGGCAATTACATATTCAATAATATTTTCTTGTAATTTAAACTTCAATGGCAGTAGTTCCAGTGGAAATACCGTAGTGGATACGATAGGAACATATAATACCTACATTTCTACGAAATAAGTTTATTGCATACCTGTGAAATTATCTATCAATTATCGATCTTTTAGAATTTACTCTTCACGTTTATCAATATTGTTTATGAATTAACTTATTGGCTTATTGCTATTAAATTCGTAATCGTAGTATATAGTATAGCATATACTACATACCTACCTAACTAACTAACCATCACGCCGTTTCGCCGCAGGGGTGGGCAGAGAGGACGGACCGCCAAACAACTCGGTCTTAGCACACACTCCTTGCTTAATTCACATTCATACTTGCTCTACTATTATTCCGACTCCTGACATGGCCAGACTCAAGTATCTGGTTCACTTGATCGTGCCATACCTTCCTCGGGCGTCCACAATTTCTTCTTCCATTCACTTGTGCGTCATAGATCCTCCTTACACTCCTTTCTTCGTTCATTCACTCTACATGCCCAAACCATCTGAGGGTCCCTTTCTTAATCTTACTTATTACGCTTACATCAGTTTTGCATGGTTTTACCACACATACGCCTCAGGGATCTCATCTCTACAGCATTCAGTCCACTTTCATCCTTCCTCTTCCAGTTCCATGCTTCACTACCATACGTCAGGGAAGATACCAGCACTCCATTGTGGACTGCTAGCTTCACTTCTTTAACGGCGTACAGTGGAGTTACCAGCATTCACCCTTCTTTCAATATCCCTATCAGCCTTCCCATCTCTCGTAAACATACTTCCTAAATACACAAACTCATCCACCTGCTCTAAGTATTCACCATTCACAACTATACTGCACATTGTTTTCGTACTCTCTCTTTCAAACACTATATACCTACACAGCTGTCAAAAGAATAAAAACTAAAATACCTGCAAAACTTAATAATAATATATAATTATTATCTATTAAAATTGATTTTTGCATAATTTTTTTTGTTAAATTTTTGTTTATAATTATCGATTATTGCCTTAAATCTCGCCACCCCAATTAATAAAATAGGATCTTTGATACATTATTAGAAAATCTTAGGAAAAAATTGAAATCCGAAAAATGTTTTTAATGTGAGTAAACTTCAATGGTACCTATCTTCAATTATTAACTGCAGGTAAAATATAATTTTTTTAATCATGTCGGAATTTTGAGCTTCGTTTTAACAGGATGTTTTTTTATGCATTTGCCTCATACAGGAGGCCCCGAGGCAAACAATTTGCTCAAGGATAAGCCTCTCTTGATCCGGCCCGCAACGCAGAAGGAGGGCAGACGCTTCCGCCACTAAGACCCGGACAACCTCACCACTCGGGGTGACCTATGGCAGTTGGTTATCCAATAAAGCATACTGCCCTAACTTCGGGAGGTGATTCTACATGATAGTAGAAGTAAAAAAGATACACGATTTTTGTTGAAATTCCTACGTCTTTATATGTATGTGGTTTTTCAGGTTAAAAATTTGAATGGTTTACATGAAATTTTTCGCAATTTTATGCAATACAATTTCAAAAAAGTTATAAAAGATTATTAAAAAGTTATATTTGTTTTTTACTACTATCACCATGTAGAATCACCTCCCGAATATGGTGTACTATATCCATACACACTGTATTGTATGCAAAACTCTCTCAACCAAATGTAATTAATTAAAAACAATTATTCGTTCGCTCACTATTTTACTGTTTCAGTAGCACTGGATTTACTATTTTATTGAACAAAAAACTTATTTTTGTGTTATTTTTATATAGGGGGTTGGCTATCAACTTACTTTTATTGCTCTAATATGTCAGAAATTAAACTAATTTAATTTATGATTTTAAACATTGCAACTACAGATAAATGCATCCACCAAAATAATTTACGCATTTTTTAACAGAGAGGACAAGGAAACCTGAAAGATTTCAATTAAATTTAACGTCTGTGTTGTGAATCCATTAAAGTACCTTTTTGATTCACGTTCACTAAGTCGCTACACAATAATTCCCACCATATTTACGATGGATGTTTCGAAGCCAAACTCTGCACCCCTTGATTTTTTAAAGTAATCTCTTCGGCCAACGCGAACGGATAAACCGAACATTCGAGAACAAGAAAGACGAACATCGACAGGAGGAGAAATACTATAATATTACTCTCGGCTTTTGTATGACGATTCGCCGTGTTTGCGATCCGTTCGCCGTATCCGTGATCTGTTCGGTCGGTACGTTCGTTTATCTCTGGCAGCGCTAATGATTTGAGCAGACCGGATATTGATACCGGCTGGTGTTCAACAGGCCCGTTAATAGTCGGGAAGCCGTGCGAGCAGGATGCAATCGCGGGTTAGAGCGAGATCCATAGTGAATTATTGCACCAATCACGGACCGGAAGGGACTCACCCTGATTGGGATATTACCGACGTTAAAAAGTTTAAAAAAAGAAAATTAATTCTTACGCTGCGAAGAGGCGGATTGAAACGATGAGATTTTATTCTAAGTCATCAACTACTAATAACTTTAATTAAATCGTCTTTCTATGTTGGTTGTAAATAATTCTTAATTATCTGGATTAGGGTTCATAAAAATAATGGAGTATTCAATGCAGGAACACTACTTTATTTATTTATTTATTTATTTATTTGTTTATAAGATTTACACAGTACATTAAATATAAGTTGTATGGTATTTTAAATAAATTACATGGTTTTGTACCTATTACGTAAATCTGTAAAATATCAATAGGTAATTTCGCCTGGGTTTTAAAACTATATTATGATGAAACTAATGAAAAGAATCAAACATTGGTTGACTAATAAAACATAAATGAAAGAGTATGGGTGGAGAAAATTTTACATTTTAAAATCAAAAATTATTTGCTCACTAAAGTTTAATAAAATGATAAGAAATTTAATAATTTTGTTTTGTATGTTCGCAATGAATCGTGAAAAATGTCTAATTGTAATAATTTTTCATAATGGGTATAGGTTGTGATTGCGCGAGTGATTGGTGAGTTATTTGCTGCATTGGTGTTGTGGGCTTCTATATGAAGAAGAGAAGTGTGCCTGGTACGCCGCATTGGAGCATTTAAACCAATGACGGATAGTAATTCGGGACTATCAATATTATTATTAAGCAGGTTATACAGAAACAATAGATCCGACAATGTGCGTCTTTTTTGTAGTGTTAACATATTATTTGTAGTTTTGTTGTATTTTAAAAGTAAATGTTTCGAAAATTTATTTTGTATATTTTCTAATAAATCTATGTATACCTTATATTGAGGATTCCATATTGTGGACGCGTACTCCAGTGGACTTCTGACTAATGAACAAAACAACATTTCTAGTGTCTTAGCACTTTTGAAAGCTTTACATATTCTTAATAAAAAACCTAGCATCTTGTAGGATTTTGTGATAATTTTTTCGATATGCTTATCAAAAATTAATTTGCTGTCAAGTAAACACCTAGATCTTTACATATAGACATAGATTGTAAAGGTTTATCATTCAAGTTGTAATGATAGTTGATTTACTTTTGTAATGATAGTTGATTTACTTACTTACAACTCGGGCAGTTTGTTCAACGAAGCTGTTTAAATAGTTTATAGCGACAGGCGCACTTGAAAGTGATGTATTAGGTTTATTATCTACGTACAGACGAAAGTAATTTTCATCTGTACGGACATTGGTGGGTGGAGGATCAGTGGCGTGGCGAAAAGTTGAAGAACTCCAGGGCAATCCGTCCACACTATGCAATCGGAAATATAATAGTTAACATATGGTTCAAAGATCCGACAGTGCGATATTTAAGATTAAAAATAGTCAAGAATTAATACCAAGTGAGAATAATATTAATTGTATATTTTGAGAGGGCCGTTTTTATAATAAAACACCTCAAGGGAGCTGTACAATTTGTTATGAATTCTTAGGCTCTATCTAAATTTATAATTTACAAGTAGACTATACATAAAACATACTTACCTGGCAGGCCACTTCCAATAAACACACTTTAATAAGAAAGTTTATGCTTGGAGAAAATACGATTTTCCATGCGGAAAACACTATATTTAAAACCCGGACATCGCATGCTTTTAGATTTGCTACCCCTACCGCTGTTCTTATTACATTGATAAGAAGATTAGTGCCAAAAACATAGATCATATTTATTTTAAAAGACTGGAGAATTAAGGACCTTTTAGGACTAGAGACTTTTTATGAAATGACATTTACAAAAGCTTACAATTAAGAATTTGGTAACATTTTTACACACTTAGTTTATGTATATAATTTACAATGTCGCGGGCTGTGAAGGTGGAAGATTTTTACTTAATGAATACGACCGTCTGAAAAGGTGATTTTTCTATTTCAGATTTTCGATTGAGTTTCGGTAATATTGTTTTCATTAATTAAAATTTTCCTATTTAAGGTTTTACTCATTAAGTTAAAAATAAAAATAAATTCCTTCTTCAATCTTCCGCAAATTTATTTGGTGGCGTCATTTTTAATTAAATGAAAACAAATCACTTCGTATACACCACTTATATAATTACAATTATCTTCCTGTTTCGGAACCAAAGGTTTCGTCGTCGAGATAATATGAACATTAATAAAAATAACAAAAGATAAACAAGTATAAACAATTAAGAACTATAGACAAAAATATTAAAGAGAGTGGTGATTAATTACTTTAAAATATCACGAAAAAACAATTATACAAAATGAAATATAAAAATAATTTTAGAATATTTAAAAATTACATTATAATTATATAAAAAAAAATTTAAAAACAGGAAAAATTTTAAAAGAATAAAAATAATTTTAAAAAAATGTAAGCATTAATTTTTTTAAATAAATATATAATAATAATAATTAATAATAATAATTAATAATAATAATAATTGGATAATTTTTATAGCGCCGTTTTTGTGAGAAATCACCTCAAGGGCGCTGACACGCTAATATGACATATATATATATATATATATATATATATGTTGTGAAATATATATATTTAAATTATTAATGATGCATGACTGTAAGTATAGTACTTTTTTTTTTTTTTTATAATTGTACGACAGACAGGTAAGTCCAATTATGGTACAATTTTCTTACAACTAACAATACATAATTTTTTTTAAACATGTTATAGTTATTACTTACTATAGTAATGTGTTTGTTATATTGTATTAAATATTCACACTCATTAATCAACTTGAAATTGAATATATAATTCTCTATTGTTGTCTGATGGGTCGATAGTTGCAATTTGCTAGTAATAAAACAAGTCATTACTTAGGTGTAGTTAAATAGGTTGGGTAGTATGTAATTTAAGACGTTTGTTCTAAATTTGTGTGTAAGTTAAAATCAAGTTTCAAAATTATTTTATTAATGTCATTTGATGCAAATAATTTTTCAGCAAAAACGTCTCTCATTTTTACGTTGTTATTGTATGCGTTGTATGTATATATATATATATACATGTACTGTATTCAAGTGCTTTAGATATATGAGTATTTAAAGTCAATAGTTAAGAGGCTAGACTTTGAATCACACGCGGAACACCCGCGACTGTCATTCTGTCCCGCTCACAATAAGCTAACGCACACTTACAATACATGCGAATGCGAAATGTGCGAATGAGACAACGCTCAAATTTACCTACAGAAATCGCTCGAAAAGGGGTTTATGGAGAATACACTTTTCTACACCGAAACTTTCACGAAATTGAAATTTAAAAAAATATATATTTTTTAGAAAGCAGAATCTACGTCGGTAGCTTTTTACAATTTTATAATTCTTTATGAGAGTTGAGTTAGCAGCACTTTTTCCTTAAATAATATTTTTTGATAAATCGTACATGTTTGACAGTGAATGTTTACGTTAATACGAAACGCATCAAAAATTCGAAAACATACCGACATAGTTTTCACCCTCCAGAAGGCAGTATAAAAAAAATATATTCATTTAGTGCAATTTTCGATGTAGAAAAGTGTTTTTTCCCGGGCGTCCTATTTGTATGGGCCGAAAAGCGAAGTCTATCATCTTAACATAGTAGTCACCTTGGCGGCTACCCAAGCTGTCTAGGCAATCGCTACGCTACCGTGTAGGTTTAGAGGTATGGTAGTTTTTACAATTTCCCTTTTCATTTTTACAGATGGTGTGTGGAGGGCATTTTTAGGAAAGCAAGTAGGGCAAGTTCTCGGAAGGGAAAAGGTATCAGGGATGGGTAGGAATGTGAGAGTCTGCGTGTCCAGAAGTGCCGAACGTCATCTAATAATCTATCCCTCTCACTGCGGTGAAATGCGATCTTCTTAGAGAGTCCGATCCGACCAGTTGGTGGGCAGACACATCCGCCGCCAGGACCCGTACACACCTTAACCCATGATTTCGGGCACATCAAGTCACCAAACGTAGCGAACCACTTGGCAGAGGTGTTTTTGGTTATCTAATAAATGGTTAAATATAAAAATTTACTTACATATGATGTTGAAAGACGGTAGTGGGTAATTTCCTTCCGTATAGTTATCGGTATCATATTATTAATCAAGTAATGAACTTATTCTATATTAGTTTACCTTAGTAAGAAAGTAAACAATTTTACCTCAGTGATTAATATCAAATTCAGTGCTTTCAAATTTTATCTCAGTGATCAATATCAAATTCAGTGCTTTCAAACAGTGATCAATATCAAATCCAGTGCTTTCAAATTTTACCTCAGTGATAAATATCAAATTCAGTGCATTCAAATATTACCTCACTGATCAATATCAAAACAGTGATCAATATCAAATTCAGTGTTTTCAAATATTACCTCACTGATCAATATCAAATTCAGTGCTTTCAAATTTTACCTCACTGATCAATATCAAATTCAGTGCTTTCAAATTTTACCTCACTGATCAATATCAAATTCAGTGCTTTCAAATATTACCTCACTGATCAATATCAAATTCAGTGCTTTCAAATTTTACCTCACTGATCAATATCAAATTCAGTGCTTTCAAATATTACCTCACTGATCAAAATCAAATTCAGTGCTTTCAAATATTACCTCACTGATCAATATCAAATTCAGTGCTTTCAAATTTTACCTCACTGATCAATATCAAATTCAGTGCTTTCAAATTTTACCTCAGTGATAAATATCAAATTCAGTGCATTCAAATATTACCTCACTGATCAATATCAAATTCAGTGCATTCAAATATTACCTCACTGATCAATATCAAATTCAGTGCTTTCAAATTTTACCTCAGTGATCAATATCAAATTCAGTGCTTTCAAATTTTACTTCAGTGATCAATATCAAATTCAGTGCTTTCAAATTTTCTCCTTTTTTCAGCGGTACAATCAACCTACAAAATTTAAACGTTCGTGAAACCAAATTTTAAATTATAATATAAATTCAAAGTTCAGTTCGTATCTTCTTCATAAATCTTAAACACTTATGGAATTCTTTAAAATCTTTGATATTTACGTATTTCCGCGTACTACGTCCGACATTACCATATTTCATGTTGAATGTAAATTTAGTCTTGTGATATCAATAAATTATGCAGAATTTGAAATGTGCACATTTTTTATATTTCTTCGTCCGGAGGCGGGACGGGTAAACGGTTGTCACGTGTTTGTGATATACCTTGTGTGTATTTCGCAATGAAGACGGGCACCTATAGAAGTATTCGTGCACACGAAGTAGGCTCAATTAGTCCTTACTTCTTTTTTATTTAGTGTGAAATTTTCACGAAAATCTTCTTTTTAATCTATTTATTTTTATAGATAGAATACCTCACAAGAGTCTCAACTGCTCCCGTCTGGAGGTATGTTATGAGGCTGAAGATGTATGGGGAAGGGAAGGAGATAGGGGAGCGGAAGGTGGGGAAGTACCTGGCTATTCAGATCTAGTCACTAAACACGGCTAACGCCATTATTAAGCAATGTTTCAATTCTGAATGGTGGTCTTATACCAGGGCGATACTGAAAGTATCTTCCACTCTGTAACGTGCCGCAAATATAGTATATATTATTTTTATTAATTAATTGTGAAATAACATAAATGAATCAAATAAAATTTATTTGCGCACGCCGGGTTCGAACCCGCGACATTCCGATTGAGAGTCGTTCATTGTTCATTCAAATAAAATTTGCGCACGTCGGGATCTGAACCTGCAACCTCCGTATTCGTAGCCAATCGATATCGAATCGTAACCACTCAACCATGAAGGCCGTCAAATATCATACGATATTATTTTGTATAACAACCACTCGAGCGCATTTTGCCGCATTATGGCACTATTTCCAAAACCTCGGATTGCGTTGTTGCCAAAATGTGGCAAATTTTAATTTTTTTTATTAAAACGACTATATAATATATTATATATACAAAATATAACAAAATAAATATTCTCTAGATTCTTTAAAATGTTTTAATGTTAAAGACTTAATTATATATTTTTTATAAATCCTACAAATATGTGATAATAGACAAAATACAAAGGAATTCATTGGCTACATAGAACTATAATCAGTTTGTATGTCTCCATACTCAAATTCGGAGGTATGATTTTTTCAATGCGGGCGGAAAAATTTCCTTTAACAATCCGAGAAAAAATATTTTAATTGCTCTGTCCATCCAGTGGATAATAATCATAACACACACAAAATAAGTTGCTTCCATACCGCGACCTCTGGATTGGTAGCGGAGAAACTTAACCGCACGACCACAGAGTTCGTCAAAAGTCGTCACGGAGGTTTCACGACTAGATAATCAATTTCATTGTCCTGTGTGGGGCCTGGGAGCCGAAAGGTTATGAAAATCGGCGACAAAAGATTTATTTAAATTCAGTTTAAATCACACTTCTAAGAATAACGACTTCAGTGGTTTTCAGTTTAGTATGAGAATGAGACTTAAAAGTTCTCATTGGTCAACTAAATACTACTCTTTCAAGATTTTAAGAAGAATTTAATCTTAGTAGAATCTTATCGTGGGGAAATTACTTCAATTAGGTATCTTCGAAATCAGCGTTTTTGAGTTGCACACTAACACTTGTGACACCTTCAGCTATAAAAGCGCCAGCCTTATTTGGTTAAAAAAAAATACATGTTCATTTTTTAGGCAGCATCGCGTTAATTGGTCAAATGCATTGTACATGTAAGAATAATTTGTTGGTATACGTAATTTCGTACGTATACCAACAAATTATTCTTACATTTTCCCGTCAATAAACATTGAAACACTGTTAATTTGTTCGTACGAACTTCAGTCCCGTTTTTAACCGTTTTTACGAATAAAATAATTAACATTTTTCTCCTTGTACATATAGTTTTGTATCACTGATCGAGGAACCGGCGAATGTAATGTTTTAGTCATAAGTTTTTATAATGTTTGTCTAGTTTAGTTAGAAGTAAGATTTTGCAGAAATGTATTAAAATTTGTACAGTGCCCTTGAGGTGATTTTTCAAAACGGCGCTATACAAATATTATTATTATTAGGCTTGGCGTATTTCGGCATATCGAAATATATATATATATATATATATATATACTGAAATAGATCTAGTCAAATAACGCTGGCGCTTTTATAACTAAGTCTGTCGGCCCCATAAAAGCATCTCCACTTCTGTGAATACTACAAATTACATTGCTGTTGTTCGTACACAATTCTACGCGAATCGTATGGTAAATAGTGTGGCGGATACTCACGAACGGCGAGGGTGTTACGCGCATGAAGCTCGAGTCGCGTGAACGAATCGCCTAAAATTTGTGGCATTGCTTAAGTCGCTTTCGTTGCATGTTTGTATGTTACAACTAGGTAAGTCATTCCATTTTTATAAATAAATACATTAAAGAATTATTAATCATTTTCTTATTTCCAAAATAGAAGTAGGTATTACGGTTCCCAACACAAAAATCTGCTATTTAACCATACTTATCAGTAAATACACAACAACCTATTTTTGATTACCATCTTATAATTTAATTTCCCAACAAAGCTAATTTCAGAGTTACCTAGTTGTAGTAATTACCCCCACGATATTAGGATTATTGTCCAAAGAAACGATACATCATCGTGAGAAAGCTTTATTCAGGTGCAATAACAAGAAATTAAAGCGTCAAGGTCCATGTATAGGCACGCGTGTCCAAAGATACGAAAGTGGGAGTGATTTTCAAAAACAGTAATGACTGTAAATTAGCCCGCATTATCAATTAATAGGTAGATACTGATAAACACAGTTCTGTTGAACCGACTCACCAGAACTACGAAGTGTCGACACGGTCCTTCGCCCACGCAGAAGTAAGGAGTTAGATAGATTTATAAAGCGGACAGAAATAGAATTCTCTTTGCTCCCAAAATAGAAAACGCGTACCTACAAAGCAGAATTATTAGCGAGAACCTGTAGGCAGACTGGCAGATATACGAGGGGTGGGTACGGGGGGTATAAGGTAGTTACTGCGTAGGTACGGATATGAGTAGACACCGGGTAGACATTTGATAGATAGATACGGGGCAGGCACCGAGTAGGCACTCGGTAGGTACTGGGCAGGCATTGGGTAGGTACTGGGCAGGCATTGGGTAGGTAATGGGTAGGCATTGGGTAGGTATTGGGTAGGTACTGGGAAGGAACTAGGTAGGTATTGGGTGGACATTGAGTATATACTGGGTAGGCACTGGATGTACACTGGGTAGGAACTCGGTATGAACTGGGTAGGCACTGGGTAGGCACTGGATAAGAACTGGGTAGGCATCGGGTAGATTCTGGGTAGGTAGATATTGGGTTGGTAGGTACTAAATAGGTACCGCACGGAGAAAAATGTTATTCTAAAATACGATCATTTTATTCTAAAAAACGGTTAAAAAAGGGACTGGAGTTCTTACGAACAAATAAAAAGGATTTCAATGTTTATTGGCGGGTAAAATGTAAGAATAATTTATCGGTTTACGTACGAAATTAAGTATACCAACAAATTATTCTTACATGTTCCCGCCAATAAACATTGAAACCCTGTTAATTTGTTCGTAAGAACTTCAGTCCCGTTTTTAACCGTTCTTACGAATAAAATGATCGTATTTTAGAATAACATTTTTCTCCGTGCCGTAGATAGTAGCTACCTCGAAATTCCTCTTTTCAAACGTTGGATGATGAAAATAATCGAATTTGAAAAGGATACGGGGAGGTTCCTGACATTGGCGTAGTAGTCGACATACCCCCTGGGCAGCCACTAGGAGCTTGGAATTTTAAACATATAGGAAAGAAATCTACAGGGCTTAAAGGGACGTACTTGACTTACAGATTTAGATTTTTTTGTTGTTGGTTTTGCGGAATAAAAGTAACTTCAAAAAAGTCACCGGAGACCAAAATTTCATTCTCATTTTTTACCCCAAATAATTTTAGGATTCACTATTCAAAGTAAATCAAGTACGTCCATTAACGCACCATGTATTCAACTGCGGGGTGTGAGATTTAAAGATTTAAGAGATTTAAAAAAAAAACTATATAATCATTATTTCACGAGAGCATTTACATAAAATTTATACACATATATATTCAATATAATAAAAAGTACAAAAATGAAGAGAAATTTTATTATATATATGTATATATTTAATATAATAAAATTTATACAAAAATCATTTAAATTAAAAAATGGGTGGAGTAACTGAGTCATCCCTCGTACCAATTTATGCATATTTGTGTGTATATGTGTGTACATGTGTACGAATATATATTTATAATAATATATATTTATATACATAATTATTATATAATCAGTAAATGTACTTCATTACCCATATAATCTGCATACTTCACCCGCCATAACACAGGGACATCCCTAGCATGGCGGGCGAAATAACACAATATGTACACTATGTATAAAATTCTTTAATAAATAAATAAATAAATGTATATCTATTAAGGGTATAAATTGTACACATTGGTTCTTTTTTTTCACTCTTGATTAATACAATTTGTATTTTCATGTTTATTTTTCATCATTTTTCACCTTTTTTAATGTTTGAATTATTACCCGTCTCAGAACAGACATCGTCTAGTGAGGCGGATAACTAACTTGCTTATAAAATATTATTTTATCTCAATAAACGCCCGGGTTGCCGGCAATGAATTATTATATTATTATATTATATTATTATTAATATAAGATTTATTTCGCATCTGTAATACGTCTTATGTTTATGTAAGTACCGCCACCCCGGGAATCATTAGTTGGATAACCCACACCCCTTTCATATGTCACCTCAAGTTGTACGCTACGTCTGATGATTTAGCAGGGGTACCCGGGTTCGTTGGGTGAGGTTTGTCTAGGTCTTGGCGGCGATGCTTTTACCCGCCATTAGGGCCGGATCGAGAGAGACTGAATGAGGGGACCTTTTGACCTATCCTGTCGGAATCTCTCGACCCATCGCCTTGCACCGCAGTGGCAGGGATGGAATCATACGTTCGTCACTCACCTTCCACCCGTTCGTCACTCAACCCACCCCTCATAGCTTTTTTCTTCCCCAGGTTTTCCTCTCGCAGAACTTCCCAAAAAAGAACCTCCGCACACCACCCCTTAAGATGACATAAGCACTGAGTGATTTTTTTGAACCGTGCACGGAGAAAAATGTTATTCTGAAATACGATCATTTTTTTCGTAAAAACGGGACTGAAGTTCTTGCGAACAAATTAACAGGGTTTCAATGTTTATTATTCTTATATTTTAACCCTTATAAACATTGAAACACTGTTAATTTGTTTGTAAGAACTTCTGTCCCGTTTTTACGAATAAAATGATCGTATTTTAGAATAACATTTTCTCTGTGTGAAAATTTAATGTATCCACTTTTGCAACAGTGTATTATGTATGTCTATGTAAATATCAGTATCATTGGGAATAAGGGATTTTCAGTATTGCCAATGCCCTGTGGTTTGCCAATGTCTAGCTACGCCACAGTTCCATTAGCAGCATGTAGCCTACATCATGTAGCCAATAGCCAGTTGTCTACCTATAATCCCACGCGAGTTCTATTTATAAATTCACCAAAAACTTTTGAATCCCGAGAGATGATAAGCGATTGTTGCTTTAGATTAAGTTGCGAATAAATTTCCAGGAAATTCGCATTACAGAAGTTTTTCATTAGGATTTAAATGGCCGCGTGGGAGAAAAGTGGGAGCCAGAAAAACTTCATTTCGCGGCGGAAAAAGTGAAATCTTTGCGGATCATTTTAAAGTCGGTCGATAGTCGATATTTGATATTTCCCGAGAAGCTATCAATTTTAGCGATACTTCTATCAATTTCTTTATGACTTATCTACATCTACACAGTTGCTGTTGAAATGATGACATAATTTCTTCCTAAAGGATTCAACCGAAGCGAATAGGTGCTTTTAGTCATTCAATTTATCTAAGTGGGGATGGGTAAAAACTAAAAACTCCTGCGGTAACGAGTATTTAGGCGTTATTTTCCGGTCTCGGAAAAGCTTTATCTTTATTTAAATTTTTTCGTTATCACAGAACAGTTGTTCAAGTTCCGCTTTTACCTTCGTCGCCTTCCCCTCTCCCGCGAAGCCCCACTCCTTAAGAGGCTAGACTTTGAACCACACGCGGAACACCCGCGACTGTCATTCTGTCCCGCTCACAATAAGCTCACGCACACTTACAATACATGCGAATGCGAAATGTGCGAACGAGACAACGCTCAAATTTACCTACAGAAATCGCTCGAAAAGGGGTTTATGGAGAATACACTTTTCTACACCGAAACTTTCACGAAATTGAAATTTTAAAAAATATATATTTTTTAGAAAGAAGAAGCTACGTCGGTTTATAATTTTATAATTCTTTATGAGAGTTGAGTTAGCAGCACTTTTTCCTTAAATAATATTTTTTGATAAATCGTACATGTTTGACAGTGAATGTTTACGTTAATACGAAACGCATCGAAAATTCGAAAACATACCGACATAGTGTTTACCTTCTAGAAGGCAGTATAAAAAAATATATTCATTTTGTGCAATTTTCGATGTAGAAAAGTGTTTTTTCCCGGGCGTCCTTTTTGTATGGGCCGAAAAGCGAAGTCTATCATCTTAATTCCTTAAGACGATAGACTTCGCTTTTCGGCCCATACAAAAAGGACGCCCGGGAAAATACACTTTTCTACATCGAAAATTGCACAAAATGAATATATTTTTTTTACACTGCCTTCTAGAAAGTAAAAGCTATGTCGGTAGCTTTTTGAATTTTCGATGCGTTTCGTATTAACGTAAACATTCACTGTCAAACATATATAATTTATCAAAAAAAAATATTTTAGGAAAAAGTGCTGCTAACTCAACTCTCATATAGAATTACAAAATTATGAAAACATACCGACGTAGCTTCTTCTTTTTAGAAAATATATATTTTTTTAAATTTCAATTTCGTGAAAGTTTCGGTGTAGAAAAGTGTATTCTCCATAAACCTGTTTTCAAGCGATTTCTGTAGGTAAATTTGAGAGTTTACGGCAGTCGTCTCATTCGCACATTTGACGGGTCGTGGCAAGGAGTGCATGGTCGGGGGGGTGAAGCCATCGTTTTGGATAATAGTGATGGTAAGACCATTTAACATAATAATAGTGATGGGATTGATTTTTCTTTTTATTCATGAGTTCTATTTAATTTCATAATAATGTATTTTAGATAATACATTTTTTACAATAGGTAATAAATATAATATTTTTTTCATAAAACTGTTTACAATATTACTCAAATTAACACAAGCAATATCTTTCGCTTAGTGTGATGGTAGTAGGAGATTTTCAAATGTTGTTGGGTTATTCGTAACTCGAAAATGTTTGTCTTTCTTTAAAAAAAAAACTACATAAATAATGCTTAGTTAAACACAAAGAATAATGTGAAATATTTTAAAAACAAGCTTCCTCGATCACCGAATAACATGTTCGGCGGAAACTTTTCTTTAAGTGATGGGCAACAAATTTGCAATCTTTTTAACGATTTTTTTCAAACTTTTTTTGTCCTTCCTCAAACTAAAAACATTCCCACAAAAAATGTAGATGTAGTCAGTTATAATATTTTATTACATCTTTGAAATCTGAATTTTTTTGTTGTGTAAGGTCATTTTACATCACAAAATATAAAATATATCGCATACAACAGGGATTATGTTTTCATTACTGTCGTTTTTTTTTAATAAATAATATTAACTCCTTACAGGGTTTCTCACCATCCCCCTAATAGCTTATCCATACTTTAACCACTCGAGCGCTTTTTGCCTCATTATGGCACACTTTCCAAAACCTCGGATTGCTTTGTTGGCAAAATGTGTCAAATTTTCAATTTTTTTTATTTTATTAAAACGACTACATAATATAATGTACATTCAAAATATAACAAAATAAATATTCTCTAGATTCTTTAAAATGTTTTAAGGTTAAAGATTTAATTATATGTTTTTATAAATCCTACAAATATGTGATAATAAACAAAAGATAGGGGAATTCATTGGCTACATAGAAGGCAATTCAAACACCAGTTACCTTTATTGTGATATATTTAAATACCTGTTATTAACTATATATATATATATACCTTTTATAAGATTACTTTTTCAATAACTTTGATAAACAAACAACAGTCATATTCATGCAAGTTATCTTATTTTATTCTTTTTTTTTCTTTTTCCAGTTTTTATTAATACAAAATATGTATGTAAGACCATAATTTGCAATGCAAACAGCAATTAGCTATTTTGTTTTAATCCTTTGTTTTTAAGTAGATAAAACTTTTATTATTTTTTATTTTATTTTATTTTATTTTATATTTTTTTAACTTTTTTATTATTTAAATAATTTTGCTAAACAAACAACTGTTATCTTCATATTTTAATTGGTTATTTGTTTAATTTTATTCTTTCTCTTCTCTTTTTGTTTTCTTCTTCTTATTTTATCCAACACATTTATATAGGACTTTTTATTATTATTATTATTATATTATTTAACCCCCTCAGACAATTAGCGCAAATGAGGGGGTCGCAATTCTGGTAGTTAATTTTTTTATAATAAGTTTTATAAACTGATCGCCTGTTTTAAAATCCTAGTATTCGACCTTGGCGCACTTGTGCTCGAGCTACCATTTTGAAAAACTAACGGAATGTAAACCAAGTAAAACACTGTTTTTTGACCTGATTTTAGCGGATTTGAACCTCGATACCTGATAGAGACGAAAAAACATAAAACATATACCTAAGTCTTTTGTGAAATTTTATGTTCTACAAAATTGGTGATCATAATTTTTCTCGAAAATGCACTGGAAAAGAGATAATTAAGAAAACAAAAAACTAGTAGTGCAATATGCTTGTTTGTGCAAACTGGTAAGTTTTTTTACGGCTTTATAGTCCAGTCATAGGGTCGAAACACGTAGAACGCGGGTAAAGCAGTCGGCGCATGGGCAGCCGACGGCCGACAAGAATGTTTGTATGTAAACGTACTAAAGCGCACACAGTGAATCCAGATTCAGATGTCCGCAACTCGGTACAAAATACCGCCGGCGCGCTCGGGCGCTGTGCGCGGGTAGTCCGAAATACGAAACACGCTTTCTACGTGTTTAGACCCATAGGAAGGAAACATATTGGAGCCACCCCGGTGCCAATTACAACAGAAGATCCACCAGAAGGTCCTTCTGAAAATGATATTTTGCCGCTGCACCAAGGATTTTGCAATTTAGAAATGTGGATGCCGAAAAGCATTGATGAACTGTTATGCAGCCTGCCCCCGCTGCCAAGGGAAATGCCTCAACTGCGTGCCTGTTGCCGAGGACGACGATGAAGACGACATTACTGAGGATGAAGATGCTATGAATGAACAACCATTGCCAGGACCTTGCCAGACGTCCAAAGAGGATGAAAACGTTAATCCATATAAAGTTCAGAGTGTCACATGATGTTACTGAGAACAGTGAGGTTTATAATTTGGTGTATTAATGTAACGAAATAGAATAAAATTATCATGAGACTTTTCATTATAAACTATAATGTAAAAATTTTCAAGTAACATGATTTTTGTCTACTTTATTTAATAACTGGAAGTGTGGTCAAACAAATTTTTAGGCGAACGAACAAAATTTGTGTGTCAATAGTAAGTTAAATATCTTTAGCAGCTTTATTAACCAGATATATTTAACAATTTTTATTAACTGTTGTATATCTTTCTAAATGTATTTATGAAATATTCAACTAACTGTATCAAGTGTGCCTAGCCTGTTTTAACATCTGTGTATTTTCCTTTAAATGCCCTTTAAATTCGTGTTCTTTTGTAAAAATAATTTTCATAATTGTATAATGTTGTCCTTCCCGAAATGAGTTTTATTAGACTCAATGGGAATAATGTATTATAAATATTATGTATAATTCTGTAATATATTATCACAAATAAAAAAAAAATAAAAAAAATAAAAAAGTTTTTTTCTGAAATTGACAACACTTAAAATTAAAATTATAAATAAACTTAAAATTGCTGTAAATGTTGACTGGTTGGAGATTAATTTGCATATGTATATATACATAAATTACTCCAAAATGTAAAAAAAGAATATTACAATTAAATCATAAATATCTCGGAGTAAAATTCTTTAATTCATTACCAGAAAATATTAGAAACATGAATACCAATTTAAAAAAATTTAAAACTCACCTTAAAAAGCACACTCAAAACCTGAACTAAATCATAACAAATAAATAAAAACTATATAATAACACCCCTCCCCCCATACACACAAGCCCTGCTTTTTTATGGGGGTACATCAAACATATATATTATATAATTAATAAATTAATTAGTGTATAAAATGTATTTGTAATTTATGTATCTTTTTTGAATTATTAATAAAAAATAAAATAAAAAAAATATATTCTGAAAGGGAATTTAATTCTACACAATTTTTTGGGAGCGTATAACTCAAAAACGGCTGGGAATTTGAAAATCACACATAGAATAAAAGTTGAAGATAATTTTATGAGCATTCATGTAATGGAAAAAAAATTTACCCGCGGACCACCTTTTTTGAGATATAAGCGGAAACCCGAATATTGGGACCATCCCCCCCCCCCCTTTCCCTCCTAGCTCGACACCTAGACGTCAGGACTTTTAGTATGTTCACACCCTAAGCACCCTGATCAAGTTTATGAAGGAATCACTTAGGTACCTGCTCACGCACTCCACACCTCCTTCCTTGACTGGATTATTACATATCAGTACTTTTGAGAAATAGAAGATAATAATAAATTAAAAATAATTGTAGCAAATTTTAGGTTCCACGTATTTGCCACAGCTACTGGAGCAAAATTTGCACTGTTTGAGATATTTTAGAAAAACAAGATTTTGTTGCGATTTCGTCTGTTTTTTTTTTCAAAATGGCGGCACGAGCACGGGTGTGCAGGTAGAAAACTTGGATTTTACGTAAAGGAACCAGTTTATAAAACATTAAAAAAATGGAACCACCGGAATAAATACCATCCCGGATGGCTAATTGAACTGGCCTACAAAGACCAATGTCGGTGATTTATTACGATTACCCGCAGACCAAATGGGCAAATCATCACCAATCACCACCTTAGCCACCACAATGTAGTTATAATTTTTTTTACATTAGCTCCACACAGGAGGCCCTGAGGAAAATAATTTCCCTCAGGGCCTATGTCATCTTTGGGGATGCTGTGCACAGGGTATTTTAAGGAAAGGAAGGAGAGCGAGTTCTGGGAAGGAAAAGGGTATGAGGGGTGGGTGGAATCTGGGGGTCGGTTTCTCCAGGAATAACAAACATGGAAATCCCAATGCGGTGCAATGGGATGTTCTGGGAGAGACCAACGGAGAGATCAAAAGGTTTCCCTCAACCAGTCTCTCCTGATATGGCCTGTTACGTAATTGGTGGGCAGACGCATCCGCCGCCAAGACCCGGACAAACCTAACCACATGCCCCCGGGCACCCCGGCTAAGTCACCAAACGTAGAGGGTGACTAAAACTTAAAGGGGTGACCTATGGCAGAGGTGTTGGTTATCCGATAAATGGTTCCCGGGGCGGCGGTACCTATACCCGCCGACCAAAATGAATAACATAATATAATAATAACATTTATAGTTTTAAATAGCGCAGGAAATTATGATAAACAATACCTACATGAATTATCACTTATCTAGTTATGGCCGAACATTCACTAATTGATTATATTATCCTATCAATGTGATTGAGGTATCACAAGTCAGGCGAGATCTAAATACTACGAATAACAAATAATAATTATACTCACTTCCGAATTCCGAATGGTAGGTACCTACCTAGATGATTTGCAGCTAGGCGCTCGAAATGAGAATATGATATTATGCGGGGACCGGGGACACTGTATCACGTGTTAGTCGAGTGTGCGAGCGTGCGCGCTATTCAGTATTGTTGTGTGCAGTTGTATGTGTGAGCTTCATCTGAGTGGGACAGAGTTAGGAACAATAAATACCTAAACTTTCGGCGTATGGCGTAAAGTCTAACCTCTTAACCTTGCAAATAAACTTGCACTGCACAGAGCCAGTGGCAATGTCATTCCCCGATGGGGAGTCAAATCAAAGAACATTTATTTTTACTTTGATTTATTCTAAGTATGCACAAACTTTTAGCTATATTTTAATTATAAGCTTACTGTTTTTCTATTATTTTTATGCCCACTATTTGTTTATTTTTAGGTGCAAAAACAAAATGTACCTGTATAACTACATATATAGGGGGTTCCCATTACTCCTATTATTTCACTGTATGTTTTAAATCAAATGTAAAATTAGAGAAAAAATAAAGGAAAAAAATAATGAAGGTCCTATACAAAATATGTTAAAATTGTGGCAAAATTCATTAAAAGTGATGAAAATTTTTATAAAAAAATAGCCCATAACCTAACTTAATATAACCTTGTTAATCTTGTTTAAAAAATATATTTCATAACTTTTTACGACTTTTCATAGGATTTATCAAGTAGTACATTGTTGAGTTGTCCGGTCACCAGAGTAAACACATAAAAACACGTAATTTAACATATTATTTATTAGGCATCCAAAAGTCGCATTTCAGTAAATGATTGATTTGTGTTGGCAAGCCCAGAGTCTGCTGGTTCGAGGAGTGTGTACTGTGGAGCAGGGTTGTTGCAAAAATTTTGGCATCCGCGGATGCGGAATCGGATGCGGATTTCAGGATTTTTAAAACATATTTCAATTTTAAGTACTTACACAAATAAATGAAATACCATTTAATTTTAATCATATTTTGAAAACAAAACCTAAACAGTTTTTAGTCTTTCTTATTAACATTTTAAGTCTAAAGCTTTATAATGAAAAAAAAATTTATAATGAAATTGGTGAATTATATTTAATAAGTTATACAAAATAAGTCCAGATAATTTTTATTACTGGCGGCATTTTTATTAAAATTTTCACTTAAATATTTAATATTTCAATCTAAATATTCATCAACCCCCCCAAAAACTTAGATAAACAGAGTAAACAATCACTGTAATCGATTCACAATGGGAATCATATCGATAACTAAAACAAAACCTGTAGGATCTTGTCACCAATGTGTGCCTTCCTATTAGTCAGTTAGCGAGCGAACTTCGTGCTAGTTGCTATCTTGATTTAACGAAGATAGCAACTGGCAAACACGCGCTAGCAACGCGCCATTCTGGCCCCGCCCACTTTCTTTACATATCGTTACTTGATGCAGATCCGCATCCGTAAAAGCTCTGCATTAATTGATGCGGATGAAGATGTCTGAATTAATGCGAATAATCCGTAACACCCCTGCTGTGGAGTACAATATTGACTTTGATTTCTTCGGTTTTCGACTTTCCGTCGGTTCTAATAATAATAGCGAATTCCTGCAGAATGTTTGCGTTGGCGCCACCGTTCCCACCTTTGTATTTTGTATACACTCGCCACTCTCACCAGTCGCCACTCGCAGAGCGGATGGACCAGGAGATGTTTGATTAAACTAGCACTGGTCACTTATGCCTTGTTCTGACCTGACAAGTAGTAAGTCGAGTGGCGAGTAACTCGCTACTTGACTCACCAAAAAGTGTTCTCATTGCTGTCAAGTAGAGTTCAAGTAAAGCTGGTTGTAATCCTTATTTGAGAAGAAGTGGACGAATAAATTAGTGAGATGAAAATAAATAAACTATGGTCACGAAAATAGATTAATAGCAGCAAAATTAAAGAATTTTAGAGTAGCATTTTCGCTCCAACGGGGCGACATATTATCTACTACGTCTACGAATGAACTGCGCATGTCAGGGCGCAGAGACGCGTGAAGGGGGACTCTACTCGTCGAAAAAATAGAACCAAATGGATTCAATCTACTAAAAAGTTGACCAGCCGACTCTACTAAAATTGTGGTGTTCAGATACGTTTAGTTACTAATAAATTCGCTACTCGACTAAAATACTCTCCCAGTCGGAACAAGGCATTAGCGCAAAGATTAATACGAATTAATCGAGGGAGACTTTTCGAAGAATTTCAAGGTTACAATATGACAAACTTATCAAAAAATAGAGACGGTACTAACTAATAGCTAATAACAAAAAAATGGAAGATAAAACAAAAATCATGGATATTACTATGACAAATTTTCAACGCCATATCCAGTCATTGGAGGTTGACGCGGAACATTAAAAGAGGGAAGCAAACTTAAAGTGTCTGGAATTTCGTGAAAATATTAAAAGGCATTATATACAATACAAGCAAGACAACAAACTGCAGCCTGGGGACTAAGGACATTGAAGAGATTTACGAGTCACGCAAAGGTAAAAGCCTACACAACCTAAGGACAATCACTAAATAGACAAGAAGTGTGATGTGATATATGTAGATGACACTGATGCAAAAGTAAACTGGTTTCACACAAATACCATAATTGGGGACGTCATAATGCCACGGGCTCCTGAAAATTGGGACTTGGAATAAAACGGATCGTTTATGAGAAAGAGTGGGATGTGAAAGCGGAACTGTGTAATGTCATAATATATAGTCATACCGCTAAAAGCTTCAAACTCTCCATTTTTAGATACATCTATTTGAATTTCACTTTTGTTTTCTTAATTGAATGTATGTATGAATGAAGCGAAATCTGAAAGTGGAAATTAACCCATTTCCCCGCATCCAATCGAGCTGAAATTTAGACAGACAACACTCGTTGTCGATGACAATGCAATGCAATTCTCAAATTTGTAAAAATATAAGCACTTAATATAAGAAATAAATGTCACTGGGTAGGAAGGTTCAAACCCCAGTCTTTATTAAAAAATAAATTTTAAAAATACTTTTGAAAATAGATGTATTGTAGAAAAAAATCTGTGTTTTTTCCGGGTTGATTTTATATATAATAAATGACACATGCAATACAGAGATAAGTTGCAACGGAGCTATTGGAGCAGACTCTCTCAAAGTGGGCGATAACGCCCTCTTGTGGGCGTTGGAGGCTTTCAGGGCGGCAGTAGAAGACCCAAAGAAAATTTAGGGGGCGTTAAGGAAATTTAGGGGGCGTTAAGGAAATTTAGGGGGCTACTGCGGACAAAATCTATCAATAGAAATTTGACGGAATCTAGACACGACACCACTTGAGATGCGATTTACTACTCGAATGCTTGGAGTCGCCTACCCATGTAAATAATCTGGATGCAGCTTTATATTTCACGTACGATAATGTTTAAAAATATTTCTAAATATGATTAAGTATGAGTTTTATTTCCTCTCATTGAAACATTATTTTATCTCAGAAATGGGTTATGAGTCACACCCTATTTGTCCTATACATATAATAATGCACGTTTAAAAATTATTTTTGCAATAACTGTTTAAAGGTATGCAAGAGATGATAATGTAAAAAGGTGTATAAAACAATTCACCCTCAGAAGAGTGCTATGTGAATGTAAAAAGGTAAATTAATTTATATTGTGGGCACTAGATAATCTCAATCTGGGATGTGGTCGAAATAAAATTTAGAACCTGTGTATTGAGGCACACCTTTAGTAAAGTCTCCTGCAATGGACCACATTTCATATCGTATTCAAGAACATCGAAATACAGGTCTCCAATTAATCTGTGTCTTGACGGGCGAATTTCCGCTGCGGGGACACGTTCCCACGGAGGACCGGAAGAGGACCTGGGCACTTGGGGCACGCCTGGCACCTGGGGCACGTCAGGCACTCCGGGCACGCTTGGCACCCGAGCAGGCCTGGTCCCCCGGGCACGAAGGGGCGAACTTTTGCATACAACACTACTTGCTGCATTGTTGATTGGCTCTTGCGTTGCAAACGGAAGCCTACACGATAATCACAAGTGATTTGTGTGCTAATTTTTCACCACGCTATGATAATATCGGTGAGCGGACAACTCAACAAACTGTCAGTTCATCGCACATTTGAAAAGTCATTAAATGAGATGAAAAAACCAAAAACTAGGTTAAAGTCAAATAATTCTCTCACTATTAAATTGATCGTATCTACTGAACCCGAATTTGAAATAAAAGTCGTTTAGGAAAGTCTTACTCTAGATAGACACGAGAAAGACATGTAAAAGACACGAGGAAAACACAAGGAAGAAGTAGTTAACGGTGAAGATGATCAACCAGTTCACAGGAATCATTGTTAGTTAATCATTTTAATCATTAGTATGGGCCTTTGAGTTGCCAGAAAAAGGAAAACAGTTCTCCATACTGAGAGAGAAAATAAGTATCAAGTAAGTAAGTTTTGAACAATGCGTCTTCTCATTTCCTCGTCCCCTGCGTCTCCCCGCTTCTCTCACACTCCTACCTCTTACTTCTTACTTCTGTTCTCCTTCCCGAGCCCATGGCAGAGTTCAGAGCAGCTGACGGATTGAAACATAAAACCATAATGCCCCATTGTTTGCGACCTTACGTCGTCAGAGGGGGATCGGAGAACCAAAAACGGGCCTTTTAATATTAACACATCGATATAACATCAATATTAACACCCCGATACAGGCGAACCCTAATGGGGTTAATAATTAATGCTAAATAGTGTATTTTAATTGTAAATAAATAATAAATAAAAATTGAAGAAGAAGATAACAATAATAATCAAATTTTTTTAAATATGAAAATGAACAAATATGAAGTTGACAATTACGACAGTCTCATAATAGATCGCAGTGGCCCAATTGGTAGAGGTGTATGTCCCGGTGAGACGTAAGGTTCTGGGTTTGAGTCCCAGTTGCGTCCATTATCTTTTATTATTTTTCTGTGTCTTGTTCATTTTCATATTTAAAAAAAAAAGATTATTATTGTTATCTTCTTCTTCAATGATATATTACATTGATGGGAATAACCTTAAAAAAAAGGTAAAAAGAGAGTTTTTCTTATAAAAAATTGAATAAATAAAAAATAAAATAATATCATTAATACTGTTGGTATTATCAATTTTAATTTATTTATTTACGCCCTTTGGGCTTTTACAACAGCAGAATATTATACATAATAAAAAAAGAAACAATAATATAAAAATTATATATGTCTCAGAATTTTTGAAATTTCAGAAATAATTTTTGGTAATGAATAAACGAAAATATCAACTGAACTAAATTTATTTCCAAGCCTATGTAGTCCTTGGATTGGGGAGTTAATGAAATAGTTAGTTTTCGACGGATAAACAAAGAACAACTCTGGAAGCCTCAGAATGCTCATACTCAGAATGTTATTAGTTTTGTTAAGTCAGGTGCGTCAATTGTGCCAGTAACTAATTTGAATAAAAGTACCAGATCGCTCATGGTTCTTCCACAAGATATCAGTTAAATAATGTGTATTTTTTCTGCCTCAAATAATGTGCAAGAATTTTGAGTTTTATTTTATAATGTTTTTTTTTTTTTTAAAAAAAGACAAACATTCCCGGATTACGAATAACCCAACAACATTTGAAAATCTCCTACTACCACCACACTAAGCGGAAGATATTGCTTGTGTTGTGATGGAGGACTTAGCCAGCCGAGGGATCGAACACGGAACGCCTGGGTGGGAGCCAAACGCGATGCCCACACAACCACTGACCGGTCAGTGGTTGTGTGGACACTTGTATGTAGGTACTTATTTTTTTTATTGAGTAGATCGGTTAATTGCTGAGTTAGCATTGCGTCTGGGTCCCACCCAGGCCTCCTCGGCTGGTTAAATTATTTTAAAATAAAGTTGGTTGTTTGCAGGTGAAAAAATATAACAAGCGATAATTGTTGAATGAAACACTAGGTATATATTGAATCATTTGGTGGGTAGGAGGTATCCCGCCGTAGCTTAATGGTAGAGCTCCTGTCCGGCAAACAGAGGGGTGCGGGTTCGAGTCCCGTCGGCGACATATATCTTTTCTCGGGAGAGGTTTCAATATTGATGAGTGTTTCAGGCTAATAATTATTCCGTATAATAATTCTTCATATTTCTAACATGATCATATACGGTTTTACAACAAATACGCATCAGGGATTTATTTTTTTGTATATAAATCGTATCAGGACAGATGTAACAGATATGCTCTCCAAAAATGCTACCTGTTTCATACTATTTGTCTTCATCATTCAAGTACCCATTAAATAACTACATGCATGTGAATTATTTGCATACGAATAACGATGTTGGTACTTAGAATTGGCAATAATTACCTAATCCGGTCCCTTGGTATTGTTATTGGTTCGTTCCAGTTGGCCGGAAGTGTAAATGGCCTTGTATGCCCTTGCTTGGCCCTGCTCTATATAGGCGTGTATGCTGTGCAGTACGTATTTAATGCTTATTGTACCTACCGTGGACCAAGCCTGAGCTTCTTTAGCACCTTCCAACAGCCAACAAATGCGAAGAAAATCTCACATCTCAGACCAAACCCTTGATAATGGCGGTTGTTCCCAATCCTACTGATCAATTGTTGAGCCAAAATGTTGGCTCAACACTCCTCAAATGCACAAATGCGCTCTTACCAACGCAACTCTCCGACCAATAGCGAATCGAGCGTTCATAATCAAATCAGTTAGCTGATCGGAGACTCATACTGATCGATTGAAAAGTTGGGAACAACGGCCGTAACCAACCGTCACACCGTTTTCCCGCACGGGCATAGGTAGAGAGAGCGGACAGCCAAACAACTCGGGCTTGGCATACGCTCCTTGCCTCATTCACATTCATACATCGTCTCATGCTTACTCTTACTCTTCTGTTATTCTAACTCTAACCGTTGGTCCGACTGGTTTACTCGATAGTTCCATGTCTTCCTCGGACGCCCCCGACTTCTACTGCCATTCACATTCGCATAATATCTTCGTTTTACATTATTCTTCGTTACTTTCTTAATTTTACGCATTCCCTTACGTTATCCTTACATTCTTTGCGAATCTCCACATTTGTTCATTCTGACAAGATTGAACATGGTTTTATCCCCAGGGATCTCATTTCTAGAGCATTCAGTCTACTTTAATTCTTCCTCTGCCAGTTCCTCACTCACTCACACTTCTCCTACAACTGGATCTTGAAGAGACCCATGTTGTAGGAGGGAGGTAACACAGAGTTACTATTTGAAAAATATTATTTGAAAAAAAAAACTTTGTCTGCTGTTTTTTACATTTCTTATATATTTTTTTAAAATAGTACATGACCTTACCTAACGTAACGTATTTTACCAAATTTTTATTTTTTTTATTTTCATCACTTTTAATGACTTTTGAAATGAGTTGTACATTGTTGAGTTGTCCGGTCACCGTCAGGAATCACTGGTTAAAATAAGTGACGTAGGTCCCTTAACACCCTGTATAAAAGTAATGTGTCCACGTGAATTAAATACCAACCAGAAACTTTTTTTTTGTAAAATCAGACAAATCGTTACTGCAACAGGAAAAACTGATTTGTTGAAAGAGGAAAACTCAACCAAACCTTTCAGATTAGAGAATTTCACAGACCAATAGATTCACATAAACCTTGGTTTATCCTTATTGCCCACTCGGAAATTACTAAAGGTCGAGTCGGTTCCCCGCAGAGGAAAGCGTTAAAACTTTCAAAATTATTCGACATCCAAACGGTATGCAAAAATACGCTTTCGCAACATCCGGCCATTAGCATCTTTCATCTCCATCTCTTGCAGCGCTGCAAATTAGTAACAGTGGGATCCATTCGTGATAGAAATAATAAATCCATCAAAAGGATGCTAAAAGTTCGTGAACTCGAAGGATTTTTGAAGCTCAAATTTCAACTTGCGGTCACAGGGCAGTTCCGATTAAAAACATTGAATATTCTCCGTACCCAAAAGTTTAACTAATAACTCAATATCGACTTTATGCCATTCAAAATTTTCTTTAATATATACCCACCTACATTCAAGTAAGCAATAAAAATGGTCAAATGTGATGATACATTTTTTAATATCGTGTACTTCTTGTAAATATTTCTAGTAAGTATAAATCTTGTAATGTATTGTTGTCCGAAACGTTGGCTAAATAAGGAGGTAGAATAACCCAAAACATCACGATAACATAACATCCAAATTTCGATACTGAATCCTAAGTTTCTCCACAACGAAACCGACAGAACTCTGATCATCGACCGTTACCGATCCACGGCCGGATGAAGGTCTCGTTTCAGTAACCAAAAAATAGAAGAATATTTACTAATTTTATTGACGTCTTTTAGTCATAATTTTTCACGTTTCATTACAGGTTCCCGTGCGATGCCGGGTGCTTCCAACAAGTTCATTCATATGTCATACGTCGTGCTTTATTTTTATACATTGTTAATACAATATCACTGCATAAAGTGCATATGAGTAGTATAGGTCATATACCAGTCAGGTATTGAGAAATGTATTACCATATGGGGCAGGGAGAACATTAGGGTGACCGTCATTGAAATTAAATACATATTTTGATTGTGTTTAACTTAATTTCGACGTTATTTCTGCATTGGGAGAGAAAACTGCTAGGTAGGTACAAAATTTATTACTATTAAAATATTATGATACATAAGATGATGCATCCAAAACTGCTCACGACCTACGATTTCAGAAGAACTTGTAATGGACTGTAAATACTTAAAGCGAACCGAGAAAAAAGTTGTCTGCTGGAATTGGGTGATAATATGTGTAGGAAAAAAAAGGTATGCAAGGAAGAGGGATGACCAACCACTTACCACTGTATCTCTGCGAAGGAGTACCTACACGACACAACCACAATATAGTTATATAGTTTCGCTGCGATTCCCTGAGGTAGTAATCGACATAATAAAACGAATGAGTACAAAACGATATTATGTAGTTCCGAGAGGTAAAACTCTTTCTTTTTAGTTAAAAGCGAGATTGTGTATGCGAAGAAGAACCAACAACTTGCTTCCAGGGTAGTTCCGAATCTTCTTCGGTTTTCAAAACAAATGCACTCGAATTTTCACTAATTTTTTCAATTTTTAAATACTTTCCCTGAAAGGTGATGGTTAGGGATGAATAGAAATTGGATGAATGGCATCCCGGTAGTTATTAAGCATATTCTCATTTCAAAACCAAATATAAGTACATGTATGCAATTGTATTTGGATGCGCTATCGGGCCACGTCGCATCGGGCTCTCGGAGCAGCCTGACGTGTTTTGGTCGGTCTTGTTTGTCGGTAAAAGTTTCAATAAATATTTCTTATTGTGCATAAGTTGCATCAAAAATATTTTTTCTGTGACTAGTAAGGAATTCTAACGAACTTTAAGAATAGCTAAATAACATTGTAAATCCTAAAATATAGTGTAAATGCAGTGTCTAAAATTCGAGACCGGCATATTGAACATTCACTAGATGATTGATCATCTTTTTGGCCCTTGAGTGCCCCACCCGTGCCCCTTGTCCAGTATAGGTATACTGCAACCCCCGCTGCCCTCGCCATGTCCGCCTTTACCGGTGCTGTTATAGACAACTGTGGGCCATGTGTGTGGCCATTTGACCTGTCTTATATGTCTGTCCATTGCTTCGGTAATTGAATCATCTTTTCTCTGAATCTCCTCCGATCATCTGACGACTCCTGCACCCCTAGCCGCAGGATGAAGTCGGACAGCACTCGCTCCCATTATTTTCTTCCGATATGGGTTGATTTAAAACAACTATATCTACCTACGTATTATGTAACAGTGATAAGATATTTTTATATTTTAGTAATTCTGCTTTCGTTGGATTTAGTTTTAGTTTGTTCGAAGATTGGCAATCTGTTATGTAAGTGATGCATTTAAGAGGCTAGACTTTGAACGACACGCGGAACACCCGCGTCTGTCATTCTGTCCCGCTCACAATAAGCTCACGCACACTTACAATACATGCGAATGCGAAATGTGCGAATGAGACAACGCTCAAATTTACCTACAGAAATCGTTCGAAAAAAGGTTTATGGAGAATACACTTTTCTACACCGAAACTTTCACGAAATTGAAATTTTAAAAAGTATATATTTTTTAGAAAGAAGAAGCTACGTCGGTAGCTTTTTATAATTTTATAATTATTTATGAGAGTTGAGTTAGCAGCACTTTTTCCTTCAATAATATTTTTTGATAAATCGTACATGTTTGACAGTGAATGTTTACGTTAATACGAAACGCATCGAAAATTCGAAAACATACCGACATAGTTTTTACCCTGTAGAAGGCAGTATAAAAAAAATATATTCATTTTGTGCAATTTTCGATGTAGAAAAGTGTTTTTTCCCGGGCGTCCTTTTTGTATGGGCCGAAAAGCGAAGTCTATCGTCTTAACAGTGATATCTTTTAATCTGTCTTTCTCATTCGGTGCACAGTAGAAATAGATTTGCTGATCGTCATCGATTTCAGATCTTCCTCGAAGAGGTCAAAGTCAATATTTCGCCATGCTATGGTCGTCTTCGTTTTGTAGACAGGTTTGGAAGAGTTAAAATCTTCTTACCTGTGGTCAGAGTTCCTCGATATAAAAAGATTTTGTATTCCACCTGCATTGTAAATCGGAATATCTACCCATTGCTTAGATACGTAGCACTCCAAAACATAGATAAATTTAGCCGTGTTTCTTATCTGTTTTCCTATCCACTCTGATTGAGTCCAGTCATAATAAGGGCACCCGGTAAGGAATTTACCAGCCGTAAAATTTGCGCAAATTCATTGAACCGTTAAATTCTTAATTTTTATTCCAACCAAAATAAGTATTTTATTTAAATTATTATTTTTACTATTTTAGCTTTGACTTCGGAAAAATTAATAGCAAATCATATAATAATAATGATAAAAGATAAATAAATAAGATAAATAAATCATATAATATATTTTAAATATTTATATTGAGGGATCAGTAGGATTTATCGGTCAAATTAGGAATTCCACAGAGCCGAACCCTCTGATATGAAAATATCTGGAGACGGTGAATTATATTCCCATTTAAGACGATAGACTTCGCTTTTCGGCCCATACAAAAAGGACGCCCGGGAAAAAACACTTTTCTACATCGAAAATTGCACAAAATGAATATATTTTTTTATACTGCCTTTTAGAGGGTAAAAACTATGTCGGTATGTTTTCGAATTTTCGATGCGTTTCGTATTAACGTAAACATTCACTGTCAAACATATGTGATTTATCAAAAAATATTATTTAAAGAAAAAGTGCTGCTAACTCAACTCTCATAAAGAATTATAAAATTATAAAAAGCTACCGACGTAGCTTCTTCTTTCTAAAAAATATATATTTTTTAAAATTTCCATTCGAGAAAGTTTCGGTGTAGAAAAGTGTATTCTCCATAAACCCCTTTTCGAGCGATTTCTGTAGGTAAATTTGAGCGTTGTCTCATTCGCACATTTCGCATTCGCATGTGCCTGAGCTTATTGTGAGCGGGACAGAATGACAGACGCGGGTGTTCCGCGTGTCGTTCAAAGTCTAGCCTCTTAATAGTTTGGTAGATTAACATGTTGTTCTTGTATTGTTTTGTATTAATTATATTTATATAATACACTTGCATAACGTGGATTTACTAGATGATCATTTATATGGAAAAGTGTATGAAAGGGTTTAGTTTTTTTTCTATGGGAAAAACTAAACCCGTTCCTGTAAATCTGGTGAATAATAAAAAATAAATTGATATAGCGCGATCAAAACTAACCAAATAACTAACCATCACGCCGTTTCCCGCAGGGGTAAGCAGAGAGGACGGACCGCTAAACAACTCGTTATTGACACACACTCATTGCTTCATTCACATTCATACATCTTCTCATACATGCTCTTCTATTAATCCGACTCCTGACATGGCCCGACTAAAGTATCTAGTTCACTTGATTGTGCCATGTCTTCCTCGTGCTTCCACAACTTCTTCCATTCACTTTTGCGTCATATATCCTCCTTACATTCCTTTCTTCGTTCATTCGCTCTACATGCCCAAACCATCTAAGGGTCCCTTTCCTAATCTTAGTCATTACGTTTATATCAGCCTTGCGTTCTTTGCGGATATCCACATTTCTCACACGATCATACATGGTTTTACCACACATATGCCTCAGGGATCTCATCTCTACAGCATTCAGTCTACACGAAGAAATATGTTATTCTAAAATACGATAATTTTATTCGTAAATACGGTTAAAAACGGGACTGAAGTTCTTACGAACAAATTAACAGTGTTTCAATGTTTATTGGCGGGAAAATGTAAGAATAAACATTGAAACCCTGTTAATTTGTTCGTAAGAACTTCAGTCCCGTTTTTAACCGTTTTTACTAATAAAATGATCGTATTTTGGAATAAAAAAATTCTCCGTGTACTTTCATCCTTCCTCTGCCAGTTCGCGTGATCAAATGAACCAAATCCTTGAGTCGGGACATCTCAAGATCCAAAATAATAGAAGCGTGTAAGAGACGATGTACGAATGTGAATGAAGCAAGGAATGTGTGTCAAGACCGAGTTATTTGGCGGTCCATCCTATAGTTATAGCTATTTTGTCTTGCGACGGCGGCCTTAACCTATTATGTAATTAAAATTAGCATTCTTCGGAGTGCATTCAATCAATTACTGCTTTACAATGGCCACGTTTGAATAAAGATCTCTCCAAAATTTAAAGAGATCCTAAGTCGTGGTCCCCTCACTCCCCTCGCTCCTTGGGGCCCGGGGCGCGGCTAGGGGGGCCGGGGGCAGGTGCCAGGTGTTATCTCGGGCTTCCTCGCTTACCTGTTCCCAAACACTTAAACTGGACACCATAAACATCACCCATCGAGCCATACGGCCATACACAGGAACCCCATCAAATGTGGAACATCGGGCCATCGCTTAAAAGGGTCCAATCGTAAAACCAACGTAGGTATAATAACCACTTGTTGTACTGATTTTTCTCAAACAGGTTATTTATTAGAAAACAGGTATAACTTTATTCGGTAATAAATTACTTTCATAGTAGTTACCTTTTGAATATGCGTATTGAGGAATAATGTAAAATGATAATGTATTTTTTTAGTAAATCAAAAATAAATGTAAAAAAGTAGCTCTAGATATGATTTGAGATTATTACGGCCAAAAGTATTATCGTGAATTATTTTTGGGGTATTTTGCCGTGTTCCGCTACCTCCTTCTTTACAGTGTCTTTCGTCAGGGCAGATGTGTAATCTATTATTGTAAAATGTGTAATATATTATCGACTAGCTGATCTCCGGCATGCGTTGCAATTCCACTTAAATAAATAATTTGTTTCTCCCTGCGTGTCCTTTCCCATTCGTCCCTTTCCCCTTCCGCCACCTCTTCCCACCCTCATCCCGTTCACCCTACGCGAACCTCCCCCCTCACGAATTCCCCTTCCTCTTTCTCCGCCTTCCCACTCCCTCTTCCACCCCCCCGCGAACCACCCCTCTTTCATTCCCTTCTGCCCTTTCCGGATTCCCCTCGCCCTCCAACCTTTTTTCCCATAAAATAAAATTACAATTAATTTTTGCAAATTTTATAACTCTAGAACTCACCAATATAGAAATATTGCTACATAGAAACCTTCACGGGCATGTCCACAACAAATCACCAATTTTTTATCGCAATCGGATGAATAGTATAGGATGATATATTGTATACCTATATATATAATATTAATTGGAAAATTTGTAAAGCGCCGTTTTTGTGAGAATTCACCTCAAGGGTGCTGTACAATTTATTATGACTTCTTAGGCTCTATCTAAATTTATTATTTACAAATAGATTCAGAAACCACTTACCTGGCCGGTCGGTCACTTCCGATGAACACCCTTTAATTATAAAGTTTATATATGTAGTTTATAATAGCGCCCTTGAGGTGATTTCTCACAATAACGGCGCTCTACAAATTTTCCAAATATTATTATATATAGGTATATAATATATCATTCAGAAATTAAGCTTCGTTCTCAAAAAGGTGATATTCAATAATTTGCAAAAATATTCCGTTTACCCCATTATGGCGACGCCAAATGCTAAATCACTATTCTAGATTAATCTTTACCACGAATCGGTTTCCATTATAAGTACATAAAAATATTTCTTTAATCTTTGCAAACTCACTTTGTGGCATCATTTTATTTAAATGAAACCAATTATATTTGTGTAAACCACTGTATTTACAATTTATTTACAATGGTTTACACAAAAATTATTTGTTTCATTTACATAAAAATATGTTTTGGATAAATTGAAGTTTTCCTACAGTTTCCATTGAGAAGAATTAAAATAAAATAATTATAGACTTTATAAAAAATATAAGCGTAAACCATTAAAAAAATCTGTGATAATTTCCTTTGATTAACTTTTTTCTTATAAAATTAATTGCATAATAAATAAAAACGACTATTGCACTTGAAATCGTTGCCTCTTGTCTCCGTTTGCCAGGCTACTTTTTTTTGCCTATAACCTGTATTTGGTGCGATATAAGGCACCCTAAGAATACGTACATTTTGGCTTTTGGTTTCCTTTTAATTAAAATCTGACTGGAAATTCCTAACATACAGTGATAGACTTTGTTTAATAAAATAATGTTAACTAACCGACTAACTAACCATTACGCCGTTTCCCCGAGGGGGTAGGCAGTTGTCTTATTGTACTTCTTTTCATGAAATTGATAAAACAAAACTAAATTTTTTATATCAAGAAAAGCATTTTAATATTGGCTTTGACATGTAATCTTACTGAAATCAAAAGGAAATCAAATGATTAGTATATTTTTTACAATGTCCTACCACATGACTTAAGAATGATCACAGACTCGGCGAAATTTAGAGCTAAACTAAAAACTCACCTTTTTAGACAATCGTATCCATAAAGCCAAAAACCAAAACCTTTACCTTCACCATCTCAGCCCGCGGCATAGTAAATAACTAACTGCATAAAAATGTTAACAAATTCTTAATGATGAGTTATTTGTACATCTCATTTCATTCAAATTCTCCAGTCCTAATGAGTTCTAAATTCTCACTTTGGAAATAACTTCAATTTATTAACTCCATTTTTGGCAGTAATCTTCTTGTACATGTAATATGAAAAGTGATGGTGTAGCAAGTGTAAAATTATGCATTGTCCAATGTTTTAATATAGAGTCCTCCGCGTGCAAAGTCGTATCTCCTATAAGCTTAAACTTTCTACTTAAAATGTGTTTATCGGAAGTGACCTGCCAGGTAAGTATGTTTTCTGTATCTATTTGTAAATAATAGTTCTAGGTAGAGACTGAATGCTGTTGAAATGAGATCCCCGAGGCGTACGTGTGGTAAAACCATGTATGATCGTGTGAGAAATGTGGAGATACGTAAAGAATGCAAGGCGTAATGAGTAAAATTAAGAAAGGAACCCTCAGATGGTTTGGGCATGTAGAGCGAATGAACGAAGAAAGGAGCGTAAGGAGAATATATGATGCACGTGTGAATGGTATAAGAAGTAGGGGACGTCCGAGGAAGACATGGCACGATCAAGTGAATCAGATACTTGAGTCGGGCCATGTTAAGAGTCAGATAAATAGAAGAGTATGTATGAGACGATGTATGAATGTGAATGAGGCAAAGAGTGTGTGCCAAGACCGAGCTGTTTGGCGGTCTTTCCTCTCTGCCTACTCCTGCGGGGAAACGGCGTAATGGTTACTTAGTTAGGTAGAGCCTAAGAAGTCATAATAAAATGTACACCGCTCTTGAGGTGATTTATCACAAAAACGGTGCTATACAAGTCATCCATTATTATTATTATTATTAACGTGGTTTTATTTGACTGAGATTCGGTTATTCGAACTGAATGATTCTTTCTAAAGCTCTCGAAAAAAGCTGCGACAGATGTTTTGGGCGGGGTTTAGGGAAGGGGTAGGGGTTGGGGAGAGGGGTTTCCTTTTTATTTTACCTGCTACACTCAAAAGGATAGTCTGATAAAACAACAAAACTTCATACACATTCACAAATTGCTTAGGTACATGCATTTACATAGTAGGGAGATGTAGGGAAATAACAGGAATCAAATTAATGTAGTTATTATATTGCACGATGGTTTGTAGAGATTGAAAAGGGATGAAAAATAGCTTGAAATGGCTTTAGCCATGTTTGGTGACCATACATAAATATCCATGTACTTCCCCACCTTCCCCTACCCCATCTACTTGCCATCCTCTAAAACTATATCGATTTTTTTTTCTTCCTAATAAACAATATATCTACAGTGACCTCCCAGTCACTATAGATATATTGTCTGCCTGTATATTGTATATTGTCTGCCTGTATATAATCTAAATAAATAATAATATATATGTGCATTTTAACGCAGCATCACGTTCATTGATCAAATGCATTATACATAATATGGTATTCTCACTGTCTCCAAAATGGTTGGAAGCAGCTGGGACTCTTGCGCGGTATTCACAATTTTTTTTAAGTTAGTGTTCAACAGCATGACTACAACCTTCAATGTGGATCTCTTGAAGACCTAAGTTCGCTCCATGCGTTCCGCAAAAAGACCGTACACACGGCATCCCCAAAGATAATCAGGGTCTTATTACAGTGTGAAGTTAATGTTAAAATAATATCTGAAAAATTTCTCAGTTCAAAATAATTATTTTTGTGAAGACTGATGAAAAGGAAAAAACGGTTCCATAAAATGATATCCGTTAAACTGCATTTTTGGAAAAAACTTTTGGAAAATTGGAGCCCCCCCCCCCTTTTTTTTGAGATTAAATGAGATTTAGTGGGACCCTCCCTCCCCCTCAAGTGAGATTTTTTTCTTACTCTAGAAATAAATCTTTTTCATAAAAGCCATTTTTCAGCGGGCAAAATGGGACACTTCAAAAAAGTGAAACGATAGAATTTTTTTTAGTTATCTCTATATTAATACATACTCTTTTAAAGCTGACGTGAGATTTTTATTGACCCCTACCCCTCCCCTTCCGTACAATGAGATTTGGTGAGATTTTACCGGACCCCCCCCCAATTTTTTGCTCACGTAATTAATGTATGCCCTCTAACATAAAAGTAGAATAAGCCAAACAATTACCAGAAACTTGAGAATATGGCTTATTACAGTATATTGAAAAGAAGTTGAGATTTATGAATGGAAGGATTTTTTAAATAATTTTGTTATTAAAGCCCGTTTAAATTCAGTTAAATTGTGGAGATTATTACGAGCTGGTGGAAGTTTATTCCAAATGAGCTATGAATCGGGAGATCAAAGTAAACGGCCTGATTTGACCTAGAAAGTTCGATTAAACAATTAGTAACATCTAGATACAAAACACAAACCAAACATTACGTCAAAACATTTACACAAACAAAAAATTACGTCACCCCAAACAATTTAAATTGGCTGTTCAAAAGATTTGTAATACGGTTGAATGATGAGGAAAGAACAGACATTCGAAATATTCTAAACAATTAACAAATATATAGGGTACTGCAGGTTTGCAATTTAAATAACATGTTCCTGCTTTATTTATGTTCTCTTAACTGGATATTTAAGTTTTTTATTTTTATTTTTATTATTGGTTTTATTTTTATTTTTATAACGTATGTAAGCTTTTGATGGTAGTGTAACAAATAATAGAATCAAAATAAGAAGGTATGTAAATATTTATTATTTATATTTACTTTTTGTTTTTTTACACATATCTTTTTAACACATATCTCTTTTAATGCATATCTATATTAATACATATTTTTAATGCATGTCTCTTATAATTCATATCCTTTTTAAATATATATACTTATTATGTTATTTACCCGCCTCGGAACAGACTTTGTCTAGTGAGGCAGGTAAAAGAACAGAAAATTGACAAAAGATAAACGCCCGGGTTGCCGGCACTGAAACTGAAGATCTGTTGACCTTAGAGTAATATATCTATCTATCTCTTAAAATATATTATTTAAAATACCGTGGAGTAGTTGATGAACTGGAGAGAACTTAGTCGAGCTCAATGAGTCTAATAGTTCAAGTACTTTACATTATAAAAGGAATTATTTCATGTTTATTATAGGTAGATATTAGGTAGACTGGGCGGTGCAGGAAATTGCTTCATTCATCTTACCACAGGAGAGAGAAGTAGTAATTGTACCTAGGTTGTAACTTGTAACCAACCGGACTATCCTTCCTTTCTAACGAGTTACTGCCTATATAGTATATTGTTACTCTAAGGTTACTGCAGACTTCAGATTTGTGAGCGTGAGTCGTAAAGTAGGGGCTCCAGCGACCAAATGTTTTCAAATAACAAAAACATTGGGTCGGGGCCACAATGTTTTTTGTTTTCCATCGGCTACGGAATACAAAAACATTATGGCCCTGCCACAATGTTTCATGTTTGCACAAATATTTTGTTCAATTTATGTGGTAATATTGTCGCTGAAGATTACGAACTCAATACAAATATTATATTTGTTGGATTTGTAAAAACGAAAGTATTTACAAAAAATTGCCCCCTTCAAAATAAAACATTATCAATTTAATTAATGACGGCAATATTAGCAAAACTCTGAAACTGAAAAATCAGAAAAGGTCACATCTTTTTTGTCTTCATTAATAAATATTTTTTTAACTTAAAGAGTTAAACCTCAAATTGTAATATTTTAATTAATGAGACAATATTAGCGAATCGAAACTCATTTGAAAATCTGAAACAGAATAATCAGAAAAAGATACGGTCACATCTGGGACTCGAACCCAGGACCTTCGGATTTCCTGGGTTCGTCTATTATTTAAAACATTAATTTTTTATCTGCATTAATAAAAATATTACAATTTGAGGTTTTACTCATTATGTTTTTAAAAAAATACATTTATTTATAATTATAGAGACGATGAAAAATTTACCTTCCGAATGAACATCGTTTGTAACATTGAATGTTTACGACATATGAGAGAGAATTACACATTTCAAAGACAAGATGTCTTGGGTTCGAGTCCCAGTTAAGACCGTTACCGTATTATTATTCTGCGGCTTGTTCTTTTTCATATTTTCGTTTAGTTTTATTAGTAATATCTTCTTCAATGACTCAATTTAGTCTGTAATCATTTCTTTATGGTATTGATAATAAATTAAAAATAATTCAGGTACGGGACATACGTCATTCCTATGTCTACCTACGTTAAATTATCGTGAAAACAAGCTTACGTGTCCAAGCGGTTATTAATATTGTATCAGTTTCCAGTGAATTTGATGAAAAGGGAAAGCGTTAGACGGAAATTTGTTTTTTTTTAGAATGAAATGTGATCAGGTATAAGTATAATCACTAATCATTCTAATTACTTTCATTTCACTTTTCAGAGGAAATTAATACATTGCCACGATAATAGTTTCCTTTTTCTTTATTTTCCAACAACAAGTTATTTAACGTTTAATAATTTAAGTTAACGTTTATTGATTACATGTTATGTTAAGATATATTATGTTAAAGTGACGTTAACTTGGGTATTTTACCGGTACCTCCAGCTGCAGAATATTCATTACGAAAGTTTTAGGATCGATGAAAAATAATTATTTTTGAGAATGCAATATGAGATATCATGCTGTGCTGTCCGTCCACCCCAACAATGTGGGAATTCTTGGAAGAAATATCGATAAATGAAGAATTCATGCGATGCATTGAAGAATGCTATATATAATATGAATGTAAGTATATGTAGATATAATAGTAAATATTAAAAAAATATCTCTCACATCTCTGTTATCATTAGTTGGTTAGTTGATCTTATGCTTGCTCCAAGGAAACTTGAACTAAGCGAAATAATACTTTTCCCTGCATTCATACATCATATTCTGACTCTTGGCATGGCCCGACCCAAGTATCTGATTCACCTGCTCGTGTCAGGTCTTTCTCAGGCGTCCTCGACTTCTTCGAAAATTCAAATTTGCTTCATATAATCTGCTTTCGCTATTTTCTTCGCTAATCCACTCTACATTCTACATGCCCAAACCATCTGTTTGACGAGTGTCTCTTTTTTAATCTTAGTCATTACGCTTACATCATTCTTGTATTCTTTGCGGATCTCCACATTTCTCATACGAGCATACATAATTTAACCACACAAACGCCTAAGGGATTTCATTTCTACAGCATTCAGTATACTTTCATCCTTCCTCTGCCAGTTACATGCCTCACTGCCATATATCAGGGCACTAAATTGAATAAAGTTGTGTATTACAAAGTGTATTTTTCACGAATTTTCGCTTCCTTCGAACAAATAAAAAGTGTTTATAGTGATAGACTAAAACGGGCGTTATTGCGTTGTACCTGCAATAAAATAAAGTGTATATAATACATGCCATGTAACAACAAATTAATTGCTTTCTACAAAAACATTATTTATCACTTTTCTAAACATAACAGAAGATATTCTCAATGGTTTGGAAAACACAATACTGTATTCATCACCACATTAAATCACCTGTTGCAGGAAATAGGTAGGCTGCAGCAATCTGTGTAGATAATAAATTAGAAACGCTAAAGGATACAGGTATTGTAGGAGTGTAGTGTGTTACCTAAGTTACCTTGTCCAGTCCACAAAAGAGCGCATTACGAATAAGAGACAGGTTACATTAGAACCAGACAGGAAACTGGGGGAAGAATAACACGAGACGGAATAACACGGCTGAGGGGTTCAAAAAGGACAGGAAGCGGATATGTGGGAACCCACAGAAACGCTTATGGCCCACACCCACACTGCTTGTAGTTTGTACCCGGCTATCCGGGCACAGTCCCTAAATACCCGCAATACCCAAATTAGGAGGGAAGGATGTTACAAAAAAAATGTTTGGCAAAAATGTCTTCCGTTTATGATTTTAGAGCTTTGAAACTGTCAAAACCGATCATCGTCGTCTATAAATCAATGTTATTAAATTAATAGACACGTTAACAACAAAAATTACAAAACCATCGTTAATCCTGGTTAAAAGCTATTTTTTAAATAATATCGTTTTTTCTCCTGTTTATACACAGGATTATTTATACACATACCTACCCCCTTACTTATACCTACACGTATTTTACATTTTACCAAACATTTATGGTTATTAATCAGCTATGTAAATTTTTAAACACGTCTAATAGCAAGTCCCATAATAAAAAATAATAATAAACTACTTACATACAGGGTGTTAAGAGACGTAAAAAATATAAATGAAGTTTTGGTCTCCAGTGACCTTGTTAGATGTATTTTATGTTCAAATTGTATTCTTCACAAACTAAAGAAAAGAAATTCTTCCACATGTCATCACTGGTCACTCAGCCGAGTTAGCACCCAACCCCTCACTCCTATCCTTACTATCCAATTCACTACTGATTTTTTTATGATTTAAGTTGAAAAAAAAAACATACAACATGTACCAGAGACCAAAATTTAATTAACATTTTTTACTCCAAATTATTTCAGGAATCACTGGTTAGCGCCCTTGAGGTGATTTCTCACAAAAACGGCACTCTACAAATTATCCAATTATTATTATTATTTAACTAGGTCAAGCACGTTCCTTAACATCCTGTATATATTTGGTGACCAGACAACTCAGAATCATCCAACTTCAACACCTCCATTGCAAAAAGTCATTAAAAGTGTTATAAAATTTTGTTTAAATAGGTTACGTTTAGATAAGGTTATGGGGAATTTTTCAATATTTTTTTTTCATTACTTTTAATGTCTTCATCACAGGGGTGTTGAAATTGCATGAATCTGAGTCGTCCGGTCACCAAAAACATATAGGGTGTTAAAGGACGTGCTTGACTTACTTTAACCAGTGATTCCTGAAATAATTGGTAGTAAAAAATGTTAATTAAATTTTGGTCTCCGGTAACATTTATGTTTTTTTTCAACTTAAAACAGAAAAAATCAGTAGCGAATTGTATAGTAAGGATAGGAAATGAGGGGTTGGGTGGTTACTCGGCTGAGGGTGTTAAGTGTCCGATGACACCGTGTGGACTGTAAAACTAAATTATGTGGCGAAATTACGAGTGTATAAGATTGTGTTTTTAAATCGACAAGGGAGGAAGGAAACGATAGGAATGGCCCTTACCTTGATGATGAGGTGACAGCTCCCAGTTCTTTACGATCACTTTCCAATGATGATGACCCGATGGTCTTCACGACAATTATAATATATTTATATTATTGTTATTTGCGAAATGCTTGTACAAGCTTGGTCGAGTTTTTCAAGATAACAACTGAATGTTTTTATTCAAAACAAGGAAGTCCAAAAGTGTTCTTTTTTCAAGTGTTTTAAATCATCTTCTTTGCTTCTTGGGTAAGGGCCTTATTGTGAAAGGAAGGGAATCACAAGGAAGGAATATTTGGTAAGGAACATGGGTATAATGGATTAATGTCCTAAAGTTATTTCAACACTAAACATTCCGCCGGCCTTGAGAAAATGTGATAATTTTCTCAATAATTGTGCATCAACGACACGAAAGAAAAAGAAAGCAAAAAAGATAACGACAACAAACAAAATTAAATGGTAGAATTAATAACGAAATTAAAATTATAAACTAAGCAAAACAGATATTTAATCGATAGGTAGTCGATACAGTTTTACCACGGGACGTTTAAAAACACCCTGGTGAGTACATACGGAAACGATACGGATAATTCCATCAGTGCCGGGAAATAGTTCAACGACTCGTCCGACAGGCCATCGCATGGGGGCTGATTGCGAATCATCAATCATAACTAAGTCGTCAACTTTCAAATTAGGGTTTGTCGTAGCCCACTTGTTTCGTTGTTGAAGAGTGTGTAGATATTCTTTCCGCCAACGATTCCAAAAATGTTGAGACATTTGTTTCAATAGTTGCCAACGCGATAAACGATTCATTGGTACATCCACAAAATCTTCTTCAAGAACAGAAACGAGAGGAGCCCCAATCAAAAAATGGGCAGGAGTTAACGGGTCCATTTCAGATGGATCCGGCGATAGCGCTCCAATGGGTCGCGAATTTAAAATTGCTTCGACGCGAGTCAGAACTGTGGTTAGTTCTTCAAAGGTGAGGATTTGATCTCCCACAACCCTTTTCAAATGGTGTTTGGTTGACTTAATTCCAGCCTCCGACAATCCGTTGAAATGAGGTGCGGAGGGAGGATTAAAGTGCCAGGTAATCGAACGAGTGACAGTTGCATCCACAAGTTTGTCGTTGTTTTCGGGTGCATTTAAGAATTTCGACAGACCAGTATGATATCTATTGGTCCCAATAAAGTTGCTGCCGCAATCGCTGTAAAGGTTCTGACATACACCGCGACGAGAGATAAATCTATCTAATGCTGCGACAAATGCTTCAGTAGATAGATCTGAAACTAACTCTAGATGAACGGCTTTGGTCGATAAACAAACATAAAGACATAAATAAGCCTTATAAGTTTTGGCGCCGCGTCGTTTACTCTCGCGCACTAAAAAAGGACCTCCATAATCCGTTCCGACATTCAAAAATGGACGACCTTCTCGAAAGCGAGAAGCGGGTAAGTTACCCATCATGGGTGAACTTCCACGCGGGTTATTTTTAAAACAAACAATGCATTTGCTCAGAAGATGTCGAATTACGTTACGAGCCGAAATTATCCAATATTTTGATGATATTATGGATTGCAATGCACGCGGACCTGGATGTAAGTACATACGATGGTAATGGTCTATTATTAAAGTTGTCAAATGACATTGCTTCGGTAAAATAATAGGATGTCGAGCATTTTCCGAGACCTGTGCATAACGAATACGACCACCGACTCTTAAAATTCCATTTTCATCGATAAATGGAGCGAGTTTTTGAAGTTGTGTCGAACAAACATGATGCGAATGTATATTGTCTATATCTTGTTGGAAATAAATAGTTTGAACGAGCTTAATGCAACATGCCAAAGATAAATTATTTTCTTTTAAAGAGAGTGGGGAAAATACGTTGAAAGTGCCCATTGATTTCGAACGTAATTTATTAATAAATCGACGACACCAAGATATAACACGTAATAATTTCGATAATGAAGAAAATTTCAGTAGAAACTCTTGGTCACAAGTTGACACATTCGTTACGAATGAGATCAAGTTTTTCGATTTGTATTCTGGTAGTTGTTCTGCGGGAATAGTTTGAGGTTTAACTAGTAACCATTCTTCCAAAGGTGATGATAGAAAGTTAGGTCCGTACCACCATAACGATGCGTCAGCGATTTCATTTGGAAAAACTCCTCGTGATCCCAAGTCAGCGGGATTTTCTTGCGAGGAAATATGATACCAATGTTCAAACGGTATATTTTGAGTTATAGCTTCGACACGATTTGCTATAAAAGTTTGTAAAAGAAACGAAGGTGTCTTCAACCATGCCAATACAATGGTTGAATCCGTGAAAGCGATGATTCTTTCTATTTGAAGTCTATCTTTGTATATTTCTTTACAATAAGTCAACAAATTTGCCAATAAAACTGCTCCAAGCAACTCCAATCGTGGGATTGATGTCACTTTGATGGGTGCAACCCTTGACTTAGCCAACAAAATATGGCTCGATATTTCTTTGTTGTTAATTACAACTAAATATACAATTCCACAATATCCTCTTTCAGAGGCATCTGAAAATCCAACAAGTATACAACGACTTTGTGGACATGTTTTAACATAGCGATCAATTCTTAGATTGGCGAGGGATGGAAGTTCTGTTATGTATTTCTTCCATTTCAAATTCATTTCTGAAGGAATTTCATCATCCCAACCAATTTGGATTTTCCACAAGTTTTGCATGAAACATTTAGCAATAAAAACGACAGGATTAATAAAACCTAGTGGATCATATAAACGCGCAATTGTGGATAAAATTGTGCGTTTGGTACAGTGGCCATTAACAACATTATTAATTTTATATGTAAATGTATCAAGCGAAGGGATCCATTGAATTCCTAATATATTAATATTTTTCTTATCAGCATCCAATTCAAAACTTAAGGGTACTTCCAGGTAACTGACAGGAATGTCTTTTAGTACTTCAGGACAATTACTAGACCATTTTCGTAGTTCAAAACCACCTTTTTGAAGTAATGCAATTAATTCCACTATACAATGTCGAGCGCTTTCCAAAGTTTGCGCACCACTGATAATGTCATCAACATAGGTATTGTCAATTAATGTGCTAGCAGCCTCTGGGTAATTCAATTTTTCAGCATTTGCTAGTTCATGGAGTGTACGGATAGCGAGGAACGGTGCAGATGAAGTGCCATATGTAACTGTCTGAAGTTCGAATTCCTTTAAAGGATGACTAGGCGATTCTCGCCACAAAATACGTTGGAAACGGCGAGAGTTCTTATCCATGAGTATTTGTCGATACATTTGACGTATGTCAGCGGTAAAAACGATTTTGATATTCGAAAATTACACATCAATTCGACGATGTCCTTTTGTAATTTGGGACCGACCAAAAGAATGTCGTTCAATGACATACCCGATGACGTTTTAGCACTTGCATCAAAAACAACCCTTAAGCGAGTGGTAGAACTCGTCTCCTTTATTATTCCATGATGAGGTATGAAGTAATTACCAACAATTGGCGATTGAGATGGTATTTCCATCATGTGTCCTAACGATAAGTATTCTCTCATGAACGAAATATATTGGGATTTGAAATCAGGATTTCGATCCAGTCTCCTTTCTAAATGCGTAAGACGTGACAATGCTGTGTCATATGATTTTCCCAATTTCTCCGGGGTTCCCTTAAATGGTAAAGATACAACGTACCTCCCATCTTTGTTACGGTAGGTATTTTCAACATATAATTGTTCACAAAGAAGTTCATCAGGCGATTGAATTTTCTTCAAAAGAGGAACGTTTTCGATTTCCCAGAAACATTTAAGTTTTTCATCTATTGATTCCTCCATTGAAGTGAAAAATGAGTTAATAGAATGATTTGATGGTTTGACACTTCCCATCAAAACCCAACCTAATTTGGTTTCAATGGCTACAGGTTCATTTTGATTGCCAATTAATTTACCTGAGCACAATAGCGACGCAAAGATATCACTTCCGAATAGGATATCAATTTCTGAAGGTAAGTAGAATGTAGGATCTCCCAACTGGAGTCCTGCGATGTGTGACCACTCATGCTCGACGATACGAGATGATGGCATATTTGAACAAATGTTATTCAAAATAAGGAAATCTGTCGTAATACCAGATTCCTTCGAGGCGACGGGACGAAATTGTGTTTTTATTAATCCGTTGGAATTAATTGTAGGAATGTTGCCAATACCTAGCACTGCAAGTGACTGCTTCTTTTGACGAGGCAAACCTAAGCGTTTGACGCAATTCTCCGAAATGAAATTAGCCTGGCTGGCGCTATCGAGCAAAACTCTAGCCTTTTTGAAAACGCCATTTTTGTCCAATATTTCAACATAGGCTGTAGATAATAACACCGATGTGTTAGTTTTATTGTACACCGTTGTCAAAGCAATTGGTTCCGACGAATTTTCTTGAGGTTCTGGATTTTCCAACATTTTCTTTGGAAAATGCAACAGGGTATGATGTCTTGCTTGACAATGCTTGCAAGAAAAGCGAGATTGACAATTTTTCGCATTATGTCTCCCTTGGACCAAACAATTAAGGCATAGATTATGTTCTTTTACGAATGAGTATCTATCCTTTGCAGAAAGGTTTAAAAATTTGTCACATTTATGAAGAGCATGTGGCGATTTGCAAGCAAGACACTTGATTTCAATATTCGATACAAACGAATTAACATTACTATTATTGCTCGAACGACTTTTAAAATTATAGGCCTTTGATGGAACTTTATTAACATTTTCCTTTTGTGTCATATGTTCCGGAATAATACCTGACGCCATTTCCTTAGCTAAGCATTGTCCCTCCAAAAACTGCAATAGTAGATCGAATGAAGGAATTTTTTCCGACTTATGTTGTAACTCAAAATCAATACGCAATTCTTTTGGTAATTTGCGTAGAACAATATGTAATAATATGAAACTCCATTCACGTACTGGAAAATTTAAAACTTCCAAAGCGGCAATGTTTTCTTTCAGCATTGAAATAAATCGCCTCAAATTGTCATGAGCCTTTACGGGCTGGGACGACAAAATTACCTCCACGTGTATATCCGCCATTAGGCGTACATTATCATACCTCGTCTTTAGAATATGATAAGCAATAAAGTAATTTCCTTCCGAGATCGGCAAATGCTTCACGCAAATTAGTGCCTCACCAGTGAGACTACTTAATAAATATTGCATTTTTTGAACGGAATTTAATGAATTATTTGAATGAATTAACGAGTCAAAAGTGTTAATAAAATTCATCCATTCTGTTGAAATTCCAGAAAAGACTATCAAATTCAACTTAGGTAACGAAACATTAGTCAAATTATAGTTCATTGTTTTATTGTCGATTGCAACTGTTGATTTTTCAGGAAACAGTTGGTTAAAATATGATTGTATTTCGTAATACATATTTTGTATCTCCGAATATTTCGATTGTAATACCGTTACATCAGCCTCATCCTTTTTTGTAGCTTCCAGAGATATATGAGCCTGAATAAAGTTTTCTCGTACAATTACGAGATCTGTGTAACGTATTTTGAAAGCATCTTTGTCAGATAAATTCGTTGTTTGAATTGCTTTCAAAGCAGACGCACGAATACTCTCCATATCCAGCACTGACAATCTATATTTAATTGAATTGGATGCCATTTTTGAATATTTAAAACCAAAAAATATTCAAACCAAACAAAAAACAATAACAAAACTGCGTAAAAACTAACTGTCACTTTTTACAGCACCTTGACAACGAAATCATAAACGAAATGTAAACATAAACTTTACTGCGTCTCTATGGAAGCAGAGCTCTACGTTACCATCAGTTACCATTAACAGGGCTCTACGTTACCGACGATTGGTTTATTTATGGTTACCATTAACAGGGCTCTACGTTACCGACGATTGGTTTATTTATAATTAACAGGGCTCTACGTTACCGACGCGACGCGTGTAACCGCTCTCAAACTGATGCCTACTTATCGAATGCTACCGAAATTACAAACAAATCATTTCAATATGATTACCTAATTAATTATTAATCTTTATGCGTAATAATGAATTATTGTTGAAATAGCTTTACGACAGGAATGGAATTAAAGGGATGCGAGTTTAAAAACACAATCATTTGAATTGAAACGATATTCAATTTGGCGAATTTTTTGCTAAAAAACAACAATATGTAATTTAGCGGGAATGTGATTTATATCCGGCTACAAGGATCAAAATGTTAAGTGTCCGATGACACCGTGTGGACTGTAAAACTAAATTATGTGGCGAAATTACGAGTGTATAAGATTGTGTTTTTAAATCGACAAGGGAGGAAGGAAACGATAGGAATGGCCCTTACCTTGATGATGAGGTGACAGCTCCCAGTTCTTTACGATCACTTTCCAATGATGATGACCCGATGGTCTTCACGACAATTATAATATATTTATATTATTGTTATTTGCGAAATGCTTGTACAAGCTTGGTCGAGTTTTTCAAGATAACAACTGAATGTTTTTATTCAAAACAAGGAAGTCCAAAAGTGTTCTTTTTTCAAGTGTTTTAAATCATCTTCTTTGCTTCTTGGGTAAGGGCCTTATTGTGAAAGGAAGGGAATCACAAGGAAGGAATATTTGGTAAGGAACATGGGTATAATGGATTAATGTCCTAAAGTTATTTCAACACTAAACAGAGGGAGTTGTTTATTATTTGTATTCGTCACTATTGTAAATGTCTGGATTTGTCTCTTCCACCTTTTACATCGGGATGTACACATCCCACATAGAGCTAGATATATATAATAGCAGAACTGGCATAATGCTCTTTCTACTCACTGCAGAATCGAGGACTAGTAATTCTCGGAAGGGTTCGGAACGCGGGATATTTTGAACGTTACAAACCCCCTATGGACATATTATGTCATACAATTAAACAAATTCAAAATGTTGTTACTAAAGCACTTCAGTTATGTACTATGAATACTGTATATTTTACTAGCCATATGTAAAAGCCCCTAAAAATGGCATTAATAATAATAATAACATACAAGGATTTGGAGTGTCTAGGTAGTATTATAGATATGAATTAAGAGTGACCGGACATGAAAAGTCATTAAAAGTGATGAATAGAAATAAATTAATAATTAAACATATGTTCTTGGGGAATTGTTTCATACTGAATAAGTAAAAACTATATATTAACAAATAGAGAAATCTAGAGCAGTTTAAAATACATTTATCATTGCCTCGATATCCTGTATGTATGATAAAACAGCGAATAACCAAATTTGAAATGAGGATAAGTATTTGAAATGAGGATAAGTATTTGAAATGAGGATAAGTATTTGAAATGAGGATAAGTATTTGAAATGAGGATAAGTATTTGAAATGAGGATAAGTATTTGAAATCAGGATAAGTATTTGAAATGAGGATAAGTATTTGAAATGAGGATAAGTATTTGAAATGAGGATAAGTATTTGAAATGAGGATAAGTATTTGAAATGAGGATAAGTATTTGAAATGAGGATAAGTATTTGAAATGAGGATAAGTATTTGAAATGAGGATAAGTATTTGAAATGAGGATAAGTATGTGAAATGAGGATAAGTATGTGAAATGAGGATAAGTATTTGAAAAAATGCAAGGTAGATGAAAGCGTCATTAACGACGTTTTGAAAGGATTCGCGGAAAAAGAAGTCGGGGAAGTCCCAGGAAGATAGTCAGTTCCTATGTATGGCACGATCTAGTTAATCAAATACGAGATTAGCGTCACGTAAAGACTCGGAATAACGTAGGAGAATGTATTGATGCAGTGATGAGCAACCAATAAAATATTTCAAAAATTGCGGAAAATAATATTCAACGGTTTCTGTTGTTTTGCAAAAGGGTTTGATGGAAAAATTTAGTTTTTAAATTCATTCTTTTTTAATTCAAAACTTTCTTCAAAGTTTTGAATCAGCAGCCGCAAGAAATAAAAAGATTTTTCGGTTCCATGACAACTCAACAAAGCGGTATTTCGACACCCCTTTGAATCCATAAATTTTCAAAGGAGTGATGATGCCTTTTTGAGTTTTCCGGTCACCGATTTTTCAATCATGAAGACAAATTTCTTGATTCGACCTTAAAAATGTAAATAAATCACCTTCGCAGCGTAGCGCCTTAACTTTGAAACCGACCTTTCCCGCATTTTAAATACTTCCGTTTCATAAACTACCAAAAGTTTTCTTGACTAAATTTTGTTTAATAAATGACAAAAATCAAAAGTTGCCCAAAATTACTTGAAGGCATTTTTTTTAATATATATTCCTTTAATGATAAAAATAGACAGCATTTTTTGGTTTGGCTATAAAGATATAAAAATTTTGCCTGCGGCACTTGGTATTTTGCTTTCTGTGATAGTTTTATAGAAAAATTACTGTTTTCGAAAATACAAATATAGTTTGCGACACCATGCACCGACTGCAAATGTAACCATGCCAAGCTGTGGGAACCCTATCCCCAGCAGCCTGGGAGCAAATTGAAAATTTGAAATTATTGGTTTATTTGGTTTTTTTTTTAAATTTATTTATTTGCTCTTTTATACGCCCATGGGGCTTTTCCATTAAGTATTTAAAATGGTTAGAATTCGTAATGTACAATGGTTGCGCATGGATATAATTGAAAAAAAAATGGTAATCTAAGATTTTAGGTATGTGAATACTACTTGAGAGTCCAAACGGGACTATTAGTTAGTTAGTTATTTATTAAGTTTAAAAATATATATACATATTTCGCTTTGCTAACTTAAATATATGTTGAGAAAATAATCTTAATAATTATGGTTTCTACCTAAGTAACAAGTACATTTTGGTTTTGGAACAAACTGTTTTTTCGTAAATATTATTTACGGTTGTCAGGCTATCAGAAAGAAGATTATATATAGATTTATATAGTCTCCTCCTTGATTGATTTATATACCTAATACTCCTATGTCTGCACACTGTACACCCTCATGGCCTCTCTTTCTTTTGCCACACTCTGTCTTTGCTGAATTTGTGTATAATTTATTATGTTGTCTTGAGTGGTGTTCATGTACTTCTGATGTATTCATAAATGTAGTATTTGGGTGAATAAAGCCATTTTGGATTTTGTAGATTAGTAGGCATGTGTTGTATTCTTACAGTTTTCTGATTTTCAGTAAGTTCGTTTTATGGTATGTATAATAAGTATACTCTTTTGGTGGGGTTATCTGGTATATAGATAAAAGGTTTTTTATAACTTTATTCTGTATTATTTGAATTTCGTTTAAGTATGTGATGTTTGTGTTTCCCCCTATTTCTATGAGATAATTTAGGTAGGATTGCAACAAACTAAAGAATAATCCTTTGTATGGCATTCTTAACTGAAAAATTGGCGTTTTGTGCGAAATTTTGCAGGAAATTCCTAATTTTTACCCGAGAATCACGAAGTTTGCCATTTTCTGGTACTTTAAAATAAAAATGTACCATAAAAATATATAAATTTGTTTAAGACAACTTTAAAGTTTAATTAAACTCTACCGGTTTCGGAAGAACCCTTCTTTCGGCTTATTACGAACATGTAAAAATGTACCTTTTATAATACCTGCTTCTTCATTTCTTTGTCTATGGTTTTTTGACATAAAATGTACCTACTGTCATTCATTTTTGGAGTAATAAAAAAACAGCGCTCCGCCATTTGTTTCTGCAAAATATCAAAAATTTTACATTTCATCATCTTTGTTGCATAGGGGGCTTACATTAATTACGTGAGCAGTTTAGTACATATTTTGTATTGGGTTAAAATCTATTTTTTGTAAGTCATGCATATCTGCACATTGTGCCATATGAAACAATTTGAACCAAACCTATGACCATTTATAATAATAATAATAATTGGATGACTTGTATAGCGCCGTTTTTGTGAAAAATCACCTCAAGGGCGCTGTACAAATTTCAATAATTTCTACAATCTTACTCTAACTACACACTAGACAAATATAAAAAACCTATGGCTAAAATAATGGATGCAAATCCACCGGTTCTTTGATTAGCGATACAAAACTATATGTACAATGCATCTGAACAACCAGCGCGGTGCTGCCTAAAAAAAATATATCATATAAAATATATATTTTCATAGTTACATGAGTTATACTGATATTTTTATTATTCCAAACTATATGAAAGGACATACAGAGAGTCACGAGGAATGGTAATCCTTACGGAGCGTCCGGTCTTCTAGGAACAGCGCACTATTAGCAGGAGTCACCGGCATAGTAATCCTGTCGTGACACGTGGTATCTACCCATCGATACTGGTACCTTCTCCTGCTGCTCCTATGGCCAGTAGCCAATAGTCAGTAGTCTGTCATAGGCTGGTCACATACAACCGGTACCGAGAAAACATCCACAGGTGTGGAATGATTTACGACCCCCAATCAACCCAATGAATTTGATATGTACACGGAGAAAAATTTATTCTAAAATTCGATCATTTTATTCGTAAAACGGTTAAAAACGGGACTGAAGTTCTTACGAACAAATTAACAGGGTTTTTTATTGTTTATTGGCGGGAACATGTAAGAATAATTTGTTGGTATAAGTACGTAATTTCGTACGTATACCAACAAATTATTCTTACATTTTCCCGCCAATAAACATTGAAACACTGTTAATTGTTCGTAAGAACTTCAGTCCCGTTTTTAACCGTTTTTACTATTAAAATGATCGTTTTTTTCGAATAACATTTTTCTCCGTGTGGGGCTATTAGTGCAAAGCAATTGTTTGGTTTTTTTAAGAAACCCTGCGACTCATTGCAGAAACTGGCGTTACGTTTGAACGATTTTCCAGCATCTGTATTTCCTCCCTATTACAATATCTCTTCAAGACCCATTTTCACTGTTCACTTCTTCCTCTCCTCAAAATGACCTTCCACACTGCATCCCAAAGAAAAAAAATCTTCCTGTGTGACGTAAATGTAAAAAAAACGATCATAATTTTGTAACTGCATAAATAAGTTTCTCTAGTCTTGGCCTGTAACCTGTAATGTGACTTCAGCCGTTATAAAACAACAGTTTTTTCCGTCCTAGATGATATTATAAACAATATTGGCATCAATCATAGACAATCGAGTATCGGACGCACCTTGCGGCGGAGTGGTGCTGGGTGGGGCGATGGGGAGAGGAAGGAGGAGGGAGGCCTCGACACTACACGACCGACATCCGCCCACCAAACAATGCGTGCATATTAATCACCGGCCATTAGTATGCAGCTCCTATTTCGTCATTTACAAAGTGGGCAAGTATCAGGTACTTAGTAGCTACCTAGTAGATGAGAAACTCTCTGGTCCCTTGAAGTTAGGTGTCGGTGTCACCTTGGGTTTCTATGAAGTTATTGGTGTTATTTTATCAGAGTATCAGCTTATACGCATCATCAACCCATGATCAAGTCATTATACTCGTAATTACTCACCGATGTTATCTTGTTTGCTTGATCGTGTTGAATTCCGGAGAAATTAAACAAGCATGGTAGAATTTTCTATTATAAATATATAATTAATTCGTCATTGCCTTCGTTAGATCACAACCTGTTAGTAGGTAGGTAAATGGTACGTACCAAACTACTTATTAATTTAATTTAACAGATTAGATAAAGAATTAGGTAGAGGTATGATTATCACAAAATACAAAATAGTTGCAGAACAGTCGATGAGGCACTTTTTCGATTCACATTGAACTAAAACTGCGTCTCCAGCAACAATATTACCACAAACATTGAACCAAATGTTTGTGCTAACATGAAACATTGGGGCATGGCTACAGGATTTTTGTTTTCCGTGGCCGATAGAAAATAAAAAAAATGTTGTGGTCCCGATCCAATTTTTTTAGTTTTCGTTTTACTTGCTGACGTTGACCATTACTATTACCTCTCGTGTTATTACCTCTACTCAGACCTCGAGATACACCTCGTCCGCCTCTAAAACTTCGTGGTCCGCTGGAATTGAACGCTTGAGTTTCATTTCGCCGTCTCTCTTTTCTGGAATTCCACTATTAAGATAATAGACTTCGCTTTTCGGCCCATACAAAAAGGACGCGCGGGAAAAAATACTTTTCTACAACGAAAATTGCACAAAATGAATAAAAAATTTTATACTGCCTTCTAGAGGATAAAAACTATGTCTGTATGTTTTCGAATTTTCGATGCGTTTCGTATTAGCGTAAACATTCACTGTCAAACATGTACGATTTATCAAAAAATATTATTTAAGGAAAAAGTGCTGCTAACTCAACTCTCATAAAGAATTATAAAATTATAAAAAGCTACCGACGTAGCTTCTTCTTTATAAAAAATATATTTTTTTTTAAATTTCAATTTCGTGAAAGTTTCGGTGTAGAAAAGTGTATTCTCCATAAACCCCTTTTCGAGCGATTTATGTAGGTAAATTTGAGCGTTGTCTCATTCGCCCATTTCGCATTCGCATGTATTGTAAGTGAGCGTGAGCTTATTTGAGCGGGACAGAATGACAGACCCGGGTGTTCCGCGTGTGGTTCAAAGTCTAGCCTCTTAACTTTGATTTGACAAATTCCACCATTCTGTCCTTTTCTGGTAATGCATCAATTAAATCCATCATACGTGAGAGACTTTCTGGTAACGCAAGCTGCAGATAATTTACTTAGTCCTCCTCTGTTATTACTTTTCCTGCATTTTTTAATTCATTTACACACTTTTCAAACTGATTGAAAAACACCAATGGATCGTCACCTCTGAATTTCAAGTCCAACAACCTTCTTTTCTTCAACAACTTAATTGTACTGTTCTATAAATATATTTTGAATATTAAATATATTATTCTCTTAATATATTTTGTCCCTGAATACCTGTCAAGATTTCGGTGACATATTTATGTACAGTAAGAAAATGACAATCAAAGTGAGAGTGGTCCATGATTAGTCGCGGGCAATCATAATCTTGTTTATCCTTACTACTGGAACGCCATTATCACCATATTTGTCTCCGTCCTGTCTCTAACCATTCGCCTCGAATCGATCAAAAAACCCCCTAAGGACTTTTTTTAATTTCAAACTAAACCTAAAAAATACAAATAGTAATACCTACCACAAATCTACTCCAAATTATTGATAAATTTCCCGCTTGTTTATGGCGTGTTTCCAGACACCGTGTAGGTTGAAATAACTTTCCGAGAACAATATTTTTCCACTATTTTTCATGAACAGTGACTGTACAATTGTACAACTTGTTTTATACAAGTAGAATTTCAAAAGGGTGTTGAAATTGTCAAAAGTTTTCACACTTACAAAAAAAACTATTTTATCTTGAGCGTAAACTTTTTTAAGAATTTATTCTCATTGATGAAAGCGAAAACATGTTTTTTTTCTGTCATTGGCTATTCTCATGAAAAAGCTTTCTAAGAAACAAATTCCTAGATTGATGAAAATGCGATCTCCTGGTTCTACAAATATAAGTAATACATACTGACATGTCCAGATTTTTTTTATTTAATTATAATTATTTGGGGATTTCTTGTGTCTTCTGTGTTATACCCAGTAACAGGAAATTGCTGAACGGTGTCAAAACCTACCTTTTTATGCTTCATACCCTTAAATTAAATATTCCTATCTGACAGTATCTTGTATTGCCTATTTAATCACACTCGTCTTATTGGCTTAACATTATTTGAAGCCTTACAATCAATTTGTCTCTTACCGAGGGACGAATCACATTTAGTATTTTTTTTTGTTTTCCCAAACACGTTAAAGAAAATATTATATATTATTGTTAAAATATATACCAGGATTAAAAATTTGCATTTTCAATAACATGTGTTCCCAATTATGTCACCTGCGTGCTAACCGTATTTAAATGTCTCTAAGTAAACAGTTTTAATCTCAAGTGACCTCCCAGGTAAGTAGGGTCATGTAGACTTCTAGTTGTATTTTATATAAAACAATATATTATGTACGTTTTTACGCAGCATCGCGTTCAATGGTCAAATGCGTAGTGCATATAGTTTTTATCAGTGATCGATCAACCAGTGGAAGCAATTTTTTAGCCTTATGTTGTCATGATGGTTTGTCTAATCGATAAAAGTAAGATTCTAGAAAAATATTATACATTTGTAAAAAAAAATTAAAAAAAGCGCTATAAACAAGTCATCCAAATATTATTATTATTTTTTTACATTAAGTCCACACAGGAGGCCCCACAGGAGGAGGAGGATTATTATTAAAAGAATTAAAAGAAGAAGAAGCGCCCTTAAGCGGATACCCGGCGGTGATTTTTCCATACAAACGTATTCCCTATTTATCTCTCTGGATTTTAACTCTAGAGAAAATATTGTTTTTACATAAAATAGATATCAAATATCAACTACTAGCTTGTCGGAACTTTTTGTTTTTTTTGATAAGTTACTTTTTATAGAAGTTATGACCTTCCAAAAATCAATAAAATTGACTGGTATAAACGCCGTCAAAAGACGTTCAGTATACAAACTAGACAATGTTTAAAAAAAAAAAACGCACAGACATAAAATAGTTTTTCTTATGTAGTTGGTAAAAAAAATGGAAAATCAGTCCACTTTTGGAGGAGAAAAGTAAGGAATACAAAACCTCGATTTTAGTTAGGTATTAGTAGCCAGAGGTGCATTGTCCCTTTCGCTCAATATCCGGTGGAGTAAGAGCAACAATGACAGCAACAATTTAGTAAAATCTATTTTGCAAATTTCTTTACCACCCGGGTATCATCTTAAGGTGATTTCTCACAAAAACGGTGGTCAACAAATTATCCAATTTATTATTATTAATTCAATTCAATCAGACCACCAAGTCCGTCTCTACTTAATAGTGTCTAATAAGATTTTTTTTTAAACGTATTAAACCGTCTTCGTTTTTAAGTAGGTAAGCACCTAAACCTCTATAGGCGATATTGTTTTTATTGTTTATTGTTTCTTCTTCACATTTTAGTTTTCAGTTTACATTTTTATATTTTCAACTACTTTACGTTTAATAGCTTGTACCTACCTATCCAAGAAAATAAATAATATTAAAGTTTTACGAGATGCGAAATGGCTCTGCTTAGCTCTTGGATTGCTCCCAAAAGATAACATATTGTCCGTTGGGCGATGGAAGTCATGTTTACGATGATCGCCATCTTATTATCGTTTTTTATTATTATTATTATTATAGAACAGGAAGCCGGAAGATCAACGTCAAACAGAGTTTCCTCCGAGAGCGGGTGTTTGTGCCAAAAAATATTTTCTATCGAAAACAGCTGCCCGAGTACGAACTTTATTTGTTTATTTAGTGTAGTGGCTACTATTTATAATTAGAGAGTCCTGACAGGAGATATTATCCAAGAAATTTGTCGAATCAATTCATTATAAAATTATCGAAACAGTAGCTTTAAATAATTAAAGAAATTAAAAATAGCACAGCTAATTTCGTTGTTTGTTTTTGGGGTGTTATGCCGTGTTGCGCTACCTCCTTCTTTAGCCGACGTTTCGGACAGCGTTGCAGTGTCCACACGGAGAAAAATGTTATTCTAAAATACGATCATTTTATTCGTAAAAACGGTTAAAAACGGGACTGAAGTTCTTACGAACAAATTAACAGTGTTTTAATGTTTATTGGCGGGAAAATGTAAGAATAATTTGTTGGTATACGTACGAAATTATGTATACTAACAAATTATTCTTACATGTTCCCGTTTTGTTCGTAAGAACTTCAGTCCCGTTTTTAACCGTTTTTACGAATAAAATTATCGTATTTTAAAATTACATTTTTCTCCGTGCATCATCGGGGCAGATCCGACGATGTGCCGATCGTCGGATCTGCCGGATTTGCCCTGATGATGGACACTGCAACGCTGTCCGAAACGTCGGCTAAAGAAGGAGGTGGCGCAACACGGCATAACACCCCAAAAACAAACGTATCTAGCTCAGCTATGTTTCTAGATTTTTCTCTGCAAGGCATTTTGATAGTTTTCTTTAAAAATAGATCAGGAGTTCTGGCACTGTGAAATCGATAACTTCCGTGTTTTTTTATCGATGTCCCTAGCACGGGTTCACCGTTGACAGCCGTACCTATATCGTTAGAGAATAAATAAGAAATCCGTATACGCTGACAACACTGAAGATATTTTCTATGAATTGACGCTGAAATGTCAGACACCAAGCAATTACGTAAAAATGTTAATAAGTTGGCAATGTTGAATTGAAATACTAACCTAAATATGCATTGACATTCCGCATTTACTTTTTGACAATAAACGGGAGTTATTTAGTTAATGAGGAATTTATTCATATTTCAACTATTTTCGTTTCCCAAAGATAGATTGGAATAAATTGACTGCATCTTAAATGCATTAATATAATTCGCTACGTTTGGTGACTTAGCAGGGGTGCCCGGGGTCATGGGGTGAGGTTTGTCTCCAACAGACGTTAGAGTAATAATATAGATTATCAAATTTAATTCCACACGGAGAAAAATGTTATTTGAAAAAAACGATCATTTTAATAGAAAAAACGATAATTTTAATAGTAAAAACGGTTAAAAACGGGACTGAAGTTTTTACGAACAAATTAACAGGGTTTCAATGTTTATTGGCGGGAACATGTAAGAATAATTTGTTGGTATACGTAATTTCGTACATATTTTACCGCCAATAAACATTGAAACACTGTTAATTTGTTCGTAAGAACTTCAATCCCGTTTTTAACCGTTTTTACTATTAAAATTACCGTTTTTTCAAATAACATTTTTCTCCGTGCACAGGAAAAATAATAATATGATAATTTCAAAAGTATTATAGATGGAGCCACTTTCATTTGCATATCGCACGTTGAGCGAGTGATAAGTGTGAATATCATGGCAGTAGCTCCGTTAAAAAGTTCACATACACGGAAGGGTCAGAACGGTTACCATACAGTTTGGCGTCAGAGATTTACTCGGAGTCGGGTTCTTAAATTTCAACCGTACAGGCATTTGGGTAATAATAACGTCAGATATTATCCTTATAACAATTAAATAGCATGCATTTTTATTTGATGCTTAGTGTGTGGATCGCATATACGACTTCTTTCTTTTCTAGGAGCTTCTTAATTTCAATACGATCATTAAATAAGCCAGTAATTTTGCGTACCTAACAAACGACATAATTCAAAAATATGTGTATATCGATAGTAAACATTAACTTATCTGATACTATGGAGGCCGGGCTAAAAGTTATCAACCGTCGGAATATCTCGTACCAATTTTAAATCTTACTAATATTATAATAGCGAATGTTTGTATGGATGTATGTGTGTTTGTAACTCTTTCACGCAAAAACTACTGAATGGATTTTAATGAAACTTTACAATAATATAGTTCATACATCAGAATAACATATAGGCGATAATTTATAGAGCTAGCTATATTCCATAAATTAAAAATAATAATTATCTACTGTTTAATATAAAATGTCAATATTTGAGAATGACATTTTGCAATGATTGTTAAATCAAAATTCTATTTTAGAAAATATTTAAATTAGTGAATTCATTTGAAATACTCGCCTAATACTTTGAATCGAATCAAGAATTATAGATATTTTAAATAAATAGGTTAAGAGTTTTGTTGTATTCATAGATGGGACCTAGGAAAAGAAAATAGGCTACTCGCAGTACTAATCCTGCGCAGACGAAGTCGCGGGCAGAAGCTAGTATTATATAATACCATAGATGGTGGATTTGGTCACTATCGGATTGATACGATAATTATTGATCGTCCATGGTACGCAGTTTGGGGAAAATGCGCATTATTTTTAGGGCAATTGCGCTAATTCAAAAATCTTCATTTAATCTTCAAAATAATTGAAGTGCCAATCTGTCTGTCGGTCTGCACTAGTTGCAAACAAACGTGACACAATTTCTAAAATAAGCGTTAAAATACTAAATTTAGCATGCGTCCGAGATAATAATAACAGGTGAGCCATTGAAACAAATTTAAGAAAACATGATTTATTGATTGTCTTCTGTTTTTTGAAATTGTAACGTTTTATTGGCTCACCTGTTATAATCTATATTGATCAAAATTAACTGGTGACTTATTACAAAAAATACAAAAATACTCTATCAAAAAATAGTTTTTTTTTACAACAGATCCACACAAAAGGTCCTGAGGAAAATAACTACTATCAGGACCTATGTCATCGTAGGGAATGCTGTGTTGAGAGTCTTTTTAAGAAAATGATGGAGAGGGGTGGGTAGGATTCTGGTGGTCAGTGTGTACAGGAGTGACGGACATATGGGGCGTGTTATAACAAAGGCGGCAATCTCCAATTCGTTCCATTTTGAGTAAAATGAAATAAATGTAATTTTTTGGTATTTTCCCCATACATTAACTATACAGTAATACAGTTATATACAAAAGTGTATTTTATAGTACTGTATAGCTTTAACTGTAGAGTTAAAGTATGGGGAAAATACAAAAAAAAAACATTTATTTCATAATACTCAAAATGAAACGAAGTAGAGATTGCCGCCTTTGTTATAAACCACCTCATATGAATCAATCCCACCAATTGCGGGTCGGCCGGAGAGATCAAAAGACCTCCCTCAACAAGTATCTCTTAATCCGCCACGCAGCAGGTGGACAGATCCATCGACCCCCAAGACCCGGACAAGCCTCACCCCATGAAACCGGGCACCACTGCTAAGTCACTAAACGTAGCAAAACACCTGGGGTGACTTATGGTAGGATGTTGGTTATCCAATAAATGGTTCCCAACGGCAGTACCCATACCATCCTCCCAAACGGCAGTACTCATTTATCCTCCTGTTTATAAGTATTGTGTGTATTTTTGTCGGTGTAAATTTAACACCTGTAGTGTGATTTCAACAAAACTGATATACAATGTTTTAGCATCGTCAAGAAAATTTATGGTAATTAGAGAAAGGGTGCAGCTAGGTACCCAAATATTTTCAAAAGCTTCACCTGTCCAGGAAATATTATCTACTCAATACTATGTGAAAGCTCTGAAAAGTTCAGGACAAGCCAAATTCAGAGACACAAAGCTCCCACAGGACAATTCAAAGTTCCGAATCTTAAAGCTCTGCAAGGATAACTCAAACCCGAGAACCCCGAAGCTCTGGCAAGTTCGGGACAACTCAAAGTTCAGAGTCTCAAAGCTCTTAAAAATTCAGCACAACTCAAAGTTAAGTTTCAAAGCACTTAAAAGTTCAGGACATCTCAAAGTTCAGAACGTCAAAGCTCTGTAAAGTTTAGGACAACTCAAAATTTAGAGCCTAAAAGCTCTGTAAAGTTCAGAACAACTCAAACTTCAGAACCGCAAATCTCTGTAAATTTCAGGACAACTCAAAGTTCAGAGCCTCAAAGCTCTTAAAATTTCAGGACAATTCAAAGTTCCGAATCTCTAAACTCTGCAAGGACAACTCAAACCTGAGAACCCCGAAGCTCTGGCAAGTTCAGGGTCCCAAAGCTCTGTAAAATTCAGGACAACTCAAAGTTCAAAGCCTCTAAACTCTGTAAAGTTCGGAAAGTTCAGAGTCTCAAAGCTCTGAAAATTTCAGGACAACTGAATGTTCAGAGTCTTAAAGCTCTTAAAAGTTCAGGACAACTCAAAGTTCAGAGTATCAAAGCTTTTAAAAGTTCAGGACAACTCAAATTTTAGAGCCTCAAAGCTCTGAAAAGCTCAGGGCAACTCTGAGTAATGGCAGTTGACCTGAAGGTAGCAGGGCACTGACCGCGTCACAACAAACTCATAATAATAATGTTACGACGTTTGTGTCCTACGCGGCTGAATGGCTTTACGCACCGTGCTTAAAGCTGTGTGCCGTGTGTTGCCATTACCAGTAATGTTGCCAGTAGTTGCCAGTTGCCATGGAATAATAATAAATAAACATTACGATATTATTCCATTTGGCATTTACTGTATAAAAAAGTACATATTATTTATATGTGTGTGCTGAAAGAACGAAGGCGGGGAACTTATTATGATGTTGTAAAGTTGGCGGTTATGATAATAATAATTTTATTTTAATAAGGGGGTTTCTCACCATCCTCCCAATAGCGTATCTACACTAATAACGAATATTATTAAAAATAAAAATAAAATACTCGCAGTGGTTAGAAAACTCAAATTTTTATAAACTATAATTATAAACTCCAACTTAATAAATAAATAAACCGTAAATCAAAAATATTCGTTATTAGTGTAGTGTAAGCCATTGGGAGGATGGTGAGAAACCCTCTAAGTATTATAGTATCAGTAACCTATTTAATTTTGGATTAGAATCCAAAACATTGACTAAACTGAATAATTTTTATTTTTTATCAAAAGGTGTACAAAATATTATCTTTTACGAATATTATTACTACCTTTTTTAATTATGATTTAAATTTATAATATACAGGGTGTTTTTTAAAACTCCAAATATTTCACCGGAGACCAAAATTTTATTTCCTTTTTTTACTCCAAGTAGTGTCAGGACACTGGTTAAAGTAAGTCAAGTAGGTACGTACTTTAACACCCTGTATAGTAAGGTGGGTCACGAATGTATGGGAAAAAAAAAAATCTTGTTTTGATTTGTCTAATAGTGATAAAAGGGTGCTAAATGACGATGAAAAATCATGTAATTTTTTAAATAATATTTAAATATCATCTTCTTCCTCCGGATTGACTTTGAAATTTCACTTATTAGAGAAAAACCCACCCTTGTTAAATCTTTAAAAAATATTAGATAAACAAGCAAAAATGAACTATTTTTCAATAAAACGCAAAATAGAGGGAATGTTTCGAATTATTTACTAAAAACATATGTGAATATAATTTAAATTATCTCAAGGTAGTGTATTCAAATACCAGCAAAATCCTTCTTACTCTCAAATTTCGGCATTATTTTGCGAGACTCAATCTTCACCTTCTCTTGCAGACTTCATACATAAAGTAGTCAAGGCTTCAATAACAGTCGTCACACATCTTTCAACTGCTTGAGTATGATATAGCAGACGCAGAAAAGGCAATGTACCTTCTCCCCCATGCGCTACAAATAATTGAAGATCTTCATCCGATATAGTCTTCAGTATTGGGGGTTCGGTTACATTTTGCTTCCAAATAATATGATGCATCGAGGTTTATGTTTGGAAGTTGGAACAGCCCTGTTTTAATTAGTTTCTTACTTCGTGCTTTTAGAACACGACGCGCAGCTAATTCTCGGATATCCTTGTGAGGGTCAGTCAACATTGCAAGCAACAAATTTTCGGGGTGTGCGAAGTAACTGTTTCTTTCTATAACTGGATCAATTATATTTTTTTAGTTCAGCTGATAAGTATCTAGGCGCTGAGATTAACTACCACAGGTGATGTGCTCCATCTTTACAGGTGGTATGAGTTTTAATGCTGAACCAAGCCGGGAATACACTTTAACAACGTACGTTTCTAAAATAATAAGATTCTCTGAAGGAGCTTCCGTTGAAACATAAAGACGAAGAATTCGGTTAGCACGCGCAAGCTATTTGGCATGAGACATTTTTCCAGGAGATTTGTGGCATAAATCTTCAGGTACCGTAACTGCAGATACTATTTAATGCAAATATAACTGATCTGTATCCACGTCTTTAATAAAAAAATTCATGCAACTCTCCGTCAATTTTCTGAAAATGAACCATAGGCTATTTTTCACAGTTTTCCAAAGCTAGTCCTATTGTGCCTGAACGTGTTTGAGGTCCAGATGTCTTACCGTCAAGATGTGCGAACAAATGGTAACTCGTTCATGTGGAGCAAGCAAATTATCCATTGAAATGGTTTATAACTTTCGACGTGTTAGAGTTTGGTGCAATAAAACCTAAATATATTGAGTCAGGCTCTTTTATCAATGAAATATGCTCTTTAATGCATCATTCTCTGAATTGTGTCCCCTAACTTTGCCTGATTATTAATGTTTTATCTTTCCGGCCATCAAAATATATTATGGGTTTTTATAAAACTATGTGTTGTGTCTTTAATATTTCCTCTTGTTTTCTTTCGTTCTCTGCGAAGTTTACTCTTGTCAATAACTGGAATATTAGAATTGATGTCATACAGAACTGCTAAGGCAATGGCTACCGCTGCCGACACTCTTATCCGACACTCCATATCTATCATAAGTTTTAGACAGTGTGGGATGATCAATATTGACCCCTGCTTCTGAAGCGTTCGAGGTACAACATTAGGTTTGAAAACATCGTTACAATCGGATTAATTTTATGCAGAAGACGTGGAAATATCGAGTAGAGAGGTAGTTGGCTTACCTGTGCTTTCCTTTTTAGACGGGCGCAAGGATTTTTGCTTCAAAAGTTTCCCCTTCAACGCAGTTTTCATTTGTTTTGTTGAAGCGATATCCACGTTTCCTATTATAATTTTTCGTGTAGTACGTTGGTCAGTAATAAAACTCTATTCATTTACAGGTATTTTTTGATCTCTAGGACAGTCACATTTACTGAAATCATTGTATTTGCAAGACGAAATATCAAACAGCACTTTACTTTTGCGGCGGAATTCCTCCATTTTTTCTCCGGTATTAGTGCAATCGGTGCTCCCCTCGCCCTCACATCACGCCTCCAATAATCAAAACCGGGACGTTTTGTAAATGATTTCGTATTTATATTCTACATTTTCTAAGGAAGATTACAAAAAATATGGTTAAAAAGATTCATAGTCACATTTATACACACTAGAAATAACCTCTAAAATTTAAAATTTTCAAAACTTTGAAGTGATTCCGGAGGAAGAAGATCGTACCAGAAAATTTTAAAACTTTTAACACGTCGTTTTGAACCCATTTGGCACCCTTTTATCGCTCTTAGAATTTGAAATTAACACTTTTTTTTAAATGACCCACCTTACTGTATAGGCCATTAAAGCATTGTATTTTTTTAAATCATTTTTGAGGCAGCTTTGGCAGTTATTTGTGAGTGAACAATAATTATTTTTTTTTTAAATCTATGAAAATATATGGAAATATATATTAAAAATTATTAAATATTAAGAAAATCATTTTCATGGACTTAAATTTAAATTTTCTGGCTGGGCGACTTTAAAATGTATGTCTTCTTAGTGTGCCTTGTATCGCCACGAATATGGAATAGCTTTAATTACTGTTTTTTGTGTTTAATTCATAGAATTCCAATTAATTCATTTTTTTAAATGTAAATCAAATTTAATAATTTTGGTTCTGATTTGACACATATTTTCACATTTTTAAGTAGTTTACCCTTATATTTTTTTAAAGCAGTTAACAATTTTATTTTAATTCTACTCAATGTAAACAGCAGGAAAATCTTCAATTTATCCTAAGCATATTTTTGTATTGATAATGTAAACCGATTCTTAGTAAAAATTAATCGAAAAAAGGGATTTAGCATTAATCTTCGCCTTAATCAACGAAGGAACTATTTATTTCACGTTGTGTTCCCAAAATATCTATAGTGGCTTCGTCCTCTACTGCAAAGTTAAGTGGTTGATCTGTAATATTTTTGTTCAAAGATAATCTGCACAAAGTTTTTTCATGCAACCAATGTTGAATTTTTCATACTCACATAGAAATTAAATCAAAAACTTTTTGCTGGAAGAAAAACAACGGAATAAAACAGATTTTTTAAAGAAAGACAAATATTCTCGTATTACGTAATACATATACCCTGATAATATTTAAAAAATCTCCTACTATAAGCACAGTGAGCGGAAAATGTTACTTGTGATCTTGGGACTCAGATGTTGACCAGTCAAAACATCAGCAGATTGTACATATATATCTAAATAATAAGGATAGAGACTTAAAAATGAAAAAATCTGGAGTCTTTTAATTAAATTGTAATGATTGTGGATTCTTTGGTATAGATAAAACATTGAAACGATACAGGAAAATATGAGGTTTTTAAATAATAATAATGTCTCGGAGTTTGCTAATCATTGGAGACGAATCATACTTTTCAAAAAGAAATTAAAAATCTAAGCATTCTACTAAACTGTTACTGTCACTGTCGCTCTTACTCCCCCGAATACTGAGCGAAGCGGACAACTGCGCCTCAGGTTGATAATACCTAAATAAAATAATCAAAATCGAGGGTTTGTACTCCACATTTTTTTCCTCCAAAACTGGACAAATTTTGAAAGATTTTAAACTAACTGTTTTAAAAGAAAATATCTGTAAGTTTTGCTTTTTAACACAATACATTGACTAATTTGCATACGTAGGTACTGAACGTCACACTAATAGTCGATATGTATATCATATTAAAAATATTTGCGGTAGTTTCAAAATCCAGAGAGGAAATTGGGGAATACGTTTGTTAGACAAAGTAGAAATCTTGGAAATTAGAAAAAGTGTAAAGATGAATTTAAATGTTATAAATACCAAAAAACACTTTTGAAATGACACGTTATTAAATGTATTATCATTGTAAATTACGAAACTTGTTGATTTTTTGACAATTAAAGATTGAGTTAATTTAGATTTAAAATGGTGCCACAAAATAAATTTGCTGTATTTGAAGAAGAAATTATATCTAGTTACCTACTCCTGCTAATATTAAATGTATTTGAACGGCTGCCAGAGATTGCCATCCTTTTAGCAAATAACAAAATAGCAAAAATGACAATAACAAATCTCAATTTAAAAAAGGTTTAAAGTTATGACTTGTGGACTTATGACTAATGGCGGTGACAAAACCAAGGCTTTTATTATTTTCTGACCACTGCGTGACGTACCGTGCAGCAGGGTGCGTCTGGCGACCTCGCAAGGTCAGGATGTCTTCTCCCTCGCACCCGCTGGTTGGCCGCACCACAACAATACCCACTGTTTGTCTCGCTTTCTCCCCATAGTTTTTTTTTTGCTTTTATTGCACGCATTGTTCTTGTTATTGCTCTGGAGAGGAAAAGCTGCATAGAAAGCTCACAGTTGGTGTGACCTTTATTGAAATAGGCACGCAATAGGTACGTATAGTTATAGCTCTATTGCATGGTAGGTAGGTAATATTCACGCTAAAGGCTTGTTCGCTATATCCAATTGAATCATATCCATGGTGGGTAGGTAATATTCACGCTAAAGACTTGTTCGCTATATCCAATTGAATCATATCCATGGTAGGTAGGTAATATTCACGCTAAAGATTTGTTCGCTATTTCCAATTAAATTATATCCATGGTAGGTAGGTAATATTCACATTATAGACTTGTTCATATACTTGTCCCAAAAACGTTAATTAAAGAACATAATTATATATTAGTATTAAAAATATACCAGGATCAAATAATGACTTTTCCAAGAACATGTGTTCGCTATTATGTCCTCTGCGCGCAAACTGTATCTAAATAAACATATTTTAACTTTAATCTCAAGTGACCTACCAGGTAAGTATGGTCCTGTAGATTTTCATAATAAAAAAAATATAATAAAAAATACATGTACATGTACATTTTTAGGCAGCATCGCGTTAATTGGTCAGATGCATTGCACATATAGTTTTGTATCGCTGATCGAAGAACCGGTGGATGCAATGTTTTAGCCATAGGTTTTTAATATTTGTCTAGTGTGTAGTTAAAAGTAAGATAGTAGAAATGTATTGAAATTTTTACAGCGCCCTTGAGGTGGTTCTTCACAAAAACGGCGCTACACAAGTCATCCAAATATTATTATTATTATTCCCGGGGCTGCGGTACCCATACACGCCTCCCAAACTCTAACAAGGCAGTGCCTGTTCTACGAAACTTCTTTTTTTTAATAATTTTTTGTCGTTTGGTATGTAATATCAAATTGTAAAGATTTTTAATTACATCATTTAGTTGTATTGGTAAATACACTAAAGACGAATAGGAGAAAAAAATATGAAAAATTAAATCGTTGTTTACATTTGACGGATTGTGTTATATTATTTTAACAATTCATCAATTTTCAAAGTTTAAATTCAAGATATCTGAACGTTCTCAAGCTCTGTTATTATTTCATCATGGACCAATTGTCTCACATTTCTTGGATAATAACAGAACTTAAATAGGACCGTCACAGAATTTGAATATTAACTTATAATTAATTATGCATGATGATTTTGTAAACATTTTTTTTAGACAGGAGGCCCTGAGAAAAATTATTTCTTCCTTCAAACACAGCAAACTTAAGTAACTTTTAAAAATAATTTCCCTCAGTGCCTATGTCATCTTTGGGGATGCTGTGTGCAGGGTCTTTGTTTAACTTCTATGAAACAACTGGCCCTTATACAAACAACTACCTGAATATGTTCAAATTTATTATTCCCACCTAATTTGACTGAAAAAAGTTCTTACGAATTTTTTTTTAATAACCCTCCTTTTTACTGTTTCAGTGTCCTTTGTCTTGTTTTGGAAATCAATTTTGCAAAATTTCAATACAATCCCATATAGCCCGCCAGACTCTATTCTTTACATAAACAGATGTTTGTTTTTATTTTGCTCCCGTATAAATTGATAATAAAATAAAGTGTACAAGTTGCAAAAGCCTACAAAGTGACACTTTAAAGTGAAAATTATAACTATACAGTGATTTAGCATTTGTGACTAACATTATTCAATATACTTAGTTGAGTATCGTTGAGGTTTTTGGCATTGTGGGACAGTTGCAGAACAATTATCACCGGACCGTGGTGGTCACCAGACCGGTCAGTGGTTGTGTGGGCATCGCGTTTGGGTCCCACCCAGGCGTTCCGTGTTCGATTCCTCGGCTGGCTAAGTCCTCCATCACAACACAAGCAACATCTTCCGCTTAGTGTGGTGGTAGTAGGAGATTTTCAAATGTTGTTGGGTTATTCGTAACCCGGGAATGTTTGTCTTTCTTTTTAAAAATTAAAAAAAAAATTAAATTATGGCCGAGAAACAAACTAGGAGCAAAGGTCTAGGACTGAATATTCCTGACACTAGTGAGACCAACATTGGAATCTTCATGAAGCAGATGGAGAATAAATTTGAGACCATGAAAAAGGAAATGTTTCAAAAAATAGACAACGAAAATAAAGATGCACGAACTTCTAGAGATTTTATCAGCAGCCAATATGACGACCTCAATACAAAAATGAATACTATTGTAAATTTAGTATCGGAGGTAGAAAACTTAAGAAAAGAATTAAATGAAAAAAACCTTATTATAAAAAATTTCGAAATTCGCCTGGCCAGCCTCGAACAGACTTCAAAGGAGGATGCATTAGAGGTCGCAGGAATACCACCATATGAAGGCGAACAACCCTCGGAGACCGTCAAGAAGCTGGCAGCGGCTGTAGGTGTAGAGATTCTTCCCCTAGATATCCTGGAAGCCAAAAGGATCCCCGACAGGCGTCCCGGAGCACCCCCGAAAATTTGTGTCAGATTCACGGATATTCGCAAAAGAAACCTACTACTAGTAAACCGAAAAAAAATTCACCATGATACCTTAAAATACTTTAACTGCGAAAAGATTTTTATAAGTGCTATTCTTAATCCTTATTTCAAAGAACTTTTATGGAAAACCAAACAAATATGCAATGAAAAAAAGTTTTCGTATGTTTGGTACAAAGACGAAAAAATTTTGGTAAAGAAATCAGCCACGGATAAAATAATATATATTAAACATTCTGATGACTTGTGTAAAATTATTTAGGATGTTGATGAGCTCTGTCACATGTCGAACATTGGCCCGATCGCTCTTACCATACAAAACCTGATCCTGACTGCTCTAAATTATTGTTGTGAAATCATTTTACAGTGATTGTTTCCAAACTGTCAGAAATCTTGTATCTTACCTATGTACTACTATCGGGTAAAGGGCGAACTCCCAGTTTTAGCCACTGTGACGGGGCTCCCAATTCAAAATATAAACTTCCATTGTAAATTGTTCTTAAAAATGGCTAGACTGATTTTTGATAATGAAAAAATTTCTTCTGATAAAATTAATAATTATGTATCTTCAGATATAAAATTTTGTAAATTACTAATGAAAGACTATACGAACCTAAAAAATTTTCACCATAATGTTCGATCCATAAATAAAAATTGGGAAGAAATACTCACTTTACTGAATAATCTAAAGGTTAAATTTGATATAATTATTCTATCAGAATGTTGGATTAATGAACTATATGTACCAAAACACCTTCCTGATTATACTCACTTCTCCACAAAAACACATCACAATCAGAATGACGGCATTATTATATATGTGAATAACGTACTGAATGTTCAGACTTTGGAATTAATAATCCCGGGTGCAAATTGTCTACAAATATCGTACGGTGACACATGCATATTAGCAATGTATAGATCTCCATCCTACCACAATATAACCCCATTCATACAAAGCCTAAATGAAAAATTATCACAACTTGCGCATAAAAAACACTTAATTTTAGTCGGAGACATTAACATTAACATTTTACCAAGTAATTCACACCCACAATGCCAAGATTACTTAAATCTACTTAGTTACCATGGATTGATATCTACAATAAATCACCCGACCAGGGTCACCAAAGAATCCAGCTCTTGTGTTGACCACATTATGATAAAAACGAATAATCCATATAAAACACTGGTTTTTGAATCTACTATTACTGACCACTATGCCACTATGATTTCATTAAACACACCATCAAAAAATATAAAAATGAAACACTATTATTGCATAAAACGAGTTGATTATGAGAATATAAAAAAATCTTTTTCCTGTAATTATTGGCACAACTTACTACACATACCCAACGCTGATGATGCATGGACTTACTTCATAGACAAACTACAAACTGAAATAAATAATAACACTAATTCTATAGTAAAAACAATCCCTCACAAATTTAAACCTCTAACTCCCTGGATTAATCACACCATTATAAATTGTATAAGAAAAAGAAACTTACTTCATAAAAAAACTTCATTGAATCCTTCTGACACTATACTTAACAACTTTTACAAAAGATACAGAAACATATGTACAAAAGTCATCAGGAATGCTAAGGAATTATATTATAGACATAAAATAGAAGAAAGCAAAGGTAATCCAAAAGAAATGTGGAACATATTACTTGAAGCTACTCATACTAAGCCTAACTTAAACACTGACCTAAAACAACTAAATATTGATGGACTGACCGTCGACTTCTCAAAGAATCCAGAAAAAATCCTAAACCATGCCAATGACTTTTTCACTAATGTCGGGAAAAAATTAGCAAACAAAATGTCCTCCCCGAATTCTAATACAAAACAGGAAAAAACACATATACTCCTTTCTAAACAATTTAAATTTCAAACGGTTACACATGACGATATTAAGAATACAATTAACTCATTAAAAGACACAAAGTCCGCCGGTATGGATGGCATCACCGTAAGTTTACTCAAAACACTTGTTCACGAACTATTGGAACCTCTCACTTACATAATTAACCTCAGCATATCACAGGGAATTTTCCCTAATGAATTAAAGCAAGGGCTCGACATACCCATATACAAAAGTGGTCTAAAAGTGGACATTAACAATTATAGGCCCATAACAATACTTAACTCACTCTCGAAAGTAGTTGAAAAAATAATCAACAAACAACTGAAAACATTTTTGGAAAGCGAGCAGCTACTCTCCGAAAATCAATTTGGTTTTCGGTCAAATAAGAGCACTGCCGATGCCATTATTGCTGTTACAGACTTTCTTGTTTCAAATTTAGATAAGGGTAAAAAATGCATTTCTATCTTCCTAGACCTCTCAAAAGCTTTTGATACCATCTCCTTTGACATCCTTATTAATAAACTAAATACCATTGGTATAAGAGGGAAAGACCTAGAATTTCTTCAAAGTTACTTAACTAATCGAACTCAAAGTGTCAAAATCGAAAACAAATTCAGCCAACCCCTCCCTATAACCTACGGAGTTCCCCAAGGAAGCGTCTTAGGCCCTACTTTGTTTCTCATATACATAAACGATCTTTGTAACCTAATGATAGATGGAAAAATTGTAAGTTTTGCTGACGATACTGTGCTACTCATTCAATCAGACACTTGGTTAGACGCATACAAAATGGCTGAGAAATCAATTAACTCTGTTAAAAAATGGCTAGATATTAATTCTCTTGCACTAAACACTACCAAAACAAAATACATTCCTTTTAGTATGAATATCGTTGGCCAACCTAATCAAGATGCTGAAATAAAAGTACATGAATGTTCTTGTATTCACGATACATTCTGTCAATGTCCTTGCCTAGATCGAACGGACCATATCAAATACCTTGGTCTTACATTTGATCAATATCTTAAGTGGAATACACATTGCCTACTTATCACGAATAAGCTTAGAAAACATGTTTATTTTTTCAAAAACATTAGAAACATACTAGATTCCAAATCTATGAAAATTGTTTATTACTCTCTTTGTCAATCAATCATTGAATATGGAATAATCGCATGGGGAGGTGCAACACTATCAGCTATAGATTCATTATCGAAGGCACAAAAATTAATTATGAAAGTTATTCTTAAAGTTCCCATAATAACAAGTACTGTAGATATATTCAACAAATTCAATGTATTAGATATTCGACAAATATACACAAAAACTATCTTAACTCATCTGTTTAAAAATAAAACACATACATTTTATAAAAATACCCAAAATATTGTAAACACGCGGCACAAAACCAAAGAACTCATACAAATACCTAAAACAAACACAACATTTGGTCAAAGAAATTTCAAATACATTGCGTCTAAAATATACAATAACCTACCTGACAAAACAAGACAATCGAATAATATTAAAAAATACAAAATCCTGATCAAACAATGGATCATCGAAAAGGGTCGTGCAATAATTAGTCACCTCACCCAAATATAATCGTATATCTCATTATTGTTACCACTACCTACCAACCTGAAAATTTTGTCAAATATTTTTGCTTTATTGAAAAATGTACTTCATATTATAATTAGAAAATATTTGTAAACTAGTCTGTCTCGACACAGGAGTTCCTAGTGAGACAGGCAAGGCAAATAAAAAAAAAAAAATAAAAAAAAAAAAAAAATTTATTATTTTTAAAAACATTAAATATTACATATTACAATGATCTTTGGCTGTCCATCTACGAAATCAACCTGTTTTAGGACAGTCAAAATGAGCACATTTATTAAATGTAATTATTGTTTTGTCTATTATGACTTTTACTTAAATAATGCACTTTATACAAAAAAAAAAAAAAGTTTCTATGGTTGATACAAGAAGTTGCTATTGAATGTAAATAAATATTTTAAAATGATATAAACGTAGAGAAGAGAAATAAAAAGAAAATTCAAAAATAAAAATTACATGTTTATCAACTTGAAATTTTACTTTTGATTTTGATGAAATTAATCAACTAGAGAATTAAAGTAGATAAAAGAAAGAAAAGAAATTAAAAGAAAGTAGAAAATAAAAAGAAAATTCAAAAATAAAAAAAATATATGTATCTATTATAATAATAGTCCCGGCGTAGCTAGGGCTTGACGCAGAGTTTTCGAAATCAGTTGTAAACAGTGTCCCTCCCCTTGTTTTGAAGGTCAAGTGTGCAAAAATTCATCAATCTTGGAATAAAACTTTAGATTTCTATCCGCCTGGTTTCCGCCGTCCGCCACATACAATCTTCTTTTCATAAATAATATAAGATGATGAACGTGAAAGAAATGTCCGTTTCTGATTAAGGAACGAATTAAAAAATAATGGGTTAAACGAAACGTAATACAAAAATTAATAAAACTCCGTTATGTCTACACCTAAGATCGGATCTCTGTTTTCAAAACATCGGACAAAAACAAAAACATTGGATCGGTTGTCGGGACCAAAAAGTTTTTTGTTTTCGATCGGCTACGGAATAAAAACATTGTGGCCCTGCCGCAATGTTTCATGTTTGTACAAACATTTGGTTGATTGTTTGTGGTAATATTGTCGCTGCAGACGCGGCTGTATATAACCGTAGCTCATGACGGCGGAGTTGGGCCCGCCACCTCTGCATTCGCAAGCAACTTACTTACAATAACCCCTTTACTTACATCGATTTACCAAAAATAGACAAGCCCTGCTCTAATCATCTAAATCGGGTGCACCGACGAGTTTTTAGACACTTGCAATCAGTGGCGGTTTTCTCTAAAGTGCGGTTGTGCGGTGAACCCCCATTAAAAATATGATAAAATAAAACAATCTTGTTGTATAGTAATATAAGCGCATCAAGGATAGCTCGACATTAAAATTCCGTCTTTAAAACTCGCGCCACCGAAAAATACGGTACCTATCTATTCCCATTTTGTGCGCGTTGCGATCCGCACACATTTGTCCATACGAAAAATCATAGCCGATACTAATCGCTGTGACGGAAGAATGGACAAAACTACGCAGCTTGGTGCGCTGCTCACGAGTCAAGATGTCACGTGACCTCCGAACTTTGACGAGTCTCGCCGAAACGACGCCCGAGATTGTCGCAGGATGACCGGCTGACGGTCGACTTTTGCACCGACGGATGCAAGTTAAATGTTATATATTATGGTATTTAACTTTGTAGTCATTTTTGTACATTTTTTATTTTCTTGTTTCTGCATTTCTCCAACCGTTTACTAATGGCATTTGTAAATCTACTATTGAAGTGGACCGATTTTGACTTCTGTTTTCGTATTTTTTTTTATAGATATGTCGTTATATCCCTTAGTTACGAGTACATTTACTAAAGTTTCGGCAAACAACGTCGCTAGTTATGCAATTTTGTGTTGAGCTTTCCTAGTATTGTTTCGGCTTTCAAATTGAAAGTGGTTGCGTTTATCGGTTGTCGCGAATATTCTGTCCTAATTTTTTCACACAATGACGGAATACAGTGTTATATACAAAAAATAACGCTAATGCTTATGAAAAAAGTTTGGAAATTAAATATTATTATTTTTTGTATACGTGTATAATGGATTTTTAGTGTAAGTGAAAAAAGCTAATTTTATTTCGTGGCCACCTTTATTTGTGTTTCTTGTTTTTTTTTTTTTTTTTTTTTTAAATATCAATTATATTATATTCTACATTCTACGCAATTATTCTTATTGAAAAAAAAACAATAATAGTTAGCAACGTGCATTGAGTGTTGTAAAAACCATTAAACAATTTAAATCCTCTAAAACCATTTTGGTTGTTTAATAATTGTGTCGAGGAGTATCAAGTTATTTAAAAACAATATTACCTATTTAGGTACCGCCCCACTAACTTTATTTAATTTGTGTGACAAGAGTAAATTTTGATTAGACAATATATCATTCTTCTCTTGAATTTCTGAACCCCCCGTTAAAAAGACCACGAACCGCCACTGCTTGCAATGCACAATATGATTATACACATTTTGTCCCGAAACTAATTGTACAAACGGGGAAGCTTGTGAATCAGCAACACATTTTTCTTTGTTGAGTTGTGAAAATATATCTTATCATATGGGTTAAGCTATCAAGAGGATGGTGGAATACTACCTGGAATAATACCTACTAGGTGAAGATTGTCTTGATAAAAGCACAAGCTTGACACGAGTTAGCGTTTTCGCTTTGGTTCTATTATTTCAAAGGGCAATCTTGACATCTTGAATATTTTCTTCTCAATGGTCTTGAATAATAATTAATTTATCGCTTTTCCAATCCTGCTAGATTTCGCAAGCAAATAATATGTGTGGGCGTATTTTGCTAACAGAATCCTACATTGTTGGCGTTCGCCTTCGCTGCTGATAAATATGCAATTTTCTCGGAAAATACGGCGAATGTCACCAAGCAGTCTGCCGAATCATATCTATTCATTGCACAATACATTAACTCAATACATACCTACATATATTATCTATTGCGGGGACGCGCATTGCACATATTGTGACATTATCTACTAAACGATTGTCGTCAACCAGTCCATCGCCATCTTGGACGAATAGTATTCTTCCAAAATCAGTTCACTTTCTCAGCAAGTTGTTAGGAAAATACCTCTCTCAGTTATTTCCAGTTTTCTTTTTCTGCAGTCTTGTTTTTTCACGCCAAAAGACCAACCAATAAATGCAATGTATTTTTCTAGATTATAAACCTACATGAATTTTGGCCGAAAATCTGATATTTATTTTTGTGATAACCTACCTATAGGTACCTACCTACTTAGATTATTTTAATGTTTTAATTTTCGAATTTTCTACGTACGAACTTCCTAAGTACGAACTGTACGAATTATTCGAATTTCCCAAGGTTCGTAAAAAAAATGTCAAGTACATTACCTACGAACCTTGGGTACAAACAGTTTATTGTCATGAAAAACATTCAAATTATTAAACTAAACTAAAATTGCGTTAGTATTTCAAAAAACATTTTTTAAGGATCGTCGCATATTTTCGTATTCGAGAGAAAGTCTTGAAAACTTCACTAACATTTTGGTTGATGCGGGTACATTGTTGATACATATAATATTGTTAAAATTATGCTTGAAAACTTCACTAACATTTTGGTTGATGCGGGTACATTGTTGATACATATAATATGTTTGTTAAAATTATGCTTGAAAACTTCACTAGCATTTTGGTTGATGCGGGTACATTGTTAATATATATAATATGTTTGTTAAAATTATGCTTGAAAACTTCACTAACATTTTGGTTGATGCGGGTACATTGTTAATACTTATTTTATGTTCGTTAAAATTATGCTTGAAAACTTCACTAACATTTTAGTTGATGGGTACATCGTTAATACATATAATATCTTTGTTAAAATTATGCTTGAAAACTTCACTAACATTTTGGTTGATAGGTACATTGTAAAAACATATAATATGTTTGTTAAAATTATGTATTTTTTCAGTGATTTTTATCTGAAAGAGACAGTTCCTATACTCATTAGTAAATCAACAAATTTGTTCGATCAAAAAGTTTCAGAACAAACTCATATCAACAGCTAACGAGTCTCGAATCGCTGGAGACCATCATTTTGCAGAACATAAATCGACAAAGTAACTAGTAACGTTACCACGTGACTTGATCGCGGCCATGATGCGTGCCGGAAGTCGGGCAAGCTTTATGTCTTATTCTAACTCGTCACTTCCGGCAGTCATAGAAAAAATATCATTTTTATGAATGGATCGAATCGTTCCAACGTCGTGCCACGCCACCAACATAACAGTGTTATGGAATGTCGGGATTCTAAAATTCATCTCGTTTCCGCTGCTAACCATTTTTGTCGTTTATTTTTGCGGTTAAAAATTCTTTCCTGTCGTTTAGAGCCAAAAAAACTGGTACCTCCCCCATCTGAAATGAGTGAAATGTAATACTTACTTCTACCGCGAATTGAATAATTTTTTGTGTTATTTTCAAACGGGAACCTTAGTCCAGGGTTCTGATAATTTCAAATTGAATCACTTTTTGAATTTTATAATCACGGAAGTATAGGCCTCCCCATAAAATAAACAACACAAGAAAAGCCACGTGGGCGTGAAATAAACACAAAAATAGGACTAAATGCCAAAGTATGCGCTAAAAATACTAAAGTACACGGTATCCGGAATCTCGTACTACACGCGGAAATCTACATTATGGCCAAAAAACTTTTTTTTTCTATCTGAGCATTTCGATTTATTGTAATATTTTTTCGGCACCTAAAAAAAAACCATTTGCAGCCAGGTTTAGGCTTCAAGGCAACTTGAAACTCACGATTAATATCTTTGCGACCCGGAGGTCGCGGGTTCAAATCGCAGCGTGCGCAAGTAAAAAAAATAAAATAATAATAATCGTTTAAAAATAATATTAGGTAAATTTGCTTCACTGGTCAGAGTGGAATGCTTTTAGTATCGCCCGGATATAAGACCACCATTTATAATTGAAACGTTGCTTGAAATGACTTTAGCCGTATTTGGTGATTAGATTTGAATAGCCAGATACTTCCCCACCTTCCTATTCTCTTCTCTCCTGCCCCTCACCACTTACCTTCAGCCTCATATCTTACCTCAATTGGATATGCCAAAATCTCACTAGCTCCAGGCGGTCGGGAGCATATGGGAGTCTCAACTGCTGGGACTCTTGTGCGGTATTTACATTAAAAAAATACTAGATCGTAGGTGGTAGGTAAAGTACCTACCCGGTTCATTGGAGTTGCGACTGGCAACATTCATTCAGCAATCGAAAAGTGTGTTTGACTAATTTTGTCGTATAGTCACGATATGTAATTCTTTGAATGTGCCGCTGGGCCGTACAGTAAACTAAACAATACGCGGTACACACGGCTCTTCGTAATAATTAAAATTATGCATCTATATAGCTTGCGTTGCGTGCCGCTATTGTTTTCAGGCATAGCGGAAACCCTGCGCGCGTGTTTCCGCCAGTTGTCACTGGGGGCATGACCAACCTAACAATAATATTGTATAATATATTTTTATTACGATCTAGCAACACTATATATGAGTAGGTACTTAATTAATATACACCAATGCCCTGCCGCTGAAAGCTCCCTTGTCACATAATTTTCTGTTATGATGTAAGCGTCGTCGTCCGATTTAAAAAAGGGAGTGGTTACAACGAAGCTGAACAAAGTACATAGTTATAATAATATAAATATTATAATTCAATCCTTGAATGGCTTAAATCGTGTTTAATGGTTAGATCTGAATAGCAGAGTATTTCCCAACTCTACTCTTCCCTATCTCCTTACCCTCCCCACTTCCTTAAGCCTCACAACGTACCGCAATTGAAGATGACATAGTCCCACTGTCTCCGAGCAGCGGCAACTCTTGTGTAGTGCATGTTAAAAAAAACCTATTTGTTACTTATAATTTTTCTGCATAATGAACAGGACAAAATATGAAGTGCACGGAATTAAAAAATAAATAAATTACCTATTACAAAAGTAACACGATCGATTATAATATTATATTGAATACAGGGGTAGGTTCTTACTTACTACTAATTAGATTAATTTAAATTATTATTTTTAATAATTTGCTGGTTATCATTATTACTACAGGGCATTGTAGAGTTCACACCACGTTCCCAAATCTGTTGAAATAAAAACATATAGGTAGGTACTAAGTTTAATATGTAGGTACCGTAAAAACTGACAATTATTTTTTCTTCAGTTGGCTCTCCAGCCGGTTCGCAATTTTTCACTCAGATGTTCGACGACGCCTATCAATTCCTCACGATCTGACAAGTTCATATTTTCATCTTCATCGATTAGGTGATCGTAAAGTTCCCTGGCATGGACGATATTCCAGTTGGCTTCAAACGTAGTATGGTTAAAATCTACCCATTCCGTGTACCGATGGCGTTTTGTTCTGATAGTGTAACCCATGATTCTAATTTGATTCAGCCGGGGTTTATCACTGTTTTTCTTTGGAATTAATCCAGGGCGAGGGTATTGACTAAAAGCAGCATGGTTCCAAAAAAAACTATCTTTACCAGCTGCTGCGTCGTAAATGAGAGGAACAAGGCTAAATCCTTCAGAACATAGCATTGTCTTTTCGATTTCTGGACATTGTGGAAACTTTTCTATAGCTCCTGAAAGCTCTACCAAAGTAGGAAAAAGGTCAATTAACTCAACAATCTTTTCCGTCATTTTAGGTTGTGTTTTTATAGCGTGTTTACGATCCGTCAGCCCTGGCACATGAATGATTAAGGGAACTTTTAATGCTACGTCAAAATTGCTGTATTTTGCCCATTCTCCGTGCTCGCCGAGTGACCAGCCTGAAACAAGAATGCAAAATTAATAAAATAAATTTATTGAAAATATTTGTTTTCATAAAAAAAATCATTGCGCCAGCCCTGACATCGACGTTCAAATGTGAAAATGTTCAAAAGTGGTACAACTAGTGCCATCTACACGTCGTAGGTTATTATTAATTTTACGAGTAAAGCTAGACGAAGGTATCCCATTGTTTCGTAGCTATCTCATAGATGGCAGTAACGCACGCAATACAAAAAATAAAAACTTCTAAATTTCACTAGCCACCAACGTGATAAATAAAAAAAAAAAAACAATATTGGGACCGGATATATAGTAAACACAAACAGCCTTACTAAAAAAAACTATAGATATCAAAAATAGCCCATAACCTAACCTAAGCCCATCCGCTCACCGCCAACACTGAAAAAAAACAGTTTTCAACTCAATTCACTATCCTGTGTGGTACATATGTCAATGCGGATGTCTCGCACACTACAAAACTTATCAAAGACCCGTTGTCAATGGCAACGCAAGAAGTGAGTGCGTCCGCTGACGAGGCAACTGAAAAAAAACAGTTTGCGACTAAACTCGCTATCCTGTGTAGTGTACTGTGATGGTCCGCACACTACACAACTTCTCAAAAACCCGTTGTCAATGGCAACGCAAGACTCGAAACTCGCCATGCTAGTTGGTACGATGAAAGCTGATTGTTCTTCGTCTATGGTTAAACAAGTTCAGATAATTACCGAAATCGTAAAATGGAATAGGGCCGTCATAGAAGTTTGGTTGGACACCATAGCAACCAGCCAGTTTTAGTTTGGTTTCAGTTTCTCCGGTCAGCGGAGCGCCTGACTTGCAGTGACTCGAAACTCACCGTGCTAGTTGCTACGATGACAGCTGATAGTTCTTCGTATATGGTTAAACAAGCTGAGATAATGAATGAATCGTAAAATTGAGTAGGGCCGTAATACAAGTTTGGTTGGAAACCATAGCAACCAGCCAGATTTAGTTTGGTTTAAGGCGCTCCGCCCACTGAGGCAACTGATAACCAACTAAAACCGGCTGTTTTCTCTGTCTTGATTGGTCAAAAAGCTTGCTTAACCATAGATGAAGAACAATCAGCTGACAGCTGGCAACTATCAATGGCCGCCCTGGGCAACCAGCAAAGCAAGTCGCAAGTCACCGCTTGCGTTACCATTGACAACGGGGTTTTGTGTGATTGTGAAGTGTGCAGGCCATCACATTGTCATACAAAGACAGTTGGCAGTTGAGAGTTTTCAGTTGCCTGAGTGGGCGGAGGCGCTAAGTCATAAATAAACCAATAACGTTTGTTTCTCCGTTGAGCGGATTACAACATTATTGACAACATCAATCTGAATCTGAAAGTGTTTTTTTTTTCTAAAATTAAGATTTTTAGGATTGTTTCGGAAGCGCAGCATTCCCAAACTGAAAAATCTGCGTACAACAACATCAATGATGTCGTATATTTTCAATTTTAACACTCTATAGCTCACTGAAAGGTCGCAGACCGTCACTGATATACAAATATGTGCCTATATTATGTGTCATTAGTTATTATACTCATTATCTTTACAAAAAAAAACCTTACCGTGATCACTAGTAAATACGACTATGGTGTTGTTTAAGTCTATTTCCTTCAGTATGATTCCAATAAGATCATCGATGTATGTGAGAGCTGCATAATAGCTCTGTTTGACTTTCAAGGTCCATTTTGCAGGCATTGTCCCAAATGGAAAGGGAATATTTAATATATTAATGTCATGTCGCTGTCTGACATCGGTCCAAGGATTCCAAGCAACTATGGGCATTCCGTACGGATAAAAAGGGTCGTAGGGTAAGGTCATGTTGCTCAATGGATAGAAATCTACAAAATAAAATAAAAATCATTTCATCAGATCTGTTGTGAAGGTTGATTTATTGTTTATTTGCAGTTATTATTTAATACAGATGATAATTTATTGACAACACAAGTTAAATGATATGGCTCGAACAGCAGAGATAATGGAAGAAAGAAAGTGTTCTTGTGCAGCGTCTAGCTTTTTTTTGTATATGTTCCAATACACAAAAATAGAGGGTATTACCAGAGAATACCAGAAATTAGTCCTTTTTAAATCAAATTCTAAATGTATTGACCCTTTTTTTACAAAAAAAACATCAGTTGATTTTGAAAGATTGTTATTTTTTCTGGTGCACGCAGTTTTAAAATTTTGAAAAACTAAGTTTATTTTTAATATAGTAAGGTTATACCGTTGGTCGATTTGTTCAATTTTCAAACGTTATATTCTATTAAACAGACAAATTTCAAATCATATAATCATACAATAAAATAAATCAACACAAAATCTAGTAAACACAGTTCTCAGAATTTTAATTTTAGTTAAATTAAAATCATTAAAAAATAAATACGAGTACGTGTTTTGTGACAAAAATACCCCAGTTTTTCTATTTATTTAAGGTCTTACCAATTAAAATATTTCAAATTTTTTTACACACTTATTTTGTTTAGACATTATTGAAAAATCATAAATACTTATGATCAAAAAATACTTACAAGAAGTTCACGATATTTAATAATTTATGATCGTGCGTTTTGAGCATTTTTATTGCTTACTTGAATGTATGTATATAAGGCAAGTTTTTAATTAAATAAGTCGATAATAAAGTTTTAATTTTAAAACTTTGATACGGGGAATAATCGATCTTTCTCTTTTTAACCTCCCTGTACAGTTGCAAGCATTGTAAAACTTTTATTCTCAGCTGTTGGTCAATGGATCTTAAATAAAAGTTTGAATTCCTGGTAGGTATATAGTTGCCAGTAAGTAGGTAAATATATTTTTTTTTTGGGTGTGTGTTTATTTTTATATCAGCTCCACACAGGAAAAAATATCCCCAGGGCCTATATCATATTTGCGGATGCTGTGTGGAGGCTCTTTTTTTAGGGAATTGGGTGAGTGGAAGTTCTGCGAAGGAAAAGGAATGATGGGTGGGTAGAAATCTGGGGGACAATGTGTCCAGGAGTGATTCCCACCGCGGTGCAAGGCGATGGGTTGAGAGAATCCGGCTGGAGAGGACTAGGTTAAGTCTCTCCCAATCCGGCCCGCTACGCAGTTGATGGGCAAAAGCATTCGCCGCCAATACCTAGACAGACCTCACCCCGTGAATCCGGGCATCCCTGCTAAGTCACCAAACGTAGAGCACCACTTGGGGTAACCTGGGGCAGGGGTGTTGGTTATGCAATAAATGGTTCCCGGGAAAGCGGTACCCATACCCGCCTCCCAAATTCAAAATTTTTCACGTTTACAAAATGATTTATTTGAAAGGATTTGTATTTTTTAGGTAATTCCTTATTTGGATCAGGTCATCAAACAGTGCTAAAGCCATTTTACAACTTTTCGATTCTCTAAATGGTGGTCTTTCACCGGGGCGATACTGAGTGTACCTACCACTGTGGAGTGGTGTTTTTAACATAACACAGTATAAAATTATCAAGAAAATAAATTATTATTGTTATATCTAAAGTCAATTTAAGACAAAGAGATTTACAAACATTGTTGATTATAAATTTAGTTTTGCTTGAAATGGCTGTAGCCATCTTTGGTGATCAGATCTGAAGAGCCAGGTACTTCCCCACCTTTCTCCTCCCCATCTCCTCTTCATCTTCTTCCCCTCTTCGCTACCTTCAGCCTCACAACATACCATAATTAGGGGTGCCATAGTCTCACTCGCTCCAGATGGGAGCAGTTGGGACTTTTGTACGACATTCATATAAAAAAATTATATATATTATATCAAAACCGTGATTTAAAAATGCTTTTTTCTGTACAAGTGATTATTAATTTATCATTGAAGAAGAAGATAACAATAATAATCTAATTTTTTTAAATATGAAAATGAACAAGACACAGAAAAATAATAAAAGATAATGGTCGCAACCGGGACTCCAACCCAGAACCTTACGTCTTACCGGGACATACAAAAAATGAATATTCATTTAGACTTTTATAAAAAGTCAATAGGTGTTCCATAAAAATAAAATCGGATATATTTATCCGAGACACTATTTAGGTAACAAATACATTATTTGAATACTTGTTTCCAATAATAAAGGTAGCTGCCAATAATATGGAAAAAAACATTAGTCGAAGATAATATTTTTAACCCTTCAAAAATTTGGCGTATTTTGTCAGAGGATAAAAATATTTCCGATTTGCAATAAAATCGAAATAAATAGAATATTTGTTAACGTATCCAAAAACTAAAAACTGTTTTCGAAAGGTGATAAAATAGACTTTAAAATTATATTATTAGAAATAACTATGTAATTTTTTAAATATAAAAATTTTGGATGAAAACTTTAAAAAGTTAAAAAAATGACTCACTTTACGTTTTTTCTAACTAAAATTACTGATAATGAAAAAAAAATAACGACAAGACAAATAAATTATAAGCGTTACTGTCACCTCACTTTTTTGTCATTTTTGGTAAAAAAATAAAATTCACAAAGTTTCATTTTTTTTTCAAATTGCGATTGGCAAGGTGTACATTTTATTTGTTTGAGGTTATCTTTTAGATTTGAATATATAGCGTGTTGTATTCTCTTTTCAATACCGTTTAGACCATACTTCTGTTAAGAGAGACACAACGATTTCTATGAGACCTAAGTGAGCTGGGACAAATATGGTCTCCTGTGATTAAACGGGTAAATTCTGAAGTTGACAATTACGACAGTCTCATAATAGATCGCAATGACCCAATTGGTAGAGGTCTATGTCCCGGTAAGACGTAAGGTTCTGGGTTCGAGTCCCAGTTGCGACCATTATCTTTTATTATTTTTCTGTGTCTTATTCATTTTCATATTTAAAAAAAATAGATTATTATTGTTATCTTCTTCTTCAATGATATATTACATTGATGGGAATAACCTTCAAAAGTTAAAAAGATAGTTTAAAAAAAATATATATATATTATTAATTTATTGAAAGGGTTAAGCACTTACCTAAGTACTGCTTTGGAAATTTCAAAGGAATGTGTGGCTTGTGAAAACCAACCGCCATAAAATATGGTTGTTTGTGCAGTGCTTGTTTATGGCGTTTTAATATCTCTACTGCAGTTTCTGCAATTTGTATGTCTGGGAGGGTACCTTCTGGTTGGAATTCTGTCACAACTGGGCAAATTAGATTGTCCTCCAGAAAACCAGTGGTTTCATCAAAACAAGTTTTTGAATCCTTGTAAATCTGTGTTGAGGGGTGATAAGGTTTAACAGACCAGCTGTAGGGAAAATCGTCCGTAAAATTCGAACTCTTTCCAGGATGGAACACTTTTCCAAGGCTGTAGGATTTATAACCCAGCTCTTTAAAATATTGTGGCAAAGTTGTATAATTTCCCACTGTTTCACGCCAGTAGCTATAAAAGTCGTATAAATGCAACGAATCTGGCCGCCTTCCCGTTAAGAATGAATTTCTACTCGGGCCACAAAGCGATTGCTAAAAAGATAAAATAGTTTCACAATAAATTATCAAACAATCCAAGCGTAAAAAGTACGTTATTACAAATTACATTGTAGGTTGGGTTAGAAGTTAGAATTATAATGTTGCTCACTTGCGCGAATGCGTTTTTGAATAGGACGCTGTTTGCCGCCAGAGCGCCGATGTTTGGAGTCTGCGCAATGGCGTCTCCCCAATCCGCCAACAGAGGTCTCAGGTCATCAACAACCAGAATCAAAATATTTTCTTTGTTATATACGCTGCTCCCCTTTTTCACAGCGAGAGCTGTGAAAAATATTATATTTATTAGTTTATATAATTTTAAGTTTTTCATTGTTGTGCAATAATTCTGGCGATGATTCAGTTATATATTTTTGCGTTCATCAGCTGATCTTTGTTTTCGATAGTGATAGGTATTTTAGATTTTGTCTGGACTGACAACAGTATTTGCTCGCGTATTACGTCTTGTTAAGTTAAAACCACTTCGTACGCGACTCGGGCTAAGTGAAATTATATCGAAACACACGTATTTTACTATTAATTCGTTTAAATTCAATGATTACGGCGTGAGAGACTGTTTTACCACAACAAAATTACATTTTATGTCAAAAGTGACGTCATTTTTGTATCTGTCAGTAAAAATGACGCAGTTGCGTTTGAGCTGAAAAAAATGTTTTCATCATGAAAGTGTTAAAAAAGTTGAAGGTAAAGTGTATTTTTTAGCTTTAAAGCCTAATTTATGTACCTCATCAAGTTTTTGCAATAATAATTCGCCACTCGAAACCAAATAATGGATTCTGGCGTTTGTTTTTAGTAGCAGTTCTTTGTCCTTCATGGTAGCTATTTCTGTTGACTAATGTATGCACACAGAATGTGTCTATGTAGATATATTACGTCAATAATCGTAACATAAATACCTGCAGTTTATACCCATTTTCATATTATTACATTCCCGTGTGTGGAGAGTATTTACGTTTTTTTTTGTTTTGCTAATTGCTCAAATGTGTGTCAATGTGCAGGTACCAGTAAAGTATAATGTCTGCGGAGTCGCCCCGTCGGTCGCGGGTAGGAGGGCCCCTGGTGGTGCTCCCCCAGCCTCCGAGCGACCGCAGCCTCATGGAGGCCGTGTCAGGCTTCATCAGTGACGTGACCCTCGCCACCACACCGGGCCTCGAGGCCAAGGACGTCATCCAGTGGGCGAGGTTCGAGAGCGCTGATATCGATGAGCCGCGCTCCGAGTCCGATGGGGATGGGGACATCCTGCCGCTGCTGCTGGTGGTGGGTTACGGCTCCGGGGTGCAGGTGTGGGTCATCCAGCCGGGCGGGGAGGCGCAGGAGGTCCTCTCCTGGCGACAGGGGGCTGTGCGGGTCCTGCGCATCTTGCCTAACCCGGGACCCGGAGACCTATACGCCTCCAAGCGACCTCTGGTTGCCCTTTGCGACTCAGCTGGCCCTGGGGTTCCCTATTGTTCCCTAAGTTTCATCTCCCTGGCTACCGGAGATCAGGTAAATCGCAATGCATTTTTTCAACATTGGCGGTGAAAATATTTACTTGCAATTTTAAAAAATAATTTTATGCAAATGTTCAAGTCATTAATTAGTGTGGTGGAATTTTCCAGACAGAGGTCAACATTTTTATATTCATGCATTGAAAAAAGACCCTTTGCAGATATGTTTAAGTACTGCGACTTGGAATATTTTTTCTAGCATTTTGTATTTGATAGTCAATGTGTTTTATCAGAGCAATTTCATTCCATAAAAATGTTATTGTATGATTGATATTATTGTTTATGATTGATATTATCGTATGTGAAACAAATAAACATTGTTATCTCCGTCTGTGACGCTTATCTCACACTAAACTTGTCAGCTCATATCACTGAGAAACGTGTCCAACAAAAGGGACAAGAGAGAAAGACATTGATGTGTCTAATGCTACAAAGAACAATATATTAACAAACTCTGCTAGTGTTATTAATAAAGAATCTTTGTTTTCATTCCTGGAATCCTTTACTTTCATCATGCAATATTACAAGCTTAGTATACAATGTAGTATTCACATGTGTTGTTTTAATTTTTTTTTTTTTTTCATAACAAAACAACCCATGTGAACATTGTCTATACTTTGGTAAGCTTGAAATTTTGTAAGATGATAGTCAAGGATTCCTGGAATGAAAACAAAGAGTCTTTACTAATAACAATAGTAGAATTTTTTAATATAACGGTCTTTGTAGCATTACACATATGAATATCGTGGAAGAGTCCAACTGTTCCCTACTATCTAAAGTCAGTGAGACTATGGCATCCCCAATTGGGGTATGTTGTGAGACTGACGGTATTGGGGGGAGAGGAAGGTGGGGAAGTATCTAACTATACAGATCTTCCCGGCAAAAGCCTTTTCAAGCAACATTTCATTTCTGAATCCGTCCTTCAACAGGGCGAAACTGAGAGTATCTTTGACTCTGGAACGCACTGCAAATACACTATATTATAATATTGTTCTTAATGAATAAATTGTGTAACAACACATTCTTTAAATAAAATTTACTTGCAATCTCCGGGATTTGAACCTGTGGCTTTTAAAGGTGTTCATAATGATTATTGATATTACTAAAAACAGCTGTAAATCTATTTATGTAAAGCAATGGATTTATTTGGTGACAAAGATTCCTCACCGACATTTTTGTCTCGCAATGATTCCTTAGTCATTGAACGTCATAAATATATGATACTGATAAAAATGTTTTTTATTAGTATCATAATATGAACATACTAGAGTGCAAATTTGAATCTACTACGTATTTCTATTTCTTATCATTTTGAAAGTTAATCTTACAAATTCTAACCATTTTACAGCTTGTGAGATTTGTAAATATATTTGCAAATACCGATTATCGTTTATTACATCAAAAGTCTGAAGTAGAATGACTATAGTCCGATTGTTTCATCTGTAGAAAATCATATTTTGAATAAGAATCCTTCAAAATTTAGAAGAAAGAAAGCTATTCTATAGAGTGATAATTTTAAATACATAATGTCAAAAAGATGTTAAAATATGAAGTTTTAGCTAAATATAAATTGGCCACACCTGGGATCTAATCTTGGATGAAACAACCTTGACACAGTATTTTATGTATACATAGTTATTTTGAATCATTTACTTTTTAAAGGGCTATTGATACTCGCAAAAATTGCACTATAAAGGTTAGCAAAGTATTGTCATTATTAATGAAGCGATGCACCACATCCCACATCATGTATCATTTGGAATCGGGCCACTAACAATAACCCTCCTTATATAGATAGCAATAAGGTTTAAATTCTCACTTAACACCAGCTGCTTGTTTTGATTTGTGCAAGAAGAAAAAAAATGTCAAAAATAGTGTTTTATATTATTTTGCGAAATTCAGGCACAGAAATTTAAATGTTTTATGATTATTTTTTAAAGAACTTAATTTGCCACATTATACCACCACATCCGAAAAGGGGTTTGTAAGTAGAAGATTTTGAACTTTAAAGAAGTTTTTATAAGCCTGATACTTTATTTTTTTCTTGGTCTTATAAAAAGAGTTATTTAAAATTGCTTGTTTATTTTAACAGCCAAGATGTGTTCTACTCACAGTATTTTATTAAAGCATCTAATATAATTCTAAGCGATGCAATTTTTATACCAATAACACATAATTTTGCATTATTTTGTACTGTTTTGCCTCAAAGAGTTAATAGATTAGTTTTGTTTTACAATAGTTAGTTAGTTTTGTTTCAGTCCATTCAATGCCAATCCCGGTATTGCGGAAGTATAGTTTGATGTTTTGTCAATTTTTTAAACATAATTTCACCATTATTTCAAGGTGAAAAGCATAAAGTTCAAGACCCCCATCCTGGACGTGCTGGCCAACAAGCGTTCCATCGTGGTATCGTTTGCCGAGCGGCTGGCTGTGTTTGACGCGTGCGCGCTAGAGGACCGGCTCACCGTGACCACTTGCTATCCGGCACCCTGTCCCTTCGGGGGCGCCATGTCCACCCCCTGCAACCCCGTGGCCCTCGGAGACCGCTGGCTGGCCTATGCCGAGAGGAGACTATCGCCCACCAAAAGGAGCAATGGGGGTTGCGAAGGTAGGGATTAAAACACATATAAAGTTTGTAATCGATGGTGTTGCTATAGTTTCACCAAAATCAAAAAACTGTTTCCTAGCGTCGTACGAATGAAGCGCTGTTCGGAGGCAAGCCACCGATAAAAGCTAGAGAACTACCCTTTATACACACATCGCTCGCTGAGGATTGGTTTGTACTATGTCCATTTTTGGGTTTTTTTAGGCTGTGAATGCAGTTATATTAATTATATTTTTATCTACTATGTCCACACACAAAAAACACAAATTTTCGGCCGGAACTTACGTTATGAACATCTTTTTTATTCTATCTCCAAAATAAAATGCTAAAAATCTAAACATCAAACCTCGTTTCCTCGAAACGAGTTTTTGTGGACATATATAAACCAATCCTTAGCAACCGACATGGCAAAAGACGTGCTTCAAAGATTTTGTCTGTATCGAGCTATAACATAATAATCATTAACTGACATACTACACTGCTATGGTAAGAAAAAACACAGTTTCTTCCTTGAGAATCTCATGGTAGAACTGTGTTATTACTTCCACAGCAGCACACTTGTGACATCTGCGATTTATACATTGCAGCTCTTTGATAAGTTTATCTTTTGATCTGCGAAGTCAGCAAAGTAGATTTCTATCTACTTTATTTACATTAATAACACAGTAATCAAGGCCCTAATGGTGTAACACTAAACAATTCAGTACTCAAAGAGCTAATGATACAAATTGCATTTCCGACTATTTATTGCCTTGTCCTCTCAGCAGTCCTTCCATTAGAGTTAATCATTAATTAACAAGGCCTTTAATTGCTAGAAAAGTTGCTAATTAATAATATTACTAGAAAAAAAATGCCTTAAAGAAGGTTAGAACGAATGCAATTAGTTTGATTGAAATATTCAAGATTTAAATGCATCTCAAACTATAATTATGTGGGTGTTATAATCCTATTAATAACTTTGCAATGACATTGCAATAAGCTCTGTTTTAATTGGGATCTGATGTGAGTATTTCCATTAGCTTAACAGTAGTGCATTAGTTTGTTTTTATATATTTTTTTGTATCCCATTAACAATGTGTTAATTATTACTAGATGTCACATCACGCCACATAGTCTAGGTGTAGACTGTATCATTGCAAGTTCTCTAATGATAACAGTGAGTGAGTCAGTAAGAAATAACAGTTTATTACACTCTCCGTGTTTTCTTTAAAGCTGGTAGGAAAAAAGACAGCTTTATTAGACTTAGACTGATAAGCAATTGTGCAAGTGATAAACGCTACTTAAACATTTAATGGAATCGCATGGTAATTTGCTCTCACATTAATTGAGTTTTAAAATGTTTCTATTGCATTTCTGTTGGATTAGAAAAGAACTTGCAAAGTGGTTTATAATTAAATGTTTATGAAAGCTTTGAAACGAGTTTTTGTATGCCAGCAGATGAATTTGAAAAGCTTTCCAAATTATGGTAGTAAGGGGACATACATTAATTACATAAGCTGTTTTTTTTTAAATTTAGTCCCCTCCCCCCCTTGGTGAGATTAAGTGAGATTTGGTGGGACCCCCCCCCCCCCCTCCCCCTCACCTTATATTTTTTCTTACTCTCGAAATAAATGTTTTTCATAATAGCCATTTTTTCAGCGGGCAAAATGGGAGAAGTGAAACAATTTAATTTTTTTTTATTATCTCTATAGTAATATATATTCTTTTAAAGTTGACTTGAGATTTTTATTGACCCTCCCCCCTTGGTTTAAATGAGATTTGGTGAGATTTTACTGGACCCCTTCCTCCCCATTTTTTGCCCACGTAATTAATGTATGCCCCCTAAAATAAAATTCGTAACTTCTGAATTTTGATGAACTAGGTATCAAGATTGTTTCCCAGGTTAGAAGGGAATAAATAGCTTTCATTTAGTCATTGTGCTTTCTCCTTCTTTAGTCAATGCTTTGAACAGTGTTAAGATGTCCATTATCAGGGAATTATGGACACTGTAATGCTGTCCGAAACATTGGCTAAAAAGGAAGGAAGTGCATCGCTGCATAAATACCCCAAAAATAAATCATGTTAATACTTTTAGCCGTGAAAATGTCAAATCGTAGTTATTTTTCATATCTGGGTCACACTTTTCGAGGGGAGATATATCACTTGATCCAATTAATACTAAAAGGCAAGATAGAGGGTCGCCGAGGGCCTGGTAGGAGACAAATGTCTTGGCTGCAAAATGTATATTAGAAGTGTGGAGGAGCTATTCCGGGATGCGCAAGAAAGAGACGTATTCACCAGAGTGATCGCCAATGTCGGGGGACCTGATAGGGCACACGAAGAAGAAGATAGTTATTTTATTTTGGCAATTTATCTGTCTTTACTTTTGAGTAGCAATACTGCCGTTTAAATAAAAACACAGCGTCTTCCTTGAGACTCTTAAGGAAGACACCGTTTTTACTCACCATGGCAGAATAAAACATGTATTATATTTTTCTTCAAATCATTTACGTATATACATTCCAATCAATTTTCAGATCAGTGCATTTTTATAATCATTGTAGAATGCATTGTATTCAAGGTCACCTTACAAACTCGTACCTTATTAATTATACAAGTATGTATATATCTGGGGATTAATGCTAGAAGTGCCTAGGTCAGTTTTTGGTAATTTGATTTAGGTACCAGAAAGTACACTAAAACTTCCCTTATTTGAATGCTTTGATACCTACGTCAGGTGCTTTAGATTGATGAATTTGCCACCTGTCTAATGTAGAAGTCAAAATATTGTTTTGGTGTTTTGTACGCCAAGAAATCGATGAACAATATTCATTCCGGATCGATTTACAAAATTGACATAGGCACTTTCAGCAATAAGCCCCAGATATATATATATATATTGCGTCTACTCTATAAATCACTGTGAACTTGGACTTGGTAACATTAACACACTTTTACTGTTCCATTTTCAATCCGCTTAATCTATCCATGACATGTTATTATACATTAAAGCTATCTATAGCATGTTATTCCACTTTTTGTAATAAGTATTCGACTGTAAAATTTGTTTTATTGTTTTCAATGAAGATCTTAATAAAACTGAAAGAAGTCAATTTAATATTGAAAGT